>CM020183.1:19107002-19166886 GCA_009805545.1 Oryza longistaminata | reverse complement strand
GTCAGCCCCGCGGCCGGCCGCCTCCACGCTCCTCCGGCGCGGCGGCACGGCAGGGCCCTGGCTGGCTCCCATCGACGGCCGGACGCGGGCGAGGCGAGCGCGGGCGCCTCGCGCGGGGTCGCCCGGTCCCCTCCCCACTCGCAGCGAGCCCGACGCTCCGGTCACGATGGCGGCGCGCCTCCCAGCCGGCTCGCGGCGACGCGGCCGAACGAGGATGATGCTCCGGCGCGTTGGATGGATGGATTGGGGCGCCGTGACGCCGTCCCCGTCGGGGATGGGATGTGAGGATTATTTTGCACTGCAGGTGGGCCCAAGTATTGTAGCCGTTGGATTCGTTTTGGATGGCTGAGATGTACGGTATGTCATGGTGTGACATACATACCCTATGTCACTGAAGCCGAATCCAATGGAAAGTCGGGTAGTAAAAAAAAAAAAAAAGAAAAGTTAGGTCAGGCGTTTCTTCGCGGAAGCTTCCTCAGTTCCTCGCGCCAGGCCAGGTCGTTTCTTCTCGCGGAAGCTTCCTCGCGCCCCCGGCCGCGGCGCCTCTCCCCTTTACAGTAGCTCGCTTTCTTCTCTTCTTCACATATTGCCTAGCTTGGAGCGCCCACGTTGCGGTTTGCCTAGCTACGAGCGACAAAGAAGAACATAATCCACTCCGAGCAAGAAGATACTCTAGTCCAGGTCGCCCATTGTCCCGAACAGATCGATCGTCTCCGGCCACGGTAAGATACTACTACAATTAAGATATATAGCAGCTTCCACCTCTAGGGCGATCAAGTCTTCTTGTTGTTTATACGATTTGCTAGTACTGTACTGTAGATCGATGTTCAGGACTGTCGATCTATTAGACTTTTAGTGAGGCTGTGTTTAGGCTGTGTTAGATCTAAAATTTAGATCCAAAATTGGATCCAAACTTCAGTCCTTTTTCATCATATCAACCTGTCATACACACACAACTTTTCGATCACATCATCTCCAATTTTCAACCAAATCCAAATTTTGCGCTGAACTAAACACAGCCTTAGTTACTTTTCAAAGTTGGAAGTTTATGTTGAAATTGGTACGATGTGACTGAAAAGTTGCGTGTATATGACAATTGATGTGATAGAAAAGTTGGAAGTTTAGATCTAGGCTGTGTTTAGATCCAAATTTTGGATCCAAACTTCAGTCCTTTTCCATCACATCAAAACCTGTTCTACACACATAACTTTTCAGTCACATCATCTTCAATTTCAACCAAAATCTAAACTTTGTGCTGAACTAAACACACCCTAAACACAGCCTGACTTAATCTGACATGCTCGATGGAAACAGGACTCTCTGGTCCTTGGTTAATCTGATATTGACATGTGAGAGGCAGGACCCGATTCTTTTGTTGGCCCCTCACCCAAGTTGATCCAAGCCAAATCTGGTCGCACTTTACCCTCGGTCTCCCCTCTTCCTGTATGCCTTCTGTAATACTCCCTCAGTTTCTACTTAAATACTCCCTCCGTCCTAAATATTTAAAAATATTTAAAGTCGTTGACTTTTTTAAATATTGTTTGACCATTCGTCTTATTGAAAAACTTTCGTGAATATTATTCGAAAACTTGAGTAAGTAGTAGTATATTTAACATTGAATCAAACGATAGGAAAACAATTAATAATTACTTAATTTTTTTGAATAAGACGAGCGGTCAAATATGTTTAAAAAAATCAACAAACATCAAATATTTAGAGAAAGATGGTATATAGCGTACTTTTACTAAGCTAGTCAAGTCACCCCTAACGGGCTCAATACTGTCACCTCTAACAAATTTTGGGCTTCATCAGATATGAGTATTTAGTGATGATTTCATCTCATCTCTGACAGGTGAAGTCTCATTAGTGTGGATAAAACCCTACAACGGATCACGTATAGCACCACCACAAGTTCCGTCACAGGTGATAAACCTGAAGGCCACGTATATAGCACGTCACAGGTGAGCGTTGATATACCTTGTATGTTGTCACCCACATAAGAGTGACTTGTACATACGAGGGGTGGCACATTTCAACCCGTTACAAATGTGGCGACATGTGATGGGTACAAATGGTACCTGTTCACAAGTGATCTTATATGTGATGGGTTTTTTCATCTTGACCCGTCACGTCACTTTCGCATTTTTTTTTCAAAAATCTTTATCTTTACCTACTTAAAAAATAGAAGCTGCTTCAATGATTTTTTTCCTTCGTCCATCCATCGTTGGCTCCGTTCATGTTTTCTTTGCTACGTCGTTCGATCTCTACTTGATGTCCGCGTGCGTTCGTGAATCCGATTACCGAGCAGCACGGGAAAGGAAAGAGGAGGTCAAGGGCTCCTTTATAAACCATAGGGAAGGGAGGGAGGCACTGTGGATCTCGGACGTCGCCATCAATAACGTCGGTTCGTCGGAGGGAGTAAAATCATTGGTTATTGTGATGATAAAGGCTTGATTGAGTAGGGAAAATTAGGGGAAACGGTGCTCTCAACATAAAAAACCGATTTTCGCATTCCATCGAAAGAGGAAAACGCTTGGGGAGGCGATCAAGAAGGGTGACGGCGCTAGGGTTCGTCCGCGAGGGAGAGAGACGGGCAGCTGGAGGTGGAACCGTGGAAGATGAGGCTCCAGTGTCCTGGGCCGACCGGCTGCGGTCAAGCGAGGAAGAGGAGGGAGGCCTCGGCCTGCTGGGCGAGGTGGCAGCGTGGTGTTGGGGCAGCTTGGCTGGCCGGGGAGCGACGTGGGCCGAAGAGAAGAAGAGGGGAAGGGGACGATAAGAGGACTTGGGCGACGAGCTGAGGAGAAGGAAGGGAGGACTTTGGGGCCGCATTCGACGCAAAAAGAGGGAGAGGATTATTTTTAGGATTTTCATTTTAAAACTCTGAATTGGTTTTGTTGCTCTAAAATTATTTCTCGTTCTCTTATACATTTTTTTACTATGTCTTTTAGTATTTAACGATTACTTTTACCCATAGTGAAACAAGGCCTTTGCTAGTAAAATAAAATTTTGGCTAGCCCCCGGAAATTGCTAGCCACGTCCTCTTAAAAAAAACCAGAAATGCCCTAGATGCAGATAGCACCATATCCACATCCGTACATACATATTCACACGTGCACAATCATATACTCCAATTCATCCAATTCTTGTATAAGTCACAGCCACATCTCTATCTTCTAAAGCTGGCACGGAAGCGGTCACATGCATTGGGCCACTTGGCATGGCTAAATTTCAAGATAAAATTGAGGACATAAGGTAGGAAGAAAGTTTCCAAGAAAAAAAAAACAAGCTTTTAACATTCTATCTAGAGTCTTCCAAACATTAAACATTTTAGCTAGATTCTAGAAACCTCCAAAGAGAATTTGCCTACATTATAATAGAGAAAAATAAAGAATAAAGTTAAATAAACAAAAAGGGCATATTGAGAAGATGAAAGAAAATATGAACTTTAGCTTTCATGATAAAAATAATCAGCTACATATTAAATGGAAAATCGAACAAACTAACTTCATCATGATAATATTTTGGGTTTAAATGCAAAAAAAAAAAAGAAAGTGATACCAAGAAGTACATTACGACCATTGATTTTTTTTTGATAAATACACCACTATAAATGTAATAAAAATAAGTATAAAAATTTAACTAAAAAAAAAACAATAAACATTGAAACTTAGATGTATGGAAGTAATAGTAACATGAAATTGTTAGAATCATTCAAAATATTTGCATTAAATTAAACAATTTATTCCAGAGTTTTTTCCATACAATTTCAATGCAAAATGATGGACATAAATCGGTTATCTAAGATACAACTATTTTCGGACATATAGTTACAACTATTTTCGGACATTATAGTTCTATTTTGGAACTATCTATTTTGTAGAAATATCCCCAACTCTTTGCTACATCATCCTCATCAATTTCTCAAAGTTAACAAGTCTATATAGCACAATAAACCCACTAATCAAGATATATTGTTCATCGTTTGAACAAAATAATTTTATGATAATATATCTATGTTACTAACGGATTAAAAATGAAAGTGCTAGAAAATAATCTACAATGAAAATAAAACTAAAATCACTCTAAAATTAAGTTCCAATAATTCTTTTTTGCTATAACCATAAGGTAACGAACATGATGAGAGGCTAAATAACAAATGTGGACTATAAACTGTTGTTGGGCGCGCTCATTTTCTAGTATATATATAGACACGACATGTATCCACCATTTATACGCACAATCACAAAAACAAGTATTCAATATTAGTATAACATAAGAGGTTGCATATATGAAATGAATAATGTTGTCTAGCACATAGAAGAAAACAAGTATGTTACAACCCACAAATTAACGTGCAATGTTTTATCTTTAGACTACCGCTAGCATTTCAGTTATCTACTTCATATATATAAAAAGCGCCTTTCTTGTCTTGGTTCCACAAGAACGAATGCAGCAATTTCCACTAATAGTGAGTGGGTTGATGGGCTCAAATTTCCAGGTCGTTTCTGTTGAAGACATTAGTAAGTGCGGGTATCCCTTCTTCCTATAAAGTTATCCCCCACTAATTGCAATTAAGACCTAAAGCTCAATCCTCAAAGTCCACGTCATCAACACTTCTCAGCCTCTGGATCAATGGATATGATAACTTCTCAGCCATTGGATCAGAAAAACGCAGCACGCTCAGATGAAAACAGCCCAACCATCTTCTCTCACACAGCCAACCCGTGAGTTTATAAACAAGATGTAACCTCAGGGTCCCTGAGTCAGTCACCTGCTTCATTAATGTAGACACGTTGTGGCACACGTGGAAATCACATTAGTCACCGATATTGTTGAGAGCATTTGAAGTCGAAGTCATGACAGAAGGGATCCTTACATTCTTTGTGCATGCCTTCTTTTTTAACATTATGGTGCCCAAGCACTGGTCTAATGGAGTAATGGAGAGTACTGAAATTGTATGTGCCGACCTTGTTGAAGTTAAGGTTGTAAACTTGTTCTATGTATTATGACCAGCAAAATCTAGTTCCTTCAGCATGATGGGATGTGTATCATAAGAAAATTGAATTCACCGAAAAGAACAAAAACGAAAAGAATAGAAATTTCTTGCGATTCAATGGCACTTCTCTTGATTGTGTATACACACAGTGTATTTCTTGTCTGGGTGGACCCATATGCATCGGTTGACGCATCTTTTGTGTTATTTGTTTCTCAAGTATGAGTAAACTCAGATCTTATAGAGAACAATGTGGAAAGATAAAATTGTCAGCTTTATTAAGACTATGACCTTCAGTATAGTTCCTGTTTTCTCATCAAATGTACATTTTTTGTCCACAGGGGAGAAATTACGAAGTGGAGTACTATCTAGACTCCAATCATCATGAGCTTATCAATGAGCATTGGGTTCATTACTGGCATCAATGAGTGTGTAAATTTTTTCAGTGGGCTAGGTCTACCATTTCAATATCTTCACGGTCGATGGAGCCGCACTTACGAGCAAAAGCTTCTAGATGAAGTATCACAGTTGCAGAGTGGCCTACAACGTCTTAGAGACACTCTTCCTGCAAAGTATGATCTCATTGTATCGAGCTGAGTGGAATGAACACAAAGATTGTTGGCCAAGCTCCTTCAAATCTTAAGGATGCGTTGTATTGATGCTGATGATCTCTTGATGAGTTTGTATGGTATGAACAAAAGATTGGTTTTGGAGGGTAATGAACTAAAGCCAAACTCCGTTTTTGCACTTCTACGATAATGTCCTTCAAGGAAGCTTCAATAAAGTGAATGATATCATGGAAGGTTTGAATAAATTTCTAGCCAACATGGAGAAGATGGGATTGGATGAGTTACTCATACGATTCGACAAATTACTCAGGCCAGAGGACTAGCTCTTTCCCAATGAAAAGAAGAATATTTGGTCGCGATAATGAAACTGCAGCAATGATGGAAGTTAGCTTGGTATACCTAAAAATGAACAGAGGTGCTCATTTCAAAACGCAGAGAGAGAGTAAAAATGTGTCAACAAGCACATCAGCATGCAACCAAGATAGTATTCCTGTTTTGCCAATAACTGGAATTGGGTGGTGTGAAAGACCACTTTGGCAACATATCTGCCATGATCGACAGTAAAGTCTCATTTGACCTAGTAATTTGGATTTGTGTTTCAGATGACTTTGATGTGAAGAGGTTAAACCAAAGAAGCCATACAATTCTCTTCTATAAAGAGGCTGATAATTTGGATCATCTTCAGCATGTTTTGTTGGAAGAAGTGAGGAACAAGAGATTGTTGATTATACTTGATGACGTGTGGGATGATGCCTTGAGGGAAAGCGGGACAGTGTTGGAGAGGTTTTGTGCACCTTTGACAAATGCGCTATTGGGAAGTATGGTGTTAGTCACCACTAGATCCCCAGTATTGCTCATGAGGTGAAAACAATGGAACCATCTTATTAGAAGGATTGAAGGAAGATGCATTTTGGAATTCTTCAAACTATGCGCATTTGGATCTGAGAGTGCTAATACTGATCCTGAGTTAGAGTGGTATCGGTTCAAAAAATAGTCCCAAAGTTGAGGGATCACCTATTAGCTGCGAAACACTGGACGTTTATGAGAATGTGCCTTTGACACAACACATTGGAATAAACATACTACACAGTGAATTATGGGAGCTGAGACAACAGAATACTGACATTTTTGCCAGCTCTTCGGTGAGCTACTTGTATTTACCGTTCCACTTGAAGAGATGCTTCTCATTCTGTGCTGTTACCCAAAAGATCACAAATTCGAAAAGGTCAGTTTTAGCTGAAATTTGGATTGCAGAAGGTTTTGTGGAACCTGAAGGTAGCACTCCAATTCTAGATACTGGCTGTCAGTACTTTGAAGACCTTGTAAACCGGTCTTTCTTTCAGAAAATTGATGGCAAATATGTATCCATGATCTGATGCATGACATGGCACAACTAGTTTCAAAGCATGACTGCCTTCATCTAAAGACAAGTATGATTTTGATAAAGTTCCTTCAGTGTTTCGTCATCTATTCATACTCTCTAGCACAAAATTAGATTGTACTCGCCTTGCTTATGAGCCTACGTAAGCACAACAAAGCTGCGCACTCTACTTTGCTACAGGTCTCTACGGGAAGAAACTCTAGCTTGTGTTATGGACCGTTGGCTGCAGTGACTCCAGCATATGCGTTGTGATTTTTTTGTGCCTACACAAAGGAGCTTCCGGAGAGTATTGGGAAATTGAGCATCTACGGTACCTTGAAATCTTGGGGCTTGTCCTTTCAAAAGCCTCCCTTCAGAGTTATGCCACCTGTATAATTGCAGATTTTTTCAGCTAGAAAATGAAGTTAGAAAGCTTGCGAGTGCTTCAGTAAGTTGAGAAATTACGGAGATTTGATTCATGGGCATTTCACGGTGATCCCAAGGGTGAAAGTCATTTTGATGCATCTAATGGACAGGAAGTAGGAACTATATTGTTGAAGAATGTGAACCAGATTTTTGGAGGGTTGACGATAGATATCTCGGTGCAATAAGCAAGGATATTGCAGCAAAAGCTGAACTAAATAATATGAGATATCTTGATAGGCTGACTTGAAATGGTCTTCTTAAGGGACAACAGAACAGAATGAGATAGAGGTGCTTCAGGTTCTATTCCTCCCACCACTCTCAAACATCTGAACATCATGGTTATCCAGGTGAATCTCTTCCAAGATGGTTTCATCCTCGCAACTTACCCACCTGACATCCCTTGAGTTTGTTGATTGTCATGGTTTTGGAACCATACCTATATCGCCGTGCATAACCTCAATGAGATATCAGGGGATGGAAACAATACTGGCATCCATGAATATTCTCCGCATTGGACTGGCCTAACCATTATTAAGTGTTGTAGTAATTTATCAAGCTCAACCAATTTCTACATCCAGCTTATGTACCAGCCATTAAGAGAATAAGCATAGAATCCTGTGAAACAGTTAGTTTCACTGCCAATTGACAGGTTTGGTTGAATTTCATTACCTTGAAAAATTGGAACTGTCATATTGCCCAAAACTGAATGATTATCGAAGCGTATCCATACCTACCCTCAAGAAGCTCAATTCTGAGAAAGTCTGGGAATCTCCCATGAATATTCTGTGCTTCCTCGCTAACCTCCTTGATATTAACCAATTTTAAAGAGAAGAAAACACAATTCCCTTGCATGTGTGGAGCAGTAACTTTCCAGCTTTACAAAAATTAGATGTTTTCGGATTGTGGGAACCTTAAATCTGTTGGAGAATATGAATCATCAGTCTTCATTGACCATTCTCAGAGAGACAGCTTTAGGGTTGCAAATTCTCATCCCTTACTGCCCTAAAAATTGAAAATGTAGAAGACTGGCAACCCTTGGTGACCTTCTATTGCCTGAGTATCAACCTGCCATGGAAAAAATTTATGTTGGCTTTTGTAGCGAGCTTTTGTCCCTGCGGGTGAAAGTTTGGAAATATTCTGTTCTGAAGGAATCTAACTATTTGTCATTGTCCAATGCTCAAGTGGCATAGGGGCCTTGTTTTTACCATCATCTCTCCAAAGGCTCTCCTTAGCTAGATGTGGGATATCTCTCCCTGTGTACCCAGCTGCCTGGAGAACCTTGCCTCCCTCGTGTCACTGGAGATCACCTCTTGCTCACGTATAGCATACATTCCAGCTTCACTGTGGAGCAGTAGGTCTCTCGTCACTCCAGAATTTGCTTATTGGTAAAGTGTGACCTGTATCAATTGGTGGAGCAGATGCAATGCGAAAATAAACAAGGTGAAGATAGCATACTGTCCAAAGTTGCAGGAAATAGAGCAACCAAGTTGAGCAGAGGTGGTCTGTAGGTTTCATGGTGAGAGCGTGGATTCACATCTCCGAGTCCTTATTTGGTATGTAGTACTCCCTCTGTCCCTAAATATATACACCGTTGATTTTTTAGGCATATGTTTGGACCGTTCGTCTTATTTAAAACTTTTGTGAAATATGTAAAACTATATGATATATAAAAGTATATTTAACAATGAATCAAATTGATTAGGAAAATTAATTAATAGATTACTTAAATTTTTTGAATAAGATGAACGATCACAACATTGTTTAAAAAAGTTCAACGGCTGTAAATATTAGGGACAGAGGGAGTATATGATAACTCTGGAAACTTCCCTCCTGCCTTACGAGATTTTCTCTTTCTACCTGACCTAGAAGAGACAATTGTTGTTCCTTAGCTGGTTGTGCTATCCTATATGAGATATTATATCATCATCAGCTCGCTGCACAAGCAAAACTTGTTGTACATACTGTTTTTCCAATTAATTACTTGCCTCTAAACCTTAGCCAGATACAGTATATCCTAATCTTATAATAATTACAAATACTTTAGAAATAGTATAAAATTAAACAGCAAAGAAACATGTATCATTAACCTATTGTAGTAACATAGTATTGTTGAAATTTAAGCAGCAAATAAGACGGACTAACACTCTAAACCCAACTGCTGCCGGTATATATTGGGAAGTTTTGAAACTTTTCTTTTTCTGGTTGAGTGCACTGTACTGGGAAATCTTCGAGGAGGCTAGTTATCCTTTTTAAATGATCTTGCATATCAGTACAGTGAACTAGTTTACCTACATTTTCACTGATGAGATCCTAGATTTTTTTTCAGGGCTTATCATGGTGCCAAACGAAGTCTGCAAACACAGTGCTGACAGGAACGCCTGCAGCGAGCTCAAAAGTTAAGAAATGACAGCAGATGCATTTGGACATCAGCTGAAGGGAATAAATTGTGCACATAGATACCTTGCTGAGAGGTCCCCAAAATTATGGTGCTAAACATAGTCTGCGTGGTTGCTGAAAACGGAGCATCTGCAAATGAGTTCCAAAATTAGAAAATGGAAAGCGAGGTAGCAAGATACTGATACAAACGCAAAGAAAACCATTCGGATCCTGATGAGGCTGCCGCACAGCAGTATTGGTTCTATAGGAATACTGTATGAGAAGATGTTCGTCTCATATAGTGAGCTTCTAACTGTATGTTTGTTTTGTCAACTACGATGTAGCTATAATTCCATAAAGGGAATATATACATCATGCAATGAGAGTTTAGTTCTGTTTAATCATACTACGTATGTAAGCACGAATTTCATCCCGGCCGCCGCCGCTCCCGCCGGGCGCCGCTGCTCCCGCCTGGCCGCCGCTCAAAGAGGGGAAGGGGAGGAACGGGAGGGGAAAGGGGAGAGGAAGGGGATGAAGGGGGAGAGGAAGGGATGGAGAAGGAGTAATGAGAGGGGAGGAGATCGAGAGTGCGCTGATAATATTGTGTGGCGCGCGGTTCGGTGTTTTCTTTACTCCCGGTTGGTATAAACAACCGGGACTAAAGATATAAATAATTGGTATTAAATAATTATTTTTGTGGCGCGCGATAATATTTGGCGCGTGGTTCGGGGTACTCTTTACTCCCGGTTGTTAGTCTCGGTTGGTAACATCAACCGGGACTAAAGATCAAAAAGTACCCCTCAACTTTTAAACCGGGACTAAAGATGTTTTTTAGTCCTGGTTTTTATTAGAATCGGGACTATTGTGGAATTTGGCCGACCAACCAAAGATGGTTTCTCCACCAGTGTCGAGTGAAACTTTGTGGAGAAAAAAATCTAGATAATATAAAACCCTTTTTTTTGTCGCATTTTTATTCCGACAAATTATTGTGAAATATCCACAGTGGACCAGCTACCCATAAGATGTTTAACAATTGCTACCTCTATTGATTTTCACCGAGGCGCCTACAAATCGGGCGCCCTTTTTTTTAAAAAAAAATCGGGCGCTATTTCACTAAGTAGATCGGAAATGTTTCACTAAATAGATCAAAAATGTTTCAATCTTGTAAAAAGCTGAAACACAACCAAATCACCTCATGAAACATTTTGTTACAACGTACGAAAACAACGGTTTCCAAAAAATCGGGCATTGTTTCACCCTATTAAAAACAAGTGTTTAAGCAAATAGCGAAAGAATGTTTCAAAAATAGTGAAACACAGGCATATCGCTAGATGAAACAATTTGGTTCAACGTATGCAACAAACGATTTAAAACCATTGCAACACTTAACCCCTGTGTACATCAACAACCACGTGTCCATCAAGTTGAAATTACTAAAACAATATAAAAAATTCACTGCAACATTTCATCCATAGATAGTGAAACATCACGATTACACCATCTGAAACATTGTCGGTAGAACAAAAAATAAAACGGATCTTCCTAATAGGGCGTTTCTGTTATATCCGGGCGGTTGTTGCAACGGGGCGCCCGTGGTGGGGACATGTGGTGGGGGCAGCGCGCGCGTGGTAGGCGCGGCGGCGGGGGCGCCCAATTTTTACTACCCCATCGGCCGCCCGATGGGAGGATTTTCGGATTTTTCACAAGACATATTTCATTTCCTTTCAAAAATATAATCAGTATTTTACCATACATATATTTTTCAGGGCTATAAAACTAATATCGCGTGAAAGCATTTGAAATATAAATAGAGTACATTTTTTTACACGTACATGTGCTTGTGAATGTAACTGATTATCGTTTATCCTTTAAAATTAGAGATAATCTAAAAAAATGTCATCGACAAAGTATAAGTTTTAAGAAATGCCATCGTATGAACGATTTTGTCCTAAAAATACCATCGCAGTTAGGGTTCATCCATCCCATGCTGTTAAGTGTTATAGAATGAACAGCGTATTTAACGACACGAGATGGACGTATTTAACGATGGTATTTTTGGGACAAAGTCGTTCGTACGATTGGCATTTCTTGAAACTCACATTTGTTGATGACATTTTTTGTATTTGGACGTTTGTCAATGACATTTCTTTAATTATCTCTTAAAATTAAAATGCTCTCTACAAAATTCCACGGAGGCACAGAGCGAGACGACAACCATGACATTTTAGCGAGTTCAGTCCATCAAACAAATTTTTTTTTGAAAAAGACAAACACTGTTTACTCCTGAAAAAGCCCAAAAGGCTATATTCAGATTATACTTAAAAAATGTGTAACAATGATTTGTAAAAGCAAAATAACATATTTTGAACCATACTTAATAAATATGTCAAACATTAATACAAAGTACAAAACTCAATTCAATGGCCTATTATTTTGTTGGACATTATGTTATGGAACAACGCTTGGACATTATATTATGGAACAACGCCTGTACTTGAGCATCTTGTCTACAGATTGAAATATAGGTTTGGCATGCTTATATTTGGAATTAAACTGATGCATGTGCTTACATGTAAAAAAACCGGCTCGTTCTTCACCGAAGATTCACATATGTACAACAGTGATTGGCATGACAATTGACACATAATTATATCAGGACCTACAGTAAATTCATTCATCTTATATATGTGACTTTTTTACCTCTAAATTAAGAAGTACACCTGACCACGTGGAACGACTATATATACAGTAACCTGTATTGACTCCACATGGTTGTATTGTGAATCCGGCCGTATACACCAACAATACTCCCTCCGTTTCATAATGTAAGTCATTCTAACATTTTTCATATTCATATTAATGTTAATAAATCTAGACATATATATCTAACTAGATACATTAACATCAATGTGAATATGGGAAATGTTAAAATGAATTACATTTTGAAACGGAGGAAGTATAATATGATTGTCGAAATGAAACATATACGTTTAAAATCATGCTTGTAAAAAAATCAATCTTTTATGATGCTATGTTTTAGAAAGTTTAAACTATTTCCCTGCAGAAGCAGAACGTGACCTTTTAAACATGAATGCCACTCCTAATGTGCTTGGGGTTTACAATATCATGCGATTACTTCTCTTAGTTTTTAAAATCTCTTTCTGTTAGTAATCTCTTGGTTTTTTAGTAACCATGATATTGTTTAGTAGGGTAACCCCTCCCCCAAAAGATAAGGGAACCCTAGTTGTGTTAGCATGTTATCATGTATAGAGCTTGTTCCATAAAATTCAAAGCGTAAAATTTATGTCAAGTAATCACTTACATAGAAGATGCACGTACACACCACATACATGTAACCGCGAATAATCCTTTGCATATGTTTAAAGAAATGGAGTCTAGCTTTTCATGTTCATATATCTTAATTCATGACAAGGATCCATTTTGACGCTTGCACTTTGGCAACTCGAACTTCCATCGGAAAACAACACTATCCAATACTACGTACCAAGCAATGAAAAACTTAACTTAGTCGCACTGGTGGAGAAAGGGGCTTTACTCCCAGTTGGGAACCCCCTATAGTCCCGGTTATATAACCGGGACTACGAACTCCGGGACTAAAGATACCCATCTTTAGTCCCGGATAAAATAACCGGGACTAAAAATCTACCAACCGGGACTAAAGATGGTAGGAGCAGTCCCGGTTATTTTTTTATCTCAAATCGATCTGCTCCCTAGATATCCCCGATCATATTCCCAAATCATCCCCAAATCAAAGTAGCGTTACAGATCTGAAAAGAAATACATCACATATTGAAAAGAAATGCATCACAGATCACAATACATCACATCACAAAATCTCAAACAAGAAATACATTACAAATCCTAAAAGAAATACATCACAACTCCCATATCAGATCCAATATCACATACATCACAGATCAACGTTGGTATTTTTTGGGACTGAGGGAATAGAAAAGAAAATATACTTTTTACTCTCTCCCAGTAAAAAAACCAAATCTAGTACTGATTTGGTTTTTTATGGGATGGAAGAAATACCTACAACTATTAGCATTTGGGGGGGTGTAATTAGCTAATCGCTCTCGCGCACGGGGAGAGCGATTTCGCTAGCGATCTCGCCCTTTCAAATCGCGAAACCGAAGCCGTCGCTGTCGCGCTGCCGCCTCCCATGATTAGCAGATGGATTAGGGGGGCGGATCACGCGGCATCAGTATCGCGGTTTGAAAGGGCGATACCGCCGGCGCTCTCGCGCGCGCGTACCGCGAGTCCGACACGCTATCGCGGAGCGGTAGCGCGAGACCGCTCCGGGACCCACAGGCGTCAGTCGGCCACGCTATCGCGCTTGCCGACCGCGACACTGCGCGCGCTATCGCGCGTTGTAAGCGCGAAACCGCTCGGGGACCCGCAGGCGTCAGTCCGCCATGCTCTCGCGCTTTCCAGCCGCGACACCGCGCGCGCTATCGCGCGTTGTAAGCGCGAAACCATTCGGGGACCCACAGGCGTCAGACGGCCAAGCTATCGCGCTTGCCGACCGCGACACCGCGCGCGCTATTGCGCGTTGTAAGCGCGAGACCGCTTCGTGTCCCGGCGGACCGCGCACTTGCTTTACAAAATCGCGACACCGCCTCGCTCTCGCGCTCTAAGACCGCGATACCGATGCAATACCGCTCCCTCGCTCCCAATTAGCGATAGCGCCGCCGCTTTCGCGCACACATAGCGCGATATCGCGCTTTCGCTTTTTCAAACCGCGACGCTAGTATATTTCCGCAAATCCGCCCCTAGTCAGCTTAATCTTGCAATTACGGTCAAAAACACGATTAGTTTCAAAAAATTTTCGTACATTTCCGGGTTTCACTCTGGCACTGTACAGTGCAAAAGCTTGCATTGCTAGCATTGGCTCCCACCTCAGTCTGTGAGTTCTTCTTGGCTTTCTTTTGCTACTAGCCTTGTATGGTCGTGATTATAATGCCTACCAAATAAACAGGAATAAAAAGACATGAATATTAGAGAAGGACCTAGTATCAAAAAATTAGAAGGCCACTACTAGAGATGGGAAAGCTCCCGTGTGCCAAAAACACCCGGGAACAGGCGAAATCCACACGGTAACGACGTTACCGAGTACCACCGCACGGTAACAGACACACGGCGGCTTCATCGGTTTCCCGTGCGCACTTCCCGGGTGTTTCACGATTTTGCGCACGGGATGGCTAAAACCATACCGTGTGTGCTTAAGCACACGGGAACCTTCCCGTGCGCCGGTAACATTCTATGTAACGGTGCGTCCAGACGGAACGGTGGCTTACCGTGTGTCAGATACACCCGGTAAAGTTTGGTGTGTTACCGGGCGTGCAATATGTTGACACTCGGTAAGCTAGTAATAATTCAGCAGTATTTTTTTCCCTGCTAATTACCACAGGTTCCTATTAGCATTAATTCCATTACAATCATGGTACCATCAAGCACACAAGTATCATAGCACAGAAAAAATACAGATCTCACAATAAATCTGATTCAATTTACAAGCATTTAACAATATTTAATACACAATAAATCCGATTCATTTTACAAGCGTTTAACAAGAATCAATACAGTTGAGAGACAACAGCTAACTTGCCCAAACTACAAATGTGCATACAATCTATGCAACATCTGTTATATCTAGGAGCTAGTACTTATTACATCTCAATATACTCCCTCCGTATTTTAATGTATGACGCTCTGGGAGGATTTGGTAAATACATGTGCACTTTACTGTATATGCATTCGGGTTCTCAGGAGACTAGTAATTTAGCAAGTGCATGTCTGTGGTGACAGATGCAAAATAATATACCGATACATACAGTAGTGAAATAGTTATCCACATTTTTTGAAAACTATATAGATGACAACATGAGATTAACCAAAACACACTCACATGGATAGGATTATTTTTCCTACAAAAAGATGCTGCCATTATAGTCACAGAATGTTTTGATGGGGGATGGGTGTGGAACATGCCATCATTGCCCAACTCCTCTTTCCGAGGAATGAAAAGATGACTCTTAGGATTGATCATGTGCAAGCTTATTTGTAAGCACCTACATATCACTGCATTACAATGACCCTGCTTAATTTATGCAATTTTGAAGTGGCCTAGTTCTACAAACCTAATATTGCTTGGTTTACAAATATAAAGTATCTGTCTTTTACCATGCCAACTTCACATGGCTGCAATGCCAATGTATGATGAGCAACAAGGCCATGGCATAAAAATCATAGGATGGCCATGCAATGGGCCCATATATCCTGTAGCAGGCCAAACCTTAAATCAAATAGCCGTAAATGACACAAGAGGTTGTGCTGGTACTGTTTGTTCATGTCAATATTGTGACATTGCATTGTTTCCATGTTCCAAGACATGATATTTTAGCTTGGAAGATGTGTTTGCCACATTGGGTTTTAGCCATACTTTTTTCTGTCACTATTTCAGTTGCCATGCCTGCTCAGCATTGGTACCACATTCACGCTGCCTTTTTTTTTGTTCCATTCACATTTTCATTTGTTCCTTTTATTTTCCTTTTCCTGCTATTCTGTTGTTCTATCTATTGTTCCTCCTTGGTTTCCATTGTTGTGATGGTCAATTTGGTGTATTCTTTCATTTAGATACTGTATATCTTTGAAATCATTAAGAAAACTTTCATAGGAATCATTTTCACATCACAGTATGGTACACAACTATATTTAGGTCTATGCCAGATACTGTATAACCTTTAGCACCTTCAAACCTTTTTTGATGGCTTGTTTCATGCCATGATCTGGGACTAGCATGCTCCACATTCAGTTTTCTTTACCTTCGCAGAAGTCACCTTGAGAATGATTTCAGACTGCTAAATGGTTCTTTCAAGGGTGCAATGACTAATGATGCATGAGACCAGCCATATGCATGTAAAAGTTTTCAGAATAATATGTACTTTTCTCAGGAGGCTTGTCCAGTTCTGTTATTAACTTGTAGATGCTTTGCAATGCTTCACCAAACTGTTCTTTATGGTGCACACGTACGGTAGCTTGAATTTTAGTAACTCCTTTTGCTTATTGTGCTTATATCTCAGGTGTTGGTGCTAGTGGGTGATCAACTTGATTATAGTGATGATGTTTGTGGCGTTGTACTCAGTGTTCGTTTCAATGAGGACATTCTAAGTGTCTGGAACCGTAATGCATCTGACCACCAGGTTTGGCACAACACAAATGCTACAATAGCTATTATGTTTGAACTCTAGACTTGTACTCACTTTCTTTCTTCTGTCGTGCAGGCTGTGATGACATTAAGAGATTCAATTAAGAGGCATCTGAAGCTGCCACACAGCTATCTGATGGAGTACAAACCACACGATGCTTCATTGCGGGATAACTCATCTTACAGGAACACGTGGTTGAGAGGATAAGCTCCATGGTCACATATTTAGCTGTTATCTTCCTCTAAACTGTCGCCTCGTGGATTTCTTTTGAACCTGTGCTTGCATGGGACTAAACCTTTGCTATGTGTTGTGCATTCAAACTCTGTTATGCAATGGACAATCAAAATGCCCAGAATTATCGTGATGCCTTATTGTTATGCTGTCATGGTTGGTTCGTTTTAACAAGCTATTTATAGGTGAATCGACTTTCCTTCTTAAGTAAACCAACCCTGTGGATTCTAGATGCAAGTAAACATCATGAGCAGAATTGATCCAACATGATACGCTGGAAATAGTGGAATAGGCTCTATCTGAATTTATGGCTCAGCAGTCACAAATCTGATTAGCGTGGAGCATGATTGTTCCAGATATCAGTACATGTTCTTGTCATAGAATTTGTAGTTGGAACAGACGAAAGTCCTGAATTTTTGCCAAGTAATGCTCAAGACAATTGGCTGCATGAGTCAACTATTCTCTCCGTTTATTACCTCTTCGTTTTTTTATACACATTTAATCATTTGTTTTATTTAAAATAATTATATAAATACATCAGATATAAATTATGTTTTAAATACTTTTATGATAAAACAACTCATAATAAAATAAACAATAATTACGTATGAGTAACGGTTTTAATAAAAAAATGGTCAAATATGTATTTGAAAGTTAACAATGTTATCTATTAATACTATAGTAGAAATGTTGGTAAATTAAAATGTAAGTAGCTGATCCGCGAAACTCACTTAAAACCCTAAATAAACAACCTATCCACTTATTTTGATGGATTTACGGGTTAACCACTTACATCTTTACTGGTGATATGCATAATTTCTTATCCACAGGCGATGGAAGTGACATAAAATAGTTTCTAATTGCGCCCTCTCTCAAAAAAAAAAAATCTGATTACAGTTTTCTTCACAAAATCAAGAGAGACATCGAAACGAATACGAGTGCTTATGGTATGTTGTTGGAATGAGTATCAAATAATCTGCCGCGTGTCAGCAGAGACTCGAGACGCGAGTGTCCGTCTCCTCGGCCCCCAGGCTCCAGCATCCCGTTCCGCCCTCTGATCGCGGCGCCAAAGCTCCTCCGCGCGCGCGCGGACGCGCGGTATATATGCGCGGCGCGCCCAAATCTGCCCGCGTTTCGCCTCACCGCGCGGGAAACTGTGAAGCTAATCCAACCCCCGTCTCCCGCTGCGCTCACTCTGACTCTCTCTGAGCTTCTTCCCCCCATCGTTCACAAAAACCCAAACCCTAGAGTCGATCCCCACTCCTCCGCCTCGCCTTCTCGCTCGTTCCCATGGGCGGATCTGCTGATCCCGAGGCGCCGACGCCGACGCCGTCGCCGTCGCCGTCGCCGTCCCCTTCCCCGGCGAAGGCGACTCCTTCGCCTGCTTCCGCGGACGGGAATCGGTTGCGGCGGTGCGTTCAGTCGAAGCTCTCTTGGGGACCTCCCAAGGCGGGCGGAGGCGGAGGAGAAGCAGGAGGTGCCGGTCTCCCTCCCCTGGCCGCGGGCGATGGGACGCCGGAGAAGGTGAAAAAGAGAGGAAGGCCGCGGAAATCAGAGGCCGGCAAGAAGGTACATTGCTTGAATTTTGCCTACCTTACATGTTGTTTGCGTCTTCTTGCCCCTCGGTAGTCCATACTGTTCTGAATCACCAATTGGGTTGAATTTCGGCTGGTCCAACTAATTCTTTTAAAGGACATATAAGTCTAGTGTGCCACTTTTGTTAGGGAGAGAGCATGTCAAAACAATACATTACTCAGGTAGAAACATGATCAAATTAGAGTGTTGTGCACAATTTTTAATTCTTATCTGTTTATCGATGACAAAAAAAAAAATCCTTTGATGGCTATCAAACTAGTATAAAAATGACTGTTCATAGCTTCAAATGGACTTAATCGAGAGAAAAATAATCCAAATTGAAATAGACTTATTTAAAATAGCACCGAGAAAATAAAGGGCGAGTAGATGAGGATGATGAAGATGGTAGACGAATCTGAGCAAGCATGACAAAAAGGCCCAGTTGTGTCAGGCAGAGAAGGATAGTGAGTGCTGGCGGAACATGTCTCAATTAATGACACCAATCAGTGAAGTTTCTGATGATGGCGGCATCACACTGCGACTACTGTCACTCCAGAGCCTACACTGATGCGCTCTTTGGTAGTGTTGGCAGATTATCCAAGGGAATGTCTTATTGTTTCTTCTCTAATACCCTGTAGTTGGGCTGGATGAGCCCAGAGGTGTACCTACTAAGGCCCAACAGGGGTCCTTGGACACATGTAAATTATTTTTTTACAGTTATAACTATACCATGTGGGACATCCCAACCAAGTTACATTGGGCACCTAAGAAGGCTACCTCATGGGTCAGATGAGCATAAGGACCCCCGGTAATTTTTGTTATGGGTTCACCACTGGTTGAGCCACCTACCACAACTAGTTACTCAGTACTAGTAGTTCTATTTTGGGCTGGAGCATGCTAGGATTTGTGGACAAGGGGCGAAGTGGGCATGAATGGTGCTTGACTACACCTATATGATCATCTACTCACTAGCAAGAATTTTATGCCATTGAATGTAACCCATCTCATTTGTCCCAAATTGGATCTAATCAGGCAAATGGGTAAAGCTGCATCCCCAGATAAGCAGCGCATAAAAGAAACCTTTGTAATGTAGCTGCAGACATTCACATGATCCTAGGTAGACCGATTGCCGTGTTTATGTTTTCTGTGTATATCTTATATTCTAAGAAAAATGATCCATTCATTCAATTTAGGTGCTATATATTTAATGAACCGGTACATGTGTGTTATTCTGTTCACCTTTCATTTATGTAAAATTCTGATTTGTTTAATCAAACTCATGTAGCCGTCTTCAAACAGAGAGACAACTGGTCTGGAGCAAGATAGTAAGGATGAAGTGATTTTGGTTGGTATGTCAATCATGTACTTGGTCTATACATGCCCATATTTTTATCATTTCTATTAACTTCTTAAGTGCTTCACCAGTCTGGTCATTATTCTGTTGTGTATTTACTATACATTGTGACTGACACGCAACAGGTGATATCATGCCAGAAATATCACATTTGAATATTTGACCTGTTGAATTTCAGATGAAAGCCCTCAGAAAAAACAGAGGAAAGGCAGGGGTAAGAATCAGGGTGCAGCACTGAAGGTTCCGAACCAAAAGCACTGCAAAGCATTGGAATCTACTGATGGTGAGCACTTAGCCGTCACCACACACACATTTCTGTGCTTGCACGCACACATGCATGTGTGAATATTGTTGGTGATTTGATACTGTTGAGTCTCTCTGTAGAAGTACCCTACCATGTTGGTTTGTAAAATGAAAAAAAAAAACACTTCTACCAAGTGTTCAGGAAACACATATTGAACACCATTCGCACTATTAGTATTAAATAATCCGTGCATTCGACAATTTGAGTTTAACAAAAAATAATATCCAACTATTGAGTGTCAAAACAGAGTTTATATAGTCATTTGCTTGTACATGCTGTTGTGCATATAAAGAATAATATATGCCATGGCTGCTCAATTGCACTTATAGCACCCTTGAAGTTAACTCAATGCCATTGTTTAGCTGCGATTGTACCTCTACCTACTCTACTTTTGAAAAAGTGCAATGAGCTTTTCTTTTACTTGTGAAGGTCATGAAAGTTGTCAGCAACTACGCAACAGTCAGATTCAAGCTGTCTTGCCTCAAACATCACCCACATCAGTTGATATTGATTTGATGACTGGCCCATCTGAAGCAAGTCCGGTTAATGATAATGTTGATGCACTAGAGAATGAAGATAAGCCACAGTTGATAGTTGATCTAAGGTCAGAGGCAAAGATAGCTGCAGAGGTATGCCCCATGCCAACGCTCGATTTGAGATACCGTATGCTGTCTTTTGGTCTTTTAGTTTTATACCTTCCTTTTGACTATTGTCTCAATAATTCATTAAGAATATTCTGACTATTCGATAATCAGTTGAAATTGGGTGTTCTATCATGCTTATTGCAAGTTTAGATCTGTAGTCATTTGAATGCCCACCTTGTCATCTCAAGCAAAGGTAAAACGTAAAATGTTACTAATAATTCAGACAGTGGATACTTGTCCTTTGCGGTTGTGGTGGTTGCCTTATGTTTGGCTGAATACTGTATATTTGTTCATGGCTTTTTGGGCCTTGCACAAGTTTATATTTATAATATTTATTATATTGAATTTAGGCTTTGTACTACATTATAATGTTTTCTGAACTGCATACCTTTTCTTAAAACAACAACAATTGTTTAAGAAATATTGTCTTATTATTGTTAAGCAGTACAGCCAGGTATTAAAATAAGCTTAACAATATACTCATCCTCCTTGAATGTTTTACAACGTCTTGGATCTTAATATACTCAATTTGAGTGTTCCTCGGGAAAAAAAGTCATGGTTGCTGTTTTACTCTTCTGTTGATTCCAAGATTGTTCTTGTTGTCTGAAAAGTTCATATTATTCATTGCCAGGAAAATCGGAGGTTATCATCTGGAAAGAAAATGCATCCATTTTTTGCTTCTCGGAAAATACACAAAGGTGCTGGCCAAGATATTCTTAATGTTGAGGATGAGGATATGGATTCACTTCGTGCTTTTGAAAGAGACCCACCTTTATGTCCTGTTCATGTTTTGTACGAACTGGAGGTGTGTCTAACATATATTTTGTTCATCTGGTTCCATAATGTATCTCACCTTTGTGCTTTTGTGGTCCACCTTAGGGTGGTTTGTCTAATGCGACTGAACATCTGTGTGTGTGTATGTGTGTGTTACAGGTCACTATGCCAATTCACTGGAGTAACAAATGGCTAATTGCCGACAAATCTTTTCTTGGCACTAGTACCACTGAGCAGAATTCTGCAGAGCATGCAGATCCAGGAAAACATTTGGCTAACTTTCATGACAAACAAAACAAAAGCAAGTTTTCTTCTCTGGATGTGGTACAAGTTTCCTTTTCCCATTGATCTTTTTTGAAGCATTTGAAGGAGTTTGCTTTGTGCGTCTGTTATAGATTTTTGGTTTTATAGCCAGTGAATTTCACCCTAAAAGACTAGTCTAATAGGGGAAGGGTGGCTCTCCATTTTAAGGTGGCTTCCTCCTCCCAATCTAAGCAATGTGAGATTATTCAAAGGCTCACACGGTCGCCGCTTGACTTTGGCGTCTTTGCCAGCGGGTAATAGTGGAGCATGTCCTCATCCCTGATAAACCCTGAGTTCCACTAGAGACACTCAAGGCTGTTGTTGGCCCAATCTTTTGGTGAGTTGATGATAACTATGATTTGGGAGAAACGTTGACGACCCGACTACAACCGTACTAGACGTTGTTGTGTTGCGCCTTAGCGATCGATACACCTCTCCGTGGGTTGTTGATCTTGCCGGTGCAGATCAACCTTATTCCTGCAAGCAAATCAAAGAAACAATTAAGAACAAGATAAAAGCAATCTGAATTGCAGATAGGAATTGAATACAAATGATAAGTTGGGGTTCCATAACGAGCAAACCGGCGATCTAACCGATCACGGGATTACCCGGCAAAGTACCAAAGCTAAACTTTAATCTAAACAAAACCCAAGAAACCCTGAAGGGGTACCTAGCTATTTAAAGAGGTGGGAGGACGACCTAGGGGTGCCTAGGGTCGTGCTCCACCTGGTTAGGGCGCATCCCACATGGGCCGCACTTGGGCCGGGGTCCCAGACGAAGTTACAAGCCCATAGGCCCAATATAGGTGACGCAGTACCTTGTTTTTGCAATTGCCGTCGACTGAGATGTAATTTTGGAACAAGGCTAGATCCCATGGAAAGACGACTCCGTGAGCTTTCCATCAAGTACTGATGGACCCAAAACGGAGCTCATATGAACATTTGGCGTCCATTTGAATTCAGCACAGTAGCAGGTCGCCGAATTGATTTCCAGAATTTGGACGGCTTGATCTTGAATTGTTCTTCTTAACCCATGATGTGAGTAACGATTGTATCCATGGTAGTTATGGTCACATCAGGGAGGCCCAGCCGATCCGGCATCTGCTCCATCTGCTGCCCCCTCCCTGCTCTCTGCTCCTGAAACCGTCAGACATCAACCACCAGCCAACCAGCCCTGTTTCCCCCTAAACCCTAAGGTAATACCAAATTTTCCTATTTTACATGTTTTTGTGATGTGTCAATTTGTGGATCACCATTTGTTTTCTTGATCATTCACAATTGCCAATCAGAAATTGGCCATAGAGTTTGAAAATTTTAATATATTGTCTCCTCCTTGCGTGATCGTATATTTCTTGGATCAGAAGAAGCTCTTCTAGGAATTAGGTAGCCAAAGTCGATTAATAGGCTAGCCTTAAGAATGGCAGCTTCGGAAGGCGTCTATCCCTATTCTCAGTTGATCCTGTGCAGCCCCTATCAATGGATTTGCATCCATTCTTTCTTCTGAACTTTACAAAGGAAAATTTCGTCTGGTTCTATTATTATTTTTTCTTTGTTTGGAGGTAATGTGATGTTTTCAGATCACTTGAGGCTCTAAATTTTGCTTGTAATACCGATGATTACCACTAATCACTGTGAAGCCATCCTACTGTTCTTGTTAGTAGTTATTGAGAAATATATAACGTTTGTGTTGATCCCTGGAGAATACCCAACTTCTTGAAGAGAAAAACCATATATATAGGAGAATCTAATCCTAAACTAATCTTTTGCTGTACTACTTTTCAGGCCGTATATGCATATCTTGGGAGTAATAGATGTTCCATGTGTCAATGAATCAACTAAAATACCTGATGAACATGTATACGATTCTTAGGAAATTACATCTGCAACAACCAACTTTAATTTTTTTTCTCAGCATCTCAGGGCATTATTTTCATCAAGTTTTTTGGCCTACGCTAATGACTGATGATAAGGATTTCGAATCCAACAAGGACCTTTGTTGATTGCTGAAATGCTGAAGATACATTGAAACTGTTTGCTTGAATAAAAATAGATGGTTATGTGGGGTAACTTTCATCTTTACATAATTCAGCTTTCCTAGAATTATTCAGTGTCTTAGTACATGACCTTGCAATACCTTATGGTTACTGAAAAATACATGTCGTACTTTTACAACTTTGCCAAAGATTTATGTAGCAACTTGGTATCCATAAGCAACATGGTGAAACTTAAAATGATCTTGATGTTTTTTTATGCAGTTAATCTCAACAAATGCCCCTGTATTTGTTTAGGCATGGGTTCCTTTTTTCAGCTAACTTGCCCAAACTACAAATGTGCATACAATCTATGCAACATCTGTTATATCTAGGAGCTAGTACTTATTACATCTCAATATACTCCCTCCGTATTTTAATGTATGACGCTGTTGACTTTTTAACCAACGTTTGACCATTTGTCTTATTCAAATTATTTATGCAAATACAAAAATACCTATGTCATGCTTAAAGAACATTTGATGATAAATTAAGTCACAATAAAATAAATGATAATTACATAAATTTTTTAAATAAGACGAAAGGTCAAACGTTTATTAAAAAGTCAACGGCGTCATACATTAAAATACGGAGGGAGTATATAGCAGCCCCTCCAACATATTTGTTGGTTGACCTACATGAATAACAATAAGATGATGCGCATATGTTTTTTTTCCCTTGAGTTGATACTTGAACATATTTTAGATTGGGTTGTTTGCGGGGCTAAGTTTCCTATTTCAATAGCCGTATATATCCAGTTGGTTGGATGTAGAGGCCGGGTAAAGAATACCCTTTTCTAAATAAAAAATAAAAAAAAAGTTCAAATATATTCGTTTGTTTTGGAGTAAATTCAGGACATATAAGAATTTCAATAATTTTGTGCTTATTCAGATCAGCTTGCACCTCACTTCATCGTGGGGAGGAACGGCCGCGATCGGCCACATTGTATAGACAACAAAACTATATGCAGATACCACAAAGCAATCCCTAGGCTATTTAACAATTGGATTATGATTCCTATCTGTAACGACAGTTGAATCACAAAGTATGTGGCATTAAGCACATTTATCAGCAATCCAGCCGCACGATTATAGTAGACGTGGATCCTACAAACTCAAATCACAGAGTATGTGGTAGTAAGCACATTTATCAGCAATCCATCCACACGATTATCTATATCTATACTAATATAAAAAGGAGAAGTTGTACCCCTCCAATGCCACAGATGAAATCATCCCCTCTCATCTCATTCGTCCATCAACCATCTGATCTAATCTCATCCGTCCACTATCCTCTACGCCATTTATGAGCGACGAGCGATTCCACCGATTCCTCTGCCTCGCGATGACTAAGCCGCATAAATCCCCGCCGCGCTAGTATGATGCCGTTGACTTTTTGATAAACGTTTGACCTTTTATCTTATTCAAAAAATTTCTGTAATTATAATTTATTTTATTGTGACTTGATTTATCATCAAATGTTCTTTAAGTATGACATAAGTATTTTTATATTTGCATAAATTTTTTAAATAAGACGAGTGGTCAAACGTTGGTTAAAAAGTCAACGGCGTCATACATTAAAATATGGAGGGAGTATGTCTATAGTTTGCTTCCTAACCTAATTCTATAAATACTCACGAATTTAAGAAACCTATGTGCTGCAATTAAACTTTAGAAATTAAATTCACAAACATTAGCCAGAGTCTCATTCACTGATAAATATCCATGCTTATTGGAATGAGGAGCAAAGTTTTGCTTAGCGTTGTTTTTTTCCCATCTTTTTTTGCAATGGCTCTTACTGTTCTATACTCTGCAGCGTTTGTTCTAGAAATATTTATCCAGTTCCAGAATTTTTTATTTCTACTTTGATGAGGAGTGCAGGTGTGCTTGGTTGCTTACAATACCAAATATGAAGTTAAAAGAAATTTGTACTCTAAATTACCCCTTTTTATCAAATATTAAAGAGCGCCCTATGTGCAGACTAGCTCCTATTGGAGTTGTGAGTATTTGTATACATGACCCTGTCAAGTTGCCGCTCATTGTCCAGGAAACTTATATCAATATGTCACCCTAGCTTCACTCATCTGCTATTAGAATAGGGCTAACTGAAATGTATAGGTTTCTTAGGAAATTAGAACTGTGACAACCAAATTATTATTTTTTTTCTGCCATCACAGGGTATTATTTTCTTCAAGTTTTTTGGCCTTCTTTTATACAGATTTGGAAGACCTTCGCTGTTTGCTGAAGATAGACCAAACCTGTTTACTTGAACAAAAAATAGATGGTTGTGGGGAACATTCATCTTCACATTCTTTAGCTTCCCCTAATTTCTTAATATCTTGTAGTACATGAAATTGCAATTCCCTTTACTTACTAGAAAGTAAATGCCGTGCATTTGCAACTTTGTTAAACAACGAATATATCAACTGATTTGCGAGCAATGTTCTAAATATTAGATTATATCATGTAAGGATTTCATCTCTTTTTTTACCAAGACAGTTTTTAGCATGTGTTTTGTATTCAACTCTTGATATTTTCATGCAGTTAATCTTGACAAGAATGCCACTGTCTTTTTTTTTCCCATGGATTTCATTGTTATGCTGTACTTTTGTTGGCTAGAAGATAGCGTGATTCGCTAGAAAAAATTTTATAGTAACCATCCAAATTATCATTTTACTATGGTGTATGAAGCTCTATTTTTACCTTGAGAAGTCGAAATTTTGATGGAGTGCACTGTCTTTTTAGGTCACTATTGTTCTCTCTCTATATATGTAACCAAAACGTGCCTTGCACGTGCACGATAACCAGTAGATTTATAGTAGAGGTGGATCCTCTACAAACTCAGCCCGTTTAGTCCATCATGGGAGCAAAGATTACTAAACTACCCTTCCACCTCACTTAAGGAAATGACTAAAATGGCCATCAGGATCAACGGTGAGAGTTATTTCTACTGCACTACTACCACTCCTAGTGGAAGGTACTGTAAAAGAGTCCTAAAACAATTGATCACTCACATTAGATCCCTGGACAAATATGCTCTCTGATACCTCCCACATCTATTTCTTTCACATATTCGAGATTATATCTCCCTTAATCAATCCAAACGAGCAAGGATGGCAGATCGAGAGATCGAAGAAGTGAAGATACACTGTTCCCCTCACTTTATCCTTCTGCCATTCCCATAAGAATCGCCAAAGATCGAATTCAGGCAATGTTGGTCACTCTATGACCATGTAAATACACGACGATCAACATTTACTGCACAAGGGCTGTGTCCTTATGTTCCTCCCTCAATGTTTACAGTTTTACTTCCACTTGTACAACATAAGCTAGCTACCATCCTAAATGGTTGGGTGATCATGGAAAGAGAAAGTGAATAATTTGTTTGGGATTATGTTTGATCTCTTCGATATATAGAAAATATTCCATTTCTTATACATAATTTAGAAGCAGACTGTCAAATATAACTCATCGTATCATAGAGTATGTAGTAGTTCAACATATCAGCTTTTCAGATATAATTTAAGCATCCCAATCTTTAACAACACATATATACAACTTTTCCTTGTTGAAAGTGTTAGAGTGCGTAGCCCGGCCCACCAACCGTGGGCCACTCAGGTCACATTGGACCTGCTCCACTACAGACCCAACCGGAGCCACAACTTAAGGTCCTGGGCCTACACAACCCTAAAGACTAGTTTGATGGGTGAGGACTGTCCCCACCTTTTAAGTCGTATTCCCCATCATAAATTACCGATGTAAGACTAAACCCAACAGCAATTTGTATTATAAAATGTTAAAAAAATGTTATGAATCGTAAAAGTTTGACTTAATCTTGTCCGATATAAACATCAAATATATTTGACCTGAGAGAGTATTTCATAGGTAGGAAACAGCCTTGGTCATATAATGCCAGCACCAAAAGAGATCGAACAGAGAAGAACACATGTCGTCCATGAGATCGTGGGAAGAAGAGAGTTCTACCCTAACCTCCTATGTCAGTCTACCGAATGCTGAAAACCCTTCTAGGTTTAGCACATATTATAGCAAGGTTTGATGATCATTATGGACATGGGAGGTACTGGTAGGGGGAATTCACATCTATGTCCATGAAAAGAACGAGTTTGAGCTAGACGAAAATTTCATTTTCCATGCATTCGCAGAGATAGAACTTTGCTGCCAGAAATGCTATGGACAGGGTAGAAAGGAGACGTGCTGACACCACCAACCCTGAGATTTGGGTGCAAATTAAGCGGATTTGCATCCAAATAATCAATCAAATTCAGGATGAGTTCGGTTGTTAGAGCTTGGCCAGCGCAAAGTACGTTGCATGATTGTTGCAATGAGCTGAAAGGTAGACTGCCGTGCAAGCATGTTTGCAATCAGAAATGTATAGCTTTTTATTTTTCTTTCATCTTTTGTTGTGTACTTAAATCTGTTCTATTAATATAACACCAAGTAACATGTTTGGCTGTTCGGGAAAAAAATAAGCGGATTTGTATACGGTTCCACTCATCAGCTTGCTTGAACAAAACACCATCAATTACTACTCCATGTATTGCAAGACCCTGTTCAGCAAATGCTCAGGATTATTTTCCATGTATTAGTTGGACTGATAGACAACAATACCCTTTTCCATTTTTCACGTTACAAGAATAGTTCGTGAGCCTGCTTTCGTCACAGGTATTTTGCATAATTTATCCCAAAACTACAGATTTAAAAGCTTGTTTTACAAATCTACAGATTTAATGTCTTCACTTATCACAAAACTATAGATACTTTGTATCTATCATAAAACTACAGATTTAATAACTTGTTTCACAAAATTATAGATTTAGTGTATTCGTTTATCACAGAACTACATATTTTGTGTCTTCATTTATCACAAAACCACAGATTTAGTGTCTCCATTAATTATCACAAAACTATAGGTTTTAACTATGCTAAAATCTGTAGTTTTGTAATAATGGAAACATTAAACCTGTAGTTTCGTGATAAACGAAGACACTGAATCTGTAATTTTGTGAAACAAGTTCTTAAATCTATAGTTCTGTGATATATTGTGTAAAGTACTAAAAGTTCCGCAGTCCTAAAATCAAAATTAATCTAATCCATCACATAATCATTATACGAGAAAAAGGATTGTACCTTGAAGCCTATTAAATGCTATTATGTCAAAACTATACAACTCTAAATTTCTACATATTTGATGCATCTTTTACACAGTAATATTTTGAATCTTCGGCAATGTGTGAAATAGTAAGAAAACAACATGTTTTTCCTTTAGTCCCTTTTTATAATATTACAGCTTTTTATGTTGTGTTAGGGAACATTAACTTTTTTCCAGATTTAAAATTATTTAATAGACTTTAAATGTAATAAATAATATTTCAGCACACCTACATAACATAGATCACTTTGATCAAAGCACAACAGACAGCTGAGCAGCTTCAGTGATGTCTCTGCTACTTTAAAAAGCGGAGTTGTCCTCCTTTCATCCGCTCCTAGCTCCCACCTATGCAACATGTTTGTAGCGTACATAACCACCGCATACAATATTTTATTATCAATTATTTTCTTAACACATCCCTAATTATATGGACTTGACCCGTTACAACATACATATTACTATTACCAAAAAAATCCAAGAATGAAAAGGCAATGGTGCATGTGTATTACTGACTCTGCATTTACCTGCTACCCTGCTGCTGTCCATAGAAACCATTTCATTATTTCAAGAAATCTTACCCCCTTGAATGCATGGAAAAATGGTTAGCTCCTATCGCTGCTGCATTTTATAGATAGAGATTTGATTTCTGTGTGTGTCTGTGTTTTTTTTTTTTTTTTGGTAAAATGCGATGAACCAAGTAGGGTTAATGTGTTCTTACTCCATTCTGAACCATGTGTACTTTATTGAGTTACAATCTCTTATCTCTTTTCCCCCTTCCGAATCATGTTTCCTTAATTAGGAGCTATACTATCCTTCAGATAAAGATACAAAATTGTTTCCTTAATTATGTAAGTTGTTAATTTACATATAGGGTAATCAGTGTTTGTCTATGACTTCTCGAGAGTATCTTTTCTCACCTCCCCAATGTTCAGGAAAGAAATGGATGCCATGAAAACACAATCATCAAAGGATTGTTCAATCTGATTTTGCCGTCTTCTGAAACAGCGCGGAGCCTAAGTCAGGACTAGTCATACTGACATGCCAAGAGAAGACTGAAGCGAATCACGCATGAAGCGAAACAATCGCTGATCCTGACATTGTCCCTGCCAGAACATGTTCTCTGATACCTCCTATGTCTATTTCAATCGAGAAAGGAAGGCAGAGAGGTAAAAGAAGTGAATTCAAAAGGTAAGCTGTTCCTCACTTTCTCCTTCTGCCATTCCCATAAGAATCACCAAATAACATGGAATTCAGGCAGTGTTGGTTACTCTCTGTCAATGACCATATGGTCCATATGTATAAATACTCGGCAATCAACATTAACTGGACAAGGACTGAGTCATTGTGTTTAGCCCTTAACATTTACTTCTACAACTTAAGGTACCATCTTTTGCCATAACGAAGAACTTAAGACTCCATTTTAAAGGGAGATCAAGGGGCAAGACATTGAATCTTTTGTGTGGGGTTATATTTCATCTCATTGGCAGAATATTTTTTTCCTTTGTTTTTACATAATTCAGAAGCAGAGTGCCATGTGCTCAAGGAAATATAAGTCCAATAGTAGTTCAATTGGTTAGCTTTTCAGTAATATTTATTCTGCTTTTTGATATTTGAGAGATACCCGTGGATAATGCTTGCTGCCTCCTTCTTGAACATAAATTCTAGTATATATATAAATGTTAGAGATCGTGCTAAAATCAGGCCCTGTCAGTAACCATTCCATCGGACGTTGAACCTCCTGTGCACATCAAGTGACTGTAGGGTTTCTGTTGCTATAGCTGGTATAGTCTATTGTTTCCATCACAACATGCATAGAGATCACACTATGTTTCAGTTCAGAACCCGTTGTGTCCTTGTGGGTGAAAATGAGCCATTTTACTGTGTTCCATCCTACTATTCAGGCCTTTTTTTTATTTCATAAAAATATTTTGTCCTTCAATTGATACATCATAGCGAAAAAAAAACACTTCATAATTATTATCTTTCCTGAATTATCGATTATGCATGAGGCCTACAATGATAGACAAATAGCCATAAATTCATAGAAGTAATGTATTTTTTATATAACTAGCAAATTGTGTTTAGGTTGCAACTGTAAAAAAATGACATGATGTGCATATCCTTTGAAGAATATACAGACTAGCTATAGATTTCTTTCCTACATACTTAACAGATCTTACCAAAGAATATTAACATTTTTTTTTAGACATTGTTCTTTTGGGGGGCATTTGAATTTAGTGAGCATGTGGGTTTTACTCACAATGAGGGCCAACACATTGGTGATAGAGGCTTCACTCTGTATGGGCTAGCCCAAGAACTGTCTAACTGTTAGACCATATACAACAGGTAGCCTTGGCTCATGCCTTTACTCACACCATCGATCTCCCGTCCCCAAGCAGCATCCCTGGAGGGAGGCGTGACCCCCGGAGGGGAACGCACACCTCCACTCCCTTTTCCTGAGCCACAGCTCATGGTCCCGTCTCAACCACCTCCTTCCTCCATTTTTTTTCCTTCTTGCCCCTCTTGTCTCTGCCGCCGACGAGGCCAGCCTCCTCTCTCTGTCGGAGCGGAGCAAGACAAGCCCGCCCGCAGCTACAGCCGCCGCATCACCATCGAAGCGTAGAGAGAGGGAGGGGATGGGGAGAGGAAGAGGGGTGAGCATCGGGTAAGGGCAGAGCTCATTGGGCTACCCTAACTATAATATCTCCAAGTTAAGCCTTCTGTGGAGTAGACTATTAGGGATTCTAGAGTAAAAAAAATGCATTCAATTTCTCCCTTGGTTTGGTGAAAGTCAGCTTATAAGTTGACACTCTAGCCATATTATCTCCGAGTTAACCCTTATGTGGAGTAGACTATTAGAGATTCTGGAATAAATACAGATGTATTCAATTTCCCCCTTATAATTAAGGCATTTTTTCTGTCTGCCTCAATTCTGGCTCTATTAGGCTTGTTTTCAAGAGTGATTAAATATTTATTAGTATATTGCTGAACCCTACAATTACCCTCTTTACACTATACTAAAAAACTTTTTTTTCATGTGACCAAAACCTTTTTTTTTGTGCGGTTCGTATACGAGTGGCGAAACCACGTGGAAAAATCGTTGTTTTTGCATGTGAGTGCTTATGTCGGCCGCATGAAAAATAAAAATCTCAAAAACAAAGATAAATCGAAACCCTAGCTCCTAATGGAGGCGGCGGCGAGGATCCGGCCGTTACGGCGAGCCACCTCGCCGTCGTCTGCAGCGGTGGCGCTAGGGATAGAGCCACCCGCCTCCTCGTCGCCGGCGCCAGGTGGGGACGGGGATGGCACCGGCGGCAGTGGCACCGCCTACCGTCCGCTCCCAGCCACCTCCTCATCGGCACCGTTACCCGCCGCCGCCAGCTCCCGCTTAAAGGAGAGGAGAGGAGAGGAAGGAGAGGAGGGGAGAAAAAACTGTGGAGAAGAGGGAGGGGGTATTTTCACATGCGGACCACTTAAGGCCCGTATGCGAAAATATATTTTCGTATACAGTCCCTTAAGAGTACCGCCTGCGAAAGTAGGCTCAATTTTGCATGCGGCCTCTTAAGATGCCCGCCTTCGAAAATAGATTTTTGCATATGGGCCTCTTAAAGAGCCGTATATGAAAATGGAGGTCGATTTTTACATACGCGATCAATTACTGTTCGTTTGTAACGGTGTAAATCGTTTTTTATAGTGCTATTCCAAGTCGTAACCATGTTGCTCAGTCTCAAACACTCATTTGACTTTTCTTTTGACCGCTTACACACACACACACACACACACACACACACACACACACACATATATATCGTCCAAGACCACACACGTACATAACTAGGTTTACCAAGACCATTAGTACATTAGTTCAAACCCTGGTTTATATTGTCATACACAGACCAACGACTCACATACTAATAGTTTAATTACCAATTTGGATAAAATGTCCATTTTGCATTGTACACAACACTTTCAAACAAAAACCCTAGCTCCCAAAATTCAAACTAGCGCTGTCTAGAAATACGGCGCCGTACCGTTTTTCCAACAAAGTTAATTTGATCCTTTTCCTTCATACTGTCATTAGCTCTCCAAACACTGTATGAAACGGATTGGATCCCCTGGAAATTGCCACAGGATTTGCCAATTTGGAACTGTAGCCCTATACGATCGACAAGCTGAGATGGGACCAACCTAGATGGCTAGGTTATCCACCCTCAAGATTTTGTTTCCACAATGATCCAAGCGAAGAACAATGGTGATAGCAGACCAGTTGTCCTACCTGTGCAAAAGCTTTTGATTTCCCTAATAATTTGACTCGACAACAATCCTCAATTCCGTGGCCCAAACTGACCTTGGGGCTTCGGCACATGCAGCCATACATTACTAACACATTGTTTCAATTATACTTATACGGATATATATGGTTTATTTAACAATCAAAAAATAATTTATCGGTATTCTTTTTATATGTGTCCTTAGCGACGAATAAAGCAAATATTTATAAAATAACGGAATTGCTAACTATCGTTTGACAAATTTAAGAGCCTTCCGTCATTCGTTTTTTTAAGCCGTCAGATGGTTTTTGAGATCTATGCTAGCATCTAGCTGGTAACTAGGTCCACGTTACTGTTAACTAGTGTCTGAGCCCAAATCAGTTGTTGCTGACTCCATCATTTATCGATTTGAGCTGTGTTTTCCAATGCTATTTTGTTTATGATCCCACGCATACTAATTACATCGTACTTACACCATAATTACATATGTAATTTTCAAACTTACATCATAAATATACTATAATTACATATATAATTTTCAGACTTACATCATAAATACACTATAATTACATATGTAATTTTCAGACTTACATCATAAATACACTATAATTACATATATAATTTTCATACTTACATCGTAAATATACTAAAATTGCATATGTAATTTTTAGACTTACATCATAAATACACTAAAATTACATATGTATTTTGTTTGTGTATATTAATGTCATCCATTAGATGTTGATCCAAAGGGTAAGAAATCTGCATGATATGAGGCTAAAAAATTTGTCACATGATGTATAGGCAGTCCCATAAAATAAATTAAGATAAAGAAAACTACAAATTTAACTTTCAAATTAAAGTGAAAAATCCAAAGTTCAGCATAAGCACGAGCGGAACGATAGGGCATTAAACTTCCATGGTCGATCTATTCTCTGCGTCTCTGCCAAACATCACCACATCAGGCGTGTAGGTAACGCCGGATACACATATCCGTCAGCGTTGTTCATCTTCCAACAACTTAATCCCCTCGTTGAACTGAATTCCGTCAGGCTGACCTGACTGACATATATATGCATGCACCTGATCCTGTCGAACTACATCACGACTAACTTCTATTGCAAGTGAAGGTGTTAATGCAATTAATTATATATATATCACATGCCAGCTGATCGATGGCATAATAGTCTCTTCAGAACCAATCAGTTATTTTGATTAAGTGAACCAGTCCATGATGCCGTACACACAAAATTAAACGTTTTTAGGATTTAGCTGGCTGTACACACTGCATGCAATTCCGGGCATGCACATTGCTCAATTGTACGGCATAATTAAGGATATACTACTCCCTCTGTCCCGGAAAGCAAGTCGTTTTGAGGTTGGCCGGACAAATTAACAGGAAGTAAAATTTACCATATTGCCCCTATTTAGTAGTTGCATTTGTCACTTCAAAGCGTAAGAAAAAAAATACAACAGGTAATTAAGTAATCACTAGTACTGGTACTGCTATCTATCGCATGGTACATGCATGTACTAGTAGTGGCACTGTTGCACAGGGAAAGAGTAATTATTACTAGCTAGAATCAAGTGGGTTAGAATGATTCGATGGAATAGACTAGATGCTCAGTTCAGTGGGCAGATGCTAGAGCGACAAATTTTATGGGACATTTCTTCAACAGCAGAACGACTGGTTTTTTTGGGACGGAGGTAGTAGTACAAAACTGCATGATTGATTGCTGCATGCATAGGCCATCTGTTGATTCAATCGAGTGATTGATATATAGATATATATATATGTCGTTCGCATGATTTGATCATTTGAACCTGCTGGATCAGTAGGCCTCAAAACGCCACAAGTAACCTCAGGCTGGCGCCACACACCATCAAATATATAAACTAATTAAAACAGACAAATTACTAGAACAATTGCAGTGCAAATTGGCGTAATTAACGCGTGCCCGGTCACTGTCCCTCTTAGATTCCCGTCAGATATTAGTTGAATTGTCAGCTGGATAAACAAAAGGGATATTTCAGTAGTTAATTAATATATACTCTGCAGGGTACCCTACTAATGCATGCATCTAGCTAGCTTGGCACGGTACATTTCTTAATTAAATCGCTGTGTATTAGTTAAGCGCCAACTCGCACAATAAACTACTAGTACAAATTAGTCTCTATGGTTATCTATCCGCTAATTCCGAGATTATAATAACTCCATTCAGGACAATGTTGTGGCGGCCGCTTAATATCCGCTAATTTCGAGCTAGCTAGTTGTCATGAACCTTTAATGAGATTTACTCCGATCCAACAGAAAGTATCTCTCGCTACTCCAACGATTGGAAACGATTTAGCACCGTGAGTTAACGGTATCTCGAGATGCTTTTTGTTAGACCAGAGCAAATCTCACCTTTAATTCATTCCATATCTTTACTGAAACAAATGGTGATGTTTCACACATCAATAATAGAGTTGTAAATACAATCGCTTTTAATTAATTTGATCGATAGATCTCTTTGCATTACATTGTAGCAATTGATATCCTTTTGAGAAAAATGAAATTAAATATAATCTTTAATCGTTGGAAACTTTATAAGTTTTATCTCGAACTATGTATACATAGTGGATATAACTATGAAGAGAAGTCCCCAAAGATTCATATTGAAATTCAATTAGAACTTCTCTTAGCCCAATAATAACACGTTGATCTAGTTTTCATCGGAACGAGGGGGACATGGAGTAACTATTAAGGTTCCATTCAGATATGTAGTCTTTGTACTGAGGCTGCGCTTTCAAAGGCGGAGCACTGATTGCAATCAGGCCAAAGGAATTTAGAGAAAATGAGAAATGGTGATGAAACATGTTCTCACAATGTGATGGAATATGAATATCTGGCTGGAGAGGAAGAGAAGAATATTTCAGCAGAAAACAGAAAGACTAATTACAAATTGCCTTCATGGTAATTCAAGACATGTACCGCACAGATGGAGTTGCCGACGAGAATTAACCTGTTTGATGTACAACATTTAGATGCCAATTGATAGTTGTTTTCTTTCTGTTCTTGTATTAGGACATGTAATTTTAACCTGCTCTGTTTCTCGAAAATAAAAAGGTTCCATTCAGATAAGAGAGGACTGTCAAAAACCGTAAATAAAGTAAAGAAATTTAATTAAGATAAAATGTCCTCTCTCACCACTGAAACAGTACATATATATTATCTATTTTCTATCACTCCATTTGTTCCTATTTTTAGGGGATTTGTTCCCTTCTCATCTTCACAATATGTATGTTAGGACATTTTTATGATAAATTAAAAACTCATAAAATACATAACATTCAAAACAAAGTAAAAAAAATAGAAAAATAAAGTAAACTCAGATCATCATGTTGAAAAAAAAATTAAGATGATAAAATCAAAATATTAACAACTACCACTACATATATAAACAGAGAAAGAATTAAAGGTCTCCTCTAGTGTATTCCCTCTAATCCCAAAATAAGTTGAATTATAGAGTTTAAATATTGCCCCACAATAAGTTCAGCTCTACCCTCCTACGTACTCGTGGTCAGCAAATTAAAGAAAATTATCCCTTCAATACTCGTTACTTACCACCTGGCAATACTACTTTTCCAATAATAAGGTGTATTTTAATCTTTCTCCTCTCTACTAAATTATCCTTAAGATGCTAGGAACACGTTTCTTTGGGGACAGTGGGAGAGTATTCCTTAGGCTGCATTTGGAAGTTCGGTTCAGGAACTTATCCCCACACACGTAAAATAAAAAATTTATTAGCACATGATTAATTAATTATTAGCTAAAAACTTAGAAAATAGATTAATATGATTGTTTTAAAGCAACTTTCTTTTATAAAGTTGTTTTTAAAAAAATATACCATTTAGTAGCTCTGGAAACGTGCGCACAAAAAATAAATTAGTAAAAGTAGTAATTTGCACATTCAAACACAGCCGTAGTCAATACTAAACTTTTTATCAAATATTCGAAGCTGTGTAAAAAATGAATCCCGATATCCATGTACGATCTTGTACTAAGGCCTTGTTTAGTTTCTAAAATGTTTTTTCCAAAAACATCACATCGAATCTTTAGACACATGCATGAAGCATTAAATATAAATAAAATGAAAAATTAATTGCACAATTTGTATGGAAATCGCGAAACGAATCTTTTAAGCCTAATTAGTCCATAATTAGCCATAAGTGCTACAGTAACCCACATGTGCTAATGATTGATTAATTAGGCTTAATGAATTCGTCTCGCGGTTCCCAGCGAGTTATGAAATTAGTTTTTTTATTCGTGTCCGAAAACCCCTTCCGACATCCGGTTAAACGTCCGATGTGACATCCAAAAAATTTCTTTTCACGAACTAAAAAAGGCCTAAGAGTTCAAGAATTCAAGATAAATGAATGTCACCTCATGAACTATGTGATCGTGTTTCACCTATCTATCTTGATTATGTCATCATTCATTAATTGCAAGAGGCCATATTATATTGTGCATGGCCAGGTCGACATTATATTTTGCAACCCTTGTGAATAACTTTATCAGAACAATGTACTACGTCTCACCAGATCCATAACGTAACTGACGTCGGCAAGAGATTAGCTAGTTTAAAACTGTTCGCTACTTTTAGATCTAAATCCATAAACTAGTTACTAGATCTCTCTGGTCATACGTATTTGACAGCTATGGTAAAATTTGGAAAATATTTTTTTATAAAATTATAATTTCTCAAATGTTTAGTTTAAAAAATGGTATGCGTTAAAAATACTTATTAGATTTATAAACTTAGTCTCATACAAAATGATCGAAGTCTAAAAATTTTGATCAAATACTTAATATGACCGGATGGAGTAGCTGGTAGTGTCGATATATTTAAAAGAGCATCTCTCTATATCTAACTCCTATCAGTTTGTCCAATCGTCTATCTGTGTTGGGGCATGCTTGCACATGTGCGCGTTTGAGTACATTTCTTACTACTCAGGTCCATCTCACATTTCTTTTTCTTATATTGTAGTTCATATCGAACTTTCAGTGGATTTAATTTGTTCACAAAGTAAACTATGGCGTGTTGCCAGCACAAGACCCAAATGATTTGTTTAGCAAGTGGACAAACAAATTAATCCCAATCCAAACAAATTAGTCTTCCTAGGACGCCATCAGCATCACCTCTGTTTGGTGTGCAGGACATACTTCTGGCAAAATAACCTGTAGTATATATGTTGTACAGTGTTGTACACATATTTAACTTCTTGCAACTACTCTCTCCATTCTAAAATAAAATACAAGAAGTATTAACATTTTACAAGGTCTTCAACATTATTATACTTTGATCATTGATTTTTTAAATATAACTAAAAACCTCATATGAAGAAATTCTGAAACACAAATAAAATGATACTATATACGACACGAAACATTTAGTTCAATTATTAGTCGAAAATAACTAACAAGGACGTTTTATATTTTAAAATGGACGAAATATGTATATTATAGTTTATGCACCAAATATGTGCGTTACGAAACCTTCAATGGCTTAGTATTATTACCGGTAGAAGTGATCTGCCGTTGATTTGTGATTTCTACTAACAGTGAAGAAAATATTCTAGTATTACTAATTGAATACTAGATTAGAAAAAATATGAACGATCCAAGACCATATTTTTGCATGGTCAATATTTTTGCATGTGTGTCCTATTTTAAACAGAAAGCACAATCACTCATCAAGTAGTTGTCATGTAGCTGTACTAGGATACACAATTTTTAAGATGATGTAATAATTCAAACCAACGCAATGTGTATACCACATAGGTATAGTACCACACAAATATTATATAGAATCTGAAAAATATCCATAATATGCTAACGTAAAAAAAAAAGGAAATAACCAGAATACGTCTAGCTAAATGATGCAATTGAAAAGAGTGGATCCATGTGGGAATATTTTTTTGAGGGGATCCATGTGGGAATATTGATAAGAAGGACTTGTTTGGTGATTGAATCTAATCAAGAGAAAGCATATATCCAAATTTCAGATAAAAAAAAAAGTAGGTTAAGAGCAAAAAAAAATATCCATAAAAGATACCGTAGTAGTAGCAGCCTGCATGCTGATTAGTGTGCAACTCTATCTGTGGAAGTGGTATCGTTTATTTCTATCTTTAGAAATGCATTATACGTTTGATTGTTGTATATATCTGCTATTATTTAGCATAGTGTACTTTTTATAGGTTTTATGCACGTGAAGAGAACAAAAATAAGACAATTCAGTGGATATGATCATTCTAGTCGTGCGATATAATTAACGCCAATTAAATAATTTAAATTAATTGATTATGCTTTTCGTGTATATATGTGTTGGAACGAGGAAAACATATATATGCAAATGCTAAGACATGCTTGATTGCACGAATTTTGACTCCCTTGGTGAGAACAAGGATTTAATTGAACTAACGATATACAAAATTTTAACAAAAGCAGTGCCCATTTTTTAGATGCGTGTGAATATAACCTTGCATATATAACTATGGTTTCTAGTTTGAATGAAAATAATGGTAATCATGTAACAAGCTAATCAGCCAAAGAAAATATGACATTTCAATATCATAAACTTCTAAAAATCCACACTAGCACAACTCTTTCGAGGAGCTCGCTCACGTTGCATAGAAATCCAACAGCTACCCATCCTCTGTTCATGTAAACTTGGCTAATCGAGCGGTTCTAACTGTTAAAACTTAAAACAAGTACATGGATTTAAATTCTAGGCTTAACATATCTAAATTAACTTTCTAGGTGAGACTAATGCATAAAAAATGAGATCTTTTACGGTGTTTGGAAGGTACCCAAGGTACATCTCCTCAACTTAAACATCCACCATTGATTCTTAAAGAGTAGATTAATTAGGAATAAAATTAACATAAACATGGGCAATTTAGTAATTGTTCTTTAGCCATCGTGATCAACCCGCTCTTTATTCTTTTGTCTCATCTTCCTGCACACCTGCATGTAATTTTTCGATCCATCCAGCAGCACACATACCCTATATGATGGATGACTCAAATTTCAAAAACTAGATTATATACTTCCATCCATCTCTATTGTCTTTAGAAAGTAATCCATACAAAGAGACGGAGGCGTATCGATCAATTTTTCGTTTAGAAGTCTTCACAATCATCTGCAAATTGCAAATTTCATGTGGATATATGGAAAGACGCGCAGATCAATTACTAGTACTTAGTTCTAATCATCAATTATGTGGTCTTCAATTAGCATCTAGTTATTCAGTCTGCAAACACTAATCAAATACTCCTAGGCGCCGTAGTTAGTTTCTTCATTAGTTATACGGAGGGAGTAGGTGCAAGGCGTGTGCAGTGGCACCAACGGACTGAAGACGTAATCATCTCGCCGTGCTTCGGCCGCCGGAGCAGCTGAGCAGCAGAATAGTTTCCCGTTTAATTAGTTCATCCCCTCTTAATGAAATATAGAAACCAAATTACATATCTAATCCTTTTCAAGTAATATGTGGCCCACAGTACTTTTAAGAGCAAGTTCAATAGTATAGCCCACTATTAGCTCCAATTCATTTATAGCAAATCTAATAGTCGATTCATACAATAGTTGCTTGATATACTATTAATATCTGGTTCCACATGTCATACATACATTGTGTCTTGGAGTCCGTGCTGCAGCTGGCTACAAATCTGTAGCCCGCTACTCTTCTCTCTCCTATTTTATCTCTTTAAAATATGTTTATAGCTGGCTTATAGCCTGCTATTGTACCTGCTCTAAGTACCTTTTCACAGGTACCTCCAATTGGAAGCCATCAACGGATTTGGCGCACTCCAAGCACCATGTGTCAGAGCCACTACTACTTATTAAATGGGTATTGTACAATCAATAAATTATTATTTTCATGAGACATGTTAGGCCCTGCTTAGATCCCCTGGCAAAATTTTTCACCTTGTCATATCGAATGTTTGGACACATGTATGGAGTATTAAATATAAACAAAAATAACTAATTACACAGCCTAATTGCTCCATTATCTGACAATGTGTTGCTACAGTAAACATTTGCTAATGACGGATTAATAGGCTTAATAAATTCGACTCACAATTTATAGGCGGATTCTAGTGATTTGTTTTGTTATTAGTCTGCGTTTAATACTTCAAATGTGTGTCCGTATATCCGATGTAATACGTCAAAACTTTACATCCCTACATCTACCACATCCTTAATTATTAAGTGCATTCATAGATCGATCAGCTCTTTAATTTGGACGCTCCAAATTTTATCAGTGGTCAATACACTGATATTAATGTGAGCTCTTTACAGAAATTTCTGAAAGTAAAAAAAAAACAATTGTGGATAACTGCTCAGGCGTCTAGGAAAATTCTAGCAAGGTAAACGCGGCTGCAAATAATTATTCATGTCTTGTATCTTTCAGCAGAGACATGATGTAAAAATATAACTGTTTCCAATAAATTCAAATTCTTGGCCATATACATCTGGTTCTGGTTGATATATGTAGAAGATATATATGGGTTTATCCCAATTTCTAACAGATTAAATTGAAATGCAGAGTAAATGGCAAATTAAATTTTTCTATGCACAGTAATAGCATAGGAAATCCGGCTACGACTAATGTGACGACCCACATGCATGCTTGCTTTGAAGTCTGATAGTGAATTAGTTGTTCAAACGTACTCCCTCCATCCCATAATATAAGGCATGATCAAACTTGACATAGTCTTCAAAACTAATCTTGGACTTATAATTTATTATATACTATAAGGTTTATTGTAACAAAATTATAGCCATCTTAAAGTAAATTTAAATATCAATCCAATGATATTAATTTTAGCTAATAAAATTTAATTTATATTATAATAATCGTTGGTCAAATGTTTTAAAAGTTGAATCTTGAAATGTGTACACGCCTTATATTATGGGATAGAGGGAGTATCATATTATCAAGAACATTTCATCTTGTCTAAGTAGGAAGCTATATTGTACGTACAAATAAGAAAAAAAAAAAGAAATTAGCATGCACCATGGAAATAAATATGTATATACCAACAAACGTAAGGGTGATAACTAGTAATAAGTTAATGTGTTATTGTAAACTTAGGTGTGTTCAGGACAGGAGGTTGGAAACTTCTCTCCCACACACGCAAAACCGGGTGGTTATTAGCACATGATTAATTAAGTATTAGCTATAAAAAACTTGAAAATGGATTATATGATTTTATAAGGCAACTTTTCTATAGGAATATTTAAAAAATGTATTGTTTATAAGTTTGGAAAGCGTGCACGTAAAAAACGAGTGAGTAGAAGTTGGGAACACGTAGTAAGACACTCTTATATGACATATAGGAAGCAATCACTACTGATACATATGAGACAATTTCCAAAAGTCAGAAATAATTAAAAAATATTACTGACACAAGTCGCACAAGTTAAAAAGGGTTAGGTAAATCATGCCTGTTTTGACATTATGTCAAACACAAACATATTTTTCATTTTCGTTGCCATGCATGGCTACTTGTTCCTTGTACATGGGTCAAGAGAGATGGTCTTATGTGCATCATCATTCGTTTGTTAGTACAGCTAATAGACCCATTATTACACTGAATTCATCCTATAGTGTCTCCTCAAAGACACTGTGTTTCATATCTTCAACCTGCATGCATACTTAAAATTTAAGGACAAAATTCTTCAAGGTTGTTGATTGTACCTTACAATACCAACTTACATATATAAATAATATAAGTAACTATATTTTTTAACATAACTTGCTATCTAGCAAGCACTAAAACTATTTATTTTACATTCACCAAAGTTCAGTAAGCACCATAACCACATATTATACAAAAAAAACTCCATCTAAGCACCAAAACTAATCACAACAACTTGCATCAAAATTCACCTAGCAGAAACCAGATCTCACAATTGCATCAATCTCCCAGCTGTCCAGATCTAATGCTCCACATGCAAATGTGTCGAGCAGCTTGTGCATGTGTTCATCCTCCAGCCCTAGTGCACTGTGCTCCGCCCCTATTATTGCATGGTAAGAACCAAGCTCATCAGAGCACACTTCTGCCAACTCTGGTGTGTGCATGTTCTCCATCTTTTGGCTATAATCGCCAAGATCATCAGAGCAGCATGTTGTTGAGATGCTTTGAGGGGTACTTGTTTCAACAACATGGAGAGGAGCATTGCTCAAAGTTAGTCTTGCAGGTGTGTTGTCCGTAGTAGACCACGGTGTACATGATGGTTTCGCCGGCACTGTCCAGTTGTTGCACTGTCTTGGTTGCTTTGCAGTTTTGTTCATGCTTGTAGGTGCATCTGTAGTAGCTTCTGCTTATTAATTTATGTTGCAAATTGTTAGTTGTGTGCTTGTGCCATAAGAATTCTCTTTGCCAAAACTTAATTAATTAGTTGCGTCGTATGTTGGGCACAAAAAGAGAACCTTGATGTGTGTGTGAGAGAGAGAGATGAAATAATTGAGGTTTTGTGGATATATGTGTATATACCTTTGGTGGTTTGAGTTGTTAATATTCTTCTGTCCGTATTTTCTCCATTGATGACCGTCATAATGTGGAACAGCTGTGATTTGTGATGTTGAGTTAGTGTATCTCCTGCTGAAACATGAGGGGCAAAATTAATTCAATTAGGAAATATTTACATGAATAGAAACATAATGCTAGCTTCAAGACCAACTTTAAGTCATCTACACATGCACACTCCAATAATTTTCTGAGGCAATTCAGAGTCCTAAGTGCAGTGCCAATGAGGAAAGACAATCCAAACTAGATCAAGATCGAACTCACTTTATTAGGAAAGGGACCTTTCATATATAGCAACATCGATCAACATGTATATAGGTATCTACAAGCAATATATCGGGATGATAAAGATATGAAGAGCAACAGATGCTTTAGCTACTTGTGTCATTCACACACTCAACATTAGCTACCTAGCTAGCTAGTGATCTTTCAAAAAAAGAGAAAAAAAATTAGCTAGCTAGTACAGCTAGTGTCATTACTCTTATAAAAAATGTCTCTATCCTCTTAATAGGTGACAATTAATCCAACTATAATATATGCAACTATGATTATTGCACACAAACAATTAAGCAAGCTAAAGAACATGGATGAATAGCAACTGTTGTACAAATCACAGCAATTAGTCCAAATGAATAGTGGAAAAAAAATGCTAAATCATACCTTCTCTTGTGCTCATGTGGCTTCACTTTCACCTGATCATCACCCTTCTTGCCCTCACTGTTCTTCCTCTTCGCCCTCCTTTTGTCGACGATCTCATCATCGTCAGGAGGTGATTCTCCGACGTAGCGAGAATTCAGAGCAGAGATCACCTTCCTGGAGCAATCCAGTATGCTCACGAACAGCTGCGCCACGATCTCCGCCCGCCCGTCGTCGGCCTTCGTCTCCAGCGCCGGCAGCACGACGGCGCGCAGCTGGGTCACCAGCGACTGCTCCCTGACGATCTCGTCGATCGCCGGCCGGTGGTCGCAGCGGAAACATCTGGCGGCGCCGTCGGTGGCGCATGGTGCAGAAGAGTGAGGAAGATACCTGCAGCTGCTGCCCTTGTTCTTCATCTTCTCTAGCTTAGCTTAAATTAGCTACTTCTTCTGATGTCTTCAGATAGCTGAATTTTATCTGAAACTTTGTGTGGGAACTGAAAGTGATTTGGTGGTTGTTGGATGGATTGGATCGGATCGGATTGGATTGCTTATGGTATGAGTGATCCTAGGTCTTGTGTTTGTGTATATATAGGGGTTCAGATGTGGGATACCCTGCCAACTCTAATTTATTCGTTTCACTTATACTTATGCTTATGCTTATAGACTATAATTTGTATTTTAAAACTTAATTTTGGAGTTGATTTTTTGATTTTTTTTTATTGTGGTTTATTTTATAGCATTTGGTTTTGAATTGCTAACTGCAGATATATAAAAGTTTTATCTATAAATTATCTTTTCTTATAAACTATATGGATAAGCATAAATATAAGCGAAACAATGGGCCATAAGGCTTGTGCGTGTAACTGTGTATTTGCATGTGCTGAAGATAGTTGCATGTGTAGGTAGGAACTCAAATGTGGATATATGTGGAGAAAATTCAAACTTCTTGGTGTACTGTATGACAGGATTGATTCGTCAGATGTTGCTGTTCTGATCTCTTATAGTGATTAAGTTAAGTATGTATGCCATGATTTCAGTCGCAGGTTGATGTCTTTAGTTCACCGAATGTACAATTTTACTGTAGAATTGTACTTAACAACTCCTCAAATAAACAGAATTGTACTGAATACCATGTGTCACAACATTATTTGTACTAGTATTCCCTCTTATTTTACTTCCAACGTCATTTCGCTATTGTGCTGATGTTTTTTTTAAGTAGTCCCTCCGTTCCATATTGTGTTTTTTAGTTTATTCTGAGTTTGACCAAGTGTATAGAAAAATGAAGATAATTTTTAAAACATAACGAATATACTATAAAAAAATATAGTCAGTGGTAGATTTAATAAAACTAATTTAGTATAGTAGATAGCACTATGTTTTTTTCTATAAATTTTGCTAAACTCAAAAACGTATAAATTAAAACAAACATAAAACACCTTATAATATGAGAGAGTGCATGTATCAAAACAGTATGGATCACTAGAATTGCCTCTTATTTTAGTTCAGAAATTGTCAGTTGGCTATTGCTCTGAGGTTTCTTTTAATACGGAGGTACTACTCTCCGTCCCAGAAAAAACTCGATCTTGGAGATGTAACTCCTAATACAACGAATCTGTACAGAGGGAGAACGAGTTATCACACTTCACACTTCACATTGATAGTTTCTCAAAGTCAATATGATTCTTGGGTAATACTCCTACATGAAAGTGGCTCACAAACAGGGGCATGTCCAGTAAGATGTCAGTCAGAGTGCAGTGGTAGGAGTACATCATTATCCCTCAATGATTCTCATGAGTAGGTTCAGAAGAACAATTCCAGTCAACACAAGATTATTGGGTAACACGTTCAGTAACAGAGACACTGACTGAAGACTTAGTACTGCTGGAATGCGTTGAAATGGTTTAATCCTGACCAGCCGACATAAGAGTACAGTGTCCCTTCAGACTTCAGTACACAAGTTCTCATGCAACAAAAGGTCAGGCATGGTCTACAACAAGGTACAGCTGGTTCACAAGTGATAATAGTATTAAGCTAGTCATAAGCTCACAAATTTTAGTTCATTTTAATTCAATGGAAAAGCCTACATTTCCAAGGCTCTGCAACAGATTTAGTCAATATAGGTGTGCATCTCTGCTTACGAGATATGGTTGAAAACAAAGGTGGTTCATCTAACTTGCCATCTCACAAAGTGAAGAAATTATCTCCGCAATGTATAAATAAACATTTTGCAAATAGAGCTGTCATTCTGTCAATGCTGATTCATTCAATGGGAATGAATGCAAAGGCATGATCAGCTGCTTGCAATGTCGGCACCAGGCAACAAAATGGTAGGCATTTGCAGGTTCAGATGTCTCTGCAACCAATATATCTCCGTGTAAGACCCAACAGATACTGAGGTTTTGTCTTGATCATGGTCATTTTTTCCTCCATGGGGCCGGTGCAGAACGGCAGCAGTAGCTTCTGACTGTATATATTTGTATATGCATCCTTCCACATCCACACGATTAACAGTGAAAGAAAGCTTTGATTTTGACTTGGAATTCAGAGATAACAACAAAATGGGACCTGGAATTAATTCCGGTGACGAGATCGTGGTGACATGGGCAGGCTTGTGCCAGCATGACGACGGCAAGAACAAGTTGATGCTGACGATAACGAGCAGCCAGTATTTTTGACTGCCCTGCTAACCTCTGAAGAACATCTTGGGATCCAATTCACACAGCACGTCACGCAATCTTCTGGAAGTGGGTCAGGCCTCTCTGATTGACGCAATTCATGAGAGAATGTTTGGCCATTAAGAAATTATAATTGCAATTTAGCAAGCTAGCACAAAAACTTCATCTTCAGGGTCACCAGCAAACAGAGCAATCTTCAGGTCATCTTCCAGCATCTGTTCCTCGTGTGGAAAATGGTCACCACCACTGGAGACTAACTGTGATATTTACATGGTAATAAAAATATCAGGTAGTGACAAAACCCAAATTCAGCAAGACAACAAACACTGGCAATAGTACAAAGAAGTGTAAATGAATAAAGGGTCGATATTGACCAGACCTGATTGTTTATCTGTCGAAGAGCATGCATCAGCATCACGACTGCAGAAGAAAAAAATGTCACTGGAAAACACCAGCTCTATGACCTTCCAAACCTTTTCAGGCATTAAGTTGAATATAAATGAAATATCTGTAGGAAAATATTTCCCATTCACAAGTTTCTTCTCCAGCTCCCTTCTACCAAATCAGCTCTTCCATTAGATCCCCAGGCACTTTTCAGAAGTTCTAGACGTACATGTCACAGTGTATCTAGTGCTAATGTATCAGTAACTAAAGTAATAATATGATAAACCTTTGTAGATTAGTACTGTCGCTAGTGTTCTCCAGGAATTTTGTAGTTCTTACCATCACAACTTTTTTTCTACAGAAATAATCTTCAGTGAATGCAATCCTTACAATTACAACAGCTCAATATCTTACGAACAAATGTGAAGGCGACAAAGTCAAATCAGTGCAAGGCATCCTGAAAACTGTAAAGGGGCAAACATTATTCAGAATTCAACATTCTTCAGAATTTCTGGATGTACATGACACAGGGTATCTGATGCTAAAGTATCCTGAAATCAGTAGCGAGACATCCTGAAAACTGTGAAGGTGTGACATTTTTCAAAAGTTCTGAATGTACGTGGCACAGTGTATCTAGTGCTAATGTATCCTGGAATCAGTAGCAAGACATCCTGAAAACTGTTGAGGGTAGGGCCTTTCATGTAGTTGTCAGAACTCATGGTAACCTGAAGCAACTTTTTGTAACAAGATCAACACAGTAGATTTCCTACTAGGTCTCTTCCAAATAAAAGGATAGGAACATTTCATCGTTTAGATGAGAAAGTGTCCATTCTTTTCAACACAGATGAAATTCATCACAACTAACAAAGTATTGTGAGGGACGGCATCACGGCAGGGCAGCTGAAACTTTTGGTATCTCATCTGCCAACTATTTCAAGCAAATTAGGGACTATGTAACTTGTAACAATTCTAGACCCAGAAAGCAATAAGTTCATGGCATCCTAAACCATTGTATATTATATTATAAACAGATATTAGCAACATCAATTAAGATTACTAGAAAGTTTACCAGACTATAACCCAATGAATAAAATATAATACTAAGAACATTCTGAATTCAAACTAGGGTTCAATCGAATTACATATGGTTATGCTAGTAGTACCAATTTAGATCTGACAGACAAGATTCAATGGTTTGTTCTGATATTAGTGACATTGGATGGTTAGAGTACTACAGCCCAAACAGAGAACAGTAATAGAATGAAGCAAAAGCGACACATCCTACATGCATGCATTGGCACAAAACTTTGCTCATGACTATGCACAGTTACAGTACAAATTAAATATTAATAAGCATTTCATAGAAGTGTTACCTCAGGAACAAAATTCAGGCTAGAAAGAAAATTGCAAAGCGTCTTCTGAAGATTCAGCACAGCAATCATGCAATTGGAGAAGTAAATGTAGCATAACAGAATAGCTCCACACAGGATAACAAAATATGCACAATAGAAATAACCATTCAAATCAGTTTTAGGAGAAGTGTAAACTTTGCATCAGGCAGAAAATTTGTCAGGGTGAAAAACTAGTACAACAGACAAATCATATGCTTAAATGCCCACTTTATTGCAAAAACTCTGTCTAATTTGAGGTATATTGACAGTATAACTAATACTAAGAATCACTACTTAAGAACTATCTATATTCTATGGACAGTCCAGGACACAAACCAGTGATCAGGGCACCAAGTCACAAAAATGAACTGAGAACTACGAACCCTTCAGAATAAATTGTGACAATAGAACTGCTTAGGAACTGCTTGCACATTGATCCGGACAAATTGAGAATCATTCTGGTGGTTTTGGTTTATCCCTAGAACACGACAGCATTAGTAAGGTTTCCGCTGCCTCAAGCATCTCGGAGGGCCACTTCTTCTTGATTGCCTCTGCCACACTTGAAGCACTCCCCTCATCATTTGCCTCTGTCTTCCTGGAAGTCAACTCCTCCTTGCTTTCCTCTGTCTCCCTGGAAGTCAACTCCTCTTTGCTTTTCTCTGTCACAGTGGAGTTTGACTCCACCTTCTTCTCCTTAAGTTTTCTGTCAAGGACCTTCTTCGCCTTGCCAGCATTCCCATAATGCAACAATGTCAGTGCAAGCTGCCCCTCGAAGCGAAACGCACCCAGCTTCACCAAATCACCTGGGATCATGTGGCTCATTTCCAAGAAATTCCTCCACTGTACAATAAGTCTGTAGGAACTGGTGCAGTCGAGATACCTCAGGAACATGTCATAGGAACAGCCATATCTGTCAAGGACCTCGATTGGCAGCCCTGAACCGTGCACAAGGGCATCCTCCAACGGTGTGAGCATCCCCAGAAGCGGTGAGGCCTCCACCGCGTGGCGCGAAAGCAACAGCCGGGCCTGGTTGGGATGGCAGTCAGTACTAGATACATTCTTTGAAAGGATCGGTGTCACACTGGTGATGTTGATCCCCAAGCATTGCAACCTGGTGGACAGGCCACTGATGTGGCCGTCATCAGAACCAACAATAGAGGACATGCAACTCTCAGGAGCCTCCTTCTTAATCTCGCAATCAGATTGATCGGTGATCTTGCCATGGGCAGCCTCTGCTTCTTGGCTATGGAGATTCTTGAGCTCATCGGAAACGGGCACGGCAGTAGCTTGCTTCATGTGGATTCTCCTGGATTTTCGGACATTGTTCTTGCCATTGCCACATGAACCATGATTCACCAGTTCTTGCATTTTGGTGAGCACGGAATCGACGGCGACACCAGCACCGTCGGCGATTGCGGCGGTGGCAGCTTCTGGAGCCACCTGGCCTGCCTCTTGGCCGTGAAAGGCGACGGCGAGGTCGCGAGGTGTGATCCTGTCGCCGTCGCTGCCTCCCGGCGAGATGAGACACCTCTTGCGGCGGCCAGCTGTGTAGACGACACGATACTTGCCATCGACATTCTCACCCTCCCCAGAATTCGCCTGTTCATGGATTCTTGGGGAAACCTTGCCCGGTTCTTGGACCAACTGAGGCAGCAACTCGACGGCCACGACGGCCACCTCGGGTTGTGGGACGAGCCCACCAAGTCCTTCCACAGCGATCACCGGCCCCAAATCCGCACCATTTTCTTGGTCCCCGCCATCCACGGCCCAGCCAGCAGCGTCTCCTCCTCCTCCTCCTCCCGGCGACGAGCCGCGACCCTCCTCGTCCTCCCACTTCAAGGGCGGTGCCGGCCGCAGCACCGACCGGGACGCCTCGTCGGAGGAAGCGACGGTCATACCGGCCGATCGATCGAGTTCTTGCGGCGGCGGAAGGGGGGAGCCCACCAGGTGTTCGACGAAACGCCCAGACCGCGAAGAAGAGCGGCGCGTCGTGATGAGGCGGCTACTACTAGTTGAGGAGGAGGGAGGCCGCGCAGCAGTGCTGAGGCCAAATCTTGCGGCCGCGACGCTTGACGGAGCGCCACGGAGAGGCGGTGAGCGATGAGGGCATTCCGGTGGACGGCGGCGGCGGGGGTTGGATAATCGCGGATAGGGTGGGGACTGGGGAAGGGGATGCGGATGGGGAACAGAAAAGACGGCGGATATATATAGGCTACCCTTCCGAGGTACTCTCCCCATACTTCGATAGTCATATTTCATCTTGAGACACAGAACCAAGGATAAGCAATTCTACTTATCATCCATTTAAAGTCATTCCTCGTTATTCATTAATGTTTATATTTCTCGATGCTCATGTACCCAATCCTGTGTGGAAGAATAGAAAGTCATGCATTAAATACGAGAAAGTCATTAAGATGATAGGTTGTTGAATTGAAATATGCCTATCAAAAATAAATTTTTCAAATTTGGAAATATAACTATCAAAAGTAGATGGAAGGAGTATATTTGGTTTTTTTTTCTTTATTATTTTCTTAATGCTTTTTTTTAGACGAGGAATCAATATGGTGTTATGGGCAGCTTTATAGTTGGATATTAATTGAACAACAATTTTTTCGCAGACAATGTCAACCATTTTCTTCACACTCCCTCAGTAAAAAAAAAACCCTACCCCCTCCATCTATTTCCAAATCTAAAAAATTTAGTTTTAATTAGCATATTTCAATCCAACCATGTATCCTCTTAATGACTTTCTCGGATTTAATGCATGTCTCTTCATTCTTCCATAAAAAATTAGCTACATGGACATCGAAAAATGTAAATATTAATGAATCACTTGTTTACGAGGAATAACGAGTACTCCCTCTGTTTCAGGTTATAAGACGTTTAACTTTACTTAAAGTCAAACTACTCTAAATTTAACTAACTTTGTAGAAACAAGTAGTAATATTTACAACACCAGCATAGTTTTCTTAAATATATAATTGAATAAATTTTCATAATATATTTGTCTTGGGTTAAAAACATTACTATTTTTTTCTACAAAATAAGTCAAACTTAAAGCACGATGACTTTGACCAAAGTCAAAACGTCTAATAACCTGAAATGGAGGGAATAGCATGTTTAAATGGATGATAAGTAGAATTACTTATCCTTGTCATTGTGCCAAGATGAAATATGACTATCAAAAGTAGATGAAGGGAGTATAATTTAGACAGAAGCATGGCCAGATTTATATTTTGTGGGACGGATAAAGTACATGTCAATTAGAGAAGGTGAATAAGGAAAAAAAACCAACCAAGCAGTAAAAAAAATAAGCAAAATTTGCTACAGGACATCCAAAAAAGTGTAATTAGTTGGGGACACTGTAAGAACGCGTATCTGCTTTAGGGCATGGCAAAAAAACCGGTAATTAGGTGTTGGACACTTGCGGCATTATTTTATTATTTTTGGAGGAATAGGAGAAAGAAACAACCATTAAAGTTAAGTTTGCCTTTGGTCGAACTTACTTCAACCCGACTGTACGGTTCAAACCAGCCACAAGGCCTCTTGCAGTAAATCGATCCCCATCGCAAACCTGTAAAATTGACAAGGCAATGTTTGCACTAGATCTTCCAGAGATGACATGGTTGCATGAATTGCTGAAATTTCATAGTAAAGAAAACATACCCATCTTGAGTGTCACTCTTGCAGGTTGCTCGCTTCCTACCAATGGAAATACAATCCAAGCTTATGCCACGGCAATATCAAGATTGGTGGATCACATTATTGAGCACTACACATGCCCTCTACGATCAACAAAGAGAACTACATTAGTGGGGCAAATGGTTACTGAAGTGTATAATGATGCTACGATTTCTTTCGGAAGGATAATGTTGCTACATGTATTAGAGGAGGTGCACAAGGCTGTACTGATGGTGGAGTTGAATACAATCAGTGCAAACTTTCAAAATTCACTATAGTTTGTTCACTTGAATTCGATTCAGCCAAGGACATTGATCTATTGTTGATGTAATTGGTAGAAGCATGGATGGTCATGGTCTACAAAGTCTGGTTATCTGAAGCTAATACACAAAATGGTATAGCTGTTATACTTGAGGCCATCCTGGAGGGTGTAACACCCAGGTATTCTCTTACCTAGGGCCTGTTTGGTGCAGCTCCCACTCCTAGATTCGCCTCAGATCTGACTAGAGCACAACCAAACAGTCCAGCTCCACAAAAAAATGGAGCGGAGTAGGCCGGATCGATCCACAAAATTGTACTAGCGGCGTGGAGCGGCATTCCCGTCGCTCCACAACTCCAACTCCAACCAAATTTCAGAAGTACCCCGAAAGTTGAACCAAAATTACCCGCAAATGCCACCAACTACCCCTCCATCTCTCCCCCACCCCCAGCCCGTACCGCTTCCCTCCCCCTCTCCCTCTCCCTCTCCTGTCTCGCGCATCCGTGAAGAGAGCGGACCGTGCGGGTGAAAAAAAGCGGCGCATCAGCGGAGGCGGCGCACCGGTGGAGGCGGCACACCGGTGGCGGCGGCAGTGCAGGTTCCTTCCCCTCTCCTTTCCTCTCTTTTCTCTTCTCCCCTCATGTCTGTTCTCTCTCCTGTCCATGGGTTCTTAACCTCCGGCAGATCTTGCTGCAGAAGAGGACGGCGGCGCACAGCGGCAACGCACGGCGGCGATTCACAGTGGTGCACGGCGCGAGGAAGCTACTTCCCATCCCCCTCATGTCAAGATCAGAGAAAGATTTTACTAGAAATGGAACCCAATTTCAGAGAATAAAACATATTTGGTGTGCGCCGCAAGGACCTAAACTAGGGTTCCTAATTCTAGATTACTTTCTAAGATAAGATAATTGCGAGTTTTGATATCTCTTTCATTCTCAGATGCAATTCGTTTTTATACAAAGTGAGGTAGTCTTAGCTCTCAAGCCTCAGACAGCTCAAAAGTAGGAAAAAGGCAAAAGAATGACTAGAACAGTGGTCCCCGACATCGATTAATGGCTAGGATTTCGTGATATCGCTTCGCTTGGTTTGTCTGTCGTTGGATCTTCATAATCCTCCCGAAAGTCTACATCTCCTCCTCAAATCTTCAGATAACTCAAACATTCAGAAAGTTCAGAGTATTCAGAGTTTCAGTTCGCTGCATCTCATTTCCAGGCTGAGTCCTGACATTGCTTCCCCCTTAGCAGCATTCTTGTCCTCAAGGATGAAAAGTTGGAAACATACTTTAGATCACTGTTGCATCCTCCCAAGTTGCATCAGCAGGACTTAAATTCTGCCACAAAATCAGCCACTAAGTTACTGCTACTCCCCTTCTAGGCACCATTCTCCTTTGCAGCACAGCAACAGGTTCAGTTTTGACCTGTCCATCTGGACCAACAGCTGGTAAATTTGCCATGGGTACTGCATGTGTTCCCAAATGCCTCTTTAATTGGCTCACATGGAAAACAGGGTGGATTTGAGCTTCATCTGGCAGCTGCAATTTGTATGCTACTTTTCCCACCTTTTGAGTTATCTTAAATGGACCATAATATTTTGATCACAGTTTCAGTGAGCCTCTGATCCCAAAAGTTGTTTGCCTATATGGCTGTAGCTTAAGATACACCATATCACCAATCTCAAAGGTTCTCTCTGTTCTGTTTTTGTCAGCAAAGTGCTTCATTCTCTTCTGTGCCAATTCTAGATTCTCTTTTAAATTATGCAGAATAGCTTCCTTCTCCTCCAAAGTCACCCTTGCTTCAGCTGATACATTGCAGGGTACAGAGAATTCATTTACCTGAGGTGGTGTGTATCCATACAAAGCCTTAAATGGAGTCATTTGGATGGATGTGTGGTAAGTGGTATTATACCACCATTCAGCCAAAGCCAACCAGGAATACCAATTCTTGGGCTCTTGAAAAGTCATGTTTCTCAAATAAGATTCCAAACATTGGTTCACCCTCTCCGTTTGTCCATCAGTTTGGGGATGATAAGAAGTACTAAACCTCAATTGCACCTTCTTTGCTTTAAAGATTTCTTGAAAAAACTCACTAGTGAATATTCTGTCCCTATCAGTAATAATGGCAGTAGGCATGCCATGTAATTTGTATATGTTATCCATAAAGATCTCCACCACCACTTGCACTGTATAAAGATGTGATAAAGCTAAGAAGTGAGCATACTTGGTCAACCTGTCTACCACCACCAGAGTTACATCTTTCCCTCTGGACAATGGAAGACCCACAATAAAATCCATGGTAATATGAGACCAGGCCATATCAGGAATCTCCAATGGCTCTAGCAGACCAGGAATATGCACATTCTCTCCTTTTGTCACTTGACAAGTTGGGCATTCTCTCACAAATTTGTCCACCTCCCTTTTGAGGCCTGGCCAATAGAACAATAGTTTAATTCTATGATATGTTGCTCTTATCCCAGAATGTCATCCAAAAGAAGAGGCATGATAGGCTCTCAACAGATCCTTTCTAATCTCTGTATTTTGACCCACAAATATTCTGCCTTTATATTTCAGTAATCCTGATTCCAGCTTATATTCCCCATTTGGATCAGCTTCTGAACCGACCAGACTGAGTATTTTATGGGCCTGTAGGTCTTCATCATAACTCCTCCTGATATCTTCAACCCAGTCAGGAACTACCACGACTGTGTTGATAAATCCAATCTGCTCCTAATATGATATCATACCCCTTGAGTGAAATTAAGTTGAAAGGGTTGCAGAATTGCCTTCCCTGTATCTCATACAATATGTCTAGAACCTGAACTTCAGATTTCAACTCACCCCCTCCTGCTACTACCACTCTTTTGACTTCTGAAGTTATCAATGGACAATGGTTCTTAATAGCAAAATCTAGATCCATGAAAGTACTGGTGCTCCCACTATCAATTAAACCAACTGCTTTACTCCCATTAATCTGAATCATCACTGAAAAAGTGTCAGGTCTAGTTGTACCATGGACAGCATTCAGTGATACACACATCACCTCTTTAGTTTTTCCTTTATCATCAGTTTGGTTTTTCCCTTCATCTTCCTCATTGGATTCTTGTTCAGTAGTTTCTTCAGTGGTGCCTTCCTCTTCATTCCCCTCAACTAACAAAGCATGTAGTGCTTGTTTTACTTTGCATTGATGTTTTGGCAACCAAGGTTCTTTACAGAACCAACACTTTTTCTCCTCCTTTCTTTCCCCTTCATTTCTGGGCTGATTCCTGTTAGTCTGATTTCTGCCCTGTCCTCCAACATTAAATCCTTTACTCATATTTCTGTTAACCCCATAAGTAGCTTTCTTAGCAAGAGCAGCTTTCTCATATGTTTTCGCATACCAGTAAGACTCAAGCAAACCCTGTGGCTTCTGCCCACACACATCATGCTTAATGTCATTTCTAAGACCCCCAATAAAACAGCTTGTGATATACTGTTCTTGCAGGTAAGGGTGATCTCTCCTCACCAAGTCCACATACTCCTCAAATTTGTCTATATACTGCTCCACGGTCATCCCATATTGCTTGACATTTTGGAATAACTCCATCGCTTCATGAACATTAGCTGTAGAAAATCGGGTACAAATCATGGCACACCATTGTGGCCAAGATATGACTTGCCAAGGTAATCCAACTCCCCTAAACCACTTTGCAGCTCTTCCCTGAAAATGTGCTAGAGACATATTGACCCATTGGTCTATTGGAGTTCCAGTCAACTCAAAGAACTTCTCACACTGCTTCAACCAGTCAATAGGGTCATCACCACTGAATAAAGGTATTTCCAACCTGGGTCCTTTTAGTACAGCTTCAGCATAATGATTTGCTTCTCCATGTTGCCCTACATACTGATTCCTCTGTTCATCAAACATCCTTACTCTATGGTTCCCCTACATCTGTTCATGATACATTTCTGCTCTAGGCTGAAAGTGTGGGATCCTAGTATGGAAAAACTGATTGTTTACCTGTTGGGACTCATGGTTTGCAGTACTAAACTGTGGAAACATGTGTGGGGGCACTGTGGGACGTGTGGTAGAAAAATGCTGCCCCAACTGTGGATCAGGCATAGAACAGGGTATAGATTGGCTCCACTGTGGCACAGAAGAAGTGGGAGGTACTATCTCAAACACGGCAGAAGTGGTGAAGGTGGACCTGGGTATACCTCTATCTCGCAGTATCACCTGCACTTCCTTCAGGATTTCCACCAACAGTGCCTCCTTCTGTCTCTGAATTCCCTACATCAGTTCCCTTCTGCTTGCAAAGTTCCTGCAACAATTTCTTGACCTCCCTTACCTCTGACTTGAGATTCTTCAGATCAGCAATGTCCTTCTTCATCCCAGCCAGCTCCAACCTCACCTCGTTCATCTCCTCCATACCTACCAGCGACCCGTGCGATCGAGTCTTGTTTACCATACACAAAGTTTCGGACAGCTCAAGATTTCTCCCTCCCTGTATCGCCTCACAGAACTGGTCTACCGCCGCCTGTCTCGAGGATTTGGATCCGGGGATTTTACAGCCTCCTGCCAACCCTTCTCCAAAGATCGAGACCCTCCTTCGCCTCTGGATCGAATTCTTCCGGCGTCGGGATTTTACGGCAGCAAATCCACAGATCGCCACCAACCTGCGCCTTCCAAATTCGAGAGCCAAGGAAAGAGCTGAGCTCTGATACCTTTGTCAAGATCGGAGAAAGATTTTACTAGAAATGGAACCCAATTTTAGAGAATAAAACATATTTGGTGTGCACCGCAAGGACCTAAACTAGGGTTCCTAAATCTAGATTACTTCCTAAGATAAGATAATTGCGAGTTTTGATATCTCTTTCATTCTCAGATGCAATTCGTTTTTATACAAAGTGAGGTAGTCTTAGCTCTCAAGCGTCAGACAACTCAAAAGTAGGAAAAAGACAAAAGAATGACCAGAACAGTGGTCCCCAACATCGATTAATGGCTAGGATTTCGTGATATCGCTTCGCTTGGTTTGTCTGTCGTTGGATCTTCATAATCCTCCCGAAAGTCTACATCTCCTCCTCAAATCTTCAGATAACTCAAACATTCAGAAAGTTCAGAGTATTCAGAGTTTAGTTTGTTGCATCTCATTTCTAGGCTGAGTCCTGACACCTCAGCCCCACACGGTATCCCCTCCTCAAACCCTAGAAATCCTTTCCAAACCTTTCCTTCAAATGTGCATGTTTTCTGTGAGATGGATTTATGCATGTTTTCTGTGAGATGGTTTTATGCATAATTTCTGTGAGATGGATTTATCTTTTGGGTTGATGATTGCTTCGTAACTGCTCAATCTTGTGTCACATGGACTTGTAGACTCTGATCTACTGGATAAATATGTTCATATGTTCTATATTTCTCTTGCAGTGTGAGAGGATAATGTAGGTACCTGTATTGGTTTGTATGCTTGATTTATTACAAGCTGTTCCATGGTTCTATGACTTTCAGATTGATGCATATAATTGTATTAAGGGAAAAAAGGTGTCCACTTCAGGGTTCATTCATATATAATTTGGCCAAAAGTGCTAGGTGTATAAATGTAGTATAACCTGGCTTGAACATATTATGTGAAACTATACTAGTAATTCTGAACATTGACCTAAATTTTTGAAACTATGGTGTGAATGGATGGCAGGCATGGCTCAAAATGTGCTATCGAAGAGTGTTAAAATGCCAATTGACTCTGCTGATTGGAATGACTACAACACTAGAGTTGTGTGTGAGATTTTTGCTGATCAAGTAGTTGCGGGTAATCGTCCAAATACCCATTTATCCAATTCTGGGTATGACGAAGTTATTGAGCAATTTGCCGCAAAGGGCACCTACTGTACACATGCACACAATGGAGGCACTTGCAATTTTTCTGTACATTCTAGGTGACGGTTCATCAAACCAAAGGGCACAAAATCGTTTCAAGCATTCTGGTGAGACAATATTAAGAAAATTTGAAGAAGTATTGTTTGATGTTGTGGAGTTGGGACGTGATATTGTGCATCCAAAGGATCCAAACTTTCCTACTGTCCATGATAGAATTAGGAAGGATCGTCGTATGTGGCCACATTTCAAAGATTGCATTGGGGCAGTTGATGGTACTCATATCCTTGCAGTTGTTCCAGATGAAGAGAAGATCAGATATATTGGTAGATCTAAATCAACCACTCAAAATGTGATGGCTATTTGTGATTATGATATGAGATTTATCTATGCATCTATTGGACAACCTGGATCAATGCATGACACAACCGTGTTATTTAATGCATTGCGAACCGATATAGATATCTTTCCCCATCCTCCCCAAGGTAATTATCACTTTCAGGGGTACCTCCAGCTCCAATAGGAGCTAGCTCCAACTGGAGTTGGAGTTCAGAGCTAGGAGTTTGGAGTTGGAGCCCTACCAAACAGGCCCCTAGAATGCTACACACTACGGTACAGAAACCACTAAGTCCTAAACTCATTAAAAATTTCGAAAGAGTCTCTCCTATAAATACGAACATCCACGACAGGCAATTATAGATTAAACTAATAATAACATCATTCCCATAGCGCTATCCATCCATATAATCCATGGAAAGAAACTAAAAGATATCTAAAAGATTATTACAAGACTGGACCATGATATAGTTTAAGTGTCATTATGGA
>CM020183.1:19072905-19101885 GCA_009805545.1 Oryza longistaminata | reverse complement strand
TAGGTATTTTTTTTTTTTTTTTTTTTTTTTGGCTAGAGAACAATGCAAGCTGCACTAAGCATTGATGGAAGTGCAACAACAAAGAAGCGCATGCTGCTTGCTGGAGCAAATATGAATGTCAAAGGTAGTGAGAGTGTGATCAACGGGAGCTGCATGTATTACATTGAAGATTTTCAGGGGCTGAGCTCCTAATTCTTCACATGATATTCAAGACAGCATGTCAATTTTGTGCATCCAAATAATTAGTAAAACATTCTCGTATTATATTCGAACTCACTAATATAACAAAAATCTCTGAATCTGCCATTGATGTATCACAGACTATTTCAGTATAAATTTTCGTGAGTGAAACATGAGAACTAGCTAGGATACTGTGCTTTAGTATATTGTGATATCATTATAGGTGTAACTCGACTAAGGGACTGATGAAACAAATGAATTTCATGGGGATTAGCTGTCAAAGGGACTTTCCCAGGTGACAAATGAAGACCACCAAAGTATTTGGCAATAAGTAGTGACACAGGTCACAAACATGTCCACAAGCATAACAAATGCCAAAAAAAAAAGAATTATGCAGGCTCGATGTCAAGATACTATCCTTTCCATTTGTAATTTGATCAATGGCATATACCTTAAGAACCAAGGGATCAATTCTTGTAGCGAAGGGGGATTTTCCGCATTCAGAGCAGGGCCTAGTGTGTATCTCTCTAATGAGTAGAGACCAATGTATTCTGCGACAAAACAACTAACTTTGCTGCACTTAAGCCCAAGATCAAAATGACAATGTGTTTCTTTATGGGGGGTAAAAACATTGTTTACGAACCAAACATACCCTAGTTCTAACCCTTCAAGGTTCCAACTCAGTTGTCCACACAAAAACTAAGCACTGTAAAATTGCGATAAGCATGAGCACACTGCAATACTGCACAGCAAACATGACAAGCAAACTTTGTGCAGTTAAAATGTGGAAACGCCATTCCAATAAACCAACAATGCATGCCCACGATGCTGCAGTAGAATTAGGTTTTGACTAAAATTGTTTAGGACAATGGTAATCAGGTTCGACCCAAATGGGCATCCAAGATCAGTGATCAACAGCTAAAGAGTTTATTAAAGCATGCGTAAAACCTCACAGGCATTTCCGCAAGCACCTGGCGTGCAACGCAGAAAAAGGAAGAGAATCCCACCTCCAGCGCCGCTACTTCTTCTTCTCCTACTCCGCGGCATCCTCATCATCGGCGTCGAGGTCGTGCTCGTGGTCGTACTCCAATGTGAACCCCTCCCACTCCTTCCCCGCCGCGACGTCATCGACGGACATGGGCTCCAACTGAACCTCCTCCACCTCCTCCTCGTCATCCTCGCTAACGCGGCGCGGCGGCTCAGCGAGGTGGTCGCCCGCCGGAGCATGTCGTCGTGCACTCGTGTCGCGCCGCCGCCGCCGCCGTGGACTTGACACTCCGCACCAGGCCGGCCTGCTAAGCCCTAAAGTTTTGGGCTGAAATGGTGTCGAGGATTTTTCTTCGCACACTGACCCGCCCAAGCATCTACTTTGTTTGGCAAATAGGCCGAGTTTAGATCCAAAAATTTTTTTCAAACTTCTAACTTTTCCATTATATCAAAATTTTCCTACACACAAACTTTCAACTTTTTCATCACATTATTTCAATTTCAATCAAACTTCTAATTTTGGCGTTAACTAAACACAAGGATTGAAAAATAATATCCACCCTTTAAAGGGTAATATTGCATCCTAACCATTCATTCTTCACATCTCATTTAATCCTAGCCATTCATCTATTTCCTCTTCCCAATCTCACCTCCCATATTCCATTTGTCAAACACACCCCAAGAGAAAACAAATACCCGGTGATATTTTAGTTCGAATCTGAATCCATAGAAAAATGCAGGTTAGGATACAAGAAAAGTTGTACATGTCCGCATGACTGTATGTCCCATGTTATCAAATATATACATGAAAATCTATTATGAGTGCTGAAAGATTTTACCAGCTCGCAAGTATTATTACATAATTTTTTTTCATGATGTATATCTTTTTAACACACCAAGTGTCTCCCTAGATTAATATCCATGATCAAGAGATACAAATCTCTATTATTATAAAATTTGAAGATGTTTTTGCCGGTACTTTAGTACGTCGTCTGTGTATGAGTCGGTTTTTAAGTTTGTTCATTTTTGAAAATACATATACGTATTTAAGTTGATTTTTAAGTTCGTTCGCTTTTGAAAATACAAGTTGTCGTATAAGAAATCTCATTAAAACAACTCACATGCTAACTTAAGACGATCAGACTTCTAACTGCAGCTCATGATTTTCTAAAAAAAGATATATATTTCCAAGCGAATTTCTACATGATTTTCTAAAAAAAAAAGATATATATTTCCAAGCGAATTTCTACAGTAAATTTCACCTTAAGTAAACCGTATAACAATAATAAGATTAAAATAACCTTCACCCGTTGCAACTACGATTTGAAGGAAAAATATATGGTATATAGCTAAAGGATGAGTGATGTGTTATCTGGTAATATACTGTATCCGGTTTTAATTTTGAAGAAAAATATATGTTAGGATACGTACCGTGATGTGACTGTACCCACCTGATTTTCACCCTAATAGCCATCTCGTTTGGTATCTAACTAGCAAGAGTCACGCGCTACGCCACGTGCGTGTGAATTAATGTTTGAAGCTGGGATATCATAATCAAAATAGCACAAGATATATAGTGTAACTTTTAAGCATTATATCCAAACATTATCTAAAAAAAATCATTATATCAGAAGCATACTCACATATGCATACACATTACAACTATACATCACAAGATTAAAGGCGAATATAATCCATTTGCTCATATAATTATTTTTACAATCATGCACATTTACAGAAAAGCAGCAACCATAGAGGACAATGGTGCTTACGTGATGTGGGAGTATAGATTAGAAAAGTAGCAGTGTTACAACGACAATCATTAAGTGATCAGAGAATTGCAACATTTTCTCAGACATCTTCATCATGAACTAATTGAATATATTCACATATAGAACTGCGCCGCAAAGAAAATTTAGTGCTTTAGCTCCCAATAAAAACAACACCACATCACATTATGTACTTGCAACAGTTTAGTAGATGAACTGGTACCTCCTTTGCATAGCGCCACTGAGTACTGAGGTATCCCATACATAATTATGTCTAAGGGCATGTTTGGATATCATTCATATATTGCCATGTGATGAGTATATATGACAGGTAGGACAAAACTCTTTTCAAATAAACTGTGTTGAAACATCTATGTCTTCCAAGAAGGGGCAAACAGAACAATAATAAATTAAACAGAAAACAAATTAATGAAATCATATCTTGAAGTTGGTTGATAATGAAAACTCTGTAAGCATATTTACAAAGCAAATAATATAAATTCGGAAGGATGGGTCATTAGAAAATTCCAAAACCATGTCGAGATGGGAAAAACAAAAGCAGGAATAATTAACGCTTGTATTGTAGGAAATCATCTCTGTTTACAACGACAAATGCTCTGCTACTATTCTGAGCTCATAGCTAGTAATTCAGTTTTAAAAGACCGATAACTGAATATAATTATGAAAACTACAACAATTCCATCAAAATAGCTATTGCAGAAGGCCTGGATGAGTAAAATAAAAATAAAAAGTAATACCTCACAATAGAGAAGGATGATAGGGAAAGGGAAGAGAAAAAATCCTGCAGACAAATATACACCATATTAGCATACAACCCATAATTGACCATATTAACCATTCAATGATCTACCAGCTAAGAGAATTAAAAATGTAAAGAAGGATCAAATCCATTTGGTCCAATGATATGTATGTAACATTGCTAGGATAGGTATAACAGTCATACAAAAAAAATACTGAAAATGGCATGTAGATAGTAGAGTATTGAAGCAAATCGGATCTTCCTGCATATAAATCATCTATTTAACTTAAAATCTAGTTCTATTAGCGCCAAATCTAAGTCATCTAGAAATTGCATGAAGAACCAAGTGGGCAGTGAGAGCAAATACACAAAGAAAAAAAATGTTAAAGTGACTGAAAGCCTACCTGATGCTTGAAATACTAAGAGCTTTAGGCCCTGCTCAAATCCACGGCAGCGCATCGTAGACGAAACCCCCACCCCCTGCTCCAGCAGCGCCATCTTCGATGATGCTTTAGGCCAACCTAGGGTTTGGGAGGTGAGGCTAGGGATTGGAGGCATCGATTGGTCATAGTGGAGAGGGGCCGACGGAATTAGGGAGCGAGAGGGAGGATGGGAGAGCAGAGAAGGAGGCAATGCAGGCGAGAGAGCGGGCGGGCGAGCAGGTGAGGTATCGCGCCTCCGCCGCCGTCTCTGCCTCACGCGAGAGAAAGGCGAGGAGCACGAGGCCGGCGCCTAGGCGGAGACCGTGAGATAGAGGGGAAGAGGCCGCGTCTGGTGTGCGGAGCGAGGGGAGCAGCACGACAGCAGGCAAGCAACGGTGGCAGCGGCGACATGCGAGCAGTGGCGGCGGCGGCAGGCGAGGTCACGTGCGCGCGAGCCTAGTAGTGTGGCTAGGGTTTATGAGCGGCACGGCGATGATGGTTGGAGGAGGGCCAGGATGCGCCGGCGACGGCTCGCGCAAAGGAGAAAGGCGACGGTGTGCGGCAGCGTGGCTGCGTAGAAGGGCGAGGCGGCGTCGTTGCTGAGGCAGGCTGCGGGCGAGACGGGCGCGTGGGCTAGGGTTTGGTCCGGCTGGACGAAATCTATGCCGTTCATTCGCGATTCGACTATCCCACGGCTGAGAAAGGGCCGGCACAGCGGGACACGTAGACGGCCAGATCGACCCTATGGTGAGATCTGACGGTGGACAGCAGCGGGAACCGGCACATAATTAACCCAAAGCGCAGGGGGGTTTTTGTAAAAATTGCTGACGTGGCGCTCTAAATTTTCACCGCTCCCACGGCGTTTAAGTAAACCAATATATATGAATCTTATCTGGTTATGTGAATAACAAATACTTTTGAGGGGTAAAATTATGAAATGTTGCCATAGATGAATTATTAAAGTTGTACTTGTCAAATTTTTAAATAAAATGTTTTAAATACCTATAGCAATTCAATGGTTAGATTAAATTCTGCTACTCTACTACCGTCACAAGTAAAAGATACTATCAGAACAGATGATAAAAAAAAAAGTCTAGCCACGATAAATCGCACAAATTGTTCAAATGTTTCATACAAGATAATGGTTATCTCAAGGTCGAATTACATCCGTCAGTAAAGAATTATTCATATGTTTCCGACAAGATAAATGTCAACTCAAGGTTGAATTAAATCTATTAGTAAAGCAGTTTGAAACTAACGCAATGTTAGCTGCAAAAAAAGTGAACTCACAAGAAAAAGGGCAAATCTAACCATATGATCAAAGCCACTACGCTAGCCGATGGAGAAACTCTTGCGAGTAACACAGTGTAACCTAAATGCAAGCCAACATAAATCATATGGAACCGCCACCTTGCTTACTTATGCAGGTGTCTATTTCATGATCGCACCACAACGAGGGGTGGGTTGACTTCAGTTAGCATCTAACATGATCATTTAAATTTTTTAAGTCCACACACTCAACCTGTACAATAAAAGGAGAAAAACGAGAATGGACTATCTACACAGCACTTCTATAGTTAGGCAAGCAAAACCCCTTTCTACGGTTTTCGCTTCATTATGAAACCCTCAGAACTAGAGAAGATCTGTGCGTTTTGTAGCTGCAGCTGGGGGGCCTCTTCAGGGAGCAGCAGCAGCAGCCTGCTGGTTCTTCTTCAACTTCTCATCGCAGAACTTCTTGGTGTCAGCACCCTTGACGTTGAATTCCATCAAGAGCTCCTGTCGGATATGCTCTGTGTTGCATATATTACGACTGAAAACTCCCTCCCTAGCAGTCATGCAACAGTAAAAGAAAAGAAGATTAGTCTATGCTTGCCGATGACAATGATTTTGAAGGTTGACAAAATAAACAATGAATTTTACAATCCCATAGGAAAGTATACTACAGTTATCCTACATCCAGTCAAAATTATAACACCTTTTGGGGAATTCTGTTATCTCTTTGTCATATCAAGTTATCAAAGTACGGTGAAAGGAACAACCATGCAGTTCCGATGCTAAAATAACTTTTCTTGCTCAAATTTTGAGGTGCTAGTGCTAGTAAAAGTGTTTCCTGCATTAAAGGGAAGAAAATGGATGAGCATATGGTTGGATTGGAAAACTTTAACTATGGAGTCATTTATTCTACATATTTGAGAAAACTAATTAAGTAGCATTCAGAAAGAGCTGGCAATACACTGAAATGGGCTGAGTAGACCCAATGCATTTAAACTGAATATTCATTGATGCAAATAGGAGGCATTACTTGATGGGACAAAGATTCTTTTTATAGTTCAAGGTGAATCACCAGGATACATAAGAGCCATATCTATCCTGCCTTCACTCCTTAGTGGGCTGTAGGAAATCATCTCTGTTTACAACGACAAATGCTCTGCTACTATTCTGAGCTCATAGCTAGTAATTCAGTTTTAAAAGACCGATAACTGAATATAATTATGAAAACTACAATAATTCCATCAAAATAGCTATTGCAGAAGGCCTGGATGAGTAAAATAAAAATAAAAAGTAATACCTCACAATAGAGAAGGATGATAGGGAAAGGGAAGAGAAAAAATCCTGCAGACAAATATACACCATATTAGCATACAACCCATAATTGACCATATTAACCATTCAATGATCTACCAGCTAAGAGAATTAAAAATGTAAAGAAGGATCAAATCCATTTGGTCCAATGATATGTATGTAACATTGCTAGGATAGGTATAACAGTCATACAACAAAAATACTGAAAATGGCATGTAGATAGTAGAGTATTGAAGCAAATCGGATCTTCCTGCATATAAATCATCTATTTAACTTAAAATCTAGTTCTATTAGCGCCAAATCTAAGTCATCTAGAAATTGCATGAAGAACCAAGTGGGCAGTGAGAGCAAATACACAAAGAAAAAAAATGTTAATCAGTAAAGTGACTGAAAGCCTACCTGATGCTTGAAATACTAAGAGCTTCAAAACACATATCGTCTGTACATTATCAATAAGAGCTCCTCTGATGGTACATAGCATGCAATTTGAGAGGGGAACGGAGGCAGATATGCACATCGGAGCAGCGTTCTTGGTTGGCCACGATACCTTGATCGCTGGAGATTGAAACGACCTTAGAGGTTTGGGGTCGGGAGCCTCAAATCCATGGCAGCGCATCGTAGACGAAACCCCCACCCCCTGGTCCAGCAGTGCCATCTTCGATGATGCTTTAGGCCAACCTAGGGTTTGGGAGGTGAGGCTGGGGATTGGAGGCATCGATTGGTCATAGTGGAGAGGGGCCGACGGAATTAGGGAGCGAGAGGGAGGATGGGAGAGCAGAGAAGGAGGCAATGCAGGCGAGAGAGCGGGCGGGCGAGCAGGTGAGGTATCGCGCCTCCGCCGCCGTCTCTGCCTCACGCGAGAGAAAGGCGAGGAGCACGAGGCCGGCGCCTAGGCGGAGACCGTGAGATAGAGGGGAAGAGGCCGCGTCTGGTGTGCGGAGCGAGGGGAGCAGCACGACAGCAGGCAAGCAACGGTGGCAGCGGCGACATGCGAGCAGTGGCGGCGGCGGCAGGCGAGGTCACGTGCGCGCGAGCCTAGTAGTGTGGCTAGGGTTTATGAGCGGCACGGCGATGATGGTTGGAGGAGGGCCAGGATGCGCCGGCGACGGCTCGCGCAAAGGAGAAAGGCGACGGTGTGCGGCAGCGTGGCTGCGTAGAAGGGCGAGGCGGCGTCGTTGCTGAGGCAGGCTGCGGGCGAGACGGGCGCGTGGGCTAGGGTTTGGTCCGGCTGGACGAAATCTATGCCGTTCATTCGCGATTCGACTATCCCACGGCTGAGAAAGGGCCGGCACAGCGGGACACGTAGACGGCCAGATCGACCCTATGGTGAGATCTGACGGTGGACAGCAGCGGGAACCGGCACATAATTAACCCAAAGCGCAGGGGGGTTTTTGTAAAAATTGCTGACGTGGCGCTCTAAATTTTCACCGCTCCCACGGCGTTTAAGTAAACCAATATATATGAATCTTATCTGGTTATGTGAATAACAAATACTTTTGAGGGGTAAAATTATGAAATGTTGCCATAGATGAATTATTAAAGTTGTACTTGTCAAATTTTTAAATAAAATGTTTTAAATACCTATAGCAATTCAATGGTTAGATTAAATTCTGCTACTCTACTACCGTCACAAGTAAAAGATACTATCAGAACAGATGATAAAAAAAAAAGTCTAGCCACGATAAATCGCACAAATTGTTCAAATGTTTCATACAAGATAATGGTTATCTCAAGGTCGAATTACATCCGTCAGTAAAGAATTATTCATATGTTTCCGACAAGATAAATGTCAACTCAAGGTTGAATTAAATCTATTAGTAAAGCAGTTTGAAACTAACGCAATGTTAGCTGCAAAAAAAGTGAACTCACAAGAAAAAGGGCAAATCTAACCATATGATCAAAGCCACTACGCTAGCCGATGGAGAAACTCTTGCGAGTAACACAGTGTAACCTAAATGCAAGCCAACATAAATCATATGGAACCGCCACCTTGCTTACTTATGCAGGTGTCTATTTCATGATCGCACCACAACGAGGGGTGGGTTGACTTCAGTTAGCATCTAACATGATCATTTAAATTTTTTAAGTCCACACACTCAACCTGTACAATAAAAGGAGAAAAACGAGAATGGACTATCTACACAGCACTTCTATAGTTAGGCAAGCAAAACCCCTTTCTACGGTTTTCGCTTCATTATGAAATCCTCAGAACTAGAGAAGATCTGTGCGTTTTGTAGCTGCAGCTGGGGGGCCTCTTCAGGGAGCAGCAGCAGCAGCCTGCTGGTTCTTCTTCAACTTCTCATCGCAGAACTTCTTGGTGTCAGCACCCTTGACGTTGAATTCCATCAAGAGCTCCTCAAACAGAACAGCCATGTTGGTTTTGAAGGATGCAGCACGGCCCTTGCACAGGTCTGGCTTTTCAGGCTGCGGCTTCGCTCCGCTGCTGCTGCTGCCGGATCCTCCTGCATCAGTGTCGTCCTGCTGCTTCGCATCCTCCTCGTCCTCGTTAGGGACTACGGACCCAACCTTATGACCTTCCATGTAATATTTGCATGCAGCCAGAATGGCATGACCACGGTGGCGGAAGTGGCCAGCTACAAGGGCATCAAAGTGCTGAAACAAATAATAAATGACAAGGGATGTTATTAGATGGTCTTGTGTGTAAGCTATGGAATCGCATCAGTTACAGGCAAAGAGTGCCATGCTCATAATCAAAGAAACAGATAAGCATGCCACAATAATAATTGTAAAAGAAATGTTATTAAAATGCCTAATGGATGATTATTTCCATGCTACTCCCTCCATCCCAAAATATAGCAACTTTTAGCTATGAACCTGGACACATAGTTGTCCAGATTCATAGCTAAAAATGCTTACATTTTGGGACGGAGGTAGTATAAAAGAGCTTGATAAGTAGCACAACATTACCTGTGGAGATCTACGGAGTGAGTATAACATCGTCCTGCATGAGTACTGAAATGTGGTATCATTATAGTCCATGGCACTCTTCTGTCCAGTAGCACTGTTGGCATAGGTCTCATATCCTGGCTCATTGAAGTATGGGTTCTCATTCAGTACGAGAGCTTGAATGGAGACTAAAACCTGTAGCATAGTTGAGTGAGCTGAGTTCCACTTCTCACAACCACTACCAGACCAGGTGCCTAGCAGGCTAAGACAGACTTTTCCACAAGCATATAAATTTGGATTGAGCCGAAGCCCTCCAGAATGATAATATACCACCTGGGAAAAAAATATCAGCTTAGATATTTCCATCAAAACATAAATAAATTAAATAAAAAATGACAAGAACAATTTTTGAACACGTACTGGAGGAGTAGATGGATAAGTACTAGTAAATTGAGCATCAAAGAAGAAAAGGCCATCATGGTAAGGTGTTCCTTGAGGTCCAATTATTACAGCCCTCAGAAGGTCCATTCGATTTTCAGACACACGGACATATATGGATGCTGCACAGAAGAAAAAGAATCAGAATTACAAGAATTACGTATTTATGAAACTAAACAAATCCCAACCCAAGATCAAATCACCCCCAAAACCCAAAACCCTATCACCACCGCGATGATTCCACCTCAATCAAAACCACGACACCACAATCCCACCGGTTTGATCCAACAGAAACTAAATCCCAGGAGAAAAGAAAAACCTAGATTTAACAATCTCGCCAAGAACGAATCTCTCAAACATAACAACACAAAAACCAAAAACCCTCGTACAATGATCGATCGGATCGACGGCCTAGTAGATCAAACAAACGCAACGATCGCATCCCGGATTGGACAAAAACCCGCTCAGATTACACCCAACCAACGGCGCCAAAAGAAAAAAAAACTTATAACTTCCAGCGATTTCAGGCCCAGAACTTTCGGGGGGCGGGGGCGCAAGAACGCGACGGGGGGTTACCTGGCAGCGCTGCCGCTTCTGCTGCTGCACCGCGTCCCACACGGCGGCGTCGGCGGCGCGGCAGGAAGCCGAGGACGACGACGACGAGGACGCCCCCCCTTGCATCTTCGGGTAACTGCGAGGAAAACCAAAAAAAGAAAAACATCAAAAAATCATCCCAAAACCCCCCGACCCAAAATCGGCCTACGGTTCCTCCACGACGTAGAAGGGGCGAGCGGAACCCTACCCTGCGGCGTCCATGGCTCGCCGCGGCGGCGAGAATCGCGGCGGCGGCGGAGGCGGAGGAAGTGGGGGGGAGAAGAGAAGATGAGGCGAACGAGAGGGAGGATTTCGTCGCGTGTGCGCGTAGCGATTTTTATATGCGGCGGGGCCCACACACACACTCTCCCAAGTCCCACCGCGGGGAGCCGCGCGGCCGCTGCCAGGTGGGGCCCACCGACTACGCGGGTCACGTGGGACCCACATGACAGTGGGTGGAGAGGGGTAGTTTTTTTTTTTTTTTTACTTTCGGTGACGGAGATAGTACGGGTTTCCGATTTTGGGACAAGTACTGCGTCGGGAAATAGGCCCAACAACCTCCGGTAGTTCAAGCCGTGTTGGTTGGCATCGGGACTATCAAAACGTTTTTTGTTAAATTCTCTCTACAAAATATAACGGATGTAAATATATAGTTTAGTTATAGTGTGATTCCATTATAAATTATATGAAAGTTTCATAAATCTCATGGTAACACGCTATTTATGCAGAGCGGATGTTTTTGGATGAAATTCCCTCACCTGTGCTTACGTTGTGATTTTTTCCATCCTCGCTCGCACGAATCCTTGAAAGTTTTATAAATGTTACAAGTTGTAATTATACGTAAGTTATGATGTAATTACACTATAATTTCTGAAAGAAAATTTATCAATAAATGTATAAAAAAATCGTTTAGGATCGGTTTAAATCTCAGCCTTCCATCTAATCTAAATCCAATAGTCCTGGTTTATAAGTTCCCTTCTTTCTCGAATTCCCCAACCATTCTGACGAAACAATGGTCTATTAACATTGCTTCCTATTTTTATGACTTTTCAATATAATAATGATTTATGTCACGCGTCTTACGTGTTATTTTTGTCATTGAGAGTCCAGCGGTCCACGGGCACTCTATTCCACCGACCTACAGCATACCTTCAACCCAACGACAAAACATGCAGATAGCAAGAAACATCTTGATCTATCCCTATCTATGATATTGTCCATTATATATATCATAATATTTTCTTAATGATTTAGTGCGGTGGCCGACGAACAGACCCATATCTTTCTACGTCACCACCATGAGACCGCTCTAGGGTGCTAGTGTTCTTTTTTTTTATGAAAAACAGTAGAAAGTCTACTGTGCTATATTAATATATCCAATAGGTTGCTTGTGTTTATCTTCATTTATGTCAAAAAGGAAACTTATGAATATCATGCTTCTGTGTAACCGTAGGTTAAATGTTCATTATATATTTTCATGCAAGGAGCCAATGTTAGAGGAGGTATTATGCACAGTTGCACACAGATGATAAGGACTATCTATGAGAGTTTATGGGGTAGATGCGTAGAAGCATGGCATCTGCTACATGTGCAGGTGTAACAGGTCTAGGAGTACAAGGGTTCACAAACGATAAAGTGTATGGTTTTACTGCATAATGCACGTTTTCTCTACCTTTCTCCATTAAGGTTTTGTTGTACAATTCTTTTCGTTGTTATTTCAGAATTTTTCTTCGAGGGAATGTCAAAATTTTAGCCAACTGAATTTTTTTATAACTTTTCTCATCCTCTATGACAACCTCCTATTACATATTTATAAACAAAATTCCATTATTTTCTTAGATAAAAGATTTAACAATTAATTAATACAAGCTAAATAGGGAATAAAGTTACAGTTCATAATCTTTACCTACTTAAAAGAGTCGTAGTGCTTCTGCAGTTCCACCTCTCTATATCTATCTATCAACTTCTATCTACTACTACTTAAAAAATAAGAGAACATTTCTGTCGTTCGGTGGAAAAAAAAGGCGAGGAAAAAAAAGAGAAAAACAACTCTTATCTTTACCTATTATAAAAATTTAAGATGTTTTTGCCAATTGTTTCGTACATCGCCCACCCGATTCTTTTCCGTGTTGTCCGACTCTTGACCAAGACGCATGAATTTTTACCGTGCAAATCTCTTTTCTGGATAGCATCCAACTAGGATATAGGCCCACGTTGCTTCCATTCAGGCCTACTAGGCCTTTGACTATTCCTATTTGTTTGCACCAAAAAACATCTACAAGCATGCTCCGCTGACGAGAGCCCCTTTGAGCAGCTAAAAAACATCTCTGGAAAAAATTAGCTCAGGTTATATATATAGCTATATACCTAATCTATATCTATACCTAGTAAAAAATATGCAAGAATTCCGGTAAAAAAATTTGTGTGTCGTCATCTAAATTTTTTCGACCACAACATCCCGAGTCAACCACATAAAAATTATCCCGAGTCCACGTCAAATTGGTTATGATTGGGATTTTACATACATGTTGGACTAAATTTAAACCAGTACATGTTACAAGAACTTGCATATACAACATACAAAAATTGATTACAAAATTTCCTCAAATTAGATCCCAAATACAAGAATTGAAGAGTGGCAAATGAAGAAAAAAAAATCAAAAACGAGCAAAAATCCAGCCACCAGAGTCATGGGCTTATCGGATTCGATCTTCGGCCGCACATGACTGATTTGTTGCATGCGCTCCCAATTAGCTTCACGTCATCATTGGACGTGGCCAGAGACACAAGAGGCATGAGTTTGCCGCCGTCATTGCCTTCGAGCTACCGCCACCGCCTCATGGCCATATCAACGAGAAGGGTGTACGGAGTGGCCGCCGGCGGTGGCTCAGTCGAGTTGCGCTGCCCGCCACCGCCTCCCAAGGCCAGATCCAGTAAGCCTCAGGCCAGATCTTGTGTGGAGTGGGGCGGCTGCAACACCTCAACAAGGAGGAAAGGGCAGACGGTGTGCGGATTAGGGTTAGGTTTTCATTGACTTTGTTTTTTACCGACTCAGGGAAATCTAAGTGGTCTCTCTCACGTCGGGCCAACGTCGCCCCTGGGCTAGTGCGCTTCATGGGCCACGTGTTCGAAGTCGGGCTGGGCCAAAATCACGCGCAATCCGAGCCACGCGCTGCCGCCGCTTAGCTTGATGGGCTTTCTAGCCTTTTTTGAGGGTTTTTTTTAAGAAATAGCATTTGTGTCATTTTAATTGTTTAAAGTTGCTGAAAAATTTTGAAAACTTTTATGACTGCTTATTAATCCAAATCAAACAAAATGTAACCAATGAAAAATTTAGCTAGATGTTTTTGTTGTGGATTTATTTTCTGACCAAGGTAGACTATATATTGACGTAAAATTAATTTCATTATAGCTCCTAATAGCTATTGTACCGTTTAAAAAAACACTTTTACCCCGTTGCAACACACGGGCTTTTTTTCAGTTAAAAAAAGAAAAAAAATCCAAATCCTAAAAAAGTCCGACTCCTCCTGTGGAAAAAAAAGAGAGAAAAAAGAAAAAAAATATCGTAACAAAAAGAACCGTCCGACTCTTAAAAAAAGGGTCCGACTCCCTGGTGGAGAGAAAAAAGGCGAGAAAAACCCAAAAAAAAAAGGAGAAAGAACTTATACCGTTAAAAAAAGAAAAAAAAAGACTCAAAAAAAAATTAAAGATATTTTTGCCGGTACTTTGGTACATCATCCGTGTATGGGTCGGTTTTTAAATTCATTCGCTTTTAGAAATACAAATCCGTATTTGAGTCGGTTTTTAAATTTGTTCGCTTTTAGAACAGAAGGAATCGTATAAGAAATCTCTTTCAAAAACTCGCATGCTAATTTGAAACGATCGGACTCCTAATTGCAGCTCATGATTTTCTAACAAAATATATATCCAAGCGAATTTAACACAGTAAATTTTATCTTAACTAAACCATATAACAGTATTAAGATTAAAATAGCCTTCACCCGTTGCAACGCACGGGTATTTTTTCTAGTTATTATAAAAATTAGAGGTGTTTCTACCGTTCCACCTATCTATTTGTACTATTATAAAATAAAAAATATTTTTGTTGGGTGCTTAGTACGTCATTCGTCTTTCATACATATTCGTCATCCATCTTTCACGCTGGCCCTATTATATATATCACATATATGGGTCGGCATATAGGATTGGATTAGGGGAGGCCTAATGGAGTTGCTCCCGGGAGGCTTATCAACCGTGCAATACTAATATGTGTCGTAGTCCATCCAAACCTTTCTTCGACTCGGTCATGCTCGGACACCTTATAGCCGCTCACATAATACCTTCCACGAACGCCGCCGCTGGACGGACTATCGCGCTCACGCCTTGTGTGGCCTCACTACTTACATACTCCCTTCGTCTCAAAATTTTTGAAGCCGTTAACTTTTTTTAAACATATTTGACCGTTCGTCTTATTCAAAAACTTTTGTGAAATGTGTAAAACCATATGTATACATAAAAGTATATTTAACAATAAATCAAATGATAGGAAAAAAAATTAATAATTACTTAAATTTTTGAATAAGACGAACGGTCAAACATTTATAAAAAAAATCAACGGCGTCAGACATTTTGGGATGGAGAGAGTATATCCACGGAGCACGTTACACGTACCCCGCCAGCGTCGAGACCTCTCGATGTTGTAACACCGATGAACACGACCAACTAGGCACAAACCACAGTATATAAGCTCTTGATTGGTTAAGCCTTCATCCTCTCAGAATTTACAAGCTTAATAGTGGGTAACATAGAATTTTCATTGATTTGTCTCTTATCTACTTATCTACTTATTAATTTACTTATATATTATATTAGTAACAGTTAGAGATGCCGTTGGGTTGAGTGCCATCCACAATTCATATGCTTGCTGATGCATATGTGACAACGTGCTCAATGCATGCTTCATTATATTCTTGGACATGTTATCATGGCTTTTTTCTTCCAACTTCTATGTTAACTTTTATCTTTCTCTACTATTATATATATTATAGAAATTGAAGATGTTTCTGTCACTAGTTTGGTATATTGTCCGTGTTTGAATTGGTTTTTGCATTGGTATATATTGGTATATAATTGGTTTTTCCAAATTTTGACCAACAGCAGCATGATTGAAGTTGTTACCGTTTTGTCCGATTGGTACGTCGCAAGTCCATCCATGACTCCCTTTGTCCATGTACTTGGCTCCGTCAAGCATCATTGTCCATCCAATAATTATATACATAGGCAATACTATCGAAGAGTTCGATTAAATTACATTTCAGCTGATCATCTAATTTTTGGTTTCATCTAGGACTGGCCACCATCACCATGAGTACCAACACAACATACATACATATGAGTTGTTACTTTAGAAGATAAGTTTCCGATCGAAAATAATATACATACGATGTTGTTGTCCGGCTCCAGTGTATTACCAAAGCAACAATGAAAGCCTCACACACGATAGATGATTCAGGCCGTGATGAATCTTGGCGTGTGCCCACGCCGTAACATGGTCGGACAACAATAAGATATGATACGATTGTACGTATCAAATATACTTGATCACGAGGTGAAACCGTTACTATTTTTTTTTTCTCAAATCCCGTTGCAACGCTGGGCCTCTGCTAGTATCTATGAAATAAATGAAAAAGTATTCAAACTTAGAAAAAAAAAGATGAAGTAAAACTACATACAACGAATAATGATCTAAAGTTGTACATTACATATCACTGCGATTTTAATTTAAGCTATGTGTGCAATTTTATGTAGATGAAAACTTAAAAATTTTGAGACGCGTGAAATCTAGTAAATTCCGTTCTTTAATTGTTGCGCTATTCGTATGCTTTTGTTGCAAAGCGGGATATTTGTCGTAGTTGCCATGTGTTCAGGTTCAATTGTTTAAACAATCAGACATGTACATATATATTTGTGCGATTGACCTCTCTATATAACAAAAAGAGTGTACTAGTAGTAAATAAGCCTGGCCTAAGGTCATGCCTGTAACTCGCCTGGCGTCTGTTTGGTTGCTACCCTGAGGATTCTAGCCTGATAAATCTTGCCTGAGTGTACTCGCCTGAGTCAGGCGTACAAAATGGGTGGCCTGAGCATTTCGCTCCACCTGCCTGAGTAAAATCACCGCTCTTCTATACAGTAGTGAAAACGAGACCACTTCGTCCTCCTCCTCACTGCTAGCCTAGGGTTCTTGCAGAGACCAGTTCCCATCGATTCTTCCATGGCTCCAGCGGCGGTGACCAAGGAACTTGCAGATCTGGTGGCCAGTTGTTTCTTTTTCCAGTAAAAGTCCTGCATTTGGTGATCTGTTAGAGCGTAGCTCTGACCGTGAGAGCTAGCAGGTAAGTAGAAAAAGAAGAGTACTTTGTCCAGATCTGAAGGGAATCAAAATTTCTAACTCTCTCCTTTCCTCTGTGCGCGTCAGATTGCCAAGCCCCCACAATCTTTGCCACGATTTTCTGCAGCAAGGTGAGAACACAATCGCAGTTTTTTTTTTTTTTTACTTTTCCCCTCTCTTGCTGCTTTGTTATTCAAGGATCTGTAGAGAGTATGCCTATTAGAAGTAAAACTATGTCAAAATGTGTGCTTTTTTTCACTAGTTTCTTTTTTTTCCTTTGTCGTGTGATGCTCAGATGGATCTAGATTCTACTCATTAGTATATTGTCCATCAACGAACTAGAACTTTGGGTGTTTTAGCTGTTGTGTTGGCAATTATTCGCTGGCGACGTCGTATAAGAAATAGACGACATCCAAGGAAGTATGGTCCATTGGTGGATAGAGATTTGGTCAGGAAAACAAGATTAGATGATTTGTACAATGGGAGTGATACAACTTGCATCAGTCAGCTTCGGATGAGGAAAGAAGTGTTCTGGAAACTTGCCTCCAAATTACGTGATAATGGCCTACTATGTGACACAATCCATGTCTCAGTGGAAGAACAATTAGCTATGTTCCTGCACACAGTTGGCCACAATTTAAGAAATCGTGTGATTGGATTCTATGTCATAAGATCCAGTGAGACAGTGAGCCGGTACTTCAATGAGGTGTTGAAAGCTTTATGTTGTCTTGCTAAAGATATGATACAGATTAGGTCAATAGAGACCCATTCAAAGATAGTTAGTAATCCTGGCAGATTCTACCCATATTTTGAGGTATCTCACGTGAAATATACTTATTCAACATTCTAATTAATGTAACTACTTTATGTTTGTATAGTAATAATTTCTTCTAACTTAGGATTGCATCGGGGCATTGGATGGCACACACATCCCTGCATTTGTCCCAGAGAATATAGTTAACAGGTTTAGAGGTCGCAAGTCCTATCCAACTCAGAATGTTCTTGCTGCGGTTGACTTTGATTTGAGGTTTACCTATGTTCTTGCTGGATGGGAGGGTTCAGCACATGACTCAGTGGTTCTCAAGGCTGCTCTTAGAAGATCAAATGGAATTCAAATACCTGAAGGTGTGCATGAAGCTTTAGTATTTTCAGGTGCACAATATTTTGTGACAAGGCAATAAAACCATTCATCTTCTGTTGTAGGCAAATACTATTTAGCCGATGCAGGGTATGCAGCAAGACCTGGTATACTACCACCATTTAGGGGTGTTCGATACCACCTGAAAGAGTACGAAGGCGGGAAATCACCAGAAACACCTCAAGAATTATTCAATCTTCGACATTCCTCCCTTCGCACATCTGTTGAGAGAGCATTTGGAACCTTAAAAAACCGTTTCAAAGTTCTTGCTAGTAAGCCTTTCTTTCCATATAAAGTCCAAGTGAAGATAGTAATAGCGTGTTGTGTACTGCATAATTGGATCCTTGATAATGGTCCTGATAACATCATATATGATGAAGCTCGTTGGTATAGTAAGCTACCTAGATCAGCTAGAGTAGCGACAGATTATGGCGAGGAGCACCAACAGTGGGTAGAATTTCGAGAAAATCTAGCTAATATTATGTGGGAGGAACATTAACAGTGGTGTTGTATGGCATGGATATTGTTCTATGACTGTTAGCTATTTTTAATGAATTCTTCTTTCAGCTCTTCATATTATAGCATTTTCTACTTTATGTTTTTTTGTTGGATGCCATTATTACCTACTGTGCATTGCTTTGTAGTTCATAACATGGATATAGGAGGAAGCAACAAACATGGCAAGGGAAAAAGTAAGGCACGCAAAGGAGTTGGGGGATCAGGTGTGAGGTCAAAACCCATAAATTGGCCACCAGCACTCTCTGAATTTCTTCTTGACTGGTACATTGAAAAGAAGTTAGAGCTGCCACCAAAGGGAGTGATCAAGAAGATGCATCACACTGCTTGCACATCAGCTATTAATGCAAAGTATGGCAGTACTTACAATGTTGATCAGGTTCAACGACACTATAGGCGCCATAAAGAGACTTGGGCACTTGTAGCTCGCCATCTAAATGAGAGTGGTGGTGGCTGGGATGAGACAAACAAAATGTTGTCTCTCTCCCAATCTACCTTGGATAGCCTATCGGTAATCTCTTGTTGTTTTGAATACATGATATATTTGTTAAATAGATTTTCTATTATTGATGACTTTTTCTTGGCAGATTAATGACCGTGGAATTCTTTCAAAGCCTATTCAATTCTTCGATAAGCTGCAATAGTTGTTTAGTGGTTCCTCGACTGATGGAGCGTTTATGGAAGATCCTTCAAGTGTTGCTGATTTTGATGATGAAGCTGATGAACTTGATAATTTCAATGATATGTCAACCTATGCTGAAACAAAATATCCACAAGGGGAAGACTCGGACAAATTAGAGGCAGACAGTGATGATTGCAAGGAGGTGGCAGCCCTTAATGCAGCAACTAGTCAAGTTTCATCTTCTCATACCAGTGGTCTGAAGCCAAACAAGAAGAGTTTCAAAAAGTGTGGGAAGCCAAAGACCTTGCCTCAATCACATAATGATAAGGGTAAGCTTAAGGCAAAGTCATCACCTGGATTGCATGATGATGATGATATTGATGTGCTGATCACTAGTACCTTGGTTGGAATCAAAGATAACCTTGCCAAACCAATACAGACTGCAGCCCCTCAAGATCCAAATGCCCCTCTATGGGACATGCTCAAGAAGATTGCCTTAGAACCTGAAGATAAGATGAGAGTTGGACTACACCTTTGCAAGCCAGAATTTCAAGCTCATCGCAGTTTTCTTATTAGCATGGGTCAAGAATATCTTGAACGTTGGGTTTACAAGTTCTTATCTGGTGATGATACAGGCCTCTAGTGAGCTATAGGTGCATATTGGTTGCAAAAGCTAATCGTGGTTGATGAGGGTCTATATTTTGCTGCACCCTTTTGGTCATGCAATTGCCGCACTATATATGTGTTTAGACAATTGCTAAATATTAACATAGATACTATGATGATGCATGCTGTGACATGCTAATCTGCTAGTAGTGTTGCTTTCTAACTTTTGGACAAGTTGATAACCCTAGCTTTGTGGCCCTTTTCTTTTGTCATGTTTAACTCGTGGCATTACTGGCTAGAACTGATCTGTATGATGGCTGAAACTTGATGTTAAATATATTCACTATTTCCCTGTTGCCATTTGCATGTTTAACAATATGTGATGCTTTTATCATTAGGAAATGGAAGATCGTTTGACAATTGTTTGGCAAAATCTACATAGCATACGGTGAGTGTATGCTCAAGCAGAATATAAGCCAAACACTGCCTGACCCTTATGTCCACTCAGGCATGTTCTCCGGGCTTTAACCAAACACCTCCTTAAATTTGTGTCATGCCTGGACAGGTACTTTCTGCAAGCAAGCTCAGGCAGCCCTCAGGCATGGAAAATACTCAGGCAGGTTGCTCAGGGTAGCAACCAAACAGGCCCAATATGACAGACGTGAGAAGCTACAAACATCAACGATGCAGGAAATCTAAGTCCCTGTCCTTTGTTCCTGACAAAAAAAACACCAAACCTGAAAAAAAAAAGAATTACTCATCATCAACCTCGAGCATACGGCACACCATCGCAAGCACAAGAATTACTCATCTGTCCTTAAAAAAAGACAACTTCTAAGATAACCTCGGACACACGTTTGTTCACCTTGTTGTTTAGATTCATTCTCGGAAGTTAATTTTTTAGGGATGGAGGTGTATAGCAGTTGCATTACTTACTGAAACTTGAAAAAGAAAAACACACACACACACACACAATCTAAATGTACATGTCCTGCTACCCTTATCTGTTGTTCAGAAATATTGCTCCGCAAGCTATGATCACAATGACAACACGCACTCCCTGCACAACATAAATTCAGATAGTCAGAGAGGGGAAAAAAAGAGAGGAGAAAATGTCAGCACACATCGACAACTGACTTGCCTGATTAATCAACCGCCCATCCAATATTGGAAAACCATGATCATCACCTCGAGCAGAAACCATCTCATTTTTCGTTTTACTGTCGCTTGTGCCCTGCTTCACATTTCACAAGTTTGGCATGAGAGTGCATAAGTTCAGGGATCAGCAGGCAAAGCTGAAAGTCTGAAACTATCAGTTTAAGGATAATTTTATCATTTTGGAGAAGTCATTGAGAAGTACTATATTTTCTAATGTAAAACTTGATATCTCCCGATACTAGTGTACGTCTCGAGGCATCAAATTTTTTAGTTAAAATTTTAGTACCAACAGATATTTTCTATAGACTCATAACATTAAAATTTTAGTACCAACAGATATCTCTCAATTTAAACATCTTCATAATCATACCTGATCTTGCATGCTAGCTCCTCCCCTCACATTTGGTTTCTTGATATCAACCTGTCCTACAAGCACAAACGAATCCAAGGGTGGCTCAAGCTCAACAAGCTCTCTCAGCTGCCTGCTTGCAGTGGTGATGCAGACATGGGGATGCATGTGTTCAAGAGAGTAAGGGCCAATGGCGGCGCGACGACGCTTCGGCATCGATCGCTTCTTGCTCCGGTTTTGGACTGTGATCACCATCTCTGAATTATCCAGGTCCTTCTCCCTGAATAGCCTACGGATTCTGCCTTCAGATGTGGTTGACAGAACGGCCTGTTTCCCTGCTGCATTTGATCTTTTGTTACTGAAGCTTTTGTCATCAGGAGGAAGCTGCATTTTGCCTGATGTCCCAGCCACAAGACCTGCCAGCTCTGTGTGGCCTGAAACATCCTGGGTTGCAAGTGAACTAGATGACTTGTCTGAAGAAGACTGGGTGAAATTCTCTGAAGAAGCAGATAGCCCTTTTAGTGAGCTTTCTGATTTGATCCTCGTCAGATCCTGCAAGACCATGGAAGACTATGTAGATAAATTGTACTAGTACTTCCTCTATTCATAAATATTTGATGTTTACGAAAGATTCAGTTAAACTTTTAAAACTTTGACCATCAATTTTGTATTAGAATAGGTTCATAAAATCTAATGAATTAGTGATACTATGATAGTACTCAAGTCAAATCTGTGCATATCATTTTTTAAAAAAAAAAATAAACTAAGCATTTGAGAAACTATTGATGATCAAAGCTTCACAAATTTAACCAAATATCCTAAACGTCAAATATTGATGAACAGACCGAGTATATTATGAGTGGTTTTGCCCTGCATTATTGATCTATTGATATAAGTGTTATACCTGTGGAAAGCTGCTTTGAAAGGCACTTATCATTTTCTGCACTGCACTATTTGATCCACTTTGCTCCGGTGATTCTTTTGTGTCTTTCATCTGGGGATCTACAATAATTGCAGAGAAAACAGCCTTCTCCTGCAAATCATCCAGTGATATGCTCTTCCTAAGTGAGGATTCATCTCCTTTGCTTGGAACGTTGGAGATATTTTCGACTTGTTTAGACAATGAGCTGTCTGAAAATTTTGAAAATCACCTATAAGAAAGGAAAGTTATCCATACAAAGTATACATTTTATCAGTGGTTAAATTTCACACATTAGCATTCCAGTTACGCAGCCTAAACATGAGTTTGATGAATTGTACAGTATACACAGCAAAGCTCAGATATTTGGGAACTTATACAACATCAGACATATTTTTAAATACTAATATATGTGGATTAAATATTATGATCTTATCAGCTAAGACATTAACTGCTTAACATTGGCACATCTGAAGCATATAGTCTGTTCAGTAGATCCCTAAAATCATGTTTGCAACGAAAAATGAGGCATAATTTGAACACTGTTTGACAGGTTACCTTGAGAAAGTGCATAACCATCAGAAAGCAACTTTTGCTGTTTTCTTTTCACTGCAGAGTTCCTCTGAATGAAGGGAAAACAGTATAAACACAAGCTAGATAATTCAGATTAAGATGGAATTATAATAATGAATTAAAAAGGACTTGTGGTTTGAACTAACATGAAAATACCCTAAAAAGAACCACATTACCATTTCTTGGACCCGTCTGCGATCTTCGTCACTGAGTAGGAATTGCAGCTTTAGAATAATGCTTCCTCCATTGTCAAGACTAAAATCAACATCCATAGTTCCTGACTCAACAACTGCTTTCGTCTTCAGTTCTGTGGTGATTTGCGGGTTATTAGTTAAAACAGGCAGCAGTTCATATTTGTGCTGGCTAAGTAGAAAAAAAATGAACAATGAATCAACTGAAAAACACCTGCTTGTGATAATAATGATCTATCTGCATTGTACAGCAGCATCACCATGCTCTCACGAAGTGACGTAACTGGGCTGCGCACATATTACATATTCAGATATACTCCGTTAATTAGTGTGAGACATGCTGAACATTTTCTTTGCATAAAACAAGGGGGATTTCAATGCAGCTTGATGAAAATAAGCAGAAATGCAGAACTCACAATGAGAATTCGCCTTGTCCTATGCTTCCATTGTACTCTCTCTTGCCCAATACAACTGCATCCATCATGTTGTTTATATACAAAATCGTAGTAATATAAGTGAGAAAAAAATGGTGATTCGAGGAGACCTTACCTTGCAAGAACAGTGGAGCTGTGGCAGCTGGTGATTGAGCAGCTGAGAAGTAAGATACTGAACAAAGTAATTATGTGCTTCTAGTAGAATATTCAGATAGTTTTCTTCAGGTACTCATGTGAATGAAAAAATCATCAGAGAAAAAAAAAACCTGAGACATGGATGCTGCCAGGCATAGTTCCTGCTTGGTGCTGCTTAGAAGCCTCCCAGCTCTAATCTTTCAGAGCAAAGAGAAGAGCAGCAGCTGGTGGATATTATTTCTAGTTATCTGTAACCACAGGTTCTGATGGGAAGCTGCCAGGCTGGGGCCTTTGGAAGAGTCTATGTTTGTCTCCTAGCCCTCGTAGCATTCCCCATCACCACTGAGACTGTATTGTGGCCAGTATTTCTCATGGATTTTGTTATAACATGCCTTATTCATAGCATTTTTGTTATGGCATGCCCAGATCATAGCAAATCTATAGATCTTTTTTTGTGAGAAGAAAATTATAGGTTTGTTATAACATGCACAAGTCATATACTCTGTAGCTTTTTTTTTTTTTTTGAAAAAGGTCTATTTTACATTTCTGAGCTTTCACAAAGGTCTAAATTTCATCCATAAACTTTAAAATTGGATATTGCTCAGCCCTGAACTTTCCATACCATTTACTTTTTATCCTTTCACCAGATTCAAATTAGTTTTTTATGACATCATTGTCTTTTAAGGCTGAAAATTCTGTTGATCTTTTTTTTTAAAAAAAATCCTAAATGAATAAAAAAATGCTTCAAATTTACCACTTATTCTATACGGTATGTACAATCCATATTACTTTTGTGGGATATAAGCATAATAAGGCTGTGTTCGGCAGTATAGTTTCCCAACTCACTCCCCTCTTTTTCTGTGCTCACGCTTTTTAAACTAGTACTAACGGTATGTTTTTTTTACAAAAAATTTATATATGAAATTTACTTTAAAAAATCATATTAATATAATTTTTTTAAAAAAACTAATACTTAATTAATCATGTGCTAATGAGTTCGAACGCAGTATCAATGGTCCAAAAAAACATTTTTATAATATGTATAAAATAAAATTTTGTGCCAGACTAACCTTGATTTTTTTAACGGGCCTAATTTATTTAGGTTTAACATACACGAATGTGCAACTGAAAGTTTCTCTATATTTTTTTATGTTAAATGGCATTTTGAAAAATGAAATGCAATTTCATGCATGGGTTATGTATTTGAATTTTAAAAAAATAGTAACTGAATTAAAAATCTTAAATAAGTACTAGTGACAAATTGTACAAACAGAACTTGCATACTAAATTGTGCCCAAAGTGAAACAAAGTTTAATTTTCTCTTAAATATGATCTTGTTTGGATTTATGTACTATCTTTTGGCAGGAAATTATATTTATGTTGCTTTAGAAAAAAATATCTCGGTTTTAGTTGCACCATTTGTTGTTGCGCGATTTTAAATGCTCTATGGATGAACCAATATACTTTTTGTGACGATTTTTCTACATCATGTTCAATTTTTTTTTTGTGCCATCGGCTGGGCCAACCTCTTTGCCGCCACCCGCACAAACCTCCCGCGCACCCGCGCCGGCCTCCCATAGCTGCCGGCTAGGGCACACACCACCTTGTCCATGGCCACACCCCACCGCCTTGGCTCACCTTGGCAGCCGCGTCCCTCCTCCACCCGGTTCCATGCATCGTCTTCTCCATGCCCGCACGCCGCCGCCTCGTCATGGTCGCCGTCCCTGCCAATCGGTAAGACGACAGATCCAGCCATCCTCGTCACCAGATCCGTGTTCCACCACCATCCCTGCATGTCCTAGCTCTGCCTCAACTCCATGCTGTTGTCGCCATTGCGCCGTCAATCCAGCTCGATCCGCTGGTGGGAGCACTAGATTCGGCCATGGGGGAACCGGGTCCGGACTCAGCGACGCCGGATCTAGTCACTGGCATCTTGCCCTCGGGCTCCAATCTCGTCAGTGCCTCAGCCTCATTGACCCGACTCCACGAGCGAGGGAGAGAGCCCGCCGCCCGCATCCTTGCATCCACTTGGCTGGGCCGGTGGTTGCTTGGGTGGCGCCCATATTGTTATGAAAATAGATGCACAACAGAGACTTAAATTTTACGTGGAAAACCCTTGCGGGAAAAAACCACAGGCGCCGACCGACAATGATCACTATAGAGGAGTTGAATATAAACGCAGGAATACATCAGGCTGTCGCACCCTCCCCATACGGCTTACAAGGGATATATATATAGGAGAAATCTAGAAGTCCTAGTGGAGAAAAACTCAAGAGTCATACTAGGAAACTAATCCTGATAGTCAAGTATAACTAGGAAACCTAATAGTCTAAGTTATATTAGGAAACTTATCCGAATATATTGTAGACCTGAAATTCGGATCACATATTTACACATGCCACCCCTGCAGTGGAGAGACACGGGGGATCACACACTTCAGGTTATCCAGTTGGGTGTTCCAGAAGAAGATATTATAGTTCAGTTAAATATATAGTTGCTCGCAGGCTAGTAGTCACATATCGACAGACTCACAATTTTGCATGTGGTATCCATAATCCATCTGCCTATCGCCTACTTAATTTAATTATCAGCAGCCAGGATTGGATTGGGACGGCCGGATCGATCTTTTTCTAGCTAATTGAAAGCCATGCAACACTAGTTGGTAGTCTCTATTTGAACTGGAAACATGACAATTCTAGATCGAGCTAGCTAGCATGCATATCGTCTAAAGAATTTATTTTTGTCATTCCATGTATATGATCTATATGGCAACCACCGCAAAAATTGGCGCCGTACATATCGTTGGAGGAACTACTTGATAGTACTAGTATATATCTGCACAATATGTATATGGGTGAAACGAATATGGTCCCTGAAGTTTCGCTTCGGGCTCAGTTTAGTCCTTGAGGTTTCAAATCATCCAAACAAGTCCTCCAAATTAATCATTTGAGTTAATATAGTCCTTGGACTCACAAAAAAGTGCCACGTGAGCATGCCAAGTCATCCTCGCATGTAGCGGTATGAATGAAATGACCATTCTACCCTTATATACCACATAGAAAAGAAAGAAAAAACACAAACAGAAAAAAATAACAGGCCAGTGGCAATCGTAAGTGACAATTCTAAAACGATCATACACGTGTGAAAACATTTATCTTCTTTTTTTTTCTTTCTTTTCTATGTGGTATATAAGGGTAGAATGGTCATTTCATTCATACCGCTACATGCGAGGATGACTTGGCATGCTCACGTGGCACTTTTTTGTGAGTCCAAGGACTATATTAACTCAAATGATTAATTTGGAGGACTTGTTTGGATGATTTGAAACCTCAAGGACTAAACTGAGCCCGAAGAGAAACTTCAGGGACCATATTGGCTATTCACCCTATGTATATAGGATATGTTTGGCAGGACTTTAGCTCCAACTCCATCTTTTCTGAAATTGAAATCCAGCCAAACCATTTCATTTCACCCAAAAAAGTGAAATAGACTGGAGTACTCATGAAATAAACTAGAGAGTTAGAAGCTTCAAAACTCCACTCAAAACCTAGCTCTTGGAGTTAAATTTAGAAGTTAGAGATAGAGAATGCCGCATTCATAACTGGAATAAGAAATTAATGACCTATATAAAATGAATCCATTCTGCATGCATGATGTGAGGCAAACTGACTTTACTGAAGAGCTGAAAAGGCAAACTGACAATGGTGTTAGCTTCAGTTAAGTTGCTGCCCTCGCCTGAGCGCTGTCACTCAGGCAAGTTGATCCAGCCGCAGGCGACCGAAATCGAACGCCTGAGATTGACGCCTGAGTCAGGCGTGATTTTCAGGGCAGCATCCAAACACGCCCATAAGCACTAGCCTTTGGTTTCATCAAGTGTTGGTATAAATCATCATATGTCTGGGGTTGCAGTTTTGCAACAACATTCTACGTCCTTAATTTTCAGAGGATAACAGCATATAGCAATTGGGCCCCAGTACACATTGCAAAACTACTTTGCATGCTTGCATATATGTCGAATGCTATTTGTAGAGATGCTGTTGGAATTACACCGTAGCGGGTTGTTCGTTTTCTTTCTACTGAAGTTAACCATATTTGACTACTTAACATTTAGATATCACTTCTTTTCTCCGCAAAAAAAAGGGTTTTCCTTGTTTAAAATTGTTTCGGTTAATTTGGACCAAGGGTCCAAGGGTAGCCTTTTCTCTGTTTAAATACTTGGGGTAGTACCAATGTTGTAAGCAAATTTGCAAAATTAACAACAATGCAGTGCAAAAAATATTAAAAGCAACAAAAATCAGTAAAAATGCTGCTATTAAATAGCAGTGGCTTAAATTCTAAAAATATACTCCCTTCTATTTTTTAATGTTTGATGTCGTTGACTTTGGGATATACGTTTGACTAATCGTCTTATTAAAAATATGCAAATATAAAAAAAAACCATGATTAAAATACTTTAATTATAAAAAAATCACAACAAAATAAACAACAATTACATATATTTTATATAAGATGAATGGTAAAACATATATTCAATCAAAAGTCAATAGTGTCAAATATTAAAACCAGCTAGTACTTGAGTGCATTTGTTGTTTATGCAACACAAATAACTTATCTCTTATATGTGATCTGAATGGTCATAAAAAACTTCATAGCATAGATTACATTGTTATATATGCAACACTTAATTCAATTTTCACACCTCAACGTAAAAAAAAGAAAAACATAAATTTAACTATGGATAGTGTCGGTACTATTTATAACTCAAATTATTTATTTTTGATGAAGTTAGCGTAGTTCAATTAGTTATGTTTCACATGGTGGTGGAACTTACCAACCCAGGTTCAAGTCCTAGCAAGACTTGGCAGGTGTGCTTGTATTTACGGTTAATTATTTTTTCAGCGACTTTTTAACGGGGAAAACAACAGAAGAGGCTCCTACTACGATTTTATTGAGAAAAAACATTTACAAAAGAATTTACATAAAGAAGAAGAAGGGTACATAGGAGAAGAGGTATTTTTTTTAGCGATAAACTTCGATACTATGGTGACTCGTGAATCTGAAGATATACCATCAGTCTTCGGAGGTGCCCATAGGCCATAGATGCTATGGTGACTTAGTGAATCTCAACATATACCGGCTAGGTGCTATGAGGTACTTAAAGGGATAATGTGTGCATTTATATGTTTAATTATATGAGTGCCTATGTCTGTAATGTATTTTGAAAAAAAAAATTATTTTGTCTCTCCTTGTGTAGATCGGCATTTTAACTTCCAATTTTGCATCATGGTAGACACCTGCTATATAATTTGTA
>CM020183.1:19032158-19072880 GCA_009805545.1 Oryza longistaminata | reverse complement strand
CGTTCATTCTAGAGAGAACCCTTATATGCCACTAGAATTGACCAGTTCCTTATATGCCCTCAAATTAGCTTATCCCTTATATCCACTAGTTTAAGTTTTTCCACATTTTATGCCACTCCTACCATTATAGTGTTAGTTGACGGTTAGTCAAAGGTTAGTTTTTTTCGTAAATGACTAATATGCCCTCTCAATAAAAATGTGTAAACTTCAAAAAAATCATAACTAATTTATTTTAAATCCTCTTTGAGTGAACAAAATTTTGTCAGGACCAGTGAAAAATGCTCTTTATATTAAAAATATTGTTGGAAAACTGCATGTTTCATACTTACATTGAAAATTTATTTGTGATGGTAATGCTAAAATTGCACGCGTGTAGAAAAAATCAATTTTCATATGTTGTATCCCATAGCTATATTAGTACTAAAATACATATTATTGGTTGTAGACTAATTCTCAAGGGCAAATGCGTCTTTTTACAATGAAGTTAACGGTCAACTGAGCGTGGACTAACGACAATGGCATAAAAGGGAGAAGAAACTTGAAACCGGTGGCACAAAAGGGATAAGCCAATTTGAAGTGGCATATAAGGAAGCCGGTTAATTTAGAGTGGCTATAAGAGATTCTCTCTTAATGGTACTCAGGATTTGTTTTATAACTTTTTGTTGATTATTGAGTAGTGATGAAGTAAACGAGTATATGGCAGTGGAGTTGTAAAAATCCAATTCCTCGCACCACCTGGTTTTGCATTTTCTGGGTCGAAACCCCCATTTCTGCAGCAATTAAAGTGGTAGCTTCTTGCTCGGCGTTTTATTAATACTCGTACTAGCTAACAAATTAACCCAAAATGTTTAACGATCTTAATTTAGCACTATGCCCACTATCTCTCCCCAAAATCCGCAAAAACAGCCACATTTCTTGTGCAAAACAGCAACCTCTTGATAATAGAAAAATCTCCCATTGCGACACAAGTCCCCTAGCATCATCTCATTCCACTTCGATCAAAATTCATCCACTGATCTGACTCAATTAAATCATATGCAAGACATGACTGAATTATTTTTCATGCCCATCACCATCCTATTTGGCCTATAAATTACTCCTCATCACTCCACGACAAATGAAATATTAAAAAGAATCGATCACACAAACGAAACTACGCAACTCCTCTACTTGATATCGAAGTTAATTAATTAGTGAAGGCTTAAGAAGCTAAGACATTGGGTACTAGTATTAGTGCAATGGTTAGCGTTGCAACTGGCTCAGTTCTTGCAACGCTATCGTACTATAGCACCAGGTGGCGCAGGCATGGCGGCCGCCGCCGCCGCCACCGGCGGCGGCCTCTCCGGGCGACTACTACGGGCGGTCGTGCCCCCAGCTGGAGCTCATCGTCGAGATGGCCCTCGCGCCGGTGTTTGCCGTCGACCAGACCTCGCCGGCGGCGCTCCTCCGCCTCTTCTTCCACGACTGCCAAGTTCAGGTACGCACTGACAATATACACTGTTAGATTTTTTCCTAAGAAAATGAAATATATTCGTAGCCTTTACTTAAAGAGCTACAGCCAATAATTACACAAACTCAACAAAAACTTACACCTGATAAACAAAAGCACAGATGAACTAATAAAAACTCTAACAACATAAAAAGATCACAAAAATTATGAATTCTATTAATGATCATCAAAATTTACCTACGTAAAATCGTAATTATAAAGTCGATCATATGTTCGAGGCATGGTTTACTATCTCAAAATGCATAAACATTTTGAGGAAATTTCAGGAAAATAAATTGATTTTGAACGAAAACTTTTGTTGAATTTCTTCGCTAAATTCAGTAAAATTTAATTATTTTTTTTTACCAGTAGAACATACTACCAGAACCTGTCGGTAAACTGAAACTTATAAAAATTAGATCCGAAATTTTCATGAGCTTTCAGATTTAGGTTGGACTAGTGAGTTTTTTTTCAGGGATGTGACGGGTCCTTCTGCTAAACTCCGACGAGCGGCGAACATCACGTCGGAGCTTGGCTCCGACAAGAACTTCGGCATCCGTGACGTCGCACCATCGGCCTCGTCAAGGCGGCGTCGAGCGCCGCGTGCCCGGCCAGGTGTCGTGCGCCGACATCGTCGTCCTCGCGGCGAGGTCGGCCGTGGCGCACGCCGGCGGCCGCGCATCCGCGGCGTGCCCCTCGGACGGAGGGACGCCACGGCGGCGAGCGCGGAGCCGCCGCGACGCCATGCTCCCGGACAACTTCCCTCGGCATCGACGGCGCGCTCGCCTATGTTCCAGAGCAAGGGCATGACCGTCGAGGAGACCGTCGCCATCCTCGGCGGCCACACGCTCGGCGGCGGCCACTGCGCAACCGTCGACACGGCGCGCGGCGGGCGCGGGCGCTCAGACGCCGCGTTCGAGGCGGCGCTCCGGCTGGCGTGCCCCGCCGCCGCGCCGCGGGCGGTCGCGGCGGCCGTGCCCGTCCTCAGCGACGCGACCGAGCTGGTTCGACAACCTCTACTACTGGAACGCGGCGTCCGGGCGCGGCATCTTCGCCGTCGACGCCGAGGAGGCCGCCGACGCGCGCACGGCGGGGCACGTGCGGCGGTTCGCGGCGGACGGGCGCCGCTTCTTCCGGGCATTCTCGTCGGCGTTCGTGAAGCTCGCCATGAACGGGGTGCTCACCGGAGACGAAGGGGAGATCAGGAGGCGCTGCGACGTCGTCAACCATTGATCGGATTGCTGCGAGCTGACTTGAAATTGAAGATGTCATCTTAAAATGTAAGAAAATTTAATGTAATTGAGGTGATACTACCGTACACCAAGTTTTACGTTTCAAAATGCAATAATACTTTCCAGTAAAATCGCTCTGAAGTACATTACGACCTTAAGTTTGTTGACTGCAGTTTGCAGAAATAAATGAAATGGAATAGTAATATACTACGTATTTTCTTTATTTAACAATGAAATTTATTTGTTTCAGTTCAAGATAAAATATGATAAATAAATTCGTCTAGACAAACCCACTTCTTTCACGGAAATGCTTTGCCCCGAACGTCCGATCCTGCAACTCGCGTCAAACGGCTCAGGGACACCAACATGCCCCGTCCATTGGTCGGATGCGTATGACGTGCGTCGATACAAGGTATGTACAACCAAAGCCCCTCTAAAGTGCTCTTACTAGCTGAGGGCACAGTTAGAAACACTCATTTATACACCAAAGCCGCACTTGGGCCTTTAAAATTAAAAGCAACTGGCTAAAGGTGCTATAGTCCACAGTGGGTGTCCTAAGTCCAAAGAGACCCATGTGAAAAATTCCCAAAATACCCGACATCTCGAGGGGAACGGGTGAGAGAGAGAGAGAGAAAGAGTGAGAGGGGTGGAAGGGAAATGGTGGCTGGAGAGACGTCGCCTGTGGGCCCGTCCCGCACCGCGCGTCCCTCGTGCCCGTCCCTGGCCGAAAATGGAGATAGAGCCGCTTTTCCCCAGCCAGGGCTTTTGACGACTCGCGAGGGGACGACGCGGGGAGGAAAACTCACGGCGACGGACGGCATGCTTTGGGGAGACGAGTTGGGGTACGCACTACACATGCTCATAAAACACTTTCCAAGACACGTACGAGGCAACCTCTTTATCCATTTTATACTACGTTTGCCCTATTCTCAGCCACTCTTTCCTCGTTTCTCTCTCCTTAACACAATAATGGAGGAATTTTAGGGGCCTGTTTTGATCGCATGGCAAGTTTTTTTTCACCTTATCATATCGAATGTTTGGAATATAGCATGAATTATTAAATATAGACAAAAAGAAAAACTAATTATACATAGTACGTGTAATTGCGAGGCGAATCTTTTAAAGCCTAATTGCGCATAAATTTGACAATTGGTGCTACAGTAAACATTTGCTAATGACGAATTAATTAAGGTTTAATAAATTCGTTCGCAGTTTACAGATGGATTTAATTTGTTTTGTTATTAGACTACGTTTAATATTTCAAATGTGTGTCCGTATATCCGATGTGACACGGTAAAAATTTTCACCATAGATTCTAAACACAGCCTCAGTAAGAATAGCAATTGAAACTGGCACATGACAGTCAACTCCATGAATGTGGTGAGTTCATCATGCTCATAAAAAATTTGGGCCAAATTGACGGGCCCAAGCAAGCAGGTATGACTGCCATGGCAGCACAGATAATAGCTGCAATGGGCCATTGATTTTTTCAGTTCTTGGATCTCCTTGTGTTTCTATGCTGCTAGGTGTACATAGCCATAACAGTTGTAGTATTTTTTTGTTTAGATTGATATATGAAGTGCTTGAGGTCAAGTTGGTACCATTTGAAATGAATTTTAACTGAATTCATTTGAAAATGTTTACATAGAAAGTCGAAAATAGAGATTTCTAATTTCAAAACCACATGTCATTCGCCGATTTACAGCAGACCAACTACCGGACTAAATTTTATACTAACAAAAAAAAAATCATATCCCAAACAATCTTTTTACGTGCTGATTATCAACCTTGATAAAATCCTCCAGGGCAAAAAGAAAATAATAATTATACAGCCCTTACAGGCCTACAAGCTGCACAAGCATCTTATTACTACCTGGCAATATATGCATTCTGCAGATGAAACCATCTAAAGAGACAGACTACTAAAGGAATTATCTAGCAGAGGCTCATGGGTCCTCCTTGACCAAGAACAATGACTCATAGACCAGCCCAGCGAGAGGCCCGCCAATCAGCGGCCCGAGCCAGTTAGACCCAGTGGTGGGTCCACACTCCAGTGGCCAGCGCCGGCCCGAATGACCGGGCCGGGTTCATTGACGGCGCCGGAAGAAGTTGCCACCAGCAATGGTGTTGGCACCGACGATGAGGCCCGTGGCAGCGGGCCGAAGCCTGGGACCGAGCTCCGGGTCAAAGGATGGTCGCGTAGACGACGAAGAGGAGGGAGAAGGTTAGGATGATCTCCATGACCAGGCCCTGCATGGGCCCTATCCCTGAGCCCAGAGTGTGCACCGGGGTCGCCTGCATTGCCACTTACGACAGTTTGGTTAGATTGTGAGGAAGATACCTATCGTGTTCAGCTTACACCATGAATACAAGATGCTTGAAAAGAACAGAAAACCAGATGGTGATGTGGCCTAATTTATACTTATTTAGCACAGGTGTGAACTTGTTATACTTAGGAGTGATGAATTTGCTTATGTATCTAGTGGACCTAACCGGAAAGTACGATCAAGTGACTTGGTCTGCGCTATGTTAGTCTTCAACTTGTATTTTTAAAACCAGCTATTCCCATTCCCAAGGGTCAGTGTTGCTAACAGCGTGTTTAAACTTGGCTAACTTGTACTAACTTTGTGATACATATGCTTTACAAACCAAGACTAGAGGTTTTTTGAGAAACTGGAAGTTCATCAGAGAAGAACTAACAGCATAATGATTCATATCTTATACGACTTTTGGTTGAAGCAATCGCGCAGTTGTTTATCCAAATAAGAAAACAAAACTATAGATTGAACTAGAATTCTTCACAGTTCTGAATCACAAAACTGATTTAAAAAGGCTTGTAACTAATGGTTTTCAGCAAAGTCTTTTTTTTTTTTTTTTGGGTAAACTGAACCAAGACTGAATCACAGGATTAAAAACCTGACAATCTTGAAGTTCCTCAACAATTACTACTACAAACCTTAAACCCACAGAAGTTATCAGTGTGAAATTATTAGTAAATTAACCCAGCATCTCATCTGGTCCCAAAAAAAGCTAACAAAACAAATTTAGAAGTTGATGGCCACGGACAAAATCGAGAGAACACCGATTCCAACCCCAAATAAAAAAATTTCTCCTCTTTTTCACGGATCCTAATTTTGACAGGCAAAGAAGAAGAAAGAATAACGGCGGTGACGGGTTGGGTGCTTACCATGCCGCCGGTGAGGTAGCGGAGGAGGATGCAGGCGAGGGAGGAGCGAGCCAGCTGGGCGGCGCTGTAGAGCGCCGACCTGAACGCCGTGATGTGCCCCCGCGCCAGCAGCGCCACCGTCACGCCGCGGTTCAGGTGCCCGCCGGACACGTGGAACCCCGCGCGTCACCAGCATCCCCGCCCGCCAGCGCCGTCGCGATCGCGCCCGCCCGCCAGCGCCGCCTCATGCGCATCGCCGCCCCGCCGTCTCCGGCAACCCCTGACCCGCAACCCAAAATTTAAAACTTTAAAATAAAATTAAATCCCATTTTTTAACCAAAGAAACGAAATATTTAATCGACCGGAGAAGGGGAGCACGGCGAGCGGCGGGGCTTACCTGCGGCCATGTGTGCGGCGACGCCGGTGAAGACGAAGACGAAGGTGGGACGAGCTCGGCCAGCACGGCGCGGACGCACCCGCGGCGTCCAGACCTCGCCGTGGTCGCACGGATCCACCTCCTTGGCCATGGCCCCAAATCGATCCCAAAGCTTCTCGCCTTTCCTCAAGGAGAAGGAATGGAGAAAGATTCACAAGATCACAAAAACAAAAAAAAAATGAATTGCAGGAGATTTGTTTCGTGAATATCCGAGAGGGTATGAAAAGGGCAGCAAAAAGTGCGGTGATATTGTTTTCTTTCTTCTGCCAAGGTGGGGTTCTCTCCTCTGCTCTGCCTGTCTCCTCTGCTTTCCTCTGCTTTTTATACGCGGATTAGGAACCAAGATTGAGGAAGGTGATTAGTTTCTTAATCTAAGTATGTGGCTGAGGAATCAGGGGTGTCTCATTCTAAACACCAAACGCTGCTGCGCGACATGGCTATCAAGAAAGCGAAACTGTTTGTGCCCATTTGGTTGTTTTCTATGTCAGAATGATAATTCAAATGGGATCAGAAATGTTTCTAGTACATACTGTACATTGTTTTTTTTTAATCGTTACAAATGTGTCTTGATAACAGCGTTTTATGTTTGATCAGGTGGCATATGAATTCAGTCCAATTTTGGCACTTCTTTCCAATCACAAGTTTACTCACATTTTCCATAAGAGAGAATTCTCTTTTGTCACGTTTTAGTTGTGTTTAGAATTAGCTAAAAAGGATAAAAGTAATTGGAATGAGGCAGTACAAAAATTCTAATTGCAAATTACCCTTGCATTTTTGTGAGGCAGAAATCCATGGTGCCATCTCACTGGGTAACTGGACACTTGCTACTCACTGAAATACTCCACATGGCAACCAGAGCACAGTACTCCATAAACTAATCCTTTCTTCATTAGATTATCATTTTACAACTACATATTTTAATACCAATATGAGCATGGACACGACAGGTGTCCCAAATCCTGCTTGTCCTAACCCCCTGTGAAATTACCAAAACACCCCTTCCATTATCTAAGGCAGCAACTCTTTGCCTCCCCAACCAGAAAGTCTGCTTTCTCCATCATTCCAGATGGCCTACACGTTGACTCTTCTCGTTGTACACGTCGGTTTCAGCGCGTGACTTTTTAGCGCCACGTCACCATCCACAATTCATTTCAAAGTACTATACTACTAAGAAAAGCAACAAAAGAAAGGGAAAAATTAGAAATGAAGTGATGACTTGTCGACTTGACAAGTGAGCAGTGAATGTGCTTTTTGCAAGAAAACTAATTCAACAGTGGCGTTGTTAAACTTATTATGGTCGCTTCTTATCTGGAGTTATCCAATTGCGCATTTGCATATGCTTCCATATAGTTTTTGCGCGGCCAGGGTTCTGTCAAATTCAAGTGTACTTAGTCAAGCTCTTAGCTCGCTATACAACCAGGGGCCGGGCCACTTCATTCAGTGGTATTCAAATGAATACCGCAAGAATTTTTGCCACAAAAATACATCTATGAAGTATAATATATTCCATATGTATATATAGGAAAAAAATGCTTATACCCCATTCAAAACTTAAAAAGAAGCCCAAACTAAACTAACACTTCGCCACCACCACTAATTCAGGCCCTTGGCCCCAATTAGCAAAGAAACGCACTTCCTTTCTAAACCTATCTCTTCTCCTGCACTTCCCTTCCCATCCCCAGCCGCCCGCCAGCCGCCGCTAGCTCGCCAGGCTCGACGCAACGCGCCGTGGCCGCGCCACGGGCGCCAGCCCGCCAGCCGCCTGCCGCGCGACAGCGCCTGCGCCGGTTACGCGGGGCGTGATGGCTAAGGCGAGCCCGGCCGACGGCTGCCGCACGGTGGCCGACTCCGCCCGCCGCCTCTCTCTCTCCCGCTAGCAGAGGCTGAGGAGACGGCGCACCTCGGCGGTGCCCGAGGAGGAGCTCGGCTCAGTGGGGTAGGCCCTCTCGCGATGAGAACGGAGGAGAGGAGAGAGAGGGGGAGAGGGGTGGAAGGGGAATATGGTGGCTGGAGAGACCGTCGCCTGAGGCGCCCGTCCCTGCACCGCGTCCCTCGTGCCCGTCCCCTGGCCGAAAAGGAGATAGAGCCGTGTTCCCCAGCCAAGGAGCTTGACGACTCGCGAGGGGACGACGCGGGAGGAAAAACTCACGGCGACGGACGGCATGCTTTGGGGAGACGAGTTGGGGGTACGCACTACACATGCTCTTAAAACACTTTCCAAGACACGTACGAGGCAACCTCTTTATCCATTTTATACCTACGTTTGACCTATTCTCAGCCACTCCTTTCCTCCTTTCTCTCTCCTCAACACAATAATGGAGGAATTTTAGGACATGTTTAGATCGCCTGGCAAATTTTTTCACCCTGACATATCGAATGTTTGGACATATGCATAAAGTATTAAATATAGACAAAAAGAAAAACTAATTATACATATTGCGGGTGAATTGCGAGACGAATCTTTTAAGCCTAATTGCGCCATGATTTGACAATGTGATGCTATAGTAAACATTAGCTAATGACGAATTAATTAGACTTAATAAATTCGTCTCGCAGATTACAGGCGGATTCTATAATTTGTTTTGTTATTAGACTACGTTTAATACTTCAAATGTGTGTCCGTATATCCGATATGACACGGTAAAATTTTTCACCCATAGATCCAAACACAGCCTCAGCAAGATAGCAATTGAAACTGGCACATAGACACTAGACAGTCAACTCCATGAATGTGGTGAGTTCATCATGCTCATAAAAAATTTGGGCCAAATTGATGGGCCAAGCAAGCAGGTATGAATGCACTGGCAGCACAGATCATAGCTGCAATGGGCCATTGATTTTTCAGTTCTTGGATCTCCTTGTGTTTCTATGCTGCTAGGTGTACATAGCCATAACAGTTAGTACTTCGTTTAGATGATACAGTATATGAAGTGCTTGAGGTCAAGTTGGTACCCATTTGAAATGAATTTTACTGAATTCATTTGAAAATGTTTACATAGAAAGTCGAAAATAGAGATATTCTAATTTCAAAACCACATGTCATTCGCCGATTTACAGCAGACCAACTACCGGACTAAATTTTATACTAACAAAAAAAAAATCATATCCCAAACAATCTTTTTACATGGCTGATTATCAACCTTGATAAAATCCTCCAGGGCAAAAAGAAAATAATAATTATACAGCCCTTACAGGCCTACAAGCTGCACAAGCATCTTATTACTACCTGGCAATATATGCATTCTGCAGATGAAACCATCTAAAGAGACCAGACTACTAAAAGGAATTATCTAGCAGAGGCTCATGGGTCCTCTTGACCAAGAACAATGACTCATAGACCAGCCCAGCGAGAGGCCCGCCAATCAGCGGCCCGAGCCAGTAGACCCAGTGGTGGGTCCACACTCCAGTGGCCAGCGCCGGCCCGAATGACCGGGCCGGGTTCATTGACGCGCCGGAGAAGTTGCCACCAGCAATGGTGTTGGCACCGACGATGAGGCCCGTGAGCAGCGGGCCGAAGCCCGGGACCGAGCTCCGCGGGTCAAGGATGGTCGCGTAGACGACGAAGAGGAGGGAGAAGGTTAGGATGATCTCCATGACCAGGCCCTGCATGGGCCCTATCCCTGAGCCCAGAGTGTGCACCGGGGTCGCCTGCATTGCACATTACGACAGTTTGGTTCGATTGTGAGGAAGATACCTATCGTGTTCAGCTTACACATGAATTCAAGATGCTTGAAAAGAACAGAAAACCAGATGGTGATGTGGCCTTTAATTTATACTCCCTCCGTCCCAAAAAAAGACAAACCATGGGTTTGCGTGTTCAACTTTGACTGTCCGTCTTATATGAAATTTTTTTATAATTCGTATTTTTATTGTTGTTAGATGATAAAACATGATTAATACTTTGTGCGTGACTTGTCTTTTTAATTTTTTTCATAATTTTTTCAAATAAGATGGACGGTCAAACATTGGGCACGGAAACCAGGGTTTGTCTTTTTTTGGGACGGAGGGAGTACTTATTTAGCACAGGTGTGAACTTGTTATACTTAGGAGTGATGAATTTGCTTATGTATCTATGTGGACTAACCGGAAAGTACGATCAAGTGACTTGGTCTCGCCTATGTTAGTCTTCAACTTGTATTTTTAAACCAGCTATTCCAATTCCCAAGGGTCAGTGTTGCTAACAGCGTGTTTAACTTGGCTAACTTGTACTAACTTTGTGATACATATGCTTTACAAACCAAGACTCTAGAGGGTTTTTGAGAAACTGGAAGTTCATCAGAGAAGAACTAACAGCATAATGATTCATATCTTATACGACTTTGGTTGAAGCAATCGGCAGTTGTTATCCAAATAAGAAAACAAAACTATAGATTGAACTAGAATTCTCACAGTTCTGAATCACAAAACTGATTTAAAAAGGCTTGTAACTAATGGTTTTCAGCAAAGTCTTTTTTTTTTTTTTTGGTAAACTGAACCAACTGAATCACAGGATTAAAAACCTGACAATCTTGAAGTTCCTCAACAATTACTACTATAAAACCTTAAACCCACAGATGTTTATCAGGTGAATTATTAGTAAATTAACCCAGCATCTCATCTGGTCCCAAAAAAAGCTAACAAAAACAAATTTAGAAGTTGATGGCCACGGACAAATCGAGAGAACGACACGATTCCACCCCCCAAATAAAAAAAATTTCCTCCTCTTTTCACGGATCCTAATTTTGACAGGCAAAGAAAGAAAGAAAGAATTAACGGCGGTGACGGGTTGGGTGCTTACCATGCCGCCGGTGAGGTAGCGGAGGAGGATGCAGGCGAGGGAGGAAGCCAGCAATGTGTGTCCGTATATCCGATATGACACGGTAAAATTTTTCACCCATAGATCCAAACACAGCCTCAGCAAGATAGCAATTGAAACTGGCACATAGACACTAGACAGTCAACTCCATGAATGTGGTGAGTTCATCATGCTCATAAAAAATTTGGGCCAAATTGATGGGCCAAGCAAGCAGGTATGAATGCACTGGCAGCACAGATCATAGCTGCAATGGGCCATTGATTTTTCAGTTCTTGGATCTCCTTGTGTTTCTATGCTGCTAGGTGTACATAGCCATAACAGTTAGTATTTCGTTTAGATGATACAGTATATGAAGTGCTTGAGGTCAAGTTGGTACCCATTTGAAATGAATTTTACTGAATTCATTTGAAAATGTTTACATAGAAAGTCGAAAATAGAGATATTCTAATTTCAAAACCACATGTCATTCGCCGATTTACAGCAGACCAACTACCGGACTAAATTTTATACTAACAAAAAAAAAATCATATCCCAAACAATCTTTTTACATGGCTGATTATCAACCTTGATAAAATCCTCCAGGGCAAAAAGAAAATAATAATTATACAGCCCTTACAGGCCTACAAGCTGCACAAGCATCTTATTACTACCTGGCAATATATGCATTCTGCAGATGAAACCATCTAAAGAGACCAGACTACTAAAAGGAATTATCTAGCAGAGGCTCATGGGTCCTCTTGACCAAGAACAATGACTCATAGACCAGCCCAGCGAGAGGCCCGCCAATCAGCGGCCCGAGCCAGTAGACCCAGTGGTGGGTCCACACTCCAGTGGCCAGCGCCGGCCCGAATGACCGGGCCGGGTTCATTGACGCGCCGGAGAAGTTGCCACCAGCAATGGTGTTGGCACCGACGATGAGGCCCGTGAGCAGCGGGCCGAAGCCCGGGACCGAGCTCCGCGGGTCAAGGATGGTCGCGTAGACGACGAAGAGGAGGGAGAAGGTTAGGATGATCTCCATGACCAGGCCCTGCATGGGCCCTATCCCTGAGCCCAGAGCGTGCACCGGGGTCGCCTGCATTGCACATTACGACAGTTTGGTTAGATTGTGAGGAAGATACCTGTCGTGTTCAGCTTACACATGAATACAAAAAAGTTTGAAAAGAACAGAAAACCAGATGGTGAGGTGCCCTATAATTTATTATATTTAGCACAAGTCTGATCTTCCTACTCCCTCCGTCCAAAAAAAAAGATAAACCCTGGTTTCCGTGTCCAACGTTTAACCATCCGTCTTAATTGAAAAAATTATAAAAAAATATAAAAAGACAAGTCACGCATAAAATATTAATCATGTTTTATCATCTAACAACAATGAAAATACAAATTATAAAAAAAATTTCATATAAGACGGACAGTCAAAGTTGGACACGAAAATCTAGAGTTTGCTTTTTTCTGGGACGAAGGGAGTACTTAGGAGTGATGAATTTGCTTATGTATCTAACTGGACTAACCGGAAAGTACGATCAAGTGACTTGGTCTCTCCTATGTTAGTCTTCAACTTGTATTTTTAAACCAGCTATTCCAATTCCCAAGGGTCAGTTTTGCTAACAGCGTGTTTAACTTGACTAACTTGGATACACAAGGCTTCACAAACCAAAGACTCTGTAGGGTTTTAGGCTTCAGGAACAAAATCATACTAATACAAAACTAAAAGCTCATATAGAGAAGAATTGACATATAGTGATTCATATCTTATTACTTATAGTTGGTTCAAGCAAAATCGACCACGAGAAACCATGAATTCAGCTACTATAATTTTCACAGTTCTTATCCAAGAGCTGCTTAAACCGTGAAACTCCTGAATTTTCCTCCAGAGTACTCCCTGTTTTTGTAAACTGGATCAACTGATTCACAGAATCACAGCACACAATCTTTCAAGTTCCTTAACAGTTAAGACCCGCAGATGTTTATCAGGTGAATTATCAGTAAATTAACCCAGCATCTCATCTTGTCCCAGGAAAAGATAACAAAAACAAATTTAGAACATCCTTCTTGGCCACGGACAAATCGAGAGGACGACACGATTCCACCCAAAAACAAAAACAAAAAATAACAAAAATTCGACGGTTTCCTCCTCTTTTGACGGATCCTAAATTTGAGAGGGAAAGGAAGAGAGAGTTACCATGCCGCCGGTGAGGTAGCGGAGGAGGATGCAGGCGAGGGCCACCTCCGGCACCCCTAACCCCAACCCAAAATTAAACTCCATTTTTTAACCAAAAAAAACGAAAATATTTAATCGACCGGAGAAGGGAGCGGCGGCGAGCGGCGGGGCTTACCTGCGGCCATGGTGGCGGCGACGCCGGTGAAGACGAAGACGAAGGTGAGGACGAGCTCGGCCAGCACGGCGCGGACGCACCCGGCGTCCACGACCTCGCCGTGGTCGCACGGATCCACCTCCTTCGCCATGGCCCGGAATCGATCCCAAAGCTCTCGCCTTTCCTCAATGGAGAAGATCCGCAAGATCAAAAAAAAAAAAAAAGAAAAGAATTGCAGAGAGATTTGCTTCGTGAATATCCGAGGGGATGAAAAGGGCAGCAAAAAGTGCGGTGATATTATTTTTCTTTTCTTTCTGCCAAGGTGGGGTTCTCTCCTCTGCTCTGCCTGTCTCCTCTGCTTTCCTCTGCTTTTTATAGCGGATTAGGAACCAAGATTGAGGAAGGTGATTAGTTTCTTAATCTAAGTATGTGGCTGAGGAATCAGGGGTGTCTCATTCTAGCAAACAAAGCTGTGGCTGCGACATGGCTATCAAGAAAGCGAAACTGTTTGTGCCCATTTGGTTGTTTTCATGTCAGAATGATAATTCAAATGGGATCCAAGAAATGTTTCTAGTACATACTGTACATTGTTTTTATCGTTACAAATGTGTCTTGATAACCGTTTTATGTATTGATACAGATGGCATATGAATTCAGTCCAATTTTGCACTTCTTTCCAATCACAAAGTTTACTCACATTTTTCAATAAGAGAGAATTCTACTTTTGTCACGTTTTAGTTTGTGTTTAGATTAGCTAAAAAGGATAAAAGTATTGAATGAGGCAGTACAAAAATTCTAATTGCAAATTACCCTTGCATTTTTGTGAGGAAGAAATCCATGGGTGCCATCTCACTGGGAACTGGACACTTGCTACTCACTGAAATACTCCACATGGCAACCAAGAGCACAAGTACTCCATAAACTAATCCTTTCTTCATTAGATTATCATTTTCAACTAACATATTTTAATACCATATGAGCATAGGACACGACAGGTGTCCAAATCCTGCTTGTCCTAACCCCCCTGTGAAATTACCAAAAACACCCCTTCCATTACTTAGCAGCAACTCCTTTGCCTACCCAACCAGAAGTCTCTTCTTCCATCATTCCAGATGGCCTACACGTTGAGCTCTTCTCGTTGGTACACGTCGGTTTCAGCGCGTGACTTTTTAGCGCCACGTCACCATCCACAATTCATTTCAAAATACTATACTACTAGAAAAGCAACAAAAAGAAAGGGAAAAATTAGAAATGAAGTGATGACTTGTCGACTTGACAAGTGAGCAGTGATGTGCTTTTTGACAGAAAACTAATTCAACAGTGGCGTTGTTAAACTTATTATGGTCGCTTTCTTATCTGGAGTTATCCAATTGCGCAATTTGCATATGCTTCCATATAGTTTTTGCCGGCCAGGGTTCTGTCAAATTCAAGTGTACTTAGTCAAGCTCTTACTCCTATACAACAATAGTTTGGTGTCACTTTGTTGATCTGGATGCATCACCCCTCTAATGCTAGTTGCATTAACATATCAAAAGTACTCTTACTTACAAAACTACAAAACATATATATGTCAACATACTTAATACCCTAACTGTTTTAAATTACTTGTTCTAACTTCGTCCTAAGACAAACATTTGTATCTTTGATATCAATTTCTAACATCGTAAGATTTATATTTTTATATTTATCTTGAGAAATACTTTCATAATATATAATTTACCTGTTGTTAAACTATAATTTCTTTTACAAGTTGATGGTCACGAATAGACATATACTACCTCCGTCACAAATTAGTAGTCGCTTTGACTTTTTTCTTGTAATGTTTGATCAGTCGTTTTATTTGAAAAATTACTGCAAATATAAAAACGGAGAAGTCATGCTTAAAGTACTTTTGATAATAAAACAAATCACAAACAAAATAAATAATAATTCCATAATTTTTTTTGAATAAAACGAAAGATCAAAAGTAACAAACATAAACTCAAAGCGACAAGTATTTTGGGACGGAGGTAGCATATTTGATTTAGAACAAAGCCGAAACGACAAACAACTTAAAACGAATGGATCAATGAAAGTGTCAAGTGTGTGTTACAATATAATTGTCATGGTGCAGATACAAGCGTACTCTGCAGGACCATTTTGCAGTTGCATGTCACTATTGATTAGCAGCAAGTTGATGAAGCAGCTGGCTGTGCTAATGAGTGATCGATCAGGAAGGGGATGTGTACGTAGGGTGCAGAGCATGCAGTGCAGATGTGTAGCAACAAAATATCTGGTTTGGTGGTTACCGATCGATGTGGTAGCCAGTCATATATGAGGCCAACAAGTAGTTAGAGCGGGCCAAAGTTGAGGCTCAACTTGGCATTTTTTATTGGTCGTCGTAGGCAACGCATGCATGAATGAATGAATGGGGTTTGCATTGGGGATAATGATTTGTTCAAATCTAAATCTTGTTTGAAGATGATTCGATCTGTGCCGACTGGGAAATCGTCTGGGGACAGAATGGGTTCATGGCCAACCTAGCTATCTCGATCTATTGATGAGCCGATCGATTGTGAGGTCGTAGCAGGAGTTCATTTTTGGTTTGTGCAGAGAAAGAATCGTAGTTGTCTTTTTTGTTTCTATTGCCCTCAATTTGTACCGTATTGTGAAATACAATAAATTATCTAATAGTAGTACAAATGACATCGGCTATTTAGTGAGGGGGAAATAACATGTTAATTCTGTACACACGTTAATTCTGCTATCATTACATGACCTATTTGACCAAAGTCCCTTATATTACAGAACGGAACGGATGAAGTTACTTTTTGTCGAATTACTCATTCCGTTATAAAATATTGTACTTTATTTAACAACACTAATGCTTATATTTGTAATACTAGATTATATTTAATACAATATTGGTTGTTATATTTTGGACAGGAAAGGGTAGATAGTTAGCAACTTATTACTACCATACATTTATCGATAAGGTCAATAGATATTTCCAGCTGCTGTTACTGTGTGTGTCACATTCCGAATCCAGCTGGAGACAATGGATCTCAAAGTATCTGCGTTGCTTGACTCATCATCAAATCATTGTTACTTAATCCGTAGATTGCTACGGAGTAGTGACATGTTCAGTTCTCCTGCCAGCATCGGTGTAACTAATTATTGCTACGGAGTAGATAGGGAGTACTCCCTCCTTCCCTGAATGTTTGACGCCGTTGACTTTTTTTAAACATGTTTAACCGTTCATCTTATTTAAAAACTTTTGTGAAATATATAAAACTATATGTATACATAAAAGTATATTTAACAATGAATCAAATGATAGGAAAAGAATTAATAATTACTTAAATTTTTTAATAAAACGAACGGTCAAATATGTTTAAAAAATTCAACGGCGTCAAATATTCAGGGATGGAGGGAGTAGTACGTATCTTCTCATCGAAAACTAAAAGTTGATCTCCTCTTCGAAAATATCCCAAAAACATTTACACACTAGTAGGTCAACAAAAGAAAAATCTGAAAATATCTGAGAAGAGGACTGGAAGGGAGAAGGCAAGCTAGAAGAGGTCCAGCATTGTCACTACAGTGATGACTATGGTCCCCGGCGGCGACAGGCCGGCGTCGCTGTCTCGCTGCCTACCAGTGCCCACCTATGACTATGAGAGGTTAATTGGATTGGGAAAACATGCTAGGTAGGAGGATGGCTCATGTTAAAAGAAAAATATACAACGAAAACTTAGAAATTACCGTAGAATTTCAAAATAAACATGTGAAATTTTCACGTCACTGTCTATTAAAACTTATACTAATTGTTAAATTTAAGATTAAAAGTTTTAATCATAGTGACGTAAATAAATCTCGAGCATTCATTTTTTATTTTATGGTAGTTTTTAAGTTTGCACTTCATATTTAATTTTCTCCGGTTTGATCGGTGAGAGATGTTTTGTATAGCTTTAGATTAGCGATTTCTCTTGCATTTTTCACGGTTATTAGGCGGTAGCTTTTCACGTTCTATTCCCCCTCCCCGGTAACGCGCCCGCTGCGACCTCGTATGGAAGACGTACAACATGTTAACCAAAAATTCTCATGAAAGTACACAGATTTTCTAGTTGGCAATGGACTGAGTCACTTGGCTCAACAGTTTCGATTGGAATTTAACGGAGCTTGTTTTCCACCTCCAGAGAGCTCTGCTCCTCTCACAAAACCAAATGACTGGTAGCATAGCAATCTGCCCTCCACCATGGCTTTCTTCCTAAGCAAATGTGGCTTCTTTTAAAACCTGGGTGAGAAAAAAAAATGTTTTCTGGTCGTCGACTAATTTTTATAGTTATTTTCATTGTTGGATAATAGCAACATCCGGGATAGAGCCTGGACGATTGCCCGGTCAGCCCGGGAGCCAACTCGATCCGCCACTGAATTCGACGTTGTGGTATGGAAAAAGAAAAAAAAAAGGGTAATTTGTATATATGCTGTTGGATGATGATTAGACGGTGAAGTTAGAAATCAACTAAAAAAACCTTGCAACAAGATCGCAGGTAACTCACTTATATAGTGATTGGACCTATATATTACACTCGAAATTGAATTATTAGTCAAATTTGGTTGATACAAAGCTACAGTAGTAGGCATCCATGCACAAAACACATGCAAAATGATTAAAGCTAAAGAATCTTCCAAATGATTAAAATACGGCAAAAACCAATCTTAGAGCGGGTACAATAGCAGGCTATTAGCCAGCTATAAACATATTTTAATAAGATAAACGATGAGAGAGAAGAGTAGCGGGCTATAGATCTGTAGCCAGCTACAGCACGAACTACAAGACGTAATGTGTGTACGTCGGATGGGACCATATATTAATAGTATCGTAAGCAACTATTGTATGAATTGGCTATTAGATTGGCTATAGATGAATTGGAGCTAGTGGTGGGCTATACTATTAGACTTGCTAAGAGCTAGTGGTGGGCTGTACTATTAGACTTGCTAGTACAGCCCACCATTAGTTCCAATTTATCTATAGCCAATCAAATAGTCAATTCATACAATAGTTGCTTGCTATACTATTAATATATAGTCCCACCTGTCATATACACAGTGTGTCTTGGAGTCTGTGCTGTAACTGGCTACAGATCTGTAGCCCGCTGCTATTCTCTCTCATCGTTTATCTCATTAAAATATGTTTAGAGCTGGCTAATAGCCTGCTATTTAACCTGCTCTAGGTGGACGGTCGTGTAGGGTGTGGATGGTGGGAGAGAGATCCATGTCATCCTAGATTGTGCTCCCGAGGAAGGGTTGATCCGTACAGCAGCAGCAGTAGGTCCCCTCTTCCCCACGACGACGCACTTGCAACACTTGGATGGCAACCGGCTAACAACTGCAAGACCACAATCTAGGAGCGTTGCAGCGGTTTCTGGCCGACCAGACGCTAACCCTGCAAACAAGGCAGGCGTCCACAACACTTGCACAATCACCCCGAACGCACGCACGCAAGCACATCCTATCCTACACCAGTGTTAAATTTAAGATTTGAACCCACCAAAAGAATAATTAGTCATAAATATGAATAGCGGTGTTAGATCTACGATTTAAACCCGGATATGTTGGTTCCATCACAAGAAATATAACTAGTTGAGCTATGCTTGCTTCGCAAAACCACACTGATTTTAGTTAGCCTCACTTGTGACGGCTTGGGGGTGGGCCAAGCTCAGTAGCACGCGTTGGCGATAAGATCGAAGAAATCATGTCCCGTCTCGTGTGTGCATGAACACGATTATATTCGTCGGTTCCATATGCCTCTGTGTGTGTGTGTGGGCGATGAAAGGGCCGTTTGGTATTAGGACGACAAGCGTTTCCCTTTCGTGGGGGGTCCAGCTATTAGTGTTGGACGACTGGACACTGGAGTAGAAGTACTAGCGAGTAAAATTGGCAGATGGGGTTCGTGATGAATCACATGGTGTAGAACTGTAGATGTACGTACGCGATGCATCCCCAGCACCTAGCAATCTGGCGAGCAGAGAGAACGGGGCCATTGGCATGGTCCACGACTTCTGGGTTTAGACGTTTGGTTGGGTGCAGCAGCAGGGCCACGAGCCGATTGGGTGGGTGGAGCGAACCACAAAGAATATTCACGGCAGCAACACCGCGTGGCGCACGCCGCCGCGGCGACTTGACAACTGCTGAGTGTTGAGTCATCATCAGGGGAGTGAGTGAGAACAAAAATTTTGTCCAATTTATTACTCTTTTATTAGAACACTTATTTAAAGATTGCACTCGGTTAAAAATTAATTGTAAAAATGAACTTTCGGTAGTCGCTTGTTCGAGCGGCCTGGGATGCCATTCCCGACACCCCAAAGGGCCAATCCATGGCCACCGCATCGTTGCCGCCGGTGACGCCGCCTCCGGCGGTGAGACCGGGCAGCAGCGCCACCCACCACCTTCCTCCCCATTTCCTTCCTTTTTTCATTCATTTTCTTTTTCCCTCTCTCTTTCTGCCCCAGATCAATTTTCTTGGAGTTTTGGAAGTTGCTGTGTTTTTTCTTGGCGACTTGGTAGTTGTGGGTGACCATATTACCGCACTAGGAGAGATATGATTACCGGTTCTCAATCCCTATTAATTCCGGTTGTAGCAACCGAGACGAAGAAACCTACTACACACATCTAACTTAGATAGAGATGTTGTTTTCTTTTTGAACTAACCTTGAAGATATCTTTAGCACCGGTTAGTAACACCAACCCAAAGTAAAGATCCTCGATCTTTAGTCCCGGTTGGTGTTGATGCATTGTTAGTAACGGTTGGTAACACTAACTGGTGCTAAAGAAGCTTTTAGAACCAGTGCTAAATAGCTTTTAGTATCGGTTCTTAATACACCCAGAGTATTTGTGGTTTGGGGCATTGGATAAAAGATGAGTTCTCTAGTAGTTCCGGAAACCACGATGATGATGACGACGACAACGGCGAGGAAGGATGTCGTTAGCTCCGTGTTAACAACGGAATTTTACATCATACTTGGAGAAGCAAGAGCAGAACAAGACGAATTTGGTGCGGAATCAAGTTGGACTAACAATCGGACTGCGCATCGGCTGGACATCGTATCGGCTGAAAATAGAATAGAAACAGATTGAGCTGATATGGTAGGTAGCCGATGCAGCTTGACTTGGGCTCGGTTTGGGCCTAGATTGGAATAACTGATATTGTCATATAGAGATTGAGCTCGCTTTAGGCAATTGTATCTATTAATTAGGATGTTTCTGTTGGTTTGAATTAGTTATATGGTAAGAGTCCGCTATGTGGACTTGTTCGTATTTTATCTTTAGGAATGTTTTGAGTCGTATCCATATTGGACAAGTTTTGTACTCAGGGTATAAAAATAAGCCCTAGACCATTGTAGTGGGGGATCAAATCCAATCAATACAATTTTTGGCGCATCGCTATCTTTTTTTTTTTTTACTTTTCGACAAGTTCTTGCTTCAAGTCGGGGCATCGGCTGCAATCTCTCAACAAGAGGTAACTTGCCTCGATGGCTTGCGCTATCAGGGCTTTTATGTAGCTTTAGATGTATTAGTCCTTTTTATCGTGGACATTGCTATCATACATCTTAGTTAATCTTGTCTTAGTATCTCAATTTAGTTATATTGGCCGATTCTCGTTTTAGGGTTTATGTCAGTATCGGCTAAATCGTCTTACTAGATTAGATTAGCTAAGTTATCTACCATCCCAAAAAATGATTAATTCCTTGATTGTTTAGACTTTATACTTTTTTGCATACTTTGCGATGCATCATGCCTAGCCGAGCTTAGAATCATAAAAACTAACCTGGAACTAATTATAATTAAGGATAGTATCGGGGTTTTAGCCAATCTTACCTAATATGCATAATAGAGCATGCTTATGTATATTTGCCACATATATGCATGGATTGCTTTATATAGATGCATCAAGTTAGATTAATCTCATTCAAACTTCATATACGGCGATTGATTGCTATTTGATATATTTATATGGATTGATTTGTTTATATAAGTTTGTATTGAAGTATTAGCCAATATATTATATATCTTTGCTCTAAATACTGATCTATCTGCTATTTCTATAATATTGTCTTAAAATGATTGATAAAAACTAAAGAGACAGTATTACAACCGATAGGGCATATTTAGGGTGTTGGCTTTAATTGACTATCACAAAGCCGCAACCGATTACGTTTACCCGTATCGCCTGGGTCCCGACGATACGTCATCGGCTTTATCGGCCGATCGCCTATCGTTCATCTAATTATGTTTTATGTTTCTCTTGCTGGTTGCATGATCAAACCAGCTGGTATACTCTTAGCACTCGAGGCAAGCCTTGGACCCGCACAAGAGTGAAGCAAATCTCCCAGGCCGCTGTGTTTTCCGTCAATACGCTTTTGGCATAACCAGCAGGACATACTTCGCCATTCACCATGTCGCCATCCAACACTGAAGTTACTGATGACAATATCATCCCTGTCAAAGTTGAAAACCTGTCAGACGAACAAAAAGCAGAGATGGAGAAAATGATGCAGCAGATGCAACAGATGTATCTTAATTCCTTTAGCATGACTCGGCGAGGAACAGTGGTGCAAAAAACAAAGTTTGTATTGCCGAAGCTAGAGGGAGAAGGATGTTGCAAGGAGGTTCAGCTGTGGCAGTATTGTGATGCCCCACACTCTCCGAGGTTGGGCCCTCTTACATCTGGCAGCTGTGCAGTATTGTGATGCCCCACACTCTCCGAGGCCGGGCCCTCTTACATCTGGCAGCTTTCCTAGGACATAGAATGCCCTCACAGACCAACACAAGTCTTTTCTGCACACTTTGTCCTCACTCGTGCGCACTCGGGAAGAATTTCCCGATCGATCACCTATCCCGAAATTGCTTAGGCCAAACACGCTTAACCTCAGAGTTCTTTCGACATCGGCTTCCGGAAAAGAAGAGTATTCTATTAATCCTACTAAGCCCTGAGCCCGGACGTCACAAGTATGCCTTGATCAGTCAATCTAGCGTGCTAGTAAATACATTAACAAGGATGATTAAGTCAGTGGTCGATGGAACCATTGCTGAGGAGAAAATTAGAGGGCCAATCTACTTTCCAAATCATATTTTTCCACAATACAGAACTGTGAGGACTGATTTGGGAGAGGAGGACAACAGGAGCTGTTTTAGCTCTCATTTGCTTCAGAGGCAGCCACCGATATCAGGATTACAAACATCTATTGATGAACGCATTGAAGATGAAACAATCAAGCTGTGACGTCCCGGGCCCGAAAATAGTCTGATTTTTTTACAATTTGGTCCTTTTGAGAAACTTATTTCGCCAATAGACCCCCGGAAAAACTTATCCTAGAAATGGTCATTTTTGGGGCGCTAGAGTGGCTGGCGCCGTCGTCCATTTTTTTCACAAGAACCAACCATGTGACTTGTAGAGCCTTTTTTACATCTTTTACATCCTACCAACAAAAAAAAAAGTTAGGGTTTGCGTTTTATTTGTTATATCCGAGTGTCATTTCTTAAAACAGGTGTAACTTTCTCATCCGGACTCGGAATCAGGCAAATAATATATCTATGGATATCTACAGAAAAGGTTACATTCGATTTTCCCCCGCTTGCAAGATTGTGTTTTTGAGGCGAGAAGCTTTTAGGTAGAGCTTTGGAAAATTCTACAAGTCACATATTTCGTCCATTTGAGTTTAGTTTTCCTATGGTTGGTTTTTGTGTATTCCTATGTGTGAAAAAAAATCAAAAAAACAAAAGAAAAATAAAAAAAGTTGCATATCTCTAGAGAGAAACAAGATTGCAGAATTGGAGGGAGGCACCAACATGCAAAACCATGGTAAGGTGACAAGGATTTGATGTATCAATGTTCCATTTTTACCATGGTAATTTAGCAATGTTGACTACTTAATCTATCGACAGCTATAAAATATTGTTTAAGCAATTTCATGTGGTTATATTTTGAATTAGATTAAGCAATTTCACCATGTCGGGTTCCAAAACTAAAGACTTGGATCCAAATAAAATTAATTTATCAATCCCTGGATCAGTAAATATTGATACATATAATATAGCTAGTTCTTCATTGCATACAGTAAGGATTACAATACTAAGGGTTTTACAATAATAGGTATTCACCTAATTAAACATAAGTAAGACTATTGCACGGCGGAAGTTTTTATACATTTTGACTAGGGAGGTATAATCTCTAGGGATTTTCTAAGTTATCAGGGTCATCGTAGTAATAATCATAGGGGTCGTCCTCTTGACCCAAATCTGAAAAAAGGGTTATAAGAGCAAGGGTGAGTATTCACAATACCCAGCAAGTTGCCATGGAAATATGTTATGCATTGGCATGTAGTAGAGTTCTTTGCAAAAGGCAGTAATAAACAATCTGGAAGTATTAAAGCAAGAGTTTGTAAATACGTAGACTTTAGGTTTCTAACCAGGGTACCATATGAGTCTCGGTACTCAATTCCGTGAGTACGGCTATTCAAATAGTTTCATAAATATTCTACTGCAGCAGACGTACACTTTACCCGCAGTCCATGACTTGCCAATATTCATTAGCTTAGTCATGGCCCAGTATTAGGTTATTAACAATTGTGGTACCTGTTACATGAACTTATATCCTCATGCGCTCTGAACGTGACGTTAACAGCATAGAGAGGAGTTCTGGCGTTCCCGGGGTATTTAAGAGGAACTAATCGTATGACACCACATCATCTCGATCAGGGTTTAGAATTACCATTATACTTATAATTATACTCGAGTATCACAAACCATTTACCTATACATCTCTAAAACCGATTGCAGGGTCTAGGATCCGGCTTCTCATTGAGCCACGTGGCAAGCTGTAAATTTGGTTAGACCCCCTCTGAAAATCTGCCATGTGTCCCTCCAAATTTAGGGTATGTTCCTGATGTCCCACGGTAGAGATGGTGCAAAGGACCTAACTGTAAAATTTGCTATTCAGAGAGAGTTTGAGGCAAAAGGTAGGATCTCTATGTTCTAGATAAATCGTCCTCCATCCTGAAACGGATCAACATCTCGCCTCTAAACAAATCATACATCGAGAAAAATCAGGTCACGTGAAAAAAAGCATCTACCCTAAATCCACATTGAGTAACCTAAAAAAAAAAAAAAAAGATAAGAGAACACGGCGGAAGCAATTGTTAAGAATTGAACACACGCCTTTTCACAGGCTTGACTTCTTTGGTATGACCTTTCTATACTGGCAATAAAAATTAGGGAAAGAAGAAAAGCACAAATGAGGAAAAAAATTAAGCAGCACATCTCCAATACTTCTCAACTATCTGCCCCTTTGGCCAAAAATTAAAGAAAATCTATTACTCCGTACATTCGATCAAATATACATCGAATTGTTGAGGAGAAGAACAAAAAAGAAAATAGAAAAACGCCAGATGAAAGAAAAGAGCAGCAATACCGGGGCTCATCCTCACTACATGGCCATACCCCCAAGCACTTCAGGGCTCGTGACAACGCCAGCTTGACTAATGAATCGAAGCTTGAGCGTAACGCTGCTTGCTGACGAGCTACAACTCAGCTCACTTCCTACGCTGCCTGAGCCTCTCAGATCTGACCGGCCGCCGGCCGTCACTCCTATCCTAAAATGCCGGATTAAGCCCGTGATGGCAGCGCTGCACAGCCCCGAATCCAGCTGCGACCCCTGCAAGCAACTGGATCAAGGGATATGGAGACAGCGGAGGATGGAATCAGCGGCGCGCTAGCGATGCTTGCAAGGGGAACGAGAGTAGGACTCGCTTTTTATTTCTTTTTTATTTTTTTATCTCTGTTATTTCTAGAATAGCTCTCTATATGGGCTAGAAGGCCGAAGTGAGCTACAGATTGATGTGGGCTGGATATAGCAGAACTACAGATCGCTGTGATTTATTTTAACATTCTCAATAATATTGGTAACCCCAATGTTAAATGGGCTGAAAGAAAAGATCCTAAAAAATGCAATTTTTAAGTATTGTTAAAAATAATGGATCTTCGAACACCTAGCTAAATGTTTGTGTTTTGCTATAGATAAAAATATATTAATGTGTTAACCATCTTTTTGCTATAGGGAATATTCATCTTAAAATAATATATATTTTGGACATGTTTTAAATCTTCACATAAGTACTACAACTATTATGGTACACCAAAAATTGGTAAAACATCATTAATTGCACCATGTATTTATGAACATATATGTGAACTAAGCAGGCGCGCCCCAATGGCCCATTATGCGGCAAAGCCGTGTCTCTTTTGAGATTATATTTTTTTGCCAGTTTTTCATTTATCCAAGTGTAATATGTATGTTGAGAAATAAACATTTCCATAATTTTCCAAATAGAAATTTCCAGATTTTTTTCCAATAGAAATATCATAAATATCATTGATTATTGTCGCTTCGGTTCATTTTTACTCCATCTCATATATATCTAAGAAATCAAACTAATGTAAATAACTCTACAACATTTATATATCCTAAAAAGTATAATATTTACAGGATACGTTTAGTTGGTGCGCAAAGGCGCACCCATTTTCTAGTGGTAATGGTAAAATTTGCTCTTCGCGGCTATAGTTGCCTCCTGCTCGAGGACTTAAAAATAAGAACCACTATACGAGGTACCACATTGCTAATAACATAATAATAGTTGTCCCCATTCTAGAAACTGTGGTCGTACCCGTTCGTTTGACATAAGTACTAGTAATAACTATATCGATCGAGACAGTACTAGCCATGGAAATCATCCAATTCCAATGTATTGTTCAATCTAAGTGTAAAACATTTTAACCAGATTGTAAGCAGATAAGCGATACTAATTATCTGGGTCTATGATTAAATTATGCATATAAACTAGAGTGTTGAATAGAAGGCTATAAATAAATATTTGTAAATATAGGCTTAATGATCAAAAGGTAAATAGTAACTTGCCTTGCTCGATGTCCTGAGATTGACTGGTATTATCTAGTGTGTCAGAAGAATCTCGAGACCTAGGGTTAGGCATATAAAAATTCAATTAAAAAAGGGATTCAAATAAAATCCAAAAATAAGAAAAATAAAATAAATGTAAAAATAGCAAAAGTGGTCTCAAAAGATAGAGAATGATTTTGGAGAATATTGGTTCAAGTTTCACTGGAATTGGATCTATATTTTAAAAGATATGGTGTTCTAAGTTTGAAATCAATTAAATGTGAAATGGTACGATGTGCGGGTCCCACCTGTCAGTCTCTCTCTCTCTCTCTCTCTTCTCTTCTTCAACCTCCAGCCGTTCCCCAAATATGGCCGGCGGTGCTAGGGTTAGGGATTGTGGCGGCGATAGTGGGAAGGAAGGGGTTTGCGGCCGAGGAGGGGAGGTAGCTAGAGTTCTCCGTGTCAACCCTGAAGTTCTTTCCCAAGCCTAAATTGAATTTATAATCCACCCGAGAAAATATTGGTGTAAAAGCAAGAGAAAACTATAATAAATTAATGTAAATAAATCGGATTTGGCATGTGGAATTTTCTTGAGTTCTACATGTCGAAATACGCTAACAGGATTTTTAGTGGAATTTCAGAGCTCTAGAAATAATTTAAACCATTAAAATTGAGCACAAGCATATTTAAATCCCTGGAAAATTCATTTTCCTTTTCTTTCTTTTTCTTTTCTCTTTTTCCTTTGAATGGGCCGCCGGCCCATTCTCCTTTTCCCCCTTCCCGCTGGGCCGGCCGAAGGCCAAGGCTAGCTAAGCCCGCGCGAGCCGGCCGCCCGCCTCCTCTCACCGGGGTCGCCGACAGGTGGGGCCCACCTGTCGGCCCGTCTCCCACCTCGCGCCGCGCCGCCGCGCCCGCTCCCGTGCCTCCCGGGCCCGTCGCCACGTCGCCCTCGCGCCCGCACTCCCGCACCACTTCCCCCTCTCTCCCGCTCGCGCCCGCGCCCGAGATGGCTGGATTCGAATTTCGAATCCCGCCTCTCTCTTCTCCCACTCCCCACGTTGGCCGGCGATTCCCACCTCTACTGGCCACGTCCGAGCTCCCCCTCCCTATTTAAGCTCCACCGCCACCCTCTTCTTCTTTTCCCCTCTCGTCGAGCTCTCTCGTGCCTCTAACGCCCTAGCGCCGTCGCCCTCCTCTCCGCCGCGTCGTTGCCCGCTCCGGTCGCGCTACCGCCGCTAGCCGCCGTGCCGAGCCGCGCCGTCGACGCCGTCGCGTTCGCCGTCGTGAGGGTCGTCCGTCCCCCCTTCCCCGCCGAATAGCCGTCGGCATCCACTCCGCGCCGTGCGCCGGTGAGCATCGCCATGGCCGCCGCCTTCGGCCAGCGCCTCGCCTCTCCTTTCGCCTCTCTCCCCTACATCCTTTCCTTTCGGTTTTTAGATGGTCCCGGAGATCATCTCGCCGTCGCGCCGCCCTCCGTTGCTCGCCGTCGTCGGTTGTCGTCGGTGAGGCTTCCCCTTCTCTCTCTCTCTCTCTCTCGCGCCTCGCCGGCGCGCCGCCTTGTCCGCCGGTTAGTAGCCGCCTAGCCGCCGCTTAGCGCCCGCGCCGCCGCTCTCTGCCGCCGGTCGCCGTCCCGCGCCGCCGCACATGCGCGTCCCGCGCCGTGCGCCATGGCCGCTGGGTCGGCTTGAGCCGTGCTCCGCGCGCGTCGGCCGCGAGCCACCCCGCCGTCGATCTACCCAGGGAGATCGGGCCGCCCGTTCGGCCGCCCACGTGGCTCGCCGCGTGGCCCGCCGCGTCGGCGCCAACGTCAGCGCCAGGTGGTGCGCCCTTTTCCCGGTCCGTGGACCCGATCCACCATGGACCAGCGCCCGCAGGCCGCTGACATGTGGGGCCCGCATGTCGGCGCCGCCTCCTCTCCTCGGGATTGATTTATTGCGCAATAATTCAATTAAGGATTTTTCTGGTTTAGAGTAAAAACAGTGAATCTTCTAAAATTCATAACTAATTCATCCGAGCTCGTTTAAGCCCAGTCAAGTCTCAGTAAATTAAGAAAATGTGTAGAATCCATTAAAAATGGTTTTTGTTCTCTGTTTCAGTAGTCTTATAGCCTATTTGTATTGTTTGCCTTGTTTGTCGCTTAGAATTCCGGCTCTTCCGACGTTCCGGTGTACTTCGAGATGGTCGCCGAATTTCCTCCAGCTGCAGATCAAGGCAAGTCATGCTTGTCACTTGATCATGTTGATCCTATATTGCAAATGCTCTATTGTTTTCTTTCAAATTCTGCAATTGTTTTACAATAAACCTATGGGATGTTTACCTACTGTTATAGCCATGCTATTAACTTGATATCCGTTTCTTGTTAACTTGGTTGTAACATGACTAGAGGTGGATTAGGGATTGCTTAGCCATGCTTAGTTTAACTAGCACACAATGGGGGATAAATATTAATGGTAGACTTCAGGTTCTAGTATTTGATGTTGATAGTATCACCGTTCTGGTGTTGCTTAATTAAAATAAATACTTATGGTGGGCTATGGGGGCATGGTTTTGCTAGTCGCGCCCATGCAGCTTAAGGCACGGTTCGCGGGAAACCCTGAAAGAAGTTCCTCGTATTACCACAAGCCAACGTGGGCAACGGCTAGGCTTGTAGTGTACTTTTCCTCTAGCCGACCGCATCAGGCAAGGGTGGGCGTGATGGAGCGGGGCGGGCCCTGCGACGGCTCTGTCGCTTCCGGATTACCTAGACACGAGAGGGGATGCCCGTTGCCCGCTGGGGAACGGGGGTGAAACCTGAGCTGTGGTGTGCTTGGCTAGAGGGGGTTATGCGAAGGGTCCTGTCACGGCCTCTTTCCGGTATGTCGGGTGGCATGTCCGGCCACGGAAACGTGTCGTGGGGCTGTTATGGCAAGTGCGCGGTTATGGGCGGTCAACCAGATTCCCGTGATTAGACTCACCCTAAATAAGTCTAATGGAACAAATACTATAGATGGATGGTTGGGCCTGTTGTAACGTGGTATACGGTTGGATAGTGGATGATTAATATTGATTAATTGATACAACTGCTTTTCAGCTTTCAACTTCTGTTATAAATGCTCGCTTATGCAATGAACCATTATAGCCTATCCTTGAATATTCTCTGCACCATACCCCTATTCCGGAAGCTTTGCTGAGTACAGTGGGGGTAGTCTCAGCCTTGCCTATTTTCCCCAAACCCCGAGATTCGAGTATGCGTCAGATGGCAGGTTTCTCCGAGGAGTAGGCTTTGGTCCGTGGCGTCACGGATGCCTGTGGAATGTTGTGTTCCACTGCGCGTCCCAAGTCCAGGCCTTAGCTCCAGCATCCTTATGTTTTCCGTGCATTAGTGTAAGACTTTTAGATTTTGTAGACGTAGGACTATATGTCAACTTTGTCGCTTGTGTTACCCGGCGTCCTGGACGGGGGATTTTAATGCACATTCTACTTGGAATTCTATTTGGGAATTTCGGGCGTGAAATCGGCGAGCGCGAGCGCGGCGGAGGATTAATTGTGATGTGTTGGTGGGCCTAGAGGCCCTAGGGTGGTGGTGATATGGTAGGCTGTGAGGTTGATCGGGGGTGGGTAGAGAGTTCAGCATGGCTCAGGAGGGTTTCTAGAGCAGTGCTAGGGCGGTACCTAGAAGGGTTTAGGAGCTTGCCAACCTTTGGCAAGGTGTGGAAGGCACCTGCTGACGAAGCGGCCTCCATTGGCGGCGGTCAAGCTATATGTCGGCAGCAAACGGAGGGAGCATGGCAGTGCAAACCGATTGCAAAAATGGAACTCTAGGGAGTATGTAGATGGTTAAGTAAAACCTCACCGAGATCGCGTTGAAACACGCGATTGCGCGTCGGAACTACTTTCTTCGGCGGGCATAAGAACATAGCAGAGCAGGGGCGGCGGGCGGCTCGTTGGCTCTAGTTTGCTAGAACATGGTTGATATAGGTTGTTCTAAGATTTAGTTAGGGTGGAGGTGGATGGAGGGGTGTGAAGTCGAATCGCGCACAAGGTGTATTCGACGACCGGGCGGAAAGTGGTTGATGAGATGGATTGGCAAAGATAGGTAGGCTTCGGCGGTTATGGCGTTATGTTTGGTGATGATCGACGATGGACAAGGAGGCGTTGGGGTTCCTATTTAATAGGCTAGAAGAAGCGGATTGAGTTTCGGAGGATGCCATTATCGCCATTGATGAAACAACGGAATTGGTGTGGCAGGGGTAGGCGAGGGCTGAGAGAGGGAGGCAAGATCAATTTGAGTGGCGGGATGCCACATTCGAATTCTTACGCGGAAGGCTTGACTTACGGGCGGTGAAAACGGCTGGCGACGTGTTGGCGCCAATCCGAGCACGACGCGCGGCACGGCGGAGGGTTAAAACGGCTGCTCGGTTGTGATTGTTTGATTGAGAGAGGGAAACCAATAAGTTATCTTCAATCTAACGCGTCGGCAAGATTGGCGCATTCACCCCGGGTAGAAGCAAAATCGACTCGACGGCGGTTTGGACGGGCGGCGGCGTCGGCGCGATTACTGGCGGTGGAGGGTATCCGGCTTCTTCTTCATCAAGATTGGTGTGGCAGCATTTCCTGAAGGGTGCGTTGGATTTACGCGCCCACCCACGCCCGAGTTTCGTTCGGGATTAAAAATCATTTAATAAGCATTTCCCTAGAAATGTAAATAAAAGTTAAGCAATTTATCCAAGTGAATAATTGAGGGAATTTAAACATTTCCTGTTAAAAATCATTGGCGCGAGATATTTTTGTACTGATTCTTTGTGCCCTAAATATCTCTCTTGAAATTTCCCGCGAATTTTTCGGAGCTCGAGAAATAATTTTAATAGCACAAAGATTCATTGAATCAATAAAATAAAAAGAAAACAAAGAAAATCCCCTTCCTCTCTTTGGGCCATTTTCGGCCAAGTCTTCCTTCTCTCCGCAGCCCGCGCGCCCTTTTCTCTCCTCTCGGGCGCGGCCTCCTCCCTCGGCCCGCTCGGCTCTCTCCCTCCCTCAAGTTTGTTTTCGCTCCCCATCCGGCCTCTCCCTCTCTCCTCTCTCCGACAGGTGGACCGTGGACCCCACCTGTCCATCCACAACCTCCGGCAGCTCCAACGCGCGGCCACGCCGCCACTCCCTCCGCCGATCCCGCACCTCCCCTCGTCCCAACCGGCGTGGACCCGAGACCCTTCCACCTCGCGACACCTTCCCATCGCCGAGCGAGCCACTACCGCCACAAACACCGCCTTCAGCCGGCCGCTGCCGCCGCGTTTAGTCGTCGCCGCACCTGCGCGCTTGCGCCGTCGGCAACGCCGTGCCAAGCTCTACCCGGCCTCCGCTCCGTTTCCCATTCCACCACCGCAACCACCCTTCCACCGTGCATCCCGAGCCACCTCCACCATACGCCGCCTCCAGCCGTGTGCCACCGTCGCCTTAGCCGCCGCCGCGTCGCTCCGGTCTTCACCTCTCGCCTCGCAGCGCCGTGCAACACTCGGTCACCGTTGTTCATCGCCGGAAACCCCACCGGAACGTGGTATCTCTCGGTCGCCGGTGAGCCCACCATTCCTCTCCTCTCCGGCGTGGTATTCTCGCCGCTCCGGTTCGCCTATTTCCCCTCCCAACCGGCTCCAATAATTTCCCAGGTCTTGCCGGCCCTCGGCCGCGGCTCGCCATGGTCGGGCGTCGTCGGAACGCCGTTCTCGTCGCCTCCCGTGCGGCCACCGCATCCTTGTCCGCCGCCGGACGCCTCCCATGGTCGTCCCGTCGCCGGCGCTCCTCGTGAGGACCCCTCCGTCTCCTCTCCCTTTTCCCTCTTTTCGCCGCCTCCCGCGCGTGCCGTCGCGCCGGTGGTGTCGCCAGCGACCATCGGGCGGTGCGCCGTCGGCTTCCGGCCGGCGACCGGTGAGCCGGCTCCCGCTCGCCGTGGCCGCGGATCCTCCTTCGGGCGATCTGGGCCCGCCACGTGGCTTCCCGTGCGCCCGCGTCGGTGGCCTCTGTGCCGCCACGTCGGCGCCACCTCCGCTAGCCGGCCGTCGTGGCCGCCACGTGTCTGCCACGTGGTGGCGCGCGACCAGCCGCTGCGTGGACTCGGTCCACCGGTGCGCCCGCCACCCGTGAGTCACGACAGGTGGGGCCGCCTTGCCGGCGCCACCTCTCCCCCGTCGGATGACGTTCATAATTGATTTAAATTGCGCAATAAATCGGTAATAATTCTAGAAATTCATTAAATGGCTCAAAACCTTCTAAAATTCATATTTAATTCATTCGAACTCCAAATTGAGCCATTCAACTTGCAAAATTCATCTAAAATTGAGCTCTACATGTTTGTTTTACTTTTTATGTCTTTGCTTGGTTCTTTATTAGAGTTTTTCCTCGTTTTGCGTGCCAGCGTGTAGAATCCGTCGTTCGGAAGTTCGCGGTCGCGAGGAAAGAGTTCAGAAGATCAAAGTGAAGAAAGCAAGGCAAGTCGCAATTCCCCTTGAGCATGTTGATCCTAATTATAAATGTTTTACCCCGTGCAAATAAATATGCATGTTTTGCTAATTACATGGGATCAGGGTTTACCTATCTGCTCGCTTGTGCCATGTTTACTTGATATCTATCCTTTGTCAACCTTGGGTGATAAATCGACTAGCTCATGTACTTATGTGACCTAGCTGAAACTATATGCTTAGCCATGCTTAATTACCACTAGCTTCAGTCGATGGGATATGCAGTATTAGACATTCTAGTATCTTGTTGAGCTGCGGTGCTCGAGACATCTGGCCATGTTATGATGTTCGTAATTATCCAACTAAAATGCGACGGGAATGGTGGGCTGTGGGTGCATGGTTTTTGCGAGTCGCACCCATGGCAATTAGGACCGGTTCACGGAAACCCTGGAAGACTTACAGTGCTTACCACAAGCGGGAGTGGGTAACTGCTTGATCTGAAGTATAGCTCGACCCTTTCCTAGGCACCGGTGGCGAGGGTGGCGTGATGGGAGTTGGGTCGGCCGGGTGTCCGGTTGTCCAGCTGCCGGATTCACCGCGGCGCAAGAGGGGACCGCCCACGTGCCTTTTGAGGGGTGGGGGTGAAAACCTTAGCGTGGTGTGGATGGTTAGGGGAGGGTTATGTGAAGGGTCTCGTCACAATCACTCGACATGGTGACGTGTGCATCATGGGCCACTGATGACGCGGTGACATGGGTGGGTTGTGTCTTGTGGGTACAGTTGTGAACCTCTGGCCAGAGTAAAAACTATTCGAATAGCCGTGCCGCGCGGTTATGGGCGATCGACCAGATTCACCGTGATTAATTCCACACTTAATAAATCGACCCAATGCACTGTAGTACAGGTGGTTGGTTGGGCCTGTTCAACGTGGTGTAGCGTTGATCAGTGGAGATTTTAATGTTTATTTAATTATTCAACAGTTTTATTGTTTGCTAAATAAAATGTTTTACAACCGCCTTTATGCAAATAGCCACAAACGTCCTTGTATCCCTTGGCACGTCTGCATCATTGGTGTGGCTTGCTGAGTACGGTGGTTGTACTCAGCCTTGCTATTTTCCCCCTTTTCAGAAGTGTAGTGCTTCGGAGCTGAAGACGAAGTTGGAAGACCAAGGCTCAGACCCCAGTTGAGTTTTGCCTGTGGAGTGGAGCTGAAGCCCCGCTAGGATCGCCTTTTTCGCTGCTGCTGCTTTTGTTTCGGTGTGAGGACTAAGTGCCTCTTCTGTAAGTATTTTACGCTTTATTTACGTTTGGAACTGTATATTACTTGTCGTTTTGTGTACCCTGGCTGGTCCTGGACAGGGATTAATACACAAAATAGTCTGGAAATTTGGGCTAAATTTCTAGGCGTGACAGTCGAGCGGCTGGCGGCGCGCCAAGGCAGCGGGCATGCGCGAGCTGCCCCAAAGCCGACGCGCGGCGACTCGGCGCGCGACAAAGTCAGATGCCCGGGCGGTGCGAGTAAAGGGGAGGAAGAAGCAAAGAAAGCCACAGGTTTGAGTGGGTTGTGGTCCTCAAGGACACAACCTAGACTTTGTGAAAGATTGGATGGATGTTGGGCTGCTCTAGTTAGGCTGGACATTTCATCGAACACCTTTGGTGCAATGAAATAATGTTTTCAGAAAATTTTGAATATTTCCCTAGCAAAGAATGAATTTAATCTATAAATTTGAGAGGGTTTCACTATGGTTTAGAGTATAGCAAATTCTCACTATAAATTTGAGAGGGTTTCACTATAAATTTAGAGAATGAATTTAATCTATAAATTTGAGAGGGTTTCACTAAGGGTAAACTAAGGAAATAATCTAAAGTTTGAAATTTGAGAGAATTTGCTCAAATTCACTAAGGTTTAGGATAAAGGGAATTAATTAGGGTAAGTTAATAGGGTTCTAAAGAAGTACTACTTGAACCAAAAATAAGAATAAATAGGATTCAAATAAAATTTTTAATTGTGCTAATCTAGTCAAAAGCCAGCATGATGCAGTCAAATTTCAGTTTAAAATTTGAGGATGTTACACACCATCACCATGCTGACCAAAGGCTTTCGCTAAAGGAGTTATGGTCTAATTTTGGTGAAGATGTAAAGTAGGCTAAGTGGTAGGCTCTTTTTACACTTTTAGCTAAGTTGAAGGATTTATTTGAGGTATCAATTGATGTGATAAATTCAAACTAAAATTACTGGGAGCCGAGGGCGATTTGTAGTATTTATGAGCATTTGTTAACACAAACTTTTATAAGATTAGCTCTAATCTTATCCAACAAAACTATGTGTTCACATAAAATATCCAAAAAAATATCCATCATGGATCTATTTGAAAATTCTATTTCGTCTGTTCGAGTTTAAAATATAAATAAAAAGGTAGCAACTCCTCAGAGAGAAACAGGATTGGTACAACTCCGTTGGACGACGACGCCAGTCACTCTGGCGCCCCAAAAAAGACAATTTCTGAGATAAGTTTTTCTAGGGGTCTGTTTGTAAAATAAGTTTTCCAAAAGCGCCCCCAAAAGGACCATTTCTAGGATAAGTTTTCCAGGGTCTATTTGTGAAATAAGTTTTCAAAAAGACCAAATTGTAAGAAATTCAAAATAAGTTTTCAAAAAACGCCCTGGTGCCCAAAAAGGACCAATTCTGGGATAAGTTTTTTTAGGAGTCTATTTGTAAAATAAGTTTTCAAAAAGCCCCTAAAAATGACTATTTCTGAGATAAGTTTTTCCAAGATCTATTTGTGAAATAAGTTCTCAAAAAGACTAAATTGTAAGAAATTCAAAATAAGTTTTCAATTTCGTCTGTTCGAGTTTAAAATATAAATAAAAAGGTAGCAACTCCGCAGAGAGAAACAGGATTGGTACAACTCCGTTGGACGACGGCGCCAGTCACTCTGGCGCCCCAAAAAGGATCATTTCTGGATAAGGTTTTTCTAGGGTCTATTTGTAAAATAAGTTTTCCAAAAGCGCCCCAAAAGGACCATTTCTAGGATAAGTTTTCCAGGGTCTATTTGTGAAATAAGTTTTCAAAAAGACCAAATTGTAAGAAATTCAAATAAGTTTTCAAAAAACGCCCTGGTGCCTAAAAAGGACCAATTCTGGGATAAGTTTTCTAGGAGTCTATTTGTAAAATAAGTTTTCAAAAAGCCCCAAAAAGGACTATTTCTGAGATAAGTTTTTCCAAGATCTATTTGTGAAATAAGTTCTCAAAAAGACCAAATTGTCAGAAATTCAAAATAAGTTTTCCAAAAAGCCAAAATTGTAAGAGATTCAGTCTCTTTAGGTGTTTTCATTTACACGGTTCACCGGTTTTTGTTGGGAATTGTGAACCCGTCTTAGATTTAACGCAAAAATTCAAAGATAGAATTAGCGTCAACGGGCAACATTTCGTATTTAAGCTGCTCCCTCTCTTCTCAATATTGGCGAGGTGGGACTAAACTGCTACAGTTGCTGCGGCTGCCTTGCATGCTCGCTAAGTCGCTAGCTAACTGCTGCTGCTGCTTGGGCTGCTACTGCTTGCCGGCTGAGAGAGTGCTAAGGGGCGATCGATCGCCCCTAGCGATCAGCCCGTCCCCCTCCCCTTGCCTTCACCTGGTTTTCTTTTTTGGCACCGTATTACTTTTCTATTTTAGTAAATTTATACACCTAAAGTTTATACACTTCAAATTTGCACATCTAAAATTTAAAGACCCAAAGTTTATAGTCAAAAGTTTATATATTCGATTCAAATTTGAATTTGAATTCAAATAATTTTTTAATATATAGTATTTCTATACATCTAAAATTTATACACCTAAAGTTTATAGACCCAAAGTTTATAAGTCAAAAGTTTATATATCCGTTTCAAATTTGAATTTGAATTCAAATATTAGTTTATAGATCCAAAGTTCATAAGTCAAAAGTTTACATACTCGTTTCAAATTTGAATTTGAATTCAAATATTCTTTATATATAGTATTTCTATATATAATTTTTTCCAATGTTTTTTATTTTTTTTAAAAATATGGTGTAGTAGGAAGAGAAGAGGGGAGAAGGAAGAGAGTATATAGTAGCGTGCAGGGATGGGGGGTGACCAGGGTTTCCCAAACCGCCGGGGCCGGGGTTACCGCGCCCCGGCGGTAAGCACGGTTACCGCGCGGTAACCGCGGTAACCGTGAAAAACCGTACAAAACCGTGCAAAATTTATCAAAAATTCAAATTATTTTTTAAATTTACTTGAATTTAAGGAGGTTACCGCGGTATTTATATTACCGTACCCCCGCGGTAAGCCCGGTAACCGCGGTAACCGCGCGGTTACCGGCGGTAAGTCGAACCCTGGGGGTGACACCCATTAGCCGGCCACAGCGGGCTGGGCTGCTAGCTAGGCTTCAGCTGCTACTATCTCTTGCATGGGCCAGCTGCTGCTGCTTTTGTTTTTTGTTTTTTGTTTTTTTTGTTTTTTTGCTTTTTTTTCTCTCTTCTTTCTCCCTTTCTTTTATCTAAAGATTTGCGGGGCGTTACACAAGCGCTAAAATTCAGACATCAACTTCTCAGGCCGATATTCAAAAATAAAATCCAATCAAGAAGTACCTCAATTTAACAAGATATATTTTTAAATAAAAGATACAAAAGAAATTAAATATAAGTCAGTTTTAGGAGGTCCCTCTAATTATATTTTCCTATGTTTAGAAGGTTATTAGAAACATAAGACTCGGCATGATACATGATTAGAAACTAGTTAATTTTCAAGATGTTACACAATATATGCAGGGAAAACTATACATGGTGTTCTGTTGCCTACAGGCTACTGAAGGGTCGGAGTTGACAATATACTGAGCCAGGGCCCGTTTGGTAGAGCTCCAACTTCTAAATTTACCTGGATTTGCGAATTATTTTAGAGAATTCCTTGGTCGAATGGTTGGGTCATGAGTGGAGTTGTGGAGCTGTCCAAACCCAGCTCCACCTCTCTAGTTCATTTTGTGAGAGAGCTCCATCCAGCTCCAGTCATATTTTAGGTGGAGCTTAAACTGTTTGGCTGGGCTCTAGATCCAATGGAGGTGGAGGTGGTGCTGGAGCTGAAGCTGTGCTAAACAGACCCCCAATACAGTGGGTAGGTGCTAGAGTTTCCTCCGGAGGAAGGTGTTGACACTCTTGGTGATGCTCTTCACAATGTCATCCTCCTTTGGCCCAAACACTACATCGTTGTCACGTCAAACGAAGGGGCAGGTGATCCAAGCGACGGAGGTTCAAGCCATTCAAGCGAGCGAGATCTAGGTCCAGCTCCTCCGCCTTGACAGAGGAACCCTAGTCCACCCCCTCCTCGTAAGAAGTCTCCGAGTCCACCCCCACCACCAAATTTTACAGTGATCCGATCTCTACCAGTAGTAGAATCAATCGATGCCTTTCAACTTTTTTATAAAATGAATCATATTTATTTATAATATCACATCGATTGATGTTAGTGCATTTGAAGGGTATAATTATTTTTGTTGGTAGTATACTAAATAAATTAATGGATCAATTAGACTGTTTGGTGATAGGGCTTAGGATGCGTTCGGAACTTTTTACCACCGCATGGAAAATGATTTAGCTCATTAGCTACAAATATGATCTTTTTAGAGCAAGTTTCCAATGATTTGTTTTTTTTTTTTCAAAAAACACACTATTTAGCAGTTTCCACTAGTGCGGAAGATGTCATCTATGTTGGGTGGGAACCATCATCTGTATCGGTCAGAGGCTTCATCGTGGATTATTGGTCAGTGACGTTAAAAGTCATCTTTGTCAAGCAGGCCACCGTCACCCACCGTCACCGATGAGTCATGTGTGACGGACCCACACTAAAACCTAACCAAGATGACTAGGTAACGGTCCCGTGCTAAAACCCGACAACGATAACCTAGTTGTAACGCCCTGAAAATCACCCTAAATTTAAATTGTGCTTTCATGCAATTCTAGAAATTTTAAAAGCCTAAAAGAGCCTCCAACAATTAAAACTCACCAAGATTTATTTCAAATTGGCTTGTGGGTATTTTTAATAAATTCCTCATGCTTCAAAATGTTTAACCAATTTTTATATGAATTTTTAGAGCATCCTAAATATTTTTAAGGCAACAAAAACAATTAAAGGAATTTTATAAAAAAAGAAAAGCTAAAAGAAATCCTCTTCCTCCTCTTGGGCCGCTTCCGGTCCATCTCTCCGTCTCTCGGCCCAGCCCGGCCGCCCCCTCTCTTCCCTCCCTTTTCCTCCGCTCCTCCTCCCTCTCCTTGGGCCGGCCCAGCTCCTCCCCCTCCCGCGGATCGAAGTCCGTTACGCCTCCTTCGCCCAGGCATGCTCCCTCAGTCCCTCTTGATGACAGGTGGGCCCACCGTCATCCCTTACCTCCAGCCCTCTCTCTCTCCTCTCCGGCCGAATCCCTAGCGACAGCAACCTCTGTTTCGCCTCCTCCACTCACCGTTTCTCCAAATTAATTGAGGCCTTGTTCGGTTTAGAGGGGATTAAAGAGGATTGAAAGGGATTGAGGGAGAATAATTCCACACCATAATAGGTATGAAATAAATCCCCTCCAATCCCTCCATCATGGGAATTAAACGAATAAGGCCTGAGGAGAATTAATCCCCAACTCATCCTCTCCAATTCCCAATAATTTCACACTTAATCCCACATATTCGCGGTGGATTTTGATGGCGTTCATCAATGGTGAGCTCCACCAAGGCCGGCATCGATCTCTCTCCCTGGCGCACTTATCCCTCCCCTCCGACCTATAAAAGGGAGCCCCGACCCCCTCCTTTCTCCCCACACACCGCCGCTCTCCTCTCCCTCTCTCCAGCTGCCGCACCGCTCTCTTCTTGCGCCGCCGCCGTTGCCCAACTCCGGCTGCCCCTCGCCAATGGTCGGGACATCCTCGGAGCCCGGCGTCGCCACCATCTGCTTCGTCACTTCCTCCTCTTCCCCGTCCACCCCCTTCGTTGAGCACGAGGACCTCAGGAATGACGACGCCGCCGACGACCCGAAGCTTCTCATCGTTTCTCCCTCACCGCCGGCATCTCCGTCGACCTCTTGCCACTTTGTTCGCTTGTTGAGAACCGTCACCTCCTCGACTTTCCCTTTTTCTCTTGTTTTATTTGTAATGGTATTGTAATGGTATTTTTCTGAATAGGCAAATTTGCAATGGCATGAATCAATTAACCCTTGTTTTATTTGTTTATCTTTGAGTGTGAGGACCTAGAGTCGCCCATGTAATAAAGTACTTCCTTTACATTTCCGCAACTGTGGCTTGTAATAATCAACAATGTCTATGTGTACCTTGTCTCCTGGGACGAGGATTCACTGGTGGAGAAATGCTTTTCACTCTCGGTAGGTAACCCCCTGTAGTCCCAATTTTTCAACCAGGACTAAAGATCGCTATCTTTAGTCCCGGGTGAAATAACCGGGAGTAAAAATCCATTTTTAGTCCCGGTTAATGTTACCAACCGGGACTAAATCTTTAGTCCCGGTTGGTGTTATCAACCGGGACTAAAGATGGAGCCAGGCTAGTTCCGGTTGCTCCTTTATTTTTTTTCTTTTCTTCATTGTTTTTAATATGTTGATTTCACTCCATCCCCCATCCCCGAATCGTGTAATCCCAAATCAATCATCCCCGAATCGTAAAATCCCAAATCGATTATCACCTCCAAATCCTCAAATCGATCATCTCCAAATACATCACAAAATCTTTAAAAAATTACATCACAAGTTCTATAAAATTCATCACAAATACATCACATATTCAGATCACACACAAATCAAATACATCTAAGATCCGAATCACAAATTCTCAAAAAAAAACCAAATCCGGCAAAGGTGCAATCGGCCACTGCCGCGTCGGCCGCCGCCTCGCCGGCCACCACCGCGCAGGCCACCACCTGCGGC
>CM020183.1:18996362-19032136 GCA_009805545.1 Oryza longistaminata | reverse complement strand
GCCCTCCGCGCGGCCGGCTGCCACCAGCCACGTTGCCCTCCGCGCGAGGCCACTGCCGCCGCCGCGTGCCAAAGAAGTAGGGAGGAGGGGGAGGGGGGAGGAGAAGAGATAAAGGAGAGGAGGAGGTGATAGAACTTGGAGGGAGGAGGAGATAGCTATCTTGTTCTGTTCCACGCGCACGCCTCGTTCTCGCGTATGCCAATCTTTTTTCCTGGTTGGTGTTACCAACCGGGACTACAAATAGATCTTTAATCCCGGTTGGTGTGACTAAAGAAAATATAGGGGTCTGACAGTGCCTGCCGTTTTTTAACGGGGACTAAAAATAATGTTTAGTTCCGGTTGATATTACTAGCCGGGACTAAAGATCAAAAAGTACCCGTGAGCTTTTAAACCGGGATTAAAATATTTTTTCGGCCCGGTTTTTGTTAGAACCTGGACTATTGTGAAATTTGATCGATCAACCAAAGATGGGTTCTTCAGTAGTGATAAATGCACTAAGCGTTCGGAAATGGTGTATATTTCCATGTGTGACACTAGTCATCTTTGTCGGTTTAAATGCGGGACCGTCACGGATGGCTCATCGGTGACAGTTTCTTCTTTAGAATCGGTTGGTTTGTAAAATTCCGACACTGATGAGTAATTTAGCAAAAAAAAAAATTTTTTTTGGGTAGCATCCGGCCATTGATAGCCATACCCGCAGCAAAATAACATAAATAAACATATATATTCCTAGCGTACCTAACATCCTAGAAATTATTTCACAACACAAATCCCATTCATTTCACATATCCATTCACATGCCATACATCCATACATTTACATTAACATGTATATGCATTTCACATTTCACCAAACCGTCGATATGCATCTCCAAGAGTTAAGCACCACAACCTACACAACCGAGCTACAATTTGAAAAAAGTCATGTAATTAGCAATGCAAATCTATACAGCAGCATCAGAGATTGTACTACATATAATATATACATAAATGCCATATAATCATATGTTTTTGGATGGGCTAATGTCACACAAGCATTGTTAAATGTTCTACAATTTTTGGACGGGCTACTTTGAGACGAAGCTTCCTTAAGAAGATATTATTTCCGCAATTATGAAGGCGGCTAACTCTTGTCTAATGTGATCGAAGTTGTGTGGTGGAATGTTGTTAATTCTTGCCTGCAAATGGAGGGGCCAAGTTAGTATATAGTTGATGAACAACTAACAATTTTTTTTATAACTAAGTACACGCACGTGAGCATAAACCTCAAGATCTAGCAATGTCACCTTATTTAGCAAGGTCGATATTATGGTACACGTGGAAACCAAAAGTTTCACCAACTTGTTGATGGCTTGGGAAGTCTTTGTGGTGATAGAGGTTTGGGCTTCCTTCCATATGCTTGCCCCCTTTTTTCACGTACTATGCCCACGCGTCATTAAGTTCACCTTCAATGGCGGAAAAAGTCATATTTATCACTAATTCAGAAGTTAAGGTAACATACCTTACTGCACTCCACCACAATGACCGAGAGAACCCAATGGTACCTATGGCGTTAATTCACAGACAGCATATAGTGCTCCATTTTCCGGGCATGACATGGGGCATTAGACTATAGAAATTGCCTGATCGAGGGCCAGTTTAGTTCCCAAAAATTTTCCACTTCACCCATCACATCGAATCTTTAGACATATGTATGGAGTATTAAATATAGATAAAAATAAAAACTAATTGCACAGTTATGGAGGAAATCGCGAGACGAATCTTTTGAACCTAATTAGGCCATGATTAGGCTTAAGTGCTACAGTAACCCACATGTGCTAATGACGGATTAATTAGGCTCAAAAGATTCGTCTCGCGGTTTCCCGGCGAGTTCTGAAATTAGTTTTTTCATTCGTGTCCGAAAACCCCTTCCGACATCCGGTCAAACGTTCGATGTGACACTCAAAATTTTTCTTTCCCCCAACTAAACAAGCCCTGAGTACTTCTGTGTCGAAGTTTAATCTGGCGTATCAAAGGTGACACCGATGTGACGGTTCGCCAGCCCCCGACACAGATAGGTCGTTCACGATGTTAAATTTTGTATTAGCGTCAGAAAGTGTGCGCGTAGAAAAAGAGAAAAGTTGGGATGATGGACAATCGAAACATAGCCTATTAGAATAGTAGGAGGCCACTATAAAAATAATTTTTTAAAAACTTTTGATCAGTTTTTTTTTTATTTCGGTGCTAGAGGCTTCTTAATTACCCTTTTTTTTCCCTCAACAAGGTTATTTTTTATGCTTTCGAACGAGTGCCTATCTATGCAATGCGTTCTATACTGGTTGACTTGATCTAGCGTCTCTAAATTCAGATTAACTATTATGAAGTGCAAGGATTCATAATGACATCATTAATTTCTTTCGTCAATTTGCGACCTGACATCAATAACAACCTGACATAAATAATGCACTTGCGCACTCATACATGTGAGTGAGGAAGGTACGATTTACTACCTCCGTCCCAAAATAAGTGCAGTTTTGCACTATTCACGTTCAACGTTTGACCGTCCGTCTTATTTGAAAAATTTGTGAAAAAATTAAAAACATTTAGTCACACATAAAGTACTATTCATGTTTTATCATCTAATAGCAATAAAAATACTAATCATAAAAAATTTTCAAATAAGACGGACGGTCAAACGTTGAACATAAATAGTGCAAAACTGCACTTATTTTGGGACGGAGGGAGTATTATTTGACTATATATATATGTTACCTCGACAAATGATTTCAAACTCCACTTATGGTGGGAGTAACTGAATGAGATATTTAATTTTAAATAAATAAAATTAGCCATGTCTAAAAAAGGATGCACCACTTGTAATAGCTACAGTAATATGTAAGTTGGTATTGGTCTTGGTCAATAGCTCTCGAAGTTCTTCAATACTACAATATATATGATATATGTAAGTTGGTATTGAGTCTTGGACAATAGCTTTCAAGGAGCTTTCTGCATCTGCGTTGATTTTCGCCTCGTCTCCGGCGACATCTTTACAAGGTGCGGCTGGTGTTTTTCTTCGTTTGCCTTAGGTGTTTCAACCTTCATCTTATTGAGGCCTCCTTTGGGTTCACGCATATACAGTTAGCCATGGCTTCTCTGCTATGGTATATGTAGTGATGTACATTCCCGTACTAACATCTTTCCCGCACTAACATCTTTCGTAATCGAGAAAAAGTTATGGACAACCACAAGTATTATGATTTGTAGCCGTAACCCGTGTGAATTGAGATCGGGTGCAGTTACACTTGTAACTGCCAGATAAAACTGCACGCAATTTTGGCCATCCATTTTTACGATCAACGGTTCAGATCGAATGCTACAGTAGTGTCGAAACATGAATTCGGCAATAATAAAACGGGGTAGCGCACGAGACCTAAAAGTCGATAGATGCAGAGACATAGGATTTAGACAGGTTCAGACCCTCTCGATGAGAGGTAATACCCTACTCCTGTTTGGGGATTTGAATCCGCCGGATGTATTATAGATCTGACGATCTAGTTGTCTCATGCCCCCTAGAGGGCCTCCTGCCCACCTTATATAGGATGGGGGGCAGGATTACAAGAATGCTACAGTAGTGTCGAAACATGAATTCGGCAATAATAAAACGGGGTAGCGCACGAGACCTAAAAGTCGATGGATGCAGAGACATAGGATTTAGACAGGTTCAGACCCTCTCGATGACCCTACTCCTGTTTGGGGATTTGAATCCGCCGGGTGTATTATAGATCTGACGATCTAGTTGTCTCATGCCCCCTAGAGGGCCTCCTGCCCACCTTATATAGGATGGGGGGCAGGATTACAAGATAGAAACCTTAACCAATACGGTATCGGTTTCCTAAATCTACTTTACAATATTATCAAACCAGGACTTCAGGCCGTTCCGTAATATACAAGGAAACGTAATACCCAAGTCATGATCTGTTACATATTCTATAGATATAAGTTATCCCCTATAACCAGTCGGATAACCATGCCGTGTGGGTATGGGGTACCTATAATCTCCACAGTAGCCCCTGAGACCTTCACAGTCGAAAAGATAATCTTCTCTCGAACTAGATTACTCCAAAGCCGAGTGCTTCAATCATCTTCGCCAAGATCTCCCGAGTACTTTTACCAAATCTGAAGACTGTGGAAGGCTGAAAAATAAAGTCAGGTGCATCGACCAGATGCACCTAATAGGTGTAGCCCCCAACTATGTAGTTAGCTGAACAAACTAAGCGTATAGTCAAGAAATAAATAATCCAACCAACCGAGTAGTTTTGATAATTGTAATCAACCAAATGACTTGATATCAATATATAGCATATGCGGTGTGAATCCCCCAAATAACATGATCCAAGTGATATACCGACTGCTTTGTAAAATATGATGCATGCAACCTAAAGTTGACAACATCTTTGAAAAGTCACATAGCAAAACAGCTATAAAGAAGAGCTTGATGTTGGGAATAAAGAAATTTCCAAAGTATTGGGTATACACCATGTGCACATTGCTTTAACAGATGTGCTTAAGTCCCTAAAAGACACATGGTTTCACCACACCTGAAAATATATGGCATATGTGGCGTAACATCCGAGTAAATAAACTCATAAAGGATTTACCAACCGCCTAGAAAATAACCAGGATATATAATCAGCCTAAGCCATAATATTGGTCAATAAAAATGCACACTTACGTGGCAAAAAACAATGATATTGTGTCCAATCAATTGCTTGATGAACCCAAACAGCGTCTTGACTATATAAAAAAGTCAGCGAGGCAGCTATATAAAGCTTTACTGTTTGACACCTTTTAAGATGCATTGTACCAACTCCTAAAAAGTTGAGTAATTGCGGTATAAAAGGATTTTAAGGTATTGGGCACTTGATCACGCGCACTTTGGCCTAAGCAAAAAGTGCCTAAGTCCCTAAAAGAACGTGACATGCCACACCTGAAAATATGGGCTGCAGACATATTAGGCCTAGGCCAAAAAATATGCCTTCGACACCCTTTAAAGGATGACGCATGTAACATGCTCCCGAGTAATAAATCTTCCGGGTGATATAGACCAAGTGTAGCTCATATGAATAGTTTCTGATCTGAGTGATTATCCCTTATGGGATACTCCAAAATAGATATAAAGATTGAATCCCGACTAGCGCAAATATTCGGTTGATAACCCTTACGGGGAATAATAAATGGTCCAGTCTTTGAGCATAGAAAATAAACCCATGATCATGAATTCATGTTGCATGTATCCGGAATAAGTCCAAATTGAAGGTATGATACTTGTGTTTGAACTAGTAAGCCTCTGATCATATATAGATGTCTGCTCCAAAGCAAAGACGAAGATAATGACTCCTAGAATTGACTCGTTGGCTGATTAATTGATTGCTTCAGCTTGTCGAATTTTGAGAGTCTTGTATTTGTGTAGCCCCCGACTCTTTGGTTAGTTGGGAAACAACTGAATATAGAGTCGAGAACTGTAACTTCTTGTTGTCGAGTAGTCATTGCTTGAGTTAAGATAAATATTGAAGATTGGAACACCACTTGTTGTAATAAAATAACACGGCATCATATTTGGTGACGTATGCCGAGGTGTCGAAACTCTTGTAGTCGTCATGGTTGGTGAAGTAGCAAAGCTTGCGAAGTAGAGGCAATAGAGTTTGCCGATGCCGAAGATAATAAAAATGAAGTTGCTCCACCATGGTGACAAAGTTGCATAGCCGTGATGAAGTGAACACGAGTCGGCAGCAACAGAAGCAAACCGGTAGTGAAGACGCACAGTTGTGAAGATAAAAGCACCAGTCGGCGGCGGCATAACCAGTCGGCGACGGAAGACGATGATGTCCATTAGTAGTGGTAGCTGTATAAACCAGACGTAGAGGCGAGGGCACTAGTCAGCAGCAGACGAGACGACCGAGATGAAGACGATAAGGCCAATCAACACTAGCAGAATCATGCAGCCATGGAAGATGAAGAAACCAGTCGGCAGCAGACGTAGGCAGCTTGTGTTGAAGATGCTGACGTCTATTTGCGGTGGCGGCGACGTGGCCAGCCGTGAGACGATAGCACCAGGTGGCATCATACGAGGTGGCCGGTCGGAGGAGATGTAGACGTCCTACAACGGCGGCATAAAGGCCAGCGTAGAGGCGAAGACACCAGTCGCCGGCGGCGAAGGCGAGCCGGTCGGTGAAGCCGTAGACGCCCATCAAATCGCGGTATAATAGAAACAGCCGTGAAGGCGGAGACACCAGTCGGCGGAGGCGAAGGGAGCCGCGTCGGGAAGACGTAAGACGCCCATCAAGCGGCTATAAATGGCCAGCCGTGCAGGCGGAGACACCAGTCGGCGGAGGCGAAGGCAGCCAGTCGGTGAAGACGTAGACCCCAACAACGGCGGCATAATAGGCCAGCCGTGCAGGCGGGAAACACCAGTCGGCGGCGGATGAGGCGGCCGGTCGGCAATGAACGTAGACGCCCAACAACGGCCGGCATAAAAGGCCAGCCGTGCAGCGGAAAACCAGTTGGCGGCGATGAGGCGGCCGGTCGGTGAAGAACGTAGACGCCAACAACGGTGACATAATAGCCAGCCGTGCAGGCGGAAACACTCAGTCGGCTGGCGACGAGGCAAGCCGTGGTGTTCTGACTGATCCATTCCTGAGCGTAAGAGATAAGCTTAAAGCCATGAATCCCTTTATGCATACTGGATCTGGATCCTGCAGAACAAACATATAGAGATGAGTAAGTATCTGATATAAATAATAACTCGAGAAAAATTCAAGTATTTTAAAATATTTATAAATATGTATTTCTTCTCTTGTCAATTTTGATTCCCCGAGCAGGTGACTCATTGCGTTTTAAACACTCTGCCTGACTAGTCATAGCCACCAAGCACCGGGGTCGGCCTAAGCACTTCCCAAACATGCATATTGAGTGACATGAGTTCGTCATTAATGGAACAAAGTTTCACGGGTCGGAGTTACTACTCGGGTACTTTTGCAATTATTAAGAGTAGAAAATAAGTTATCTATCTCTATGCTTTTGATTTATTCCGAATAATACTTAGCACCTTGCGTTATTCGGTCCATCCAATAAGCCCCCGGGTGCTAGGAATCGGCCCAAAGGCAACTATCCATTGGCAAACCAAACGGAAAGCATAGGAAGATGGAACTCCATAACTCGATAGGCATTTTGTACTCAGAATATTCGCAAGCAATCAAGATAAATATTATGAAAATTGTTTAAAAAATATGATATAACATCTGTAGCCCCCGACTCACTAGTCCAGCGCACCAGTTGATGTAGTGAGGCAAAGGAAAAGGCAAATATCATATAAAGAATAATTAAATGATGACTTAGCTTTGTCGTATTCCCTCGGTGACAGCAAAAGTAGCCGATTTGGGAACGAAGCAGTCCATCAATGTGACAAAAACACCAGTCGGCGCCAGTAGTGGAACCAAGCCAGTGGTGGTATGATGATGAAAGCCCATTACGGCGGCGAAGTCCGCCAACTGTATAGACGAAAACACAGTCAGTGGCGGCAGAGCAGGCCGGCGGTGAAGTCGTAGACGCCCATAGCGGCGCAAATAGGCCATCCGTGTAGGCGGAGACACCAGTCGCGGCGCGAAGGCAAGCCGTCGGATGTCGTAGATGCCCTACAGCGGCGGCATAATATGGCCAGCCGTGTAGCGGAGACACCGGTCGGGCGGGCAAAGGCAACCCGTCGGTGAAGATGTAACCCCTGAACGGTGGTGTGACCAACCACCGTATAGGCGAGGACACCAGTCGGTGGCGACGGAGGCAGGCCGGCGGTGAGTCCTGGACGCCCGACAACGGCGGCATAATAGGCCGGCCGTGCAGGCGGAAACACCAAGTCTCGGCGCGGCGAAGTCCAAGCCGGTGAGTGAAGACGTGGACGCCCATTGAACGGTGGTGTGACCAACCAACCGCTTAGGCGAGGACACCAGTTAGCGGCGGACGAGCCGGCCGGTCGTGAAGACGTAGACGTCAACAACGGTGGTGACCAACCAACCGTGTAGGCGAGACAAATCAACGGCAGATGGGGCGGCGTTAAGCGCGAGTTGCCCATTAGTTGCGCTTAGTCAGCCGGATCGATCTCGTGCGATAAATCCGTCGTATATGCAAAAGCAAAGCAAACATATAGATTATTATCTGTTAGTAAACAGAAAAAATTATAGATGTTTATCATATACAGAAGACTTATAGCATATTAAATATTTAATCCATTGCAGTTTGATTAGACCAACACGTCAGCATGTTTCCTGGAGACGGTGATTTTCTAGCTTGAAGCTTTCCTATCGACTTGGACTCATGGTGAGATAGTCGAGTAAACGAAGCGCTTTGTCTTGCACGGCAGCAGCTTGTTGGGTATGTTGGTTGCCCCTCAGAGCAACTTAGCCGCCGGTAATATATGCAGGACAGCAACAAAATAACCAGAAAACAATATCAATCTGTGATTAGAAACTAATCTAACAGAGATTAAATTAAAAGGATGACCCAGATCTGCATGTCGATCGTTCAACAGTGCAATGTGATATACTCCTGGTGGCTGGCGATCTCGTGCGCGAGTCGTGAGCACTGCCGTTCCACGTTGCCCCATGTCGGGTTACACCGCCACGGCATCTGCTCACGGTGCCTGGAGGAACACGAGGTATTGGGCCGACACACCGGATGACAACCATGGTCTTGATCTCAGTCGGCATGCAAAAACAAGAGAAAGTAATAGGAGATTAATCTGTAGTAAGGAATAGTCTAACTAGTGAAAACGACAAAGCCAATGATATTAATTGGAGATCGAATCGATGAAATTGCCGAGATTGATCCCTTCGACTGGATTGAATCTGAGACGAAAAAGACATGCTTCACGAATCCGGCGATGCCGAAGATTGTTTCCATCATCCTCCCGTTCGACTGGAACTCGACGCGACCCCTACCTGGCGCGCCAACTGTCGAAACATGAATTCGGTAATAATAAAACGGGGTAGCGCACGAGACCTAAAAGTGGATGGATGCAGAGACATAGGATTTAGACAGGTTCAGGCCCTCTCGATGAGAGGTAATACCCTACTCCTGTTTGGGGATTTGAATCCGCCGGGTGTATTATAGATCTGACGATCTAGTTGTCTCATGCCCCCTAGAGGGCCTCCTGCCCACCTTATATAGGATGGGGGGTAGGATTACAAGATAGAAACCTTAACCAATACGATATCGGTTTCCTAAATCTACTTTACAATATTATCAAACCAGGATTTCAAGCTGTTCCGTAATATAAAAGGAAACATAATACCCAAGTCATGATCTGTTAGATATTCTATAGATATAAGTTATCCCCTATAACCAGTCGGATAACCATGCCGTGTGGGTATGGGGTACCCATAATCTCCACAAGTAGTAATGGCTACGGTATTTCGTGCTACGGTACTATGTGCACTACATCATGCAATCTGGACCATCCGATTTGCATCCAATGACATGCACTACTACTGCTTAAGTTGCAGTCAGTACTGTGAGTGCAGCTGATCCAAATCCAACCCGTGTTAGCCCCTTCACAGAATCGGTCGGTAAAGTAAATGATTTTAAAAGGTAATGTCGTTGGCACGGGAGACATTGCGTTTTTCCTAATTTTAAGTTGTCCTGACCAATTGCACTGCACTTATCCATTTTCGTAGGTACCTGTAGATCGAGCATTTTTTTTTTCTCGCAAGGTCAACTAATAATTAAGTAACAGCAGCCAAATTTGTTAAGATTCACTGGAGGGGTATCCGTTAATTAGTACAGTGGTGAGTAGTGACTAGTGGTGTCATGTGAACAATGATGACTTCGCATTGGAGTGGTTGTGTTAATTAAGTTGCCAGATCCGATTGAGAATAGTTTTTCTACGAATGGATAGCGGCGTATGACGGACGTGTGGAGTTTGCTGTTTTTTGTCACGATTCAATTCGGTGATTCTATTAGGTCCTCAGTACTGTAGTAATCCTGTTCACTTCCTTTTTTTTTTTTTACCGGGGGTGGGGGGACTTGAATTAAGATAGTTTAGGTGGCTGCATAAAAAACATCATTTTTCATAAGTGTCGTGTAAGCTGATCTTGTTCGAAACTCGATTTGTTTCCATATATGGAGCTTATCATCATCCCTGACGTACCGCACAAGTGGCCCTAATGGATCATGTGATGTGACGAAGGGCCGGCCTGCCAAACTGTTCGGTAGTGGTGAACTGGTGATGTAGCTAGAAAGCAGCTACTCCTACTATCGATGCTACACGCCTGAAGCCCTGAACCCTCAAACCACACTGTTTGGATAGATTTAGGGGTATAAAGGTTTGTCGTGTCACATCGGATATATGGATACATATTTAAAGTATTAAATGAAGACTAATAACAAAACAAATTATAGAATCCACATGTAAACTGCGAGACGAATTTATTAAGCCTAATTAATCCGACATTAGCAAATGTTTATTGTAGCACCACATTATTAGACCATGTAGCAATTAAGCTTAAAAGATTCGTCTCGTAATTTACATGCAATCTGTGTAATTAGTTATTTTTTTGTTTATATTTAATACTTTATGCATGTGTCCAAACATTCAATGTAACAGGGTGAAAAATTTTGCCAGAGGAACTAAACAGGCCCTAAATTTTAGTCTCTGTCACATCGGATGTTTTGATACTAATTAGAAGTATTAAACGTAAACTAATGACAAAACCAATTCCATAACCTTTAACTAATTCGCGAGATGAATCTATTAAGCCTAATTAATTCATGATTAGCCTATGTGATAGCTATAGTAAACATGTGCTAATTATAGATTATTAGGCTTTAAAAATTTGTCTCGCGTGTTAGCTCTCATTTATGCAATTAGTTTTATTATTATTTATGTTTAATACTTCTAATTAGTACCCAAACATCTGATGTGATGTATCCAAACTTCTTGTCATATATATCAGATTCAGTTTGAGTTCTTTGTATTTCAAATGGCAGAAGATTTGTACACAAGTCTCTCACTGGTTTTTAATATTTATTATCACTAAAAAAAATTGTCTATTCGTTGCAACGGGTGAAGGCTATTTTAATCTTATTATTTTTAGAAAATCATGAGCTCTGTCGGTGATATGGGCTCGGGAGTAAGCGAAGTATAGGGAAGTCTCCTTCCCGTCCAGCCACGCGGCCATGCAGCCTTACCCTCCTCCCACACCTCGGACGACGCTGAGGCAGCCAGGGGGCCTCGGGGTGCCACGTCGCGCTCCTCGGGCCCTCGGGGTGCCACGTCGGTCGCGCCCCTCGGGCCCTCGGGGTGCCTCGCCCCGAGGCCCTCGCCCGGCCACCACGTGGCAGGGGGAGTGAGTGGGGCGGTGGTCGAAGCTGAACCGCCATCAATGCGCAGCGCCCCAACCGTCCCTCGCCACATTTAATGCAGTAAGGGTGGACGTGCGGTGCTGCGCGATTGACCCGCGTCAATCGGGTATGACCGGATTGTGACCGGTCTGTGACCTGTCACGTCCGATCAGACGGGCGGCAATGCCCCCACGTTCCGCCCTGTGCTCGGCGGAGTGGCGGTGAGTATGCTCTGTCCCATCAATGCATCGTCAAGACCTCCCTCCACGTGAGGTGAACCGCCAAAAGTCTCCTTTCATTTAAAGGGGAATGACAAGGGCGTCCCGCGTGTCAGGCGGGGGACAGTGCTGGGCCCCACTCAAGGACAGACGACTGCTTAGCTTCCGGGCGAAGGCACGAATGGCAGTCCGATCCAAGCGGTGTGGGTCCCCCTCCCGTGAAGGAGTAGGTAGAGGCGGTGCATGTGGTATCCTCTTGAACTATAAAAGGAGGACCTTACCCACCGAAAAAGGGGGACGACTCTCAGTTAGCCTGAGCCCCAGGGGAAGAAGATTAGAGTTCTCCCTGGAGTTTAGGAACCTTTGTAACACTCAATCCTAAATCCCACGCACAGGAGTAGGGTATTGCGCTCCATAGCGGCCCGAACCTGTATAATCCCAGCTCTCACACGCGGTCTCGGAAGACTCTTGGCGGACATATGCTCTTAATCAGCGCGCCCTTTCCCCCAGCCGAACTCACAAAAGGGGGTCCTCACGATCACCCGCTAAAGAGGATCACTCCTCGACAGAGTCCATCGTCTCAAGTTAACATGCGAGTTTTTTTAAAGAGATTTCTTATACGAGTTCTTCTGTATTTTCAAAAGTGAACGAACTTAAAAACCGACTCAAATGTGGATATGCACCACATTTGGGAAAAAAACAAAAGGTGGTTCGAACACATTACCTCCGGTTACAAGAAGGGAGTAACTTACACCTTGTTAAGGAATAGCTCGGCGCTAAGCGTCTAATCTCAACACCAAGACCCATGGCGCTGAGATGTTGGGCCACAACACCAAGGCCCGTGACGCTGATGTAGAGATATAGTCATATTATTTGTTATGGTTCATTTATATAGCTATTTTGCTATTTCACTTACGACAGATTTTTACAGAGAAGGATATTTTTTACCCTATATGCAACCATTTAAATTGGGAACTTAGATCTGCAAACAACCCAATATGAAATTCGATCCTATGGAGATTTGAACTCAAGACCTTAGGGTAGTACTAAGGTCACTACAACCACTAGGTTACAGGCCACAACACCAAGGCCCATGATGCTGAGATAGAGATATACTTTTAGTCATTTTTTTATGGTTCATTTATATAACTATTTTGCAATTTCACTTGCAACAAATTTTGTTTTAGAGAAGGGTAATTTTTTACCTGATCTCTATATCCAACCAGATATATATAACCATTTAAATTAAGAACTTGGCCCGCAAACAACCCAGTCTAAAATTCGCTTCTATGGAGATTTGAACTTAGAATCTTATGGAGATTTGAACTCAGAAACTTGGAGTACTACTCAGGTCACCACAACCACTACGACATATTTTTTGGGCTCCTATTTTTCGATTTTTGGTTGATAGGATCTTGCAACATGATTCTTGTTCCTGTAGATCCAACTTTTAGTTACGCCCTGTTACATATAGGACTTATACTCAGTTACAGTGCACATATACTAAGATACATAGCACTTACATATACACTCCCTAGCTTACAGTGCACCAAAATTATATTTTTACAGCTGTTTTTTTTCCTTACAATTTTGGATATATTTATCCTTTTTTTGTTATTTCATTCAAAACGGATAATATCTATTGGTTGAATATTTTTTTGGATTTGAAGCTCCAAATGTTTCGAAAGATCAATAGGTAGTTCCTATATAGAATAAGTTTTATGAAAGGTCAAAATGTCAAAATTTCAGGTGAAGCTAAATCATCTCCTACCACTGTTGTTCATTTCCAGCCCGTGGTTTCAGGCACGAGGTATTGTGAATCATTTACCGTACATTTAAAAACCAAAAGTCCAAAGCTCATCGGCAACTTGAATGAAATGAGTTAAATTCTTTTCGGTAGTTGTGCGTGTCAGACAAATTGACAGAAATCCACTTGAATTGCAAATATAGAAAAAAAAAACTACTTAGAGCAGGTACAATAACAGGTTATAAGCCGGCTGTAACCATATATCGAGAAGAAAAGATAAGAGAGAGAAGATAATGGGCTACAGATTTATAGTCGGCTGCAACACGAACTCCAAGATGTTATGTGTGTATGAGAGGTGGGACCGTGTATTAATGGTGTAGTATATTTTTATAGTTAACTATTGTATAAATGGACTATTAGATTAGCTATAGATGTTTTGGAGCCAGTAGTTGACTATACTATTGACCTTGCTCTTAATACTCGCCAGTGTCGTTCTGAAATTCGTGTAAAAATTACTCCAACATCTACTGCATATCGATCGTCACTAGTTGTCTCACCGGCCGTGTGTATATAAGCTAAATTAACCCATCAATCTTGCTACTAAAACAACAGCAGGTCGAGCTAGCTAGGGCTTTGTCATGGCACGCAGTCTCTCGTTATTACACTCCCTTTTGCTGGTTTGCTTTCTGTCTCGATTATGCTACACATCTGACGCGGCACCTGATCAGCTGCAAGCCATCAACTGCTCGAAGGCCGGCAACTACAGCTCCGGCGACGCCTACGCCGCAAGCCTAGGGCGGCTGCTGGCCGCGCTGCCAGGGAACACTCTGTCCCTGAACGGCGGCGTTGGCTTCTTCAGCGGCACCGTCGTCGACAACGGCAGGCAGAATGGCGCCGCCGCCACCGTCGTCTACGGGCTCGCGCTGTGCTCCGCCGGCTTCTCCCTCGCCGACTGCAGCGACTGCCTCGTGGCGGCTACCGGCGCCGGCGCAGGCGGGCTGGTGAAACGATGCCCCGGCAGCAGGACGGTGGCAGCGATGTTTGACCGGTGCATGGTCCGCTACTCCGACCACGACTTCTTCGGCATTGCTGATACAGGTATAAATATTTTGGCATTTTAGAATAATCTTGAATTACTTTACAATTTTGTTATATATAAAGAATTTGTTAATTAAACGGACAGTATAATTACATTACAACTTGAATGTATAACTATATAATTTGTATGTAATTTTCACACAATTACAAGTTTGTACGTAAATACTTTCTCCGTTTCAGGTTATAAGACGTTTTGACTTTGATTTAATTCAAACTAGCTACTTCAAGTTTAACTAAGTTTGTAGAAAAAAATATTAACATTTTCAGCCACTATAAGAATATATCCAGTTATTGATTTAATGAAACTAATTTGGTATTACAAATATTAGTGTATTTATCTATAAACTTAGTCAAATTTGAAATAGTTTGAATTTACCAAAGTCAAAATATCTTATAACCTAAAATTGATGGAACAGATCGAGCAATGAATAATAATGCCACTCCTCACAGATATCATGTTCATGCGGACCGGTGCAAGGGTTTCTAGGGAGAATATCACCTACGGCGACAAGCTGAGGCAGGGTTTAGCCCACCTGAGCGCGCAGGCGGCAACCTCGCCGGAGCGTCTCGCCGCGAGCGAGACGACCCCGTACGCCCTGCAGGTGCAGTGCACGCGGGACCTGCCTCCCGACAGCTGCAACGCGTGCCTCGAGGCCCTGTCGGCGAACGCCACGGACGACGTGCTCGCCACCATCGCGACGGACGGCGAGCGGAAGAGCTTCAGCTGCCGTGTGAGGTACAGCAGCAGCAGCAGCAGCAACGCCAGTTTCACGATGGTGCCAGTAGACGCCGTTGCTCCTCCGCATTCGCCGAGGCGGAAGGCTCAGAGTGTAGCTTCATCATTAGGTGAGTACAGTTACTAGCTAGGTCCTGCTCCTCTTGGTTTTCTCCATAGACTGATCGAATACGTGTTTGCTGATGATTACAACACATTCATCTTGTTGCAAACTGCAATCACATAATGATCGAACACACAGAAAAATAGAAAAACAAAACAAACAAGGCAATTAATGGAAAATAATTTTACAGTGTGTCTTTTTTTTTTAAGAAGAGTATTTTTTAGCCGGCCTCTATATCCAACCGGATATATGCGGTTTTTAAAAAAAATTAGAAACTTAGCTTATCGAACAGGGAACTAGCCCTCAAATAACCCAAACTGAAATTCGCTCCTATGGAGATTTGAACTCAGAACCTTAGGTGCTACTCAGGTCATTGCAACTACTAGACTACATGACTTTAATATTTCGAAAATTATGACAAACCATGAGGTGAAATGGCAAAATTAAACACGTTCAGAGTTCATTAGAGCTTTTTATATATTAAGCCCTAGCCGCGGGCACCTCTACTCTAGTTATACATCGATTGTTGAAGTTAAAGGGGAGATTTTTCTTATTAGTTGAATACCCGTGCTTTGCTACATACAAAAGAAATTTTATTTTGATATTGTGTTATACATCTTCTTCCTATAGGTCACCATAATTCTATTTTATATATCTCTATGCATTTAGATTTGATTATTTCTTAATATTAAGAAGTTCAAGAGATAATTTGGAAACTTGCTAGGGTTCTAGTAGCTTGCAACAAAAAAAATATTAATATTATATGGGTTTTTCATAGTGTTTTATTTTTCCATATAATCTTTAAAGAAGCTAATAGTGGTGGTCGTGAGTCTGCCATCACCATCAATCTAATAAGTGGGGACCACATATCAATCACATCTCATCTCTCCACCTTCTATGGGCCAATCTTTATTGACCACTGTGCCCATTCTATACTATATGGGTAATGAGGTGGTTGCGAGCCCACAAAGCCACAACAATAGCTCTGGCCATGCGGAGGTAGTATTGCATTGGATCACTATTTGCTTCACATTATCACATACAACACACTACTCTTGAATAGTCCATTTAGTTATTGAGTTATTTTTTTTACTGTTAATTAGAGTTTGAGAATGAGGGTTTAAGCCCGCTGCAACGCATAGTTATTTTGCTAGTAAGTATATAGTATATGGTATTGTCAATTCTCTCGTCTATTCAGCAAAGAAATAAAAGTTATACCGTATATAAATCAATAACTTAATGAGCCAGCAAATATAAAAGAGATAAATGCCCCAATCCTAGCTTAGGAAACGTGACTAAAAAATCACTTTATTTTCATAGTACAGTGTTTGGGTAATAGAAACGTTAACCGCATAAATTTTGTTGGATCTTTTTTTAAAAAAAATAAAACATATGGGAGAAATCCAATTTTAATGGTGATATAGTTCAATATATGCGTGTTGATTGAGCTTTATATGAATTATATAATAATTATGCTATATGGGTTGTACTTATACAGTATTGCATGATTACTGAAAATAAATAAGACAAAGAAATTTACATGGTATGTTGTTCTAGGAAAGAGATTAACATACATACAAAAGAAAGAATTCTTACAAACATTGAATTTGGCACAGTACACTCTGATATATTATATGTTGAATCCTGATTATTTTAGTATTCAGTTCTGTAAGCATTGTTTCTGGTTTTTGCCTAACAAATTAAGCAGGTGTTAGTACGGGGGAAGTGGTTGGATTAATAATTGGAGTAATACTTCTGGTGGCTGCCGTGGTCTTCTGTTGTCGCAGGCGGCGATCCATCCTCCACTGGTACATAAGAACGAGCACGGCCATGAATCAGTGCTTTGTACACGTAATTGAGCAGCTATGCTGTTGCGGAAATCATTCGGATGATTACGCAACTGAACGAGTGCAGCCATTAGACCCGGTGCATACGCAGCACGATTACGGCGGAACGCGATTATTCACATATGCACAGCTATCGATTGCAACAGACAACTTCTCGGACAGGCATAAGATCGGGCAGGGTGCATTTGGTGCTGTCTACAAGGCTCAAGTGATGGACTTACCATTTCCTGTGGTTGTAAAAAGGATTTTCCAAGTAACAGAAAAGGCAAAACGAGACTACGCTGATGAGATTAAGATCGTAAGCAAAATGAGTCATCCCAATCTTGTTTCCTTGGTGGGTTCGTGTGACGGAAACGGCGAACTTCTTCTTGTGTACGAGCTAATTCAGAACAGCACACTTGATTATCATCTCCACTGTGCAAATACAATACTAAGTTGGCGTCGAAGGTATGCACTGTTCCAAATTAACTCGCGATTTTTTTTTTATAAGTAAGGTAGCTTAAGGATTTGATGGCACTCTTGCAGCTCTTTTTGCGATAATGGAATTCGATCAATTTATTTCTTATGTTTTGTAGATTCAAGATAACAATTGACATCGCCTCAGCTCTGGTATATCTGCACGAGCACGATAATCAACTTGTCCTGCACCGGGATATCAAGCCAAGCAATGTGATGCTGGATAATCAATTCAGAGCTAAAGTTGGTGACTTTGGCCTAGTGAGGAACGTCCCTGCTGACACAACCTCACAGTCGATGACCATCACTGGGTCTTCAGCCTACATCGACCCTGAATCAGTTAGGACCGGCAAAGTAAACTCAAAATCTGACATTTACAGCTTCGGGGTGGTACTTCTTGAGATTGCATCCGGCGAAACACCAAAGTGCGTGAATGATAATGACCCAACAGTAAACACCCTCGTCATGAAGTTCAGGGATTTGTATGGCAGGAATGCGTTGCTTGAGGCAGCCGATGAACGTCTGAATGCAGACTTCATTGAGGAGGAGATGGAACGTGTGGTGCTCGTTGGACTTCTGTGCGTTCAACTGGATCATCACATGAGGCCATCCAGCAATCAAGTTAAGGATTATTTAGAAGGTCGTCAACCAGTACCTCAACTTCATCGAAATTTACAGACAAGAGGAAAAGATATAATCTCATATGACAAACAAGGTATTCATGTGATCTTTTTTTAATGGGTAAATGGCATTATTTAAAACAAATGTGCATCCACTACTTAAAAAACACTATTATTATTACTACAACTAGCATGGTGACCCGCGCAGATTGCGCGGCTAGCATCATTATATTTTCTCTCATATAATAGCATATATGTTTTCTTAATGTATTATTCAAATATATTAAAATGACAACATAATTTTAAATTTTGTACTAACTTTACGAAACTACTAATGTGTAATATTCATATTGTATTTTATATACGTGTTAGTTATTAATTATTCTTAATATTGTTTTTAATTCCGAATTTTCGTTATCTGTAAATTGTATTTCTATGTAGACTCTAGGCTCTTCTTCCAATATTTTTTATTTTTAATTCTGAATTTTTTTTATTTCTAATTGCATATCTATATGGTCTCTAAACTCATCTTTCAATATTCTTTAATTTTTAATTTCGAATTTCAGTTACTTCTAAATTATATTCCTATATTGTCTTTAGAATCTTCTTCCCATGTTTTTTTTTAATTTTGAATTTAAGTTATTTGTAACTTGTATTTTTATACGGACTCTAAACTCTACTTTTAATTTTATTATGTTTATTCTAAATTTTAGTTAGTTTTAAATTCCTATATGGACTCTATACTCTACTTCTAATATTCCTTATTTTTAATTCTGAATTTCTATTATTTTGTAATTGTATTTCTGTATGGACTCTATACTCTACTTCTAATATTCCTTATTTTTAATTCCGAATTTCTATTATTTTGTAATTGTATTTCTGTATGGACTCTATACTCTACTTCTAATATTCCTTATTTTTAATTCCGAATTTCAATTATTTCTAAATTGTATTTCTATATGGACTCTGTTTTTATTTTTCTCCGATTAATATGAGAATTTCTAGGCCGTGAGAACGAACATGGAGGCTCATTTTTCTATTTCTTTAATAAGTTAATAGATTGGTACTGGTTTCAGCGGTAGCAGAACACATATACATTTTTTTATATTTAAGGTTAATTCTGTAATTGTTACGATACACCCCCTTATCCATAATTTTACGATAGACTTATCAAAAAAAATGTATTTTAAAGAAATTTATTTAAAAATAAATCCTTACTACTTCCTCTACTTTCAAAATATAAGGATTTCTGCATGTTTCCCAGAATATTTTGGGTGTGAAGGTTGTTCAGATGTATTCTTAAAAATAGTAAAGGGTACGGTTAGTTTCTAAACTTTATACATGTCATTTAGGAATCTGAACTTTAAAATACATTTTTTCTCGAACTTGTACATTTGGTGTCATTTAGGACTAAATGGGCTCCAACCCACCTTGTGTGCTGACGTGGCATGTCATAATGGTGTCTATGTGTCAGTGGAATCTACAGGTCAATCACATATAAAAACAAATTACGAATACATTTTTTTTCTCTCCTTTTTAATTTATATTTCAAAATTACAAACATCTTTTTTTCTCCTCTCTCTCCTCCCTTTTTAATTTTTTTATGTGATTGACATGTGGATCCCACTGACACGTAGGTGTAACTATGGCATGCCACGTCAGCTCACGGAGCGGGTTAGAGCCTATTTGGACTTATATAACAACCATGACAAGTTCAGGACCCAAAAATACATTTTGAGAGTTTATGCACCTAGATGACACATCTGCACAATTATTTATAGACCGTCCGTGCATTTCACTCTTTACAAAACATGTAGAAATATTTATATTTTATATTTTAGAAACGGGGGAGTAAAAAGCTATCACATAAAAAAAAATTGTACAGTTGACTGAAATATCACCTCATGTGATGAATTTGCAGCACCTGCTTTTGTCCCGAGGGAGTTCACGTATGATGAGTTGTCAACAGCGACCTCAAACTTTTCCAGTTCACAAAAACTTGGGGCAGGTTCGAATGGCGCTGTCTACAAAGGTCGACTGCACGAGCATGGTATGGATGTGGCTGTGAAAAAGATTGTAAAAGTTGATTGCAAAACGATAAAGGATTATCGGAAGGAGATTGAAACCATTAGCGCACTTGGACATCGGAATCTTTTGCGACTTTTGGGTTGGTCCGATGATGATGGCAACCTGATTCTTGTCTACGAACTCATGATAAATCGATGCCTGAGTACACACTTAGATGGCAACCTGGACGATAATATGAAGAGTCCGCTTAATTGGGAGAAAAGGTACACACTCATCACTAGTATTGCTTTTATCCTAGCAATTTTACAGTCCTTAAGAAGATAACATGAGTACCAAAAAATGAGGTACCAAAAAATTAGCGTAAAATTTGGTACCAAATTTATGGTACCTTCTCGAGAACTAGAAAATTGCTCCAAAACGTGGTAATATATACAGTTCACTTATGCTATTTGTCAGCCAAACACGAAATTTTCTTATTCACCCGCCACCTAAATTTATGCAATAATTAATCTAAACATAGAAATGCATAAAAATTGTAACTATTGTGTAATTACCTAAGTATCCATTGTTTCAAGTTTCTGTACATTCTTGTATACATGTTTTTATGAATATCTGTACTGTAAACTTTTGTTCTTTTATACTTATAAGGCTTCACCAAAGAGTAGGTTCTTTCTTTTATTTCAAAAAAACAAGGCAACCATGTGAGTAATTGAATGCCACATATAGTAGATGAAAAAGTGATTCATTAAATAAGAAATAATTAGTTACTCAATAATTAATCCTTGTAAAGTTTCTACAAAGATTGGGTATAAAATTTTGACGGAAACATTAAAAAATAAAATCTAAAAAACTTTTAATTAGTAGTTAAAAAATTTTGTGGGAAAATTACGTTGGAAAAACTTCCTATAGGAAAAACTATTGAAATAATTTAGAAAAAATTCTGAGTGAACTTCCCATTACAAAAATTCTGTAAAATCTATTATGACTTTAAAAATCAGATTGCTAACATAAATTCAATAGGCCGACATCACTTGCAGATTATAGCCTGGAAATGTCGAGGAGCTAGTGAGCATATAGGTAACAGATCTGGACGCATCATGTCTATCCATCAGACCTATAGTACCAGACAAGAAAACTGTGCGTAACTAGAAATGTTTACTCGTTATCATTTCTCGTTTTAAGTTCTCAAACTAAAAGAGACCACACGTTAAATTTATAAAAAAGGTACATTCTAATATAGTTAATTTCTTGACAATTCAACAGCAATATGCCTAGTTGAATGGATAAGCATTGTAATATACTGTCAAAGAAGAGAGTATCAGAGAAAACACATCGATCTGATGGAATGGATAAGCATTTAGTTGTACTCTTTTTAAACTTTCAAATATAGTATTTTCGTGATTTAATAATTATAAACTTCAATATTAATAAATGATGAGTTCTACTCGGCTTAATAGTCTCAATTGTGGTTTTGTCTTGCATTTAGTAATCACAAAGTTCAGAACTAATAATTATCGAGTTTCAGTTGGTTTATAGTACATAATAATTATATTATTTTTATCAATACATCCAACATTCGTAATTAATAAACAATTAATCGATAATGAGCTGGACTTAGTTAGGATTTTCAATCATAGTTTCAAATAATTTGAAAATCCAAAATTAATCCATCCACAAATATAAGTGATCCTAGCATTTGTTTTGAGAGATTAAGGACAAAAGGAAAAGGCGCATGTCCCTCTAATTAATGAGGGATAGTTTGGGAATGAGAGGGATGTTTGCTGGATATTTTACAATTTGGTATTTTTCAAAAAATTATTTCAAGCAAATTAGATTTTTTACAAGTAAGTTTTTGAAAAGGAGAAATGTGCAACTCTTTTTTATGTTTCTTTGTTTTATATTTTTTTCACACTTAGGAGCACACATGAACCAACCATAGAAAAAATAAGCTCAAACGGATGAAATATGTGACCTGTAGAATTTTTCAGAGCTCTATCGAAAAGCTTCTCGCCTCGAAAACAAAACCTTGCAAGCGGAATTTCGAGATTATGATTTTGCCGAACCGTATCGAAAATCTCTATCAAATGTAACTTTTTCTGTAAATATCTGTGGATATATAATTTGCTTGATTCCGAATCCGTATAAGAAAATTATGCATGTTATATGGAAGGTTCACAAATGTATAAAATATGATGTAACAAAAAAATTCAACAAACCCTAACTAAAAAGTACTAGTAAAAAAAGTCTCAAGGGTCCATAGGATTACGAAAAACTAATCTACTACTTTTTTGGTTTTTTTCGAGCTATAGAAAAAACAAAAACAATGAAAAATAGGAAGTCTCTTACTGATAAATCTTGAGTAGATTTGAAGAGAGGGGACAGAGGAGCAAGAGCGGCGCTCGGGCTCAGGCTCAGGCTCAGACAAGGACTATTTATGGGATAAATTTTTCCAGCGGTCTAATTGTGAAATAAATTTTTGAGAAGGACTAAATTGTAAAAATTCAAGGGAGGTTTGAGGGTTATAAATTGGTGAAAATGAGGATTAATTGGATGGGAGAAGTATAATTGTTGAAATCATTATATCCCTTATATTTTTATTAGGATTTAATAAGCCAAAAATCAAAATTAATATTTATTATTTTTGTATTAGTTGTTTAAAATATGTAATATGTGCATATGCATGGGTTAATTTCTAGCTGTCAAATAGTCCTACATAGAAATAAGATATATAAATACTAGAGTTCATAATTAAACATAGAACATTGAAAACTATGAGGAATAGAAGCCATGTAAGTACAACACAGTAAAATGTCCTAAAAGGAGCTATAACTCACTATAAACTGCAAAAGTAGGCATAAGTCACCAACACAACAACAACAAAACAACAACAACAACACAAACAAAAACCTACAACACATGGAGAAAAAGTTGAACTACCGCAATTTTACCTTCATGGATTTGATATGTTAAATTATGAGTTAAGTTTATGCTGGTGTCTAAACTTGTTCGACTCCCCGAACTATTAAAATTAATATTTGGGCCTGAACTCATCCTCGATGCCATCATTGATCCAAACTTGTCCTGACATGCTCCACATGTACACCGACGTAGCATGCTACGGTGGATTCCCCGTGGATTTGGTCCTAACATACGGGTTCTGTCAGGGTTACGGGTTCGGCATACCCTTTACCCTTCGATATACGTTACATATCGATATGGCATATCCACGCGCATGCGGATGTTTCCTGTATATTCTAAGGAAACCTTTCACGGAATTTACAGAAGGAAAGAATCCTACTCGGATAGAACTGGGTCGTTGACGTATCGTATAAGGTCTGATACCTCCGAGTTCTACTTGGAGACCTCCAGATCCGCAATATAAAAAGGACCCCCCGGGGAGGGCTTAAGACATCGAATCTTAGAGCCAACACAACCCACACAGCCTACGAAGCCGGAGTCTACGAGGAGCCAAGTCATCGAGAGCTAGTCGAACCAACTCGACTACAATCTCGCCGGATCCGACAAGTTCCATCGTTTCCTCTGTAACCTGTGTTTTCCACATCAACTGGATTAGGGCTATTACCTGTCAAGGGGCCTGAAGCAGTATAATTCTTGTCTTTTGTGTGCTTGATGTCGTACTACGTAGATCTTTGTACCAACGTACCCCAATACCCTCTATATCCGGTCTACGGGCATCACCCGTCGACATGTTCCTTGTAAGGGTAGGGCACACATGTTAGTGTCTCCATCATTTCTCCCTTCATGTTCTCTCCCCCATCTCTTTTTCACCTCTGTCTCCCTCTACCTCATCCCTTGAGCAATAATGCAGCCCCTTGAGGCGACGGGATCAGGGGCAATGACTTGACGGTGTTGAGGATGCCAGCCCCGACAGCGCTCCAAGCCGATGCTGGCGGGGATCAGTTGGAGGCCTTTAGATCCTAATTCCTCCATCATGTGGTGGCACCTCGTCATGGATGTGGAGCAGTCAGCCATCGACGTGCACGATTTGGGCGATGGGTTGGCTGAGAGGCTCAGTGCTGGCGCTAGTGGTAGATGAGCAAATAAGTGACGATGATGGGACCTCGGGAAGAAGAGTTGACCCGGATACACCGTCATGGGGTGCGGTGCGGTGGAGGGACCCTTTTTGCCATGGAGATAAGCCTACGAGACCACCATAGCAGAGGCGTGGAAGAACGCTAGTAGAGCTAGGTCGTTGGTGCATCTTCGGCGGATAGCGGATGGAGCAGCGGGGGGCTTGAGAGGATGACACTCAATGGTACCGCTTGTGTAGTTCACTAGCTATAGAAGATTCCGACGCAGGCAGGCAGCTCGAGCTTGGCCTTGATGGTGTCCACCATCTCATATGCTCAGCAATGAGTCCTTCTCCATGTTGTTCCTCGTCGTGGAGTCGAGCAGGAGGAGCCCTCATAGCCGCCGATGAAAAGAGAACCTAAGCACCAGCCGGTGACTTGGTGAGGATGTCCATCATCTCCTTGTACACGATGTCCTCGATGGGAAAAAGAGAGAGGGTGGACGAAGACCTCGATGGGGAAAAGAAAAGGAAAAAAAGAGAATTAGGAGAACGAAAAATAAAGGAAAAGGGAAAAAAAAAAAAAGAAGTGGGTCCTGTTTGGCTGTTAGTGTAGATCAGTGGTGATGCCACATCAGGATCCTTGTCACATGCCACATCGGTGCCACGTAGGTTCTGGAGAGATCGTGGCAATTTGGAGATGTAGATAATATAGTGAAAAAAGTTTAGGGACCAGTCTTATAGTTTGCCCATGAAATTATTATAATATATATATATATAATATGATGATGAGGCAAAAATGACATGTTATCTAAAGTAGATGTCACTAGCTAGCGGAAAGTTATGTTTTCATTTCAGGGGCTAAACAGGTGGTTTCAAGTACAGGAAAGCGTGTCAAATATGTTATCGCCAAAAAAAAAAAAGCGTTGATTTCCAAACTTACATGTAAAGTACAGCAGTTACTAAGTAGGCAATTTTCATATTCTAAAACAATTTATTTGATTTGACAAAGTAATTTTTCCTAAAAGCATATAAATGCAAAACTCAATAAAATATAGTAGAATGAGGAATTTTACAGTTATTGAGAAAGTACCTTTAAGTACCAAAATTTTACGCTAAAATTTTTAGTACCATGAGGTACTTAGTTGCTAGAGATACCAAATTTTACAGTAGAAAATATGATACCTCTAGGTACATTTTTAAGGATGGAAAAGTTACTCGTAGTAAAATAGTAGTCCATGCAAATATAACAAGATCTTCTATTTGTTTTGACAGGTACCGCATAATAGTAGGCATAGCCTCAGCCCTGTCATATCTTCAGAATGATTGTGCCGAGTGTGTCTTGCACAGGGATATCAAACCAGGCAATGTGCTGCTAGATGAGTCATATAATGCCAAGCTGGGTGACTTTGGGTTGGTGCAGCCGGTCAAACACGACAAGAATGAACAAACAATGTCACTTAGTGGTACATTGGCTTACATGGAGCCAGAATACTTCAAGACAAATAGAGTAAGCCGGGAATCTGATGTTTACAGCTTTGGTGTTGTGATGCTTGAGATGGCTCTCGGCCAAAAACCGATGAGTCCGGTGAATCAAAACATTCTTACGAACACACTCGCTGAAAATGCCTTGGCTTGGTACGCCAATAATGAAATATTTGGTAAGGTGGATGCACAATGGAGTGGTGATTATAACAAGGAAGAGATGCAATGTGTGATACATGCTGCGGTGTCTTGCGTTCATCCAAATCGTCGCCAGAGGCCGTCCTCCAAGCAATTGCTCAATTACTTGACGTTCCAAGTTTGGGACCTCTTTGTTACTACAGGAAAGAGCGCCGCGGATGCGCCGTCGTCATCAACCTCGGTGGCTCGCCAGCAGTCCCAATACAAAACTTGCACATCGTTTGTGCAGGATAGACAGTTGGACCCGGTACTAGAGGATATATAACTAGTCAAATTCCCCGTGCATTCTGCGATTCTTAAAAAGTGTGATTTTTTACTCATCCGTGAACTATTAATATACATGTATTCTAAATCCAATATTCTACATGTTATTTAGAGAAAAAGGGATGAATGAAAAATGGATAAACTTTTAGGGAGGAAATAAGGAATTTATCCAACTGTAAGAAATATTAGGTGATTCGTGTGCTTTGGAACACTTGTCTTTCTTTTGTACGTGGAATCATATCTATAAAATAATAATCCTACCTACAATTTACCCATGCTACTGTTGCACTGTTCCCATCTACAGGCCACCACTGCCACCCGTCCGATCGATCGCACAGGGACTGATCTGGCCGTCCGTCATTAGAGCCAGCCGTTCTCCCCCACCACTCCCTCTTTCGTTGTGAACCCCGTCATCCTCCCAGCAGGTCTCCTCCCAAGTCCCAATCCCCACCATGTACAGTACGAGCTACCCTGGTCAAACCCCTCGCCGAATCATCACCGCTATGGTCGATCCCCTCCTCCCCTCGCTGAAATCGCCGCTGCCACGGTCGATTCCTCCATCGCCACTGTCTCCTCTCCCACCACCACGGTCGATCCCCTTCTCCCCTTGCAGAAATCACTTGCCACGACCACTTCCGGCACTGCCTCCACCGTGCCTCTCTATGCAGCGGCAACGTCGACTCCCTTTCTTCAGCTCTCTGTGCAGGGCCTAGCCGGCGTCCAAGAGGTTCAGCAGTGACCCGATCTGTGTGCCTACCCACACCGTCTCTCCCTCCTTGGGCGAGCAGCATCAGCTCTCTAATGCTCGAGGCGGCAGCCAAACACTGTTTCCTCATGGCCCGTTTGGTTGGAGGGAGTTTTTAAGAGGGATTGGGAGTTTAAAGGGATAAGGCTATTAAGTGTTTTGTTTGGTTAGGAGACATGAGAATTTTGGTGGGATGGGGATGGGGAATTGAGGAAGGAACTCCCTCCTTTTCAATACCTAGGTAGGGGCAGGTAATTGGGAGGGAATTCCTCCTTTACTTTGTCTAAGCAAATCTCAGTCATCTGTTTTTATTAAATACCTAATCTCCAACTAAACTCCTTATCAATTTCCATCTCCTCTACCAAACAAGATATTGGGATTAAAAATCAAATTCACATCTTAATCTAATTATCAATTTCCTTGTGTAAACTCCCAATCCCCTTCCATCGAGTTACCAAACAAGCCGAAGGTATTGCTTGCTCTCTTTTTCTTTTTTTTTTAACATGCTAGATTGATTTGATCCCAATGAATTGTCTAAGTTGGAAGTACTGTTATTGTGGGCACCTGCAGCAAAGGGAAAATATGATATTAGACTTACTTATGCAGAAGGATATAGCACTTTAAAAGGAATTGAATCCATTTTCTCTTAGATGCTAAGTGCTAAGTTAATGGATTTTATGTATGTTGTGCGGACTTGATCTTTGCATTCAGTTACCTTAACCATTTGTGCATTGAAGAAATATAACAGAAGATGGCATGACCTGCTTCAGCTGTTTAGTGGGGAATTATGAATCACCGCCTCCGGGCCGCCTCGTGCGCTGCCTTCCACCGGGCCGCCGCCGCCTCGTGTTCCACCTCCCGCCGGAGAGGGGAAGGGGAGAAGGGGACGAGAGGGGAAGGGGATGAGGAGGAGAGGAGAGGGGCCGCCTCGTGTTCCACCTCCCACCGGAGAGGGGAAGGGGAGAAGGGGACGAGAGGGGAAGGGGATGAGGAGGAGAGGAGAGGGGAGGGAGGCGTGGAGTTCGCGCATTGCGAGGAGATAAGACGAGGAGGCCAGCACATGGCTGCCGCGCCAACTGAGGAGATAAGGATCACAGACGCGCGGGATTTTTTTTTTTTTTACCCGATTAGTATAAAGAATCGGGACTAAGGCTCTGTTCGGTAGTACAATCCAACTCCTCCTCCTCGTTTTCCACGTGCACGTTTTTCAAACTGCTAAACGGTGCGTTTTTTGCAAAAAGTTTCTATACGAAAGTTGCTTTAAAAAATCATATTAATTCATTTTAAAAAAAAAATTAGCTAAAACTTAATTAATCACGTACTAAAACGCTGCTTCGTTTTGTGTGCCGGGGAGTGAGGGTTCCCAACCCTCCCTCTCGAACAGAGCCTAAAGATAGTGATGTCCCCGACGATTTTGGAACCACGACTAAAAATAATATTTAGTCCTGGTTGATAACACCAACCGGGACTAAAGATAAAAAATATTTGGTTAGGCTTTTTAACCGGGAAAAAAATGTTTACTTCCGGTTTCTATTTAAATCGGGACTAATGTGGTTTTTGGCCAACCCAACAAAGATAGTTTTCTCCAGTTGTGTAAGGTATATATAGTTTCTAAATAAACATGCAATATCTAAGAGTCTATATGAGCTCTACCTTGAATATGCGCTTATATGGTCAAGCTAACTCAAATAAGCTTATGCTACGAAAGGTATTATAACATACCAAAATATTGTAAATACAAAACTAATGTGAAGAACAATGACTGTGCACTCTGCAGTGGTCACCCATGTCCTCGAGTACATTTTAGATTTTATGTTATTCCTAACATGTGAGCATAATAAAAAAACCGAACCGGGGCGACCCGCTCTGGTTGTCGGTTCATCGGTTCACTGGTCTAACCGCCAGTTTTTATTTATTAATATTATATTTGATTTGCATATTTTTTTGAAGCGATTGATTTGCATTATTTTAAAAATAGAACCATCAAAAATTGGTAAAAATATGCATAAACAAACCAATGTATCTATTATTATATGGCCACAACACAAAAAAAAAATAATATGGTAACATAATAAATTCATAATACCATACTGCCATAGAAAAATTAAAAACCAGTCCAGTCCGGTTTTTTAAATGCATGTGAGTGACATAATCATTCGGGCACCGCATGCAGGCCGTGTCCCCCCCCCCCCCCGGCATGCAGGCCGTGTCCCCCCCCCCCCCCCCCCCCACAATCTACAATCTTTCCCAACTCATATCCCTCGTGTTCCGTACGCACGCTTTTTAAACGGCTAAACTGTGCATTTTATTAAAAAGGCTTCTATACGAAAGTTGCTTTAAAATATTATATTAATCTATTTTTTTTAAAAAAAATCATAAATACTTAGTTACTCATAAGAAAATGAGTCGCTTCGTTTTGCGTGTGCGGGAGGTGAGTTCCCAACCCCACCTCCCGACCACATCCAGTGACTCAGATAGTCCAACGTATCAGTGAGAAACGAAATTACACCATCGGTAGGAATGTGTCACATGCTGATAAATCCATCCTAAATTAAAAATAATTTTCTAAAAGGAATAAAAAAAGTAAAAGTCAAAGAAATCTCAAACAACAACAAAAATTGGATTGTGACTTGGATTATTTTCCTTAAATTCTCCATGCTCTGAAATATCTCGTCAATTTTTTTACTTGAATTTTCAGAGCACATTATTTAAATACAACAACAACCAATTTCAGAGTTTATTAAAATAGAAAATCTAAAAATAATCATTTCCCACTCTTTGGGCCGAATATGGCCCAAAGTACCTTTTTCCTACCTCGACCCGCTCGGCCTTTCCTTTTCCCTTCCTCTCTCTCCCTCCCGGGCCTCCTCCTTTCCTCGGCCCACCTCCTCCTCCCCCTCCACGTGGCCTCAGCCCAGCCGAGGCCTCCCTTCCATCCTCGCTCGGGCCGCGGCCCAGCCAGCCCAGGAAGCCGACGAGTCGTCGTCTTCCTCCAGCCGCCCCCCGTTCCTATCCCGGCCGAAGAACCCAGCGCCGCCGCCCTCTTGATCTGCCTCCCCGCTTGATTCCCCTTCCAATCGATTGCAAAAAATTGATTCCCCACTCCTCTATATCATCATTTCCCCCGTAATTTCTCCTCTTAATCACCATGGAACATCCGCCATTGATGACTGGATGGCGAGCTTCCCCGGCCGTTCCCCTCCTCCTTCGGCCTATAAAGGATCGGAAACCTCCTTCCCTCCTTCCCCTTTGCCATTTTTTAGCTCCCGGCGGTTCCCCATAGCCTCCCCTCCCCATTCGCGCTCTCTCTCTCTCTCTCTCTCTCTCTCTCCAACGTGCCGGCGAGCTCCGGACGCTATTCCCCATCGAGCTGATCAGTGCAGGACCACGGCGCCACCTCCATCGGCCTCGCAGCCGCCTCCTCTTCCTCGGCCTCGCCTCCGTTTCGCCCGAGGCCAGCCGGAGCGCCGTGGACGCCGACGACCAGAATGCCGACTTCATCTTTTTCCTCTGGCAGCCCCTCCCATCTCGCCGGAGCGTCGTTCCTCTGCACGTTCTTCACCGCTGGCCTCGCCTCATCGTCTTCTTGCTCGGCCACGCCGCCTCGTCAAGTGAAGACTCAGAAGCTCCATCCCCACCGTCGACCCGAAGGTCGTCCCCGCCATCGTCGTCAAGTCCGCAGCGTCGAGCCCTCCCTCATCCACCTCTTCGCCAAGCTTGAAGATCGCCGGAGCCGTCCCCTCGTCGTCGACATATTTGTGTCCGTCGCCCTCCTCCGTTCATCGCTGTTGTGCCAAACTCGTCATCGGTTGCAAGGGCCGCTGTTCCCTCGCCGTGTTGTGTCCGTGGTGAGAACCCTCCCCTCGCTGTCCTCTGCTCGTCCTCCCTGTGTTGCCGCCGGTGACGATTGTCTTATCCCTCCCACGGGTAGCTGTCTGTTCGCGCATGTGGCTGCTTGCGTGGTGTCCTATGGGATCCACTTGTCGGTCTCTTCTCCAAGACTTACAAGTGGGTCTCGCTTTACTTTTCCAGTATACTGTCTTGGTGAACCCGATCCACGGTGAAATAGCCGTTTGTCCTGTGGGGTCTCGGCTAGTCGCTCGATCATTTCTCTTCTCGAGCGATGTTGCATTAAACAATTAAAAAATCTCTATTTGAATTGCAGTTAAATTTCGAATAGTCATATATTGGTTATATGAGCTTCAAGTTGATGTTATAACTTAAAAGAACCATCGTATGTTGTTTTTATGTGCTGTTATCGTTTCGTTGTTAAGAGTTTTAGCCTTATTTTGTTGTTCGTGTAGTTGTTGTTGCTTCGGAGGTTCCCGTTGTGCAATTTGAGTTTGTCAGTGAAGCTTAGGAATACCTTTTCTTTGAGCAAGACAAGTCATGCTCTCCTCGAACATTTTGAACCCGATTATTGCGAAAATTATATTGTTTTAAACTATTGCATTCTCTTTATTAAAATTACCGCTTTATAACTGTATTAGTTAGCATTTCCTGTATTTTCTTGTTATGGACTTATTTATTGAATATTATGTAATTACCTTATGCACCGGCGATCTTGTTATGAACTTATTTATTGAACCATAAATGTGTTGTGGACTTATTTATTAAAATTATCGCGTGCACCGGCGATTAGGAGAGCATGTCTCTAAAAACCTTCGCCTTCGACGTCCTGCACCGGAAGAAGGCATCAATAAGATTTTTCAAAGCACTTCACGCGTATGCTTGCTGATCTTTCATGACGGCTCGTCTTCCTCTACGCTCGATAGTTGCGCGCCGACGACAACACCCAACATCACGCGTTGTTCCAGTAGTGTGCGCTACTCCTTGCCAACCTGATCCACAAAAGAACAAGAACCCTCGGTACGTGTTCACCGAATTACATATCTAGATTGCATCATCATGTGGTTCTCTTAGTTTACATGTTCAATATTTATGGAATAAATTAAATCTACTTGTGGTATATTTTCATCAGCAACATGTATTTGTAAAAACACATTAACGTTAACAGTTCATGCAAACTTTCTTTGCCAATTGCCAAATATATTAATTTTCAGTAACAGTGCATAAACAAGATGAGGCAAAAAAAAAAATCAGCTGAGTAACTTGGTGGATGCACTGACACTACCAGAAAAATTATTTTTTACAAACACTGACTTTTATTTTTTTAGGCAGACTAAAAAAATACCATTTGCAAAAATAGCTAAAACCCCTAGATCTAGCCCCACCTGCGAGAATCGAATTTTTTCAGACGAAGCCTTAAGAGATCCTCCTGTGAAAATAAAAAAAAATATATTTTTTTTGCAGATGGGACCTTAAGTGGTCCGACTGCGAAATATGGAGATAGCTATTAAATCCGCTAAGTCCCAAGACCTCCACGTCCTCTCCCACTCCCTCTTCCTCAGCCTCTCTCCTCTCCTATAGCAGAAGGCAGCATCAGCGACATCGGAGGGGGGAGGGCCATGGCGAAAAAGGGTGCGGTGGCGCAGCCCTCCTAGATCTCGCAAGAGGGGGAAGTGCTGCGGCGGTGGTGGAAAGAGGGTGTGTGGTGGCATGGCCCTCCCCTTCCCCTTCCTCCTCTCCCTCCTAGATACCATTGTGGATAGGGAGTTGTGGCGACGATGGGCGGAAGAGGGTGTGTGGCGCGGCCCTCCCCTCTCCACTTCCTCTCTCTCCCTCCCGGCCAGATTCTCCCGATGGTGTGGTGGCAGGGCCAAGGGAAGAGGTTTGCGCAGCGGCGGCCCTCCCTCCCTCACTGCCAGGTCCACCTCAGGGGAGGGGGGCGGCAGCGGTGGCTGAAGAGGGTGCGGTGACGCGGCCCTCTCCCCTTATCACGTAGTAGGAAACACACTTAATACAAGCAACTCTGATACAAAAAATTCGACTGGCATGTCCCGGGGACTCTGATCAAAGCAACATATTGATTAGCACTGCCACAGTGATTGACGGCCCGGATAGACAAAATTCAAAGAGCATACGGAACATGATACCACGTACAAGCATTGGAATTTGTTTCATCACATACGTATACCAAAAATCGAACACCATACACTGATGCATCTTAATTCCCTCACCGCTTGGTCGGAAACTTGGTGGTGGGCTGGCCAGGCGCCCTTACTAATAGAAAAATCATTTTTGTTCAGCGGTCAAAAATCATTTTTCCAGAGACGAGGGAAAATCATTTTTTAGGTGGCCATCCCCGCGCCTATATACAAACGCCTGCACGGCCCAGTCACTCGCCTGTGAAAATCTTCTTGACGAACAAAAAAAAATTGCCGCCACCCCCTCCGTGCTCCTACCACCTCTGGCCGATCTAGGGTTAGGTTTTGGGAGGGAGAGGGAGAAGGAAGGGGAGATGAGGGAAGCACGGGCCGCGCATGCTGGTGGTGGTGGGGAGCCACCGCCACCACCCCCCACTCCCTCCCTCCGGCCAGATCTGGGAGGGGAGCCGTGCCAGGTGCCGCTGCCCCCGCGCGCGCGTCGCCGACCCCGCATGTTGCCATGGCCATTCCCATGCCTCGCCGACGCGGACCCTGCGCTTCGCCATCACCGGATCCCGCCACCCCTGCCGCCGAACGCCCACGGCCACTAAGGGAGAGGGAGAGGAGAGCTGAGTGCTGCTGAGGGAGAAGAGAGGAGATGAGACTTAGAAAAAAAATATAGCGATGTGTCGCCTATTTATATGCCACGTCAATTTTCGCAGGCAGACCACATAAGAGGTCCGCCTTCGAAAATAGATTTTTGCAGGTGGACAACCATCTCACCCCACGGTTGTCACTTTAGCAAGCGGTCATTTATTTCCGAGAGGCCTACCTGCCTGAAAAAAATGCCATTATTAGGAAAAATGGTTTTTCTAGTAGAGCTTACTGGCGACCGGTGCCACCAGCTTCTTCACCCTGGCCTTCTCCACCCCAACAGCCGCCTTGGCTAGCAGTTGTGTGTGCGGGTTAGTCGTTTTGATTTGCTTGTACCCTCAGGCTATCATAAATCACAGTTTTGACATCGGCAAAGGTATTCATAAGATCAATTGCTGGAGTGGAACCCACCTAGTTAAGATAAGTTCAACGAGCTTCTACTATACTTCCTATGGCAGTGGCACGCCTTCTCGCTGTGGGCTCGGTGTTGTGTCTGGCCGAAGCGGTCATGAAAAGATTGCGAGAGGGGAAGAGTCATGTTTCTATCTGATGAGAGTGCTTTGGTGTGATGACATAGGAAATTAAGTGACGTACACGTTACGACGTGCCTTAAGGGAATCAGACTCGACAGGTGACGTACAAATAAGAACGGCGGGAACATATTCAATAATTTTAATAAGTAGAGATAGAGATGTATATAGTAGATTAGCAGATTTGATATTGTGATTCAAATCAAATGGTAATATTTTTCCATGGGCGATCAAACGTTTGTTGAGTCAAATGATTTTCCTATATGATTTTATTTTTCTGCAATAGACCAATTGTATTGTCACTGGCGAAAAAGGGTGCGGTGGCGCAGCCCTCCTAGATCTCGCAAGAGGGGGAAGTGCTGCGGCGGTGGTGGAAGAAGAGGGTGTGTGGTGGCATGGCCCTCCCCTCCCCCTTCCTCCCTCTCCCTCCTAGATACCATTGTGGATAGGGAGTGTGGCGACGATGGCGGAAGAGGGTGTGGTGGCGCGGCCCTCCCCTCTCCACTTCCTCCCTCTCCCTCCCGGCCAGATTCTCCCGGATGGTGCGGCGGCAGGCAGTGGAAGAGGTTGCGGCAGTGTGGTCCTCCCCTCCCTCACTGCCAGGTCCAGCTCGGGGGGAGGGGGGCGGCAGCGGTGGCTGAAGAGGGTGTGGTGGCGCGGCCCTCTCCCCTATCACGTAGTAGGAAACACACTTAATAACAAGCAACTCTGATACACAAAAATTCGACTGGCATGTCGGGGACTCTGAGCAAAAGCAACACTATTACTTGTTTAATTGATTAGCATTGCCACAGTGATTGACGGTCGGATAGACAAAATTCAAAGAGCATACGGAACATGATACTCCGAGCAGTACGTACAAGCATTGGGAATTTGTTTGATCACAGACGTATACCAAAAATCGAACACCATACACTGATGCATCTTAATTCCCTCACCGCTTGGTCAGAAACTTGGTGGTGGCTGGCCAAGCGCCCTTCACTAATAGAAAAATTGTTAATAAGATTCGGGTCGTGTTGGGCTGCTCCGAAGACACAACCTATTGTGCTTCTTCATGGAATGAGTCTATTTCCCCTCCCTATCTCTTTAGGCCATGTCTTATAGTTGTATATGGCTGGAATAAGTCTATTTTGGTTGTGCCTTATATGGCCGAGTTAAGTCTATTTATGGTCCCTCACTTATTTTTCTTCCCTGCTCATTGGACTATGCCGTGCCGGGCCGGCCCACCACGCCAAAGCATCGGCCCAAGCACGGCCCAATTGTCAGGTCGGGCCAGCACGGGCCCGACACCAATCGTGTCGTGCCGTGGGCTATGTTGTCGGGTCTCAGGCCTTATGGCCATCTATAGAGAAGGGGTGATCTCATAGAGTAATCTACTTTAAGCATTATACGTAGTTTACACACACACACACTAAAAAAATGCTCGTGCGTTGTAACGGGTGAAGTCTATTTTAATCTTATTATTGGTACATGGTTTAGTTAAGATGAAATTCACTGTGCAAGTTCTCTTGGACATATATATTTTTAGAAAATCATGAGCTGCAGTTAGGAGTCCGATCATCTCAAGTTAACATGCGAGTTTTTTTAAACAAATTTCTTATATGATTCCTTCTGTATTACCAAAAGTGAACGATCTTAAAAACCGACTCAAATACGGAT
>CM020183.1:18984320-18996328 GCA_009805545.1 Oryza longistaminata | reverse complement strand
ACTCATACACGGATGACATACCAAAATACCGGCAAAAACATCTTCAATTTTTATAATAGTAGAGATATAGAAGATATATAGATTAAAACCAAAACATAAAATTAAAACCGACTCAAACATGCATGACGGACCGCGGAAACATCTTCAATTTTTATAATAGTTTTAGAAGATCATGAGCTGCAGTTAGGAGTCCAGTCATCTCAAGTTAGCATGCGAGTTTTTTAAATAGATTTCTTATATGATTCCTTTTGTATTACCAAAAGTGAATGATCTAAAAAACCGACTCAAATACGGATATATATTTCCAAAAGCAAACGAACTTAAAAACCGACTCATACACAGATGACGTACCAAAATACCGGCAAAAACATCTTCATTTTTTATAATAGTAGAGATATAATATAGCTGCTAGAGAACGGTGTGTCGTTCGGACGGGATACTTTTAAGTTACTGGCATCATTGTTGATGTTACTATATATTATCCGGTACCATGTATGACACCTATTAATAGCGAACATAATATCTGAGTATCAGGCCTGATACCCTGTATGTACCATGTTAATACTAATGTCACCGTATAAATACGTGGTACCAAGTACCATACTGACATGTTACCTGGGTACCAGGTTGATAATTATAGGTACCAGGCCCGATATCTATAGGTACCAAAGCATTATGATACCACTAAAGTATTATCGCAAGAAACACCCATATAACATGTAGAACACCCCAAATCGAACCCCAAGAATAAACCAACACAGGAGCTAGGGGTCGTGAGCCTAGATCTGGGCGTACGGATCCGCACCTCGAGAGGCCTTGTCCTTGATGACGGTGACCTCGTTGATGATGACCACCTCCTGGAACATGGCGAGCAGTTCCATCTCCATTATTTGCTTGGGCACGTGCCCCACAAACTACTTCACACTCTCCTCCTCCACTCCACCCACGCCACCACCACACCACCACCAGCAGGGACGATGACGGTACCTCCTTCCACGCCTGACGCACCACGAGCTATGGCCGCGCCAGACGCACCACCCACACGGTTAGCCACTGCGTGTCAAAAGATCGATCGGTGCCTCATCAATCTGTTTCGGGAAATACATTGTGCTACTCGTACATTTTATTACCAAAGTTTCACTGTTATGGGATTGATTTGCTCCACTGCACAGGATCTCTCAACATATGATTTCACTTTGAACCAGACAATATTTTCTTTTCTTGCACCTTAGACCACCTCAACCGTTCATCTCTTCCATCCCCTCTCATTTCTCCCCAAACTCCTACCAGCTAGGATCCAAAGAAGTTGGACATGCTCAAGCTCCACTAGCGCCTAAGACGTTGAACCCAAATCGCCCAGCTGGTTGCAGCGATTCTAGACGCTCTAAGATATTTATTATTCATCAGCAGCATCTGTAATATAAAATTAATTTCATAAAATGTAACATTAGATATATTGCAATAATATATGCTTGTTTTGCACTGAAGATGTTTATATTTTTATATAAATATGGTCAAAATTAAAAAGATTGCCTAAAAAGTTAAATCAACTTATAATATAAAAAATATATTTACTGTATAAGACGACAGGTGACAGGTCCACTGCATCGATCCGATCTATAGAGCCATGCATGCATGTGCAGGCGGTCTGTTTTAGCTGCAACAGCCACCACTGAAGAAGCATTCTTTGGGCCGATTTACAGAATAGTCCTAGTTGCTCGGAAAACCGAGAGTAAAGGGGGTTGCAAACTAGGAGAGAAGACGGATTCTCCAGTAGTGAGCCCTGTTGGTTAATCGTGGTATACAAATTCAATAAATTCAATTAATTGTGGAGTAAATACGAAGAAAACGATGGATTTTGTGAAAAAGGGATTTATATTTCGGCCGAGCTTGCTACGAGCGAGTCTAGCGCTTGTATTTTTGTATTTTTATTACTATATAATCCAGATTACCGACATGTCGGAAGACGATTGGCTGGCTGGAACCCAAATCTCGCCCTGGTTGCAGCGATTCTAGGCCCTTTAGGATATTTATTATTAATTACTAGAAAAATACCCGTGCGTTGCAACGGGTGAAGTCTATTTTAATCTTATTATTGTTATATGGTTTAGTTAAGATGAAATTTACTGTGGGAGTCTTCTTTTTGCCTTAGATATTCCATCACTTGATTCATGTCAGTATTTCTTGTCTCTGAGTTAATTGCTGTTCCAACATTGCTGACGTCTTTTCAGGTATATGGCAGTGCTGCTATGCCTCCTCTGAGAAATGACAATATTGAAATCATATTTCTCGTGGGTATGTTGCATTGTTTCAAAGTCCTTATCAACTTTTTCTCTTCATCCGTCATATGTTTGTGTGATCTGAGGAACTTTGCTTCTCTATTGGGTGTGAGTGTATGGTTATGGTTGAGATTCATGCTTAGTATTCTCCAAACATCACCTTCAAGCCTCACTGTTAGCATGCATTTGCAATCAGTTCTGTCAATCACCTGTGTATTCCTCTGCTGCTGAGTTTTCTTTTTTTTCTTCTTCTGACCATCATCATTCTTACCATACCTGTAGCACTGGTATGTGTACTTGGTGATCTGACCAAATCTTTTTTTGCTTGTAGATTTGTAGTGGTGTGTGATGACTACAGAAAATCCCACTTGATATGCATAGAAGTTGAAGAAACTACGCGCTTCTTCATGAGTTCTGAATTTCTTGCCAATGCAAGGTATGTGTTTCTTGTCAATTACTACAGGAGTGTTATCTTGGCTATCTTCTTCATTAGCCAAGTAGTTGTTAATGTCTTCTTCATTGATAGTGTCATTGTCCTCTGCTGAGGTAGCTTTTGTCTCACTCGTTGTTTCTGCTTGCCCAACATGTTGCTCTACTTGTTCAATTGCTGTGATTGTATTGATTTGGGTATCTTGCTGAAGCATGTTTGAAGTCCCTTCCTGAAAATTTTGTTCAAGTAATATGTCAGCACCATTGCAGATCTATCCTCCTAACATCATTTGAATAAGTATTGTGTTTTTCAAATAAGTGATAGTATACCTGCTCATTTTCATCATCTGAATTCAGCTCCACATAATCATCATTTTCAGTCGCCATATCCACTTCATTCTCCTGCATGTTTTGTGATGGTTAGACTTATATCTTGATAATTTCTTGCTGATATAGGGTTTTTTTTTGTTGCAAAGTTTATTTTACCTTTGTAGTGAAGTGGCTATTTTTTGATTGATACAGCTCTTCTATTCTTGCTGTTGTATTCTGCCAAACAATAAGTTCTTGTTAATCAATAGTGCAAAATAGCTTAAGTCTAAACAATTTGCAGTCAATATTTTAGCTAAAATCACCTCAGCAAAAGGTGTGATGTATTTGCTGTTGTAAATCTGATCAAATTCTTCATAGCTCCAGTGTGTAGTTGATATGTGTTGCTCATATGTCATATCCTGCTGCTCTTCTAGTTCTGGAGAAAATCTACTGGTTGTTAAGATCATTGAATTCTGCAGTATCAAAAAACAGTAGTTAGTACTGATTTAAATGACTAATTAGGGAATTGTTACATAAGTATTGATAAATTTTTATTCTTACATCAAATGCTGGTGTCCGAAGTAGACTTGTAAAGCTTTCTTGTCCTCCCTGCATATTCATAGTTTACATATCAGTTCGTTTATTATTTTCTCTTTTTTTTGTCAGGTATATAATGTAAGTTGATATGCTTACTGTTTGTTGCTGCATGGTGACAGTTGGACTATGAATTATTTGGTGCATGAGGTTAGTGTAGCTCAACTGTCCTTCCTGCACAGTTATATGTTTATTAGTTTATAACTGCATGTATAAAATAGTTTTATAGGCTACATCTATGCTTTTTGATTAGTGTACCTGTCTTGGGTCTGAGTTCAGCATTGTGAATTGATCATATAGCATTTGTCCTCCATAATTGACAACTTCTGATGCAATTGTTCCTATGGTATTGCTTAATTCTGGTGAATTGAAGTTTTTTCCTACGTGTTGTATTTTCCTGCATCCTGCATTTTGAAAAAGATAAAGATCAGAATATTAGATCAGTGAATGTTGCAATTGTTTTGTTGGAGCTTGTCGACCTGGTAGTTTAGAAACTTAGTTAGTACCTAAATGGGGCATTTTGCTGCTGCTTCCTTCACCCTCCTGCAAATTGTAGATATTAGGACTTCCTGCATATGCCAGCCTCCCTGTAAAATTTATATAAATCATTAGAGCATATGTTAGAATCAACAAACATAATTGTAGTTACCTTTATTTATTCTTAGAGCAAAATTTATTCAAATATATTTTCTGACCTGGAGCCATGTTGATGTTTCTTTTGCTTCCTTCAATCTGCATTGCATCATTTTTGCTCTCTTTTGATTGTTGTCTAATTGTTTCTCCTTCTTGTATTGCTTCACGACCTGTGCCATGGGAGAAATGAAGTATATGAGGTACTGATTTATTAAATAGGTATGTCTTTTGAGAATCATTTGTATTTTTAAGCATGTATTGAGCTTTAGCAGTATATGTTCAGTGTGGCATTTGCATGTTTTATGTCAAACATGAATATATTTTTCAAATACATTGTGGTTGCACCAAAATTACAATACACATACATGTTACACTTCAATTATATCAAAATTATAGTCCACTTACATGACAAATAAACTGAATTTACAAATGTAATTTTAGTCATAAATTATTGTAATTTTAGTTATAAACTGAACCACATTTATAGTGCACTTACTTGTCATATAAAATGTTTTTACAATTGTAATTTTAGTTATAAATCACTGTAAGTTTATACTTTTTGGATTTATTACATGTTGTATCAACTGAACTTACAAATGTAATTTTAGATATAAAGCACTGTAATTTTTGGCCATAATATTTAGGTCAAATTATGATTGTTAGCCTAGAATGGTTTTGCTTATATTTTTAAAATTTCTGTATTTAGGCACATATGTGATTGTATTTCTGTGTGGTTGGTATTGAGTGGCAAGTGAAAGGAGTGGTATATATGTGATTATTATTTTTGGCTATGTAGTTGAAGTTTTTGAAATTGTGAGATGTTTTGTACTTGAATAAGTAGTGTAGTGTTTCAATACCTTTTTTCTCCATGGATCCAACCTTGACTGGTTCAGTAAATTTCATTCCTGCAAAATTCATGGAATAAATTAGTATACATGTCCACTGAAACCATCTTACTAGAATGTTAAGTATTACATATTTATTTACATAGCTTATTCACAAAAATTACAGTGAAGTTACACGCAATATAAATTGTTTTTACAACTGTAATTTTAGTTCATTAGTAATGTAATTTTTGTCCATATCTGAATCTATTTTTAAAGTTCTGATATAGTTATATGCTCTGATCTATGGCTTTCTACAAAATTGTTTGTTCTAGTGTTCTTTATGCAAAACAACACTTTTTTTTGCCAGATGATGATAAATAATATTTGATTTAAGCAAATCAAAATTCTGCACGTCATCAGGCAAGAAAATTAATCACTCTAAATGAAAAAGATTTATTAAATTTCTTGTCTGATGATGTGCAGAGTTTTGAGGTGTTTTTTTTAATATCTGATGGCATTTTATTTTATCTAAAGTTGGATTCAAGTTTTAGTTTTCCTTTTGTAGGTCTGAATTGCTTGTATTGAAAAGGATCTCAGCTAAACTTAATGTCAATGCATAATCATGTTTATTTAGTTTCATGTTAGTTTTGATTATATTTCTAGTGTTCTTTATGCAAAACAACACTTTTTTTTGCCAGATGATGATAAATAATATTTGATTTAAGCAAATCAAAATTCTGCACGTCATCAGGCAAGAAAATTAATCACTCTAAATGAAAAAGATTTATTAAATTTCTTGTCTGATGATGTGCAGAGTTTTGAGGTGTTTTTTTAATATCTGATGGCATTTTATTTTATCTAAAGTTGGATTCAAGTTTTAGTTTTCCTTTTGTAGGTCTGAATTGCTTGTATTGAAAAGGATCTCAGCTAAACTTAATGTCAATGCATAATCATGTTTATTTAGTTTCATGTTAGTTTTGATTATATATAGATATTTTATCAAGAATGATACTTTTAAAGATATGTTTTTATCTTGCTCAATCCATCTACCTTTTAATCTGTGTTGTTATACTAGTGTTTTTTTTTTGTTCTACACGCTGCAGCTTTTAATATGATATGAGCTTAAACTTTTTTTCGGGGCTGTGCAGGTTTGTAAGGTTGCAAAATAATAGTCTAGTAGTGATGGTTTCTGCACTTATAGACAATTTCTACTAAAATTACAGTACACTTACATGCTATATGCATTGAATTTACAATTGTAATTTTAATTTCAAATCACTGTAATTTCTACTTCCAGTGTTTGATTTTGCATATGTATGGCAGCATGGATGGTGCTATTAAGATTGGGTGCTATGTTAATGTGTTTTGAGTGTTTAACCCTTTTCTAGTTTTGATAACAATGGTGTGAAAGTAGTAGTGTTTAACCCTTAATGTATTTTTTAATATTTTGCATCCTTCACCCTGCGGCTGAACATTTTCCTGTGATTTTTTTTTTCAAAGTTGTACTATGATATATTTTTAAAGTTCTACATGATGTTCACATCAACATAGTATGGGATTTTTTTAAAAGAAAATACCTAATTGTAGTTTTTCCTTGTTTGTCTCCCCAGATTCCTTGTTCTGCCTGATGCTAATTTTGACAGGATCTGCATATGACTTCATTTCTGCAAAATTTTATTGAATGTATTAGAATACAACAATACATCATAGAGTAATACATTATAACTTACGCAACAAATGTATAAAAATTACAGTGCACTTACATACCCAATGACCTGAATTTACAAATGTAATTTTAGTCATGTAGGACTGTAATTTTTGTATTCCATGTGTATCATCTAGTCATGTTGATCTAATGAATCTATCCTGATCTAGAGATATAGATTTGATGTGCATAAATGATTCTCAATGATGATGTAACTGTTGCATAATGCATATATACTTGCAGTTGTATTAGTTAAATAAGTACTAAAATATTGTGGATCGGGCTCTGCATGTACTAAGATTGTTTATATGGCAGATTGAGTCATCACACATTTCCAAGATATTGAGTACCCTAGATTGTTTACTATGATGTTCTTGGAGTGATATTCTTTTAATCCTAGATTTGATTTGAATGGATTATTGGAGGGTCCTGCTCCTATATAATTCCTGAATGTTCTGTATGAGAGTATTAAATGTGATCTATGGTCTATATTCTAAGCCAAATATATAGAGAACTATGAATCTGTTTTGCTAGTTCCAAATTGGAAATCACTAAAATTTTATCCAGCCATTTGTCTTAAATGAGTGAATGCCTAGTATTGAGGAGTGAGATATGCAGGTGTTCTGTATGACAGATTACTAATCAAGCATCATTTTATCAATTACACTTCAATAATGCAAAAATTTATGTTACCCAAATTTACAGTGCAATTGTACTAAAATTACAGTGCACTTACATGCCATATGTACTGTTTTTACAAATGTAATTTTAGTGCAAATGCAATGTAAATTTCTACTTTTGAGCATATATGAATGTGAAATTGGTTTGGTGGGTTGTTTTTTTAGTTTCTGAACTTATTTTTCATTATTTATCCCTTGTGCATATATTTGTTTTTCATATGGATTGTGCCCTATACCAATTGGTTTGTAACTGAGGTTTACTGTGGAACATGTCCTAATTCATGCTTGTGTTCTCTTAATTTTAGTTTGGTTCTGACTCCATGGATCTCAACTATCCTATCCAGCATCAAGACCAAACCCGGCAGCCATCATGCAGGTTAGTTGTCTCTAACCCATATCACCATACTACTCACTATTGTGGTTTTATTTTCTTTTTTGTGCTGCCCAACTGATGCAGATATTGTTTGGAATATATGATGTATTTGGTGCTGGAACTCCTGAGTTCATGTTTGAATAGATGTTTTTCCTTTTATATTCAGTTTTTAGGTAGTAAATATAGCTTTTGGTTTGTTATCAATTTACATGGTGGGTGTGCACCCTGCTACATGGCATCATATACTTTTACTTATTCAAAACTGAGTTGTTGTGAACAATTGGATCTGACAATCTGCTTGTGAGAACAGAAGTTGTTCTGTATGGTATACTTGTTTGATTGATTGATAATTCACTATAAGTATCTGACATAGTAGTTCATTTGTACTAAAATTTAAGTTTCCAAAATTTACAGTGCATTTGTACTAAACTTACAGTGTACTTACATGTCATATATACTGTTTTTACAAATCTAATTTTAGTGCAAATGCACTGTAAGTTTTACTTTCAGTGTATGAACTGTGCCCTGTATTTTGTTCAAAACACTCCTTATGCATATGGGATGGGGGCACGTATGGTGCTAGCAAAATTGGGTGCAATATATAACTTAGCTAGATTCCTAGTACAGTGTTTTGAACAAAGTCAACTTTAATCTAATTCAATTTGTTATTTCTTACATAATGAATTGCAATGTGGCTAGAAATTGAGGAGAAGGCCAGATCTAAGATTTGTAGTCAATTTTGAGGATGAGCACAGGTTTATGGAACATACCTGGTTTAGATTTCTTCCTTATTTCTTGTTTCTCCCCTGTGATTTCACTTTGATTTGAAGAATTTTGCTTTGGTTCAACCTTTTTTCTCTTCTTTCTCTCCTGCTCGTTCTCCATGGTGTGCGTGGTGTTGCTTTTTTGGATCTGGTGTGTTAGTTGGATTTGTGTTTGTCCTTTTTCTTTTAGTTTTCTTGGCAGCCAAGTTGATGCTTTTGGACAGGGTTGACTTTACTTCTTTGGGCCTCTCAGATCTGTTCTTTGTTTGATTTATTTTTCTAATTTGTTGTTTGGGCCAGATTGCAGCCCATGTTTTATCTGTTTTTTTAGTGTGTTGGCCCAGTCATTTTTGGCCTTTTTTGGCTGTCTGTTCGGTTTTTTTTTACTCCATTGGATGAAAATCTAATATGAAAATATGGGAATATATCTTTCTCAACAGTTTTGTAAAAAAACAAATATGACAGCGCCCAATGCAAGAAGGTAAATTTAGCACTTCTCATTAAGGGAAATGGGTGATACTGTACTGATAAAAGCCTACATAAGTCTTTGTATCTTGACACAAGAAGTTGTATTTGGAGAATTTGCAACTTTTTAAGAAAAAATTATATACAAATCTGAAGGACTGGCACATTTCAGGAATGCACAATGTGTTACAGAATGACCAGCTTACTTTTGAGAAAAAAGAACCACATAATTCAGGAGCTCGGTACCACCTTGTTGCCACATAATCCTTCAAATTGCAAACCACAGTATAAGAAGTCTATGAAAATCTTACAGGTAAAATTATGTTATAGAAAAAATAAAGTCGTACGGTCCAAAAAATTGTTGAAGGTGAATCATTAAATGCTACACGTGCAAGTCCAAAATCACAAATCTTCAGTTTGCAGTCTGAATTGGCCAGTATGTTCTTTGGCTTTAAGTCACGATGAAATACATTAGCTGAGACAAGTTAAACCATATATCAGAAACTCAGTAATGATTAATGAGGGTTGAAATATAACTTCCACAAAGTATACAGATTTGGAATGAAGTGGCCGTTGGTGACAAGGTTAATTAGATGCTAACTTCATCACTAACCTGAATGTATGTACTTGAGAGCACAAAGAAGTTGGTACAAGAAAAAACGGTGATGCTCTGGGCTAAGGTCATGATTTGCTTCGATAACTTGATGTAGATCTGACTCCATGAGTTCAAAAACAACATAAATATCCCTGAACTCCCTTCGGGTAGGAGGGAGCATGATGTGCTTGATCGCAACAATGTCTGGGTGGCGGAGAAGCCGAAGAACTTTGATTTCCCGCAGAATGCGGATGGCATCTGAAACATGCTCAAAAACATCATTGATCTTCTTGATCGCAACTCTCTCCCCAGTGTGAGTATCTACTGCAGCAGCAACTACTCCATAGCTTCCCTTGCCAACGACCTCTTGAATCTGATATTGACTTGCCTCCCCGTATTCCGTAAAGAACTCCATGTCCGATGTTCTCTAAAACATCACAATTTCCCAAGATCATATAAACCATCACAGAATAGAAAAAATGTGTATAGAGCATGTGAGGGAACATTTTAGGAGTCCTCAACAATCCAGTAAAATAAGACAATCAAAAGGACCAAAAAGAAAGCAAAGCAGCATTGCAAATTAATCGAAGTTGACATAAAATAAACTGAACCAGAACAACTGATACTTAATTTGGAAACTGTAATGGCACACATCAATATGGCAAAAGTAGCTTCAAGCAAATGACATGCATAATCAAAGCATAAAAACAGGAAAGGAAAAATGTTATTGATCGATGTCAATGGTCAAGATCAGTAACAAACATAGTTAAATCAGAGAAATGCAGTCAAGTCAAAGCAAAATAAGATCTGCATATAGATGAATTGTGTTCGCAAGCTATTACAAAATAAGGCAACTAGAATCAGGTGGAAAGAGAACGAGTTCAGACCAACGATCGAAGATGTAATAAGGTGATTCGAATCAGGTGGGTCGTCAGTGTTCCAAGGCCAAAAATGTTGTCCGGCACCGCAGGAAGCAAAATCTGATTTGGGAAGAAAAAACAGGGGTCGGATTTCTAGGTATAACAGGGTAGCTGCGGTCGTAGGAGAGGGGGATTCGAAGATTATCGAAGAATGAAGAAACTAGGTTAGGAGTTCGGAGAGTGGGGAAAGGGGAGGGATAGGCGAAAGGGATGGATTTGTCCAAAAATAATGTGGGCCCACATCAATTTGTCCCTCACCAATATGTTGTGCACCCTTCTACGCTACTAGCTCCTTGCACCATATCGATGGAGCACTAATTAAGTTAAACTTGCAGCTTCGATATATGAAAAAGAGTAAATGTAACGTAAGGGGGATGTATCTTTCATCAGAAGAAGACATGTAGCATAAAAAAGATTTGGCGAACACACGTTGATCCAAGGAACCCTAAGTGCCTAACCATTGCACAATTCCATTGGTTCATATCATCTCTAGCCTCCATGTTAGAGTCATTAGACCTAAACAAGAATTTGAATAAAATTCTAAGATATTTCGACATTTGTAGGAAAATATCCGTACTTAAAAACAATCCATTTTACATTGGATAGTTTTGAAAAACGTTTCAGTTTGCACCAATCAAGACTGGATTTCTTCGAAGATGTGTCTACAAAGAGACTGCATGCATTGATTCAACATCCATGCAGTGGTCAGGATGCACTATTTCTAGCTACAACAAAATGTGGAAGATTAAGTAACGGATGCACTATTTCTAGCTACAACAAAATGTGGAAGATTAAGTAACGGATGCACTATTTCTAGCTACAACAAAATGTGGAAGATTAAGTAACGGATGCACTATTTCTAGCTACAACAAAATGTGGAAGATTAAGTAACGGATGCACTATTTCTAGCTACAACAAAATGTGGAAGATTAAGTAACGGATGCACTATTTCTAGCTACAACAAAATGTGGAAGATTAAGTAACGGATGCACTATTTCTAGCTACAACAAAATGTGGAAGATTAAGTAACGGATGCACTATTTCTAGCTACAACAAAATGTGGAAGATTAAGTAACGGATGCACTATTTCTAGCTACAACAAAATGTGGAAGATTAAGTAACGGATGCACTATTTCTAGCTACAACAAAATGTGGAAGATTAAGTAATTTTAATTTGTAATGTTATAACAATCAACTCTGTTCCACATGAACATAAAATCAATATCATAGTTATCACCATGTAATTATCGTGCAAAAAAGAAAAATCAAACAATTGGCAGATCATTATTAAGAGGGCATCAAAACCTTTAAAGAGCATCAAGGCTAAATTGAAATTAATTGCTCAATCTGGGTTTTCTAATACATCTATATAAGGATTTTATGCAATATCCACGGTACTAATATTAGAATTTTGAACTTTGCTAATCCAAACAGT
>CM020183.1:18907044-18976120 GCA_009805545.1 Oryza longistaminata | reverse complement strand
CCACCTCCCTCGCGGCTCTCACGCCGCCGCCCGCCGCGCCGCCTCCCCTCGCGCCGCCGCGCCCGCCTCCCTCGCACCGCCGCGGCCGCGTCCACCTCCTTTCTCTCTCCTCGCTTGCGCTCGCTGCTCTCTCTCTCTCTCCCATCTCGCCCTCGCTTGCTGCTGGAGCTCGAAACCCAGGTCATTTTCGCGGCCGCGGGGGATCCCTAAACCGTAGCCGCGCAGGCCGTGCGTGCGCGCCAGCGAGCGAGCGAGCGCCGCGGCGTCCCGGTGGAGGGAGGGGGCGTGCACCGCCGATCCGATCCGCTTGGCCGCCCTAAGTTCCGAACCTTAGCAGATCGGGCGACGGTGTCGACCTTGGCGCGACACGGATGGGCTCCGCCCTCGGCGGCAGATCGAGCGGGTGTGTGTTGGCTGTGAGGGTGCCCCGGCGGCGCTCCCCTCCGTGCCTGCCGGCGAGGGGCTCGGTCTAAAGGTCACAACACTCTGCCGCTCCCCCTCTACTCCCTTCGCGCGCGATCGGCCTACTCTAGGGTTCCTGATTGCTCTTTGCATTTTCGGCCGGACGGTCCAACCTACAGATATCTTCTGCTGCCTCTCGTGCTGCTCCTGTATATATTTTTTAATTCATCTCTACTACTGCTCTTTTCCAGGGTTACTCTCCATTTATCATCTACTTCGTACTGCTATTAGCATCCCATTTTCCCTCTTTTTTTTGAGATTTTTGTGGGCGAATTCGAGTAACCTTAACTCCTCCCCCATTCTAGGAAGCGGTTTCTTTTAGCATTTGTTGTTTTTTTTTTCTCTTCTCCGCTTTCTTAGTTAATCAGCTTTACCATATCTATTGCGTGTACTTCAATCCCTGCCATTTGTCTTCTTTCCACCACATTTTGATGCACGAACGATTGTCACGAAATGCTGAGTGAAAAGAACTCCCCTTTTTTTCCAGGGACTCTAGGCGAGCTGAAAATTGAAGTGCAGGCAAGGAGATAAGAGCAGCGTCCAACTTGTGTGAGGAGGGAGCACTTCATTAGCAGGAGGTAGTGGTTGTGCTTGCTTGGCTCCTTTGCAATTTGGCTTTGGCGAGGTAGCAATGGCTGCGGCAGTGCCAATGCAGGGAGTAGCAGTGATGGAGGTGGCTTTTTTTTTGACTTGATTGGAGGAGGCTTTGATAAGGTTTCCTTGATGGACTCCTGTAAATATGTGCGCTACACGCGAGCTGAGGTGGAGGCGCTTGAGCGGGTGTATACGATTGCCCCAAGCCAACCTCCGCGCGCAGTCAGCAACTGCTGCGTGGGTGCCCGATACTTGCTAACATTGAGCCGAAGCAGATCAAGGTCTGGTTCCAGAACAGAAGGTAATGATAATAGAATTGAATCTTTCTCCGTTTTTCTCTGTGACAAAAACTTGCTATGGCAGTTTTCCCTGTTCTCTGTGACAAAAACTTGTTATGGCAGTTTTAGGTACCCAGTAACCCTCAAGGTACTCCTGCACTGTCACGTCTGTCTCCCCGCCACTCTGCCTGATCCCCCAACTGTGAGAAGGTCAGTCAACATTCACGCCGCCGAGCCTGCATCCACATCATTTTGTGGCATGTATATAGAAAGCGTCAGATGCCTCTCAGGAGGTAGATTCTACTGTGCAAGAAGATGAGAGCAAGGTTATCATTCTTTCTATATAGTATCTGTTTGATTGCCATATATACCTTGTGTTGATGAACTCATCATCCTCACCATTAATATCTTAAATTGAGTTGAGTTGGTGTTAGCATGTTGATGCGTCTAATAGGGTGCAGCTATGTGTACATGAAATTACTATGCTTTGGGAGATAACTCCATCCTTCCAATGGTTTCAGTGCATTTTTATCACAAAATGATTCACATCAGAGGATAAATCAATGTTCTACAGAGTTTCGTAACAATGGTTTATTGGAAAATACAGGATTTATGTCATAATTGTGCAGAACCTTAAGATTCTTGGTGGCACTTAAAGCCTCAAATTTGTTGGCTTCATTTTAGGTTTGGGCTAGACGATCTGAACCCTTAACTGCCTTTATCAGAGATACCATATGCATACATACATACATACATCAAGAATGGATAGTCCCCATGTATTGTAGCGACTGGATGTTCCATTAATGCTATTTATAATTTTTTTACCACAAATTTACCAGGACGGTTAGTCAAAAAGAACATAAAAATGATCATCACTGTGGTAACGTATGCTACTATGCTGTACTAATCCTCAGTTCCTCACTTATGAATCGTAGGAACTTACTGCACAACTAGGTAGCTCACTGCCATAGAGAGATATTTATATTATTTTGTTTTTTATGATGAATACAGGTAGCTGCAATCATGATGGACATGCCATGAGCCATGAAAATCACACACAAAAAGCGAGTCATCTGTTGAGCAGGTATAATTTAGTTCATATATTATAAAATACTAAGTATTCTACTGCACATATCACCTTAAGGGATTTTTCCATATATATTGGGTTTGTATGTCAGCATGATCCTGAAAGCCAAGATGACATTAGCATAAAAGCCGCACCTGCTGATGAATCACCACCAGAGGAGACATCTGCAGCACTACTAAAGAGCAGGTGACTTAATAGCTGCTTGCATCTGAGCCATGCTTTGGCCTTCTGATAGATGTTTTCCCTGTTCTTTAGAGGCAATAGTAGAGATAAACTTGAATATATTAATAATAGGCAATTTCCTTCCAGGGATTGGACCTGTTCCAAAAAAGTATTGTGCATTTCTCTCTATTATAACTCAAAAAACTGATATCCTACATACTCTCTTTAAAATATAACTTTGTACTGTTTAGTAACCCCTCTTGTAAAAATTCCTCCAATAGGCCAATTCAACAGCCTCAAATCCAATTGGCTGTTGTGAGTTGAACTACATGATGGAATATGAGCCACTCATCTGCTATTAATGATAGTTACCGAAATCTAATTTTGTAATGTTTTTACCTATTCTTTGGTATGTGACTGTTTTGGTGTCCCAAGAACCGGTACTTCCGTAGCAAATTTGTCATTGTTACAGTGTTTGAAGCATTCAGCAAACCGTGTGTGTAGTATGTTGCGCCGCTGAAAATTAAGTAAATATAAAAAATATCAGTTTAATACTCGTCTCAATGGCATCAATAAACAAAAATGACAACAAATCAATCTGGCGTTGGATCTTTGATACAATGGATTTTGAAATTGAAATTTTGCAGGTTTAGATAATTTTATGTGCACTGCATCATGTTTGTTTTTGGAAAGAGACCAAATGAAATCTCCTTTGTGATACATGCAAATTATTATATGTAGCAACTGTAGAGCAAATGATTTTAAATCTAACCAGAAGTGTCCAGATTAATTTGGTACGTCATTATATGCCCCTGGACATGAAAGATCGTATTGATCAAGTCTGATAAGTTTCAAGTCCCCACCATCTTCTGTTAGTAATTCTCACAAAAACAATAATAAGTGTACAGGTTTATCTAAATCATATAGTACAAGAAGTGAATATTCAATTTTAGGTGGCATGGATTGATTAAACTAAAAGCAGCAAAGCAAGCAACTAATTCAAACTTAACATTATTATTAGGGACTCTTATTATTATTCCACTCACGGTAATGTATCTAAGAGAGCAATATATTTTAGCTTGTTTCGACCATATGTTATGAACATCAGCAACAGAAAGTGATTCAACGAAATGATAGATAAACATATTACTCACTGAGGCATGCATTAATTACTTGTGTAGAAGCTCGGTCATCTCCAGCTACTCAATGCTAAGCCGTTGTTGCTGATTCATCAGCTATGTGTACTCTCTCAGCCGCTCAAGGCAGTAGCAAAAGGAGCAAGCGCGGAAGACCAGCGATTGCCAGATTGGCCTCACTATGGACCAGATTGGTTTCTTCTAAGAGGAACTTCCTCTGCTACTGTAGACAGGTATTTTTGGCCTTTATATACATGCCACAGAATGTTCTTTACTTTAATCATGAACTCAGTGCCATGTATGATTAGTTATATTGTTCAAATTATGCTTTCTAGAAGTTAGGCAAGGTGCTTTGAGAATATTTTCTGTCGAGGAAATTAAACTTGGGTGGTGTACACATTAAATTGATTAAAATGTTAATCTATAAGTTTCCGTTCCTATAGTTTGTTAGTTGCTACCATTTTTCTTGGTTTTTCGATTCCTCAAATTGTCTATTTCCTATAATTTCAATTTTCACCAGTCACCATGTGACTGCATACCATTTCTATAGTAACATAGCCAACTATTTAATTTCAAATCAGCATCTAGCAACCATTTTGATACCTACTCCGTAGAATTTATTTTCGATCGTTCTATCTGTTCACTATATGGTGGGTTACTTCACTTCATTTCTTTCCATTTCCTTTTCTTATTCAATTCTTTGAGAACAATAAACTTGATTAGTGGCCTTTTTTTTATTAAAGATGGGCATATATCTATATACTGTTTTGTGATTTATCATAAGAAAACTAATACGACGACATCTTCACTATCAATCTGATTTTTCCTTCATACATATTCTAGGATGAAGCTTCACAGGAAGATCTCGACTGTTTTGCTATTATACCTAGAAAAAAATTACATATTATAGTAGTAGCTTGACTAATTGATTGCTTTTTTGGTCAGAGTGTTGCAAATATGTAACTACACTCATAATCTCTATTTGCCACATATCCATTGCACACCTTCCTGTTTTTTTTATTTAGAATTCTGAGAAAAAAACATGAAAATTTTTCAGTGGGACATCGCCACATTGCCAATCATCTATCCTGATTGTTAGGCTTAATGGTGGGCATCAGGTTATAGGTTCATGTTATTAGGTGCTCTCAGACCATAATACGTTCTTTCATCCATTTTTTGGTTTCAGCCAGTTTTTATACTTTTTATGCAAATAATGGTCACATATAACCCATCTTCACACTCAAGCGGTGAAGGTGTTTACTTTTGCATTTGCTTACTGTATTTTATTTAGTGTTTTCGACTAACAGAATATTCATCTTCACAGTGACAGTTCAATTTGATTAATCACAATTTTTTCTTTGCCTTGGTTGTTAAAAAATCTTTCAGCGGCAGTGGCCTCGATCGGCGGGTTGCGCGGTCGGATCCCCAATCCCCGGGCTGCGCTGGTGAGTGGTTTTCCTCAGCTGCTTCTGCTTCTCCCCGTGCGTCTCCCTCTCTTCCGAGCCCCCTGGTTCTGCTCTGCCTGCGGCCGGCGCCGTTTTCCCGCCGGGCCCGACGGAGTAGCCGAGAGGTGGTGAGTCCGTAAGGAGGGGGGGTGCCGATGCTGGCGGCGGCGGAACCGGCCGATCTGCTGCTGTGGCCTCCCGTGCGTTGGCGCGGCGCGGCGGATGGAGAGCGGAAGTTGGTCGGGTTTGCCGCTCGGAGGTTACAGGGCGGGTTCGTCCATGAAAGGAATGCTGTTTATTTTGGCGCTAACTCGTGGGTTTTTTTTGTGAACTCAGTAACTAGATTGCGATTTCCATACATGAATCTACTTGCTAGATTTTTTTTTAAGATCAGTATCTACTTGCTAGATTGAGCTTTCCAAATATTAATCCACTTCGTCTCCCTCTCATTTTATTCCTTACCAATTTTGCTTTGCATGTTTTTTCTCGTCCCATGGCCCTGATCTGAAATTGTGGGGTTTTTTTTTTTGGAGGTGGGGAGAGGGGATCCGAAGTTTTTGAATTCGGTACCATTTCGTAATTTAGATTGGGGTGTATCTGAATGTGACCCGAGCGATGCAGATAACACATTTCTTCTTATGAAGATTACATCTTATTGGCACAGCTTTATGTATGAAATTGAGTAATTTTCGCCCCACGCTATAATTTTAGGAAAAACACCCGCACATGTTCAGATGTGCTTGCCTTGTTTAGTGCCGTCCATTCATTCGTTTTTCATTTTAAAATTTAACATTAATGGTGGTAATAGATCTCCTTGTAATACTATTCATAATGGTGAAGTAAAACATGCAATTTACTCCGTTTGTAATAAATGAAATATTTGTGTGTTGACTATGTAATTTATTTCCTTTGTAATAGTGAAATAGTTATGTGTTGGCTAGGTCAGCACATTGTTGCTGCAGAACTATCTTCCCGGAATTGTTTGCCAATATTTTGTGCAACTGTGTGATAAATTGAATCTGACCATTTTTTGCCTTGTGACAGCTTCGTGAGAAGGCTGGGTTCTTGCTGTTTTCCCCAGACTTCAAGGAATCTGCAATTTACTAGCGAAAATGGGTGTATCAAGACCTCCAAGCACCCCTGCATCAAAGATTGAGCGCACACCGATGTCGACCCCAACCCCTGGTGGCAGCACTAGGGTCAAGGAGGAGAAGATTTTTGTCACAGTGAGGGTGCGACCATTGAGCAAGAAAGAACTGGCCTTGAAGGATCAGGTGGCATGGGAGTGCGGTGATAACCAGACAATTTTGTACAAGGGCCCCCCACAGGATCGGGCTGCACCCACCTCTTACACTTTCGGTAGGCTTTTCAGGGATCTATTCATGACTGCATATCTCAAGCAATTATGTTTGTAGTGACACTCCTGATCAATGACTCCATATCTCAATCCTGTAAGTTTGAAGTTACCTCAGTAGCTAAATTGACTAATTTAAATTCCATCTTACCCTTCCAGACAAGGTGTTTGGACCAGCTTCCCAGACAGAAGTGGTGTATGAAGAGGGGGCTAAGGATGTTGCTATGTCTGCATTGACAGGCATTAATGGTATATTAATTCTCACTCAATAGTTTGAATAAAGTTGAATGATCCTTTATCTACTCTTTATTCTTTACCTTCCTTTGTTTTGCAGCCACCATTTTTGCCTATGGTCAAACCAGCAGTGGTAAGACATTCACCATGAGAGGCGTCACAGAGAATGCTGTAAATGATATATACAGGCACATAGAAAATGTGAGTTTTTTTTATACATGGAGCAACAAAATCATGCTATCTATATTGCTTTCTAAAATGCACATAACACATAATTGTTTCTTGCTTTTGTTGATTGCATAGACTCCTGAGAGGGACTTTATCATCAAGATATCTGCTATGGAAATTTACAATGAGATTGTGAAGGATCTTCTACGACCTGAGTCTACCAATCTTCGCTTGTTAGATGATCCTGAGGTTTGTTTCCAGTTCGACAGAGTCTATGCACTGCCCCCACATATTCTCTTGCATGCCATGATTATCCTTTAATAAATTGTTATGGTTTGACAGAAAGGAACAATTGTAGAAAAACTGGAAGAAGAAATTGCCAAGGATAGCCAACATCTTAGGCATCTAATCAGTATTTGTGAAGGTAACTACTATCTGTATATATTGTCTTAAGTTATTTTTTCAAGAAGAACCAGAAGAAATGGGTTGCCTTATTTACTTTTTTTTTTGTTGACACGGTAGCCTATTGCTTATGATGTCTTTATGACTGCAGAACAAAGACAGGTTGGGGAGACTGCACTGAATGACACCAGTTCACGTTCCCACCAGATCATTAGGCTGGTATATTTAAAAATAAGCCTCCATGTTCATGTTAGATCTTTTTCATGAAAGTGAGAAAAATAATTATTGTGTATTATCTCTATCCAGACAGTTGAGAGTAGGCTCCGTGAAGTGTCAGGATGTGTTAAATCTTTTGTGGCTAATCTGGTAAGCATAACGTCCTCATTTTGCAATGGTGTACATGCTGTTTTTTTAATCTCAATAATTTGTGTTGCTTTTTCACAGAATTTTGTTGATCTTGCTGGAAGTGAACGAGCTGCACAAACACATGCAGTTGGCGCAAGACTGAAAGAAGGCTGCCATATAAATCGCAGCTTACTGACTCTTACTACTGTCATCAGAAAGCTAAGGTATGATTTTCTAAAGAAAGAAAGAAAAAACTCTGGGTCTATTATCTCTTATCTGCACCAATCTTGAAAGTAGTCGCTGAGTTACCTCGATGCACTCATGGGTTAGTCTCAGTTCTAATGTTATCTGTTGATTTGTAATGATATCAGTATGTTAATGATGTATCTTATCTCCTAATGAATTTCTAAAACATGCTAATGAGATTCATCAGATCAAAATATTCCCAGGCCACTTTGTTTAAGTGGGAGGCAATTGCTCTGTACTCTGTCCTATTGCCACTATACTGTTTAATCATTCTGCATATTTAGAACTAAAGTGAGTTTTATTAAAATCTCATAGCTGCAACACAGTTAATTGTAAGTTCTTGAATGTGTTGGCTAAGTGACATTGGTATGGCAGGACTAATAAGCAGCATTGTGTATTTGCAGTGTCATGAACATGTTAAACTAGACAATTTATTTGCAGTGTCATGAACACGTTAAACTAGATAATTTATTTGCAGTGTCATGCTAATACACAGTTTGAGATCTCTTTTCTACTTAGATAATTTACTGCATATTTGTATTTTTACTGTTTCTTGGTTTGAACAGGAAACTATAATGAAGTATATCTTTATTGGGAATATTAGCAGACTGACTCTAAATTTTCAATGCAGCTCGGATAAAAGAAGTGGACACATACCCTATCGAGACTCGAAGTTGACACGCATTCTCCAGCTTTCTTTGGGTGGAAATGCAAGAACAGCCATCATCTGTACCATGAGTCCAGCGCAAACACATGTAGAACAATCTAGAAATACTTTATTCTTCGCAACCTGTGCCAAGGAGATTACAAATAATGCAAAAATTAATATGGTAAGATCTGTGACTGTGAGACATCATTTATTTACTTATCAGAATGCAAATCTTCATCCCTTGGTACATACAGGTGGTATCAGATAAGCAATTGGTGAAGCACCTTCAGATGGAACTTGCTAGACTCGAAGCTGAACTGAGAACCCCTGATCGTGCCTCTCTTGTGAGATCATTATAATGGAAAGGAACAGGAAGATTAGACAGGTAACGTCTATGCTCAAGGATGAAATTTACTGGAATCATTTGTAACTGACCTAATTAACTGAACACTGCAAATGGAAAAATAAATGGAGGAACTCAAGAAGCAACGAGACAATGCACAGTCGAAACTTGAAGAATTACAGAAGAAGATGGGTGATAATCAGCCAGTGAGTATTTGCCCTTCCCTTGCGAATTTACTTTTCTTTCAATGGATATCAGCCAGTAAGAACCACATTCTTTTACTGTCAACCTAATCTTTCTGAAAACCATGTTTTTCTTTCAGGCATGGAATCCTTTTGGCTCGCCACAGAGGACACGTAAATCCCTCATGTTTGTTGCACCCTCTTTTTTATGTTCTATTTGATATATCATGTGTGATCCTACAATGTTATATTTATGCCATTTATTCAGATAAATACATATAACTGATAAATTTGTGCTTCGCATCTCAGATAGCAATATAGCTTTACAGTTGGTTATTAGTATTACTTATTATTTATGGTACTTTTGCTAGGTTTCTTCAAAACTAGAATCTTATTTATTTATGTATGTATGTATGCGTACTAATTTTATTAATTTAAAGGACAAAAGGCATAAGACATCTATACTGATTTTATTAATTTAAAGGAGAAAGAATCAGGTTGTTCTTTCTACGCCGCTATTTCAGTTTACAAATCTTTTCCAATTTCACTACCTCTCAAATCCTCACGCAAATTTCTGATTTCATGTTTTGCTTGGTTCATTTGCTGAGGCCCCCGTCTTTTGTCCAAATGCGGATAATACGCCATACGGCGTATTAGCAAAAAAAAATGTGGGTAAAACTTTTATATGCGTTTTTAGAGTGTTAAATGCAAATACTGAAAAAATGAAATTTGAAATAATCAATAGTTTTGATACTGCTTGGTGCTTGGTGGTAGGCTGGTAGCCAGGGTATTGATGGTACCATGGTTATATGTTGCCTATGCTGATCTAACATGTTTTAAAAAATAAAGTCATTGTTGACTTGTATTGATTTAGGCATGGTACACTCTACACAAAGCTTTTCTGCTAACAAACAATTGGTTGCTATTAATTGCAAGTTTGCATTCAGCTATATCACGCTATGGCTCGCTCTAGTTAGTTTTTATATATCACCTAAGATATGACCATTCTAGTTTCTGTAGCCCAACTATGCATAACGAAATATGTGAATGTGTTCCTGCTGTAAATAAGCAGTTTTGGCTGTGCAAGTTGTTGCTGAAGTAGCCTTGTTTCAGTATTTGTTTGCTCAGCGCCAACTTCCAAGAAGTCTGTTAACTAATCAATTGCAGTATTCTCCAGATTGAAGAAAGTAGTGAAGCAAGACAGAAGTTTTCAAATGCAAAGTCAATTTCATCTTCTCAGTTTTTCGGTGACCAGGCCAGTTTTGAAAAGGAGGCTCAAGTTTCCCTCCAAAAGTTTTCGGTAAGTATTTTTACTGTGCTATACTGCCATCGCTGTGGTGTTACCAAAATTGATACTTATCTTGTAAAAAAAAAAGAGAGGATGCGATAGATGTGGCCTTGTCCTTTTCCTTAAGATCAGGCGGGGTCCTAGTGGGTTATAATTTGTCTTTATCTGGTGTGTACATGGGGGATGGGGGATTAGTCTGGGGCCATGTTCTTATGGTGTACTGGTTATTACCTTTGGAATATCGCATTGACCTAAATTGGAATTTCTCTGTGATTATGTATCTCTTCGGCTTACCATCTGGCATGCTGAAGAAGCACGGACTCTAACAAAAATTTTCATTAAATCGCCACTACATAGCATGAAAGAACACTAATCACCAACCCACTAGACAGAAAGAAAGCAAATTTACAAGATTAGTACCTATTCAGAGCTGCAACTCCACTTGTTTCCATCCTGCTCATCGGGACACCGCTGCAGCCGGGTGGGCCCCTCGTCCTCCGTCCTCCAAGACCTGCCACGCTTCGACTTCAGGACGTCGACGCAGCCGCTCCGTCCGTTGGGACCTGTCCGTCGGGACCCCGTCGCAGCTGGACGCCCGCCGGGACCCCGCTGCAGCCGCTCCGTCCACGCGATGCTGCCGTAGCCGCTCCGCTCGCCAAGACCCGGCGCCACAGCTGCTTCGCTCGACAGGAACCGCGCACCGCTCAGCCCACCCACCGCACTCTGCCCTCCAGAACAAAGTTGCAGCTCCCTGCTCACTTGAACCCGCCGCCGACACCTGTCGGGACGCGCCGACCCCATGGATGGATCGATCTAGGGTTCACAGAAATGAGGGGAAACTTAACTATTTGACTGGTCAATAGAACTTTTAACCCCTCTATATAGTAAATGCTTAATATTTTTTTTTTTTGGAACAGCTGGCCCTATTTTCTTTGGTAGCAGTTAACGGCCTTGACAGAATGAAATGGCAGTGGCATCTCAAATGAATTTTTGCTCATTCTAGTGGCATTGGAGCAATTAGCTTGTTTTCAGTGGCATATTGCCAAATAGGGTGCCTAGGAGTGGCATTTGGGCAGCCTAGAATATTTTCTAGTTTGTGAATAGTCTAGTGCGTTCAAATTCATCTGAGAATTTGTTTTGCTTTGAAACGAAACCAAGTTTTTAAGCTGAGATGTATGCTTAACCAGTTCATTGTCAATAATATGCCTTATCATTGTCAATCTTAACATGGAATTTTTAGGATGAAAATTGAATCAGTAGCATCACTGGTTTACATTTTTTTTTCAATTGACAGGAAAAGAAGCTAGTTGCTGAAATAAAAAGGACTGCAAAAACTGGCAATGAGGTTCAAGCTGATGAAAGGTACGCTTAACTTGTTTGTTTGCTTGTTTGCTTAACTTTGTCTTTTCTTTTCCCCTTTATAAGGACTTAGAGTTACTGTATTTTTCCACTCTATGCTGCTATGACTAGTTAGGTCCCTGCTGATTTTTTGTTTGCCATGGGTCAAAAGAATTAATAGATCGTATAAAAATCAATAGCTACGTGTTGCGACAGACTGAAAAAACGTGTGCTAGTTTTCGAATTTTAGAACTTGTCTCTTGATTGTATTCATGGTATTCTAATGTGTTTGGGTATAAGCTGATACAATGAAGTTTCTCCCTCAAAAGAAAAAAAATTGTGAAACATAAATTTTTGTGTTTAGTTTCTATACAAAATACTCTGCTAACCTTTTCTATGTGACTCATGCGTATGTATGCATTGAGAGCTGGGTTCCAGTCGGTGAGCCCAGCCAGCTCAACGACGCGCTTGGCATAGGTGGTCTGTCGAAGCGTGATCCCAAAGTCGTCTTGGTGCACCTCGATCCCCAGGTAGAAGGAGAGAGGCCCTAGGTCACTCATCTGGAAGGTGGCCTTCATTTCTTCCTTGAACGCCACCACCTCCGCATCCTTGGTGCCGGTGATCATCAAGTCGTTGACGTAGACACCCACCAACAGGGCATTTCCTCCATTGCCCCGCTGGTAGATGGCTGCCTTGTGCGGGCTTTGCTCAAAGCCCATCCCCTTGAGCGTGGAATCCAACTTGGCATTCCACGCCCATGGTGCATGCCGCAAGCCGTAGAGGGCCTGGTGCAGGCGTAGCAACTTGCCCTCCTTGTCGGGGATCGCAAATCCCGGTGGCTGGTGCACGTAGACCTCCTTGAAATCGCCGTTCAGAAACGTCGACTTGACGTCCATGTGCGCGCAGGGGAAGAGGGATGAGCAGGAACAGCTGGTGTTCGTGCTATCGACTGAGAACAAAGGGGAGCTCGGGAAGGAGATGAACAGATGTCTAGGCTACAGGACAGAACAGCTCTGATACCAGATGTTAGTAGCATAATTCTTACTCTCATCGAGAGGATGACATTAGGAGTTGGGGCAATTTTCTTTATTTCTCACACAATGCCATACCAACCCGAGGGGTTGGGGATACATATTTATCGCCAACCAAGCATATGATAAGATGCTAGTTTAAGATGCTAAAAGCAGATGCTGTCCTAAAAGCAAATGCTGTCCAAATGTTGTCCTAAAACTAAAAGCAGATGCTGTCCTAAAAGCAAATGCTGTCCAAATGTTGTCCTAAAACTAAAAGCAGATGCTGTCCTAAAAGCAAATGCTGTCCAAATGTTGTCCTAAAACTAAAAGCAGATGCTGTCCTAAAAGCAAATGCTGTCCAAATGTTGTCCTAAAACTAAAAGCAGATGCTGTCCTAAAAGCAAATGCTGTCCAAATGTTGTCCTAAAACTAAAAGCAGATGCTGTCCTAAAAGCAAATGCTGTCCAAATGTTGTCCTAAAACTAAAAGCAGATGCTGTCCTAAAAGCAAATGCTGTCCAAATGTTGTCCTAAAACTAAAAGCAGATGCTGTCCTAAAAGCAAATGCTGTCCAAATGTTGTCCTAAAACTAAAAGCAGATGCTGTCCTAAAAGCTGAAAAGCAAGAAAAGGGAACACAAAGACCAACAATACAAGACTTATTCCATCATTCGGGACGTGGTGGCAGTAGATCCACCGGATAAGGACCCAAGAAAGGACGAGGACTGCGGTCCTTGGACAATGGTCCGACGTAGGAGCAAGCAGCTTCATGGCGCCCCAACGACCACCCAACTGCCAACAACCACGCCGCATTCAAGGCACTGAGGCAGGTACCTCGTTGGCTACAGGGAAGATGCTTCAATTGCCTTGGTTTGGGGCACCAGAAAATTGCTTGCCCTAGCTCTACCCTCTGTTACAACTGCTGGTACCCAGGTCACCTTGCAAGAAACTGCCCTAGCTCGCCGTCTCGTGTGAAGAAGGCGGTAGGAGAAGAGGCTCAGGCGGCGCAGGTTGCCCAGGTGAGAGGGCGTCAGGCAGGCAGATCTGCGAAGAGACCGACGGAGTTAGTTGAGGCGAAGTCCGGGGGGACGAGCTCCTAGCCAGGCGGCCAGGCAAGGAGCCACAGCGCTAGGAAGAAGGTTTCAAGCAGACCGCCATGTTAGGTTTCCAGATCTGTGCTCATCATGCGTCGCGCGTCGCAGAAGAATGGTGCACTGGAGAGCTTGATATACGCCCGGGAAGAGGTAGATGCACCATCTCCTAGACTCCTCGCATGGTGGAGATGGGAGGCCATCCTCGAGCAGGAGGCGCTCCTGGCCATGGTGCTAGGGCGACAGCCGGTGATCTCCCCGCGGGAGCTGGTGGAGGTGGTGGTAGACTGCGGGATTCTCCCGACCAACTTTCGGGTGGAGGTCACTACCCCCGAAGACCTCATTGTGTTCCGACATGCAAGGGACAGGGAGTGGGTGTTTGGAAAGTCGAAACATGTGTTCTTCAAGGGTGCACCGATCTCCTTCAAGCGGTGGGACAAACGGCTGTAGGCTGACAGCACCCGGATGCGGTTCTTCACCAAGCTTTCTTTCGAGGGGATCCCGCAACATGCATGGGAGGAAGAGGCGATGGCTCAGCTCATCCGTGATCTTGACGGGGAGCTGGTGGAGCTTGTGCCACCGGCCGACTCCAGGGTGCTCACCCTCTTTGCATGGCTAAAGAACCCTAGCATGGTGCCGACAGTGCTGGAGGTGGAGATCCCAGTTCCCAGAGTGCGCGGGCGGAGGACCGCCGCGCTGGGAAAGGACGATGGGATCAAGAATGATTCCGAGACCGTCGCTCCATAAGCGTACGCTTACGTATGGCGTTATCGTCCACATCGAAGAAATCATCAACCCAACGCCCCTGCACTTCACTAACTTCTCTGGCTTTGACGACAATGACGAAGATGTCCTGCGTCGTGTCACTCTCTTGCTGGGTGGGCAGGATAGACAGTACTGGTCCATGGCTTTCGGAGCAGGGCGGAGGCCGTCCCTTTGGTGGAGCCAGCGGCGCGGCGAGTGGGTTGCCTGGTCGTACGAGGTCTGCTCCCGCGGTGGAGAGGATCCTGGCGGCGCTAGCTGAGGCGACAAATCAGCGTTTAGAAGTCGAGCCTGCGGAGGAGGTTCAGGAGACAGTGAATGGCGACTTGGCGGCGGGGTCGGCGAGCGCGGTGGAGGAGAGAGCGGTGGTGGCTCCGGAGGTGACAAGGGCGTTTTCGATCTCGTCGGGGGTATCGTTCTTACCGCAGGTGCCGAACATAAGTTGCCTTGTGTTCTTGCTGATTCAAGCTAAGCAAGCGGAACAAGCTGAGCCTCACATGGTGACATTGGTTCATGACTCTCAATCCTTGGGAGACGAGCAGCCAGAGAGGAGTTTGGTAGCAAGAAGTCAGTCTGCAGATCAGTTCAGGCGAGCAGATACAAAGGAGTGCCGGAGCCTGTTCCGCCTAACTCTGGAAGAACTTGGAGGTTGCCGGCTGGCTGGCGCCGAGAGCGCGGCAACGCCGGAGCGGCGGCTGCTGACTCCCGGCTTCGACGACGACATGGTTGCGGAGACCTGCTTGGAGGCGAACTTGCTCCCCCATGTTGACCAGACCCCACTGGAGGGAGCCCAAGGGCGACTGTCCTCAGAGGTCGTGTGACCAGCTACTACGCCAGCTAAGGTTGGGAGGGCACGGGAGATGCAAACGATTTCCAAGATACTGCGCAAGGTCTGGGTTGCGGGCAGCTAGCATTAATGGCTACTATCTCTAAGGTGGCTCCTGTGGTGAATGACTCGGTGAGCGGGATGACTGATTTTTCCGTGGGCAGGAAAGAAGCAATGCCGAATGATGGGCCCCTTAGCCAATGTTGCCTCTAGCCCGCGTCCATGACAGGCAAGATTGTGGGCTCACTAGATGGGGAGGCCCAGACAGCCACCGTTGGCTGGCCGGAGGTGGAATAAGTTCACTTTGGGTCCCTCTATTTGTCGCTCAGTCCGATTTTCGTCCCTGAACCACAAAACCGGATATGACCCGTCCCCCAACTTACGAAAACCGGACAAGCGAGGTCCCTCGGCAGTATGGAGGGCGGTTTTGGCCGACGTGACGCCTATGTGGCTAATTTGACTCAGTCTTCATCTGACGTGGCATTGACATGGCAATTCGATCTAGAAAAATATTAATCCACGTGGGACCCACATGTTAGTTTAACGCACAAATTAATAAAAATGATGGGGCCCACGTGGGCCCCACATGTCATTCTCACCCTTCTCTTCTTCCTCCTCCCTCCCTCTCCACGGCGTCACAAGGAGGTCCGGCGGTGGTGGCCGACGACGCGACAACGACGACACGGGAGAAGGCTGGGTGTCGGCGGCGGGAGCGCTGGGCGGAGGGGCTCCGCGTGGGGGGCGCCGCCCGCCCCGAGAAGCTACTCCGTCTTCGTCCGCGGCGCCGGCGCAGACCCGCGCGGAGTTCAAGCCGTGCACGTGGGCGAGGGGTGCAGCAGTATTTGGCGCCACGCGGTGGCGCCGGAGATGTCGCCACTCGCCGGCGGGAGGCAGCGGCGGGCGGATCTCCATGGCAGAAGCGGCATCGCCCATCAACAGCCGGCTCGCCGTGGGCCGTCGGCGGCGACGCCGCCATGGCTAAATTCTCGTCGCAAAATGCTGCATGAATCTCGGCGGCCACCAGAAGCAACCTGGTGATTTTGGTTAGCTCTGTTAATTAATTACCGGCTAAATAAACACATCCTTTTCACTTTTTTCCTTAACCATCGTTCACGAGCCGGTGAAGCCGGGCCACCTCAGCCTACCACCAACGGCCTCGGCGGAGGAGCGCACCTCGCCTCCGCACGCTGGCTGCCGGCTCTTCGCACCGGCGCGGACTCCAGCGTCATCGGAGCAGCTCACTGAATGGCCGCGGAGCTGCGCGAAGGGGGAGCAGGCAGGCGGTGAGGTCGTGGCGGTGGTGGAGGGCCTCTCGCCCCGCTCGTCGCCCGCTCGCGGCCGGCCGGTCGCTCCGGCCTGCCGCCCCGCTCACGGAGGAAGACGGAGAGGAGAGCAACAATGACGATGGGGAGCAGTGGGGGATAGAGATAAGGGGTAGTGAAGATGACAGGTGGGGTCCACGTGGACCCCACCAATTTTCTATTATTGTGTGTGAAACTGACATGTGGGTCCCATAGGATTTATTATTTTTTGGATTGAATTGCCACGTAATCGCCACGTCAATGCCACGTCAGATGAAGACCGAGTCAAATTAGCCACGTAGGCGCCACCTCAGCTAAAACCAGGGTCAAATACTGCCGAGGGACCTTATTTAAACGGTTTCATAAGTTGGAGGACCTGTCGTACCCGGTTTTGCGATCAAGGGACGAAAATCGGACTGAGCGACAAATAGAGGGACCCAAAGTGAACTTATTCCGCCGGAGGTGGTGGGACAATTGGAGGAGGTGATGCAGACCTCACAGATCTATGAAGCAGCCCAGGAAACTTGGGCTGCCAACGTTGCCACTAAGGAGGCCCCAAGACCCAGGCGGGGACCATGTTTGATCGAGGAATTGCCGATCGTGTTCAGACACAGGCCGGCGAGCGCGGGGCAACCACTTAGAATCTCCCGCGAGACAGATAACGAGCAGCTGCAGGTGATTAAGTTCATTAACTCCATCTCGGCTACCCCAGCCCCCTCAATTCTGGGAGAAAGGCCACCTCAGATGGCTCCAGCAACCAAAGAAAGGCGCAAGAGGAACACGATCCCAGATGATTTCCAACCTTGGAGGAGCCAGCGCCTCATGAACCAGGGAACTGGAGCTAGAAAACATGTCTTCTCCAAGGTGCAGAAAGTCAAAGAAGAAGCTCGGCTTGCTCGATGAAGAAGAGGAACCTGATGAAGTTACAGTCAAACGGTTCCTGGGACTGTTTGATCACCCACTGTCGCCACAGCATGTCGAGGCACTTGTGGAGTTGCTCGATGTGGACATAGCTCACCGCCCTTCAGTCACCTTTGAGATGACTCCGGGATTGCAGGGACCAGCTCTACCTGGGTTCAGCCAGGTGCCAATTGCTTCACCAGCCTGGGAGCTGGTAGAGGGAGTTTTCTACTCCCTGTGTATCTTAAGTTAGTTAATCATGTTAGTTTTTCCTCCAGTTTTTGTTTGTTGGGTTGGAATGTGAGAGGACTGAATCATCCTGATAAACGAACCCTGGTGAAGGAGGTGGTGTTATCGTGTGGCGCGTCAGTAGTTTGCTTTCAAGAATCTAAGTTAAACACAGTACTGGATTCTACCGCCACCCTCGCCGTCACCAACTCCTACGACACCTCCTACGGCTTCGACCGCGCCGCGCCCGAGGGCAACGCCACCGAGTTCACGCTCAGCCTCCGCACCGATGCCCGCGGCAAGTTCAAGGCCCTGCGCTTCTCCTCGCCGCTTTGTGCCAGGATCCTCACCGAGCTCCACAGCCTGCGCCCCGTACACCCTGTCCTCGACTTCCCCGTCCTCCACCTCCGCCGCCGTGCCCACGAGTGGGCGCCCTTCGTAAGCTCTCGTATCTCTCATCCATCGTCTTATCCCAAATCTGCTCTTCCTTCTCACTCTCACCTCTGCTGTCTTGTGTATTTGTACTACCATTGCAATGCAAGGTTCAATCCCTTACAAATAATTCTGCATCACCCTCTGTGTTGAATGATTCATGCTTCAGAGAGCCCAGTCCTCTCTAGTTTTCGGATCCACAGCAGTGCTATTAACTGCATTATCCTCATTTTTATTATAATTAAAGACTACCTCAGATGACTAGCTAGCTGAACTGGCTAATTAGCGAAACAAAGTGGAATTGCAAACAGAGTGGCTTCATCACTCTGAACTGAAGGCTTAAGCTTATGCCCAAATTGGTAGCTTATGCCATGTCCTTATGTTACAAATCGCTGTATACTGTCACAGCACCAAATTTGGTTAACATGCTACCAATTGGAAATTAGAAACAAAGCAATGTGCCTTTACAATAATCTTCCTTTCCTGGTTTGTTATAATCTTATCTATGGGCACCATTTTTTTTTCGGAATCAGGTGCTGCAACACCTATTAATTAAAATTGAGGAGTTTTATAACTAGCTGGTAGAAAACTAGAAATATTTGAAATCTGCAGCCAACAAATATTAACTTGATGCATAGTTAGATGAGATAGCTATTTTCACCATATCTCCAATGAAATGCACTCATTCAAAGCTGTTTCAAAGGAATATACTGTTATTTAATCACCAGTTGTTGGTATCTGATTCTTGGTTCCTGGTTTTGATCTAATCTCTATAGAAGCTCAAGGTTACTTCAGTGGGCATTGAGCTCCTTGAAGGACATTCTGGTGATCTGCGCTGGTGCTTGCACTTTAGAGATATGGATTCTCCTGCTATCATTCTCTTGGGGGATAGCTATGGGAAGAGGACTGCTGAAGGAGGAGGTTTTGTGCTATGCCCCCTTTATGGGAGGAAGTCCAAAGCATTTATGACTGCTTCAGGCAGTACAAACACTCTGATTATATCATATTTGGTACACCCTTCTGTCATCCCGTTGTCCAATCATTCCATTCCTTTCTACATGATATGCAGATTACACAGATTGATGTAACATCCTAATGCCGGTTAAACTACAGACAAAAACAGCCAACTCGATGGTTGGAGTATCACTACATGTGGACAATTCACAGTCAATGACAGCTACTGACTTCATAGCAAAGAGAGGTAGGCTTTGAATCTCTTGCAACGATAAGCTTCACGTTGGTGCTACCATTTTTCTACACCTATTTATGTGACTGTCGTGCATCATCTTCGTATGGCACCTTGCCATTCATATGATTTTGATGCTAGGCAACACCTTAACTGGGGTTATGGTTCCAAATCATTACGAACTGACTCAGTATGAAATGCCACCTTCAACTGTCAATGAATTCCATGTATATGTCATGTATGAGCTCCATAATCCATTTATCTATTGCGCTAAAAGGAACAGAAACTTAAACTAGTGTAACTTCTTTTCCCAGCAAACGAGGCAGTTGGAGCTGCTGAAACTCGGCATGGAGAATGGTCAGTAACAAGATTGCGTCCTGCTGCACATGGCACCGCTAGCATTGAGAGCTTGAGCTTGGGTATTGGACCAAGGGGGGGACTTGGAGATCATGGTGATTCCGTTTCTCGACAGCTTGTTCTTACAAACACTTCACTTGTCGAAAGACGACCTGAGAACTATGAGGTAGACGTTGGCTTCTTTTCACCTGTTTTCATACAAACTGTTCGTAAAAATTCTATTACATATGAACATGCATCAACTTTGTACACCCCTTGCCAAATCAACTTACTAGTAATTGTAGTTTCAAGTGATGAGGCCCATGGACAAGTCTTTTGTTGCACCCTCTACATGGTTTTCTCCTCTGGAGTTTCTTTTGCAAGACCACTTCTCCTTCCTTGCTCCCTTTATCTTTAGCATGTTAGGGTTCTAACTTCTTTGCTCTGAATATTTTCTTTTCAGGCTATCATTGTTCGACCTCTCTCAACAGTAAGTGCCCTTGTGCGATTTGCAGAAGAACCGCAGATGTTTGCATTTGAATTCAATGATGGTTGCCCGATTCATGTAAGTATGCATGCATAGTCTCTATGCACAATACCACGAATTCCTCCTAATTCTTGGCTGTTTCCTCACTCAGGTATATGCAAGTACATCCCGTGATAGTTTACTTGCAACAGTTCTTGATGTTTTACAAAACCAGGTATCACTTCGATCTTAGTCAGTTTGTACCACTTGAGTTCAACATGGAATTGCAAAGATAGAAAATGATTGAGGTCCACCTTGATGTATTTTAATGCTCAAATTTATGGTGTGTGGCGAGCATGACTGTCTTATTTGTACCTCACCACGGATTTAGTGATGCACTTTTTTAAAAAATAGAAGATGAAGGCACATATTCCGGTCAGCATTTAAGTCATAGTTTCTGTTCGACAATTTCAGTTACACCTCAGAAGTTGTATGTAAGAGTACAATTTACATGACACACATCTAATTTGTCAAAACCAGAAATTTACTGAACAGATCTTCATCATTGCCTTTGGCAAAGCGCAGTGTACTAGGTGGACTGCTCCCAGAATCATTGTTATATGTCTTAGAACGCAGTGGACCTTCAGCTTTTGCTGCCGCAATGGTGTCTGATTCTGACACACCAGAGATTATATGGACCCACAAGATGCGGGCGGAGCATCTAATTCGTCAGGTATTTTACCGCCCTTGTTATTTGTTAAAATGTTTGCTTTGAGATCATGAGTTTTTAATCTAATTTTCAAATTGTTCTGTCCATACGACTGGCTTTCTCAGGTCCTGCAGCATCTCGGTGACTTTCCTCAGGAATTGGCTCAACATTGTCATTCATTGTATGATTATGCTCCTATGCCACTTGTAACCTGCCCGAATCTGAAAGATGAGATGTGGTGCCACCGTTACTACCTCCGGAACCTATGTGACGAGATTAGGTTTCCTAACTGGCCCATTGTTGAACATGTAGAGTTTTTGCAGTCATTGTTGGCAATGTGGCGTGAAGAGTTAACTCGTCGTCCAATGGATCTATCTGAAGAAGATGCTTGTAAGATACTGGAGACCTCTGTTGATGATCTTGTCCTTGGTGAGGTGAGAACGGCAGTAGCTGTGTGCAAAAGGCTTACGAACGATTGCAGGTATACTCGTTTCTTCCTCGGATGATATCCTGCAATCTTTCACATACTCAATTTTGTAGTTAAATTTGAATTATCTTATTGATTAGCCTAGCTTAACTATAAATGAATAGTTTTCTTCCTGGCCGCACGCACGGAGCTCGCCAAAAAAAAAGGGTCAAATTAAGGGGGGTCGGAGTTCTAATCTCCGAACCATGAATGGATCCTGAGTTCCTGACGTTACAAACCGATGGAGCTAACTATGATTCTGTGAACACCAGAAAGCGGCATATACATATAGGTGACCAGCCTATGAACAATTGAGCCCCCCGCCGCCGCCGCCACCACAGAAGCAGAGTGCCGCCAGCATCGTGCACGTACGACCACGACGCGCAGAGCGGCGCGGACTCAGCGCGACATCTCCATCGGCAGCCGGGGCGGATGCGGCTACACTAGCAGGAAGCTGAGGCGCGAGGCGAGGCGTTTGGAAGGAGAAGCAGGCGGTTGCGTCCTTTCAGGTCTAGCATGTGACATGTCTCATACACCAAGCGAATTCATGATTTACGCATAGAACCCAGATTCTTATTCGACATTCAATTCTGTTCTCGACAAATTTTAAAGGTGGCAGGCAGTTTCCAGATCTCAACAAAGCTTGTACTCGGGCAGTCGAGCATCAAGCATTTAGATGATTAGATGAACCGTGCTAGGTGAAAATACTACAGGCCAAGAAAAAACACCCGAGCAGAAGACTGGAAACACCCAAGATAAATAATTTCACATGAATGTTTTCAGTGTACATTTTCGTTCTCGACTGTACAATGATTTAGGATGTTTGCCGTAAAACATCATTGCCTGTAACTCCATACACAGCAACTGCTGAGGCACTAGTAGTAGCCCATTTGCACCGCGCATGTGTAGGGATACATTTACCAAATGTTAAACGCCGGGAACAACTGCATTCCTGCCTGTAAAAGTTTTTCCTACTGAGAGCAGGTACAATAGCAGGCTATAAGCCAGCTGCAAACATATTTTAATGAGATAAATAAGAAGAGAGAAGAGCAGCGGGCTACAGATTTGTATCCAGCTGTAGCACGGACTCCAAGACGCAGTATGTGTATGACAGGTGGGACCAGGTATTAATAGTGTAGTATGTAACTATTGTATGAATGAGCTATAAGATCGGCTATAGATGAATTGGAGCTAGTAGTTGGCTATACTATTAAACTTGCCTATTAAACTTGCTCTGATGCCAGCAGCCACTTCAACGTTTTAAATCCAGCACGACGGTTCAGAGGACACTAAAAGGCACACCGTAAACAGATGATGATGCCTTCGTTCACATTCCGTACGTAGAAGTTGCTGTCCAGCAAAAGCGAAAGCAACAAATGGTTAGTCCACATAGATATGATTCCTACAAATGGTGTGTGCGCTTTATTTTGTCAAGCTCTTGTTGTAAACAGTTAAGCACACTGGCTTTCTTATTTTGGACTGGTTATGGACTTGTTATCAAGAAATTATGAAAGACGGTAAACAGTAAATATCTCTAGAATTTGGAGTTTTATATGTAGCCAGATAGCTCCTATCTCTATTTTCCCCTCAACAATCAAAAGAGTACAGGTTCATTTGCAATGATTTTGATAGTTTTTCATTTGCAATGAGTAAAAACATGAGCAAAGTAGTGCAGCTTCCATATGTAAAGATTTCCATACCTAATGAATGATCTTACTCAGCAGAATCAGAGTCATCATCAGCATATACAGCAGCTGATTTTTTAGGCAAGAATTCTTCATTAGGACAAATATCTGCGAATAACTACAACAAAGGAACCATAAAACGAATTAGTCAGATCAAGGACAAATCATATTCAATGTTGTGTGACATCTCAATATATCATGCTACCATAGCCGTAGGTAGTGACTAAAAGAAATTAAATATACTAAAGCTATTTACAACATAGTGTACAAGTGACTTATACTGCAAAGATAAAGTTGGTTGTTACAATCATGGATGGAACTTGCACCAAAACAAAATGTATATAAAAGTTGCTCCTTCAACATGAAAGCAGATAAAATAAGCCATCTGATACTAAAAAGAACAATTCTAAAAGATCCATGGTGATTTTTGTCCTACTCCCTCCGTATTTTTTCTTGTCGTTAGGAACTTAGGACAAGCTGCTTAGCTCAAGTTAGTATTGAGCATCTTGTTCTAACGACAAGAAACAATGTCTGGAGGTAGTACTTTTGATGCAGGTACATTCAAAAGAAAATGCAACATGCAATGTACCTTTTTTGATGAATCCAGTATACTCCGGTAGTCCAGATGTTCATCAGGTGTAGGGCACGACAATAAAGAACTAGATGTTCCCTGATTTGTAAGACAGGACAGTGAACTTTTAAGGGGAAAAATGCGTATACGCCAGGACAAGATAGGTGTTCTTCAGTACTCAGACTACATGAATCCAGCCTATAATAGTGATAAAAGAAATTCACCTCCGTGATCTCTTGAACATACACACAGCTCCAAATTACTGTCGGCCTCAAGTCCTCATTATTTTCACTAGTTTCCTCCAAGTGGCCTTCCAAAGAATCTGAAGCCTGTGGAGCGAATAGAGCATCTATTGCCTTTTTTATGTATTGTTTTCCAGTGGAGGTATCAGCACACGGGGTAGACAGATACACCATAAACCTAAAAGTGAGATTGACTTGTAAGGTAAGCTATTAGTCCTGGGGGTAGACATATAGCATGTGCATGCTAAAACTGACAATGGTTGAATGATATGATGATAGAATAAATAATTTACAATCCAGGAGGGCATACTGCTAGATTGCTGCTCAACTGAAGACCCCGTATAGCTGCAATCTGCTGCTCTTCTAATGCTAAATGAAGAGAGGGAGTCATGTCAAAACAGATATACATTGCTACATCAAAGAAATATGGCACAAACAGGTAATGAGTATCAGTTCTTACATTTCGGTGGGAAAACAATTAGAAGATTTGATGAATCCTGTTTCACAGATTTGCTAATGATGCATATACCCCTCGCAACTTTTCTCAGCAAGTTTGAGTCTGAACCATCAGATGGGACATCCAGAATAGGGACTTTGTATGACGGGTCAAGTATCAACTGCTGGCACAATATATCCTGACCGGATGTTAATCTGGCACCTAAACAATTCTTCCTTTCCTGATCCAGGGAAATAAACAATTTCAATTTAACGATGAAGAAGTGGAGTAACAAAACAAAATGGTTACACAACTTTCACAATGTATGCATCCTCTGACGTGTGAAATAAATAATGAAGTATGAGAAAAAATAGCACAAGTTTGTATCATACCTCATCCATAAGAAGTGCAGATATTGGCATCCGCAACACCTGGACATATATTGGTAAGGCTAAGTATGAGAAATGACACAATGTCTTTTCAAAAGTGATTATTTATTTTATTTCTCATTTTGGTTGTTAGTTTTATATGAGAGCATCTTTCAAGGATCAATTACAACAGAAATCAATGACAAATATTCCTCTTACTAGATTCCACAGCACAGCAACCGCAAACAGAGCCATAAAGAAGATGCAGCAGACATTCAGGCAGAGACTTGCCGAACACATGGAATATTACATCGCCATTACCACACATTTTCGTCGCAATCAGATTGCAAGTAAGACTATTGGGATTAAAGATGCTACAATCACATGACTGTCGACGAAAACAATAGCAAGAGCTAGAAGACAAAAATCATTGCGCAGATGTTTGTGAAGATCATCTTACATATAGTGCACCCTTAACAGCAGCGCAACGACAGAAAGCTTGAGGCAGTTCACCATGCCCATACATCGGATAAATGAAAGCACCTTGTGCATTAGCAAACCTGGTACAACAGAACAAGCAGATGTAACATTTCAGCAAGGTACTTTAAACTTACATGCTTGACTACATACATCTCTGCAAATAAATGAAAGTTGATTGGTTGCTCAATAAGGCATTTACATAGTAATAGAATATAATGCTTTCCAAAGTGGAGAAGGAAAGGTTCAGGCAAGCAAAGTGACCTCCCAATGGAGGAGGAGTATAGAGCAATGGTCTGGATTCCCTCTCTCGTAGTCAGCAATTTCTCGCAACAGTCAGTGTCTTGATCATAATCTGCCATTGCAATTGCATAGAGCACAACCCTGTAAACATGTCAATCTTAGTAGTCATATTATTATTATTACTATAATAACTACTCCAGAAGAGTAATCTCAGTTACGGACGCTCTCAGCTTGGGTGGAAGCTGATGTTTCTTGAGATACTCAACGAAGGGGAGGTCCAGATCTTGGTCGGATATCTTCTTATCAGAAGCTTCTTCACCCTCATCGGCAGCAGCAGCAATGTGTGCCCGCACAAGCTCGAAGAACCTAAACAGGACGGTCTTCTCTGTAAGCTTGAGGGTGGCGGCGTCATTGAAGATGGCCTGCCGCGAGTCCGGCACCGGGTAGAGCTGGCCCTCCCAGTAGAGGAGACTGCCCCCCTCCACGCTCTTGAACTCCACATGGTGGCTTCCCCCCGACCTCAGGAGAAGGCCCACGGCCTCGTCGGCGCAGTACAGCACCCTGGGGCCGACCAGGTCGACGGTGAATCGCCTCGACGGCTCCGGCGCCGCCCCCGAGGTGTCGACCTCCGAGTAGATGTTGCGGCGGTGGAGATGGACAACGGTATGCGAATCGTCGCCGGAGCCGGAGGGGGAAAGGGGAACCAAGGGGGAGAGGAAGGAGGGCAGCGGGACGGAGGAGTAGAGGGAGCCGTAGAACGGGTAGGGGTCGACGTGGAGGACGGTCTTCCCGGCGGCGGCGCAGGCGGCGGCGAGCACGGATTCCGGGAGGCCCATGCCGCAGATGACCACGTCGAAGGAGGTGGGCTCGATGGTGGGGTAGTCGTGTGCCGGAGCTTCCGCCATCTTCTCCGATCAATCTGTCTGGGGATCCCATACGGAGGGAGGGCTGCTATCCCGTGCAAACACTTCCTGAGGCGCTGCTTGCTTGGTAAGGAAGGTGAGATGGATTCCTCAATTGATTTGAAAATATAAAAATTGAAGATGTTTTTGTCGATTGTTTGGTACGTCAATTCGATTCGAGTACGAATACGTAGTCCAACTTTAAATCTGTATCATATTTAATCATCTAAAAAATTTGGTCCGTCGCCATATGTCCACGTATATACACATCGCGTCCGCATATACGCTTACATAAGCCCATGTATGGTACATGTTGGTCTCAAATACATATACATGTCCGTTTTAATTGTTGCTCGCATGTATATATGGAAGGAGAGAACAAATCAATAGATCGATCTGTGCTAGAATATCCTACGCATAAGTAAATCTCTCTTTATTAGTTCCAGAAAGAAGCGCAACATCAGCTGCATGCTTGCAATATCAGAGGCAATTTATTTATCCTATCCAGTACTTTAGTTTCAATTAAATAGTAATCTCCAAGTGTAATATTTGTCATTAACTATATTCAAATTTTTAAGTATACGCACTTAATTTGGTGAACCTGTATTAATTTAGGCTAAGTGGCAATTATACCATAAAGTTGAAGACATCCTTCCAAAGTCATGAAAAATTATAGAACAATTCAATGGTATGGATAATATATTACATTTTAAGCATGCATAACCAAATTAAATTTATACATATAAAAATTGTATACTATCTAGCTATAGGTGAATAAGTGAACTGCAATGCAATCCTAATCTGATATGAGATATGAATTGATACAGTTTGGCTATTTTTCAAAGTTTGCTACATAAACACCCATGTAGGCATACCTTTCAATTATTTCTATCATTTATGAATTTGGAATATTCCTATTATGTTTTTTGTGAGATTTTCGTAATCAGGGTGAAGCGATCACAGTGCAATCACCAGTCACATGAGATAATTTCACAATTCATAACGCTCAAATATTGCATATAAAACGTGTCACGATTTAGTTGTTCCGTTGCAACGCACGGGTACTTTTTCTAGTGATTGAAAATATCGATTCCTCACTGTTCCCTTAACTGTCGTCCGTTCTTGTTTTTTCCCGAGTTTTGCAAATTGCTTTGATTTTGATAAAAAGGGGAAAGAGGAGATAGAGTGGATCAAAAGCCCTCAAGAAAATTTTCCTTTTCTTTCCTTTTCGACGTCTTTCTCGTTTTCTCCCGTTTCTTCCTTTTGTCATTTTTTTGTGGTTTTTTTTGGCGCCGAACCCTAGCCGCCGCCATGTCAATTTACCTTCCCATGGGTTTTCTCCTCCAATTGATTGCAAAATTTGATTTTCCATTTTTCCTTAAATTTTTTTGTCAATTTGGCTTTAATTCATTGGATTGAATCTTCATTTAACCGTCGTCTTTTTTATCCTGAGTTTTACAGATTGCTTCAATTTTGATAAAAAAAGAAAGAGAAAACCGAGTGGATCAAAAGCCCTCAACAAATTTTAGAGATTGATAAAGATTTGACCGGATTTGATGAGTAGGACCGGCTTCGTCATCATAAGGGCACGGAACTGTGCAAGATGGATCTACTACTCCACTTGTGGGCTAAGCCAAAGAGAGATTGGCAAGCCGAGGGAGGTAGTGGATTGGAGCTAAAAAGGAAGGAAGAAATGAGAGCCAAGGAAGAAGTATAATGTATAGGATAAAAAGTGTGTTTATCTCTTGTAATGCACGGTCATTTTTTCTAGTAGTAGTAAAAGATGACTTGGTGCAACGATCGACACATCCAACATCCAAACTAACTACTTAACCCCTGAAATATAACTACTAGTTCAACTATATAAACTACAATCTACTTGCATTTTTCTGCTTCTTCCTCGGTGGCAAGTCTCCAGATGAATTGTCGTCGTCGTCGTTCTCGTCGTGTGATTCGAGCGGAGGGGCCTTCTCGTCGGTGTTCCAATCGTCGTCTTCGTCTTCCTCACCACCGGGGTCTGGCGAAGAGTAGTCGTGTGCAACTAACCCCATATCCTCCTCCCACTGCTCCTCCTCCTCAGAGAATGATGTAGCCCATTCCAAACTTGGGGAATACCCAGCATTGCTGGTGAAATCAAATAAGGTTAATATTCACGAATTTTGTTCCAAATGGACCCAAGGCTAATGGTGGTGAAATTTTGAGACGGAGAAAAATATTCATGTGTTCGAATACTCATTAATTTTGGCAAAAGCTATAGCTCACTAAAAGAATCAAAATGTTTTTTAATTATCTTAACTAATTAAAAGATCCATAACTTTCCGATCGTCGCCTCGTCCGTGTGCTAATTTTTCGTCCGTCCCCCCCCCCCCCAAAAAAAAAAAAAAGATTTATTAAAATAGGAAAGTAATGCGGTGCCAAAAAAGGAAATCATGTGGAGGAGGGGGATGGGGATCGATCGCCCCGGGCGATCGCTCGCCCACTAGGACTTTCGGAAAGGGCGTCACCGCCTGTTGCCGCTCGCCACAGTCAAGCCCTCCCGCAGCCCCATGGTGAGGGAGAGGAAGCGAGGGGCGGAGAGGCACCGCCGCCCGTCGCTGCTCGTGGAATGAGAGCCGCTGACGCCGAGGATTAGCTAGCCGGCCGCTGCTCCCTGGCCCGTCGCAGACCGCTGCTCGCCAGGCAGCCTTGGCACGGGGTCGCAAGTACAGGGAGAGAGAGAGAGGAGGCGCCACGGCTGAGCCGCCGGCTCGGGGCAAGGGCGCCACGGGGAGCGACCCCGCCGTGGGGGGAGGGACGGAGATGGAGGAGAGAAGAAGAAAAAAAGATAAGGATCGGCGGAAGAATCAAGGCACAGGGCACTCTCTCTCCACTCTCTCCGAGCAGTAAAAAAAGTCAATTGTAAATTTACCATTTTTTAATCGTTATTGCAAAAATGGCACTAGAAAATTATAAAAAATACCACTAGAACTGTCATTCGAGTGACATCCATGCAAAATTGGAAAAAGGTGGCAAATTTGCAAATTCCCACCACTTATAACTTAATACTTTATTTATAAAAATGATATATCTTATCTTAACTTACTTAAAAAATACTAGTAATTTTTCGTTCGTCACCTAATTCTTTCGTCCGTAAATCTGTTTTTCGGCCGTACGGATATTTGTGTTCGTCCGTCGTTCCTTTCTCGCAATCCGATTCGAACGACGCAACAGCCAAGGCGCTACTAAAACAAAGGGAAAAGCAAGGATGGATTCGATCTGGACACTGGATCGCACAAATAACCACAATAAAATCAGCTTGGAGGGAACCAGAAGATTGCAATCCAATGAAATCGATCAAACACCTGGTACTTTGCATCTGCACTACCATATTTCCGACCACGCTCTCGCGCACCATGAGGTGCCTGACCTCGTCGGCGTTTGACGGCCGCCACTGCTCGTAGCCCACGCCTCCTCCACGCCGCCTCCCGCCCCCATGTCCTCGTCGTCGAGGCGCGCCACGCACGACATCACGAGCAGCGCCCTCGCCATCAGAGCGCCTACCTCAGTTGTCGCCGCCACCGCCACGCGTCGTCCGCACCGACGTGTCTGGCTCCCATCTCCCCCACAAGCTGGTCTCCCACCTCTCTCTCTTACACCGTGGCATCAGCTAACTCCGTACGGAAGCTTCGTCGTCGTCGCTCCACCGAGTCACCATCTGTTAACGACCAAATTTAGGAATTCAAGTATCGGAGATAAAGATAAAATCGAAGCTAAAGGCAAGATCTTGGACCTGCACTGAAGTTAAGCAGATCTTTCAGGCCAGTGCGTGTTTTTTGCATCAACACCCTCACATCTCTCGCTTAAACCAGTGCGCCGTGCAACACGAGCTGGCCGGCTTCGCTTTGGTCGTGGGTCTCCACCATTGCCGAGGCTCACCGGAGACATGGACGACATGAGTACGTCGCTCATGGCTGTGTTGTGATGTCATCGTTGTTGCTCCGGGTGGTCGCCATCATGGACTCATGGTTCGCTTACTTGAGCCAGAAAAGTAAGGGCTAATGGGCCTATTTTTTTTCTTTTTTTACAACTTTTTTATTTCTAAGGAATATTTTTTTGAAGGGCTCATATCATGAAAACCTAAATCCTAATCATCTAATACATTTTTTGTCACAATACACACCCCGCAATCACCCGTTGCAATGCACGGACATATTTTGCTAGTAAAGGCCTTGTTTAGTTCACAACTTTTTTATCACATCAAACTTTTCTACATACACAAACTTTCAATTTTTTCGTCACATCGTTCCAATTTCTTCAAACTTTTAATTTTGGCATGGAACTGAACACAGCCAAAGTTAAAATTGATGAATTTTCTGGCCAACGATCCGGGGCTAAAAATATTGGGCCGGAGGGGCAAAATCACTAAAAATTTTGTGTCCTTTGTAGGAGTACTTGTTGATGGGCTGGGCAGGGTTGACAATTCCAGTGGAAACGGGATCCATCCATCCTGAGAAAGTGCAGCGCGGAGAGAAGGACGCCGCCGCGCCGCCGACCAGATGCCGCCTCAGGCTCCGTCTCCGGCTCCGGCTCCCTCCGGCAGTGTCGGCGGCGCGGCGTGGCGCCACTTGCTTCTCCTCCTGACGGGCCTTCCACTCGCGCTCGCCGCCCTGGCCTTCGCTCTGCAGTGGCGCGGTGGCGGCGTCGACGATCCCACCGCGCGATGGCCCCCCCACGCCTTCCCCGGCATGGGCATGACTGATCCTACGCCACCTTCCCTCCCCTCCTCCGCATGCGGCGAGGTCCTCATCGCCTCCTCTGGCCCCTCCTTCCCCTACCTCCGCGGCTGGTCTTTCCCTTTCGATTCCGATTCCGACGCGGCCCTCCACCCCAAGGTATGATATGATGATCCTTGCAACGCTCTGCCTGCCTGCCTGCCGTGTGATGTGAAGATGTGAAGATGTGATGCTCCTTCGCCTTCAGGTGTGCGTCCAGACGAGCACCTCCGCCGGGTTGGACCAGATCCTCCCGTGGCTCTTCTACCACAAGGTTGTCGGCGTCGCGCAATTCCTACTCTTCGTCGAGGGCAGGGCGGCCAAGCCCCAAGTAGCGGGGGTCCTTGAGTCCATTCCTGTGGGTATATTTTTCTCCTTGTTCCAAGGCCAAATTCTCAGGCTAATTTTCTGCTCTTGGGTTGGCAGGGAGTGAAGGTGGTGTACAGGACTCAGGAACTTGAGGAGCAACAGGCCCGGAGGTTAGCTTGGTCTTCTCATTCCGTTGCCTTCGATTAGATTTTTGTTTCTGTACCACCTTCTTTTCTGCTACCAGCCACAGATAAGGGATTAGTACCCAAGGATGAAAGAGGCCTTCTGCAGACTAGGGATGCCATGTGTAATACATTTCATGAACAAATCGGCCTAACTTCTATCACGGTGTAGACAATCAGCATGAAGTGGACTTATCCCTGTCGAGGGTCTAACATAATGCTGTTCGATTACACTGTTCAATTTCAATGTGTAACTTGAGAAATACTTTGTTTGACTTGTCACGCTATATATTTTATGATATTTTCTTGCGACGATTATGCCGATATAGCTTTCCATTAACCATAAAATGTTCATACTGGAACAGATGCTTCTATTAGGAGATAGAACTGACATACTATCACAAATAACATTCTGATGTTTTTCATTGACTGACCTGCAGTCGAATCTGGAACGAAACATGGCTTGCAGGTTTTTTCTACAAACCTTGCAACTATGAACTATTTGTGAAACAATCGCTCAACATGGAGATGGCTATTGTGATGGCTCGGGTATGCCAATTCCCATATTGTCACTCACTGCAACTATTTCGTGAATGAACTCTCAGTTTGTTTTTGCATAGATAGTTTTCTGTGGTGAAATCATTTGGTTCTCTAGTTTATGTTCACATTTTATGTGGTTATTCTTCATGTAAGGATGCGGCAATGGATTGGATCATACATCTAGACACTGATGAATTACTATATCCTGGTGGAGGTGCTGAGTATTCTGTCAGACATTTGTTAGCTGACGTCCCTGGTGATGTTGACATGGTTATCTTTCCAAACTATGTAAGTAACATTAAGTCAAATCAAGTGTGACACTGTTTTGCAAATGCGTGCCAAACTCCTCAGTAATTATTTGCAGGAAAGCAGTGTTGAACGAGATGATATAAAAGATCCATTCAGCGAGGTAAAATTCATTTTTTGATGTCATTACTAGATGGAAGTAACTCTGTTTGATAATTTGGTAGGTTTTCCATTTATTCAATAATTTAAGGGGCAATTACTTCTTTGACCCTGTTTTGAACCCTAACTACCAATTTGACCATACTTTTTGGAGTTTGCTTATTTGACCCTCCTTTTCAAAATTGAAGATGCAATATGACCCTATTCTGTTAAGGGCATCAAACGGTGTTAACTAAAGCACAAAATGTCTCTTCTGCCCTTACTCATTTGACCTTATTACATGTGGGACCCACCCGTCAGTTCTCTCTTCTCCTCTCCTCCTCTCATCTCCTCTCTTCTCTTCTCCTCCACGGATCCACCACAGGGAGAGGCGGCGAAAGGCGAGACAGCGAGCTGGCGCCGGCCCTGGTGACGACGATGATGACGAGGAGTGGCGGCGGCGAGTTCTTCTCCTCTCCTCCACGGATCCACCACAGGGAGAGGCGGCGAAAGGCGAGACAGCGAGCTGGCGCCGGCCCTGGTGACGACGATGATGACGAGGAGTGGCGGCGGCGAGTTCTTCTCCTCTCCTCCACGGATCCACCACAGGGAGAGGCGGCGAAAGGCGAGACAGCGAGCTGGCGCCGGCCCTGGTGACGACGATGATGACGAGGAGTGGCGGCGGCGAGTTCTTCTCCTCTCCTCCACGGATCCACCACAGGGAGAGGCGGCGAAAGGCGAGACAGCGAGCTGGCGCCGGCCCTGGTGACGACGATGATGACGAGGAGTGGCGGCGGCGAGTTCTTCTCCTCTCCTCCACGGATCCACCACAGGGAGAGGCGGCGAAAGTCGAGACGGCGAGCCGGCGCCGGCCCTGGTGACGACGACGACGAGGAGTGGCGGCGGCGAGTCCGAGCGGTGGAACTCGAGCTGCGGTCGGCGGATCCGGCGGCAGCGGTGCTGCCTCCTCCTTTCCTCCACGCACCGGCTGCGCCACCGCTCCCTCCCTTCATGAGGCGCCGGCGGCGTGGATATTCTCCCTCCGCGCCCCTCAGCCGCCACCGCCACTGCAACTCGCCCCTCCGTGAGCTGCCGCTGCCGCCGCTCCCTCCCTCCACTCCCTCAAAGCGTCGCCGCCGCCCCCTCAGCTCCGCCGCCGCAAGTCGCGCAGGAAGGAGAGAGAAATGTGGATAGGGTTGGTGGATGGATAGGGTTTCCTAAGGGTATTCTGGGTATTATGAATATTAGTTACATTTCTTTTTTTATTTTAAATCAAAACTTAACGGACTAGTAGAAACAGGTCAGACGGGAGCTTCGTTTTTGAAAAGGAGGGTCAAATAAGCAAACTCCAAAAAGTAGGGTCAAATTGGTAGTTAGGGTTCAAAACAGGGTCAAATAAGCAATTGTCCCATAATTTAAACTCAATATGTAAATTGTATCTTGATGCAATCTCATGCTAGTTGTTACCCACAAGTACAGGACTGCAACATCTTTCATTCCAGACACTTGTGCACTATAATTGGGCATATTACAGAAACAACATTTTTTTACTATATACTCCCTCCATCCAAAAGTTTAATACATATTCCATTCTTTGGTTTTTTCAAAAGTCTAAGTCCTATTTGTAGTCACCATGTGAAGTCATTTTAGTACTTATTGGTTGCATGTTCATTGGTTTTATCACATGGTAAATGAATTAATTGCTCATTGGTCTTGGTGCAAAAAGAAATAAGTCTTAGACTTTTGGATGGAGGGAGTACTGGACATGGGACCTAGTTAGTTTAACAAATTGCCCAAAAAGAAAACAAAAGCAAATTGAGAAATCATAATTCTTTTATGTATGCAACAAATAATCTTTCATCAATATACTACTCCCTCCATCCCATAATATAAGGCGCGCACGCATTTCAAGATTCAACCTTTAAAATATTTGACCAACACTTAGTATAATATGAAATGAATTTTATTTGTTAAAAATTATATCATTAGATTGAGATTTATAAATTTACTTTCATATGGTTATAGTTTTGTTGCTATAAACCTCCTAGTATATGAGAAATTATAAATTAAAGATTAGTTTTGGAGACTGTGCCAATTTTGACCACGCCTTATATTAGGGATAGAGGGAGTATATAGATTTCAGAAATCCCTATATCTTGTGGTTGGCTATTATTTACCACTTTTGGCACAATATGTCGGAACCAACATAAACCGGTCATCTTAAGGCCTGTTTGAAACTCCATATTGAAGTAGCATATTAGCAGCACGCAAAACAGGGGGGCTGATTAGTGCTTGATTAATTAAGTATTAACTATTATAAGTTTGAAAATTTGTTTCTTACTTAAATTTTTGGAAGAACTTCTATATAGAATTTTTTTGTATAAAAGCACCGTTTAGCAGTTCGGGAAGCGTGCTAACGAAAAACAAAAAAGTTGTAGTTTGGAGTTGAAGTTTAGAACTCAGCCTTAATCAAGTAATCAACAAACAATAGCATAACATTGGAAACAGAGTTAATGTCCAACATGTCGTATTATTTGGGACTAAATTGAGACTGGTGTATTGTGGAATCTTAAGACCATAAAACTAGGGGTTATGTGCCACAAACCACGATGCTTGGCTTTCTGCAACTTTACCCCACGAAACTCATGGCTTTTCCTGAAATTTATGCCTAAACATTTCTGTAACTATTATATAATATACCTATCTTGTGAGATATCTAGTATCCTGACATCTAAGATGTACCTCTCATATACAGCTAGCAACTAATCATGTTGCTTATTTGCATAATCATCAATTAGCATAGCAAATGAGTGATCTCTAATGAAGTTACATTCACATTTCATACTTTTATGGTTAACCCAATCTCATCATGATTAATGTCGGTATACATTGCACCAATGTCTTACCAGGTATCTATGTTTAAGAAGAATTATGATCATCTCCCAAAAGATACTTACTTTGGCATGTATAAGGAAGCAACACGTGGAAATCCTAACTATTTTCTCACTTATGGTAATGGAAAATCTGCTGCCCGAGTTCAAGATCATCTGCGCCCAAATGGTGCACACAGATGGCACAATTATGCGAAGAGCCCAAAGTAAGGAGCTCCATAACAGAGATATTTTTCACAATGTGCATTTCCAGGGAGTTAATTAACACAATATTGCCGCCACATAACTCAGTGAAATCAAGCTGGAGGAGGCTGCTGTTTTGCACTATACATACACAAAATTTTCAGACTTAACATCTAGACGTGATCGCTGTGGATGCAAACCCACAAAAGACGATGTGAAAAGATGCTTCATGTTGGATTTTGACAGAGCGGTAAGTCAGGCTACTTGTTCTTTAGCAAGTAATATAAAATTCTTTTTTTTCAATGGTTTTACAAATACTGTCTTATGACCAAGACTAAAAAGACCAATGTATCCAATTCTTCCTAAGGATCTAAATCATGTAAACATAATGTCTTTCTTAGGTGTTCAATAACCTTTTCGAAGCATTTACATTCTTTTTGAAATTGTGAGTTGTACAAAATTAAAATGCTGTCGGGTGGCGATCACACACTTAGTAATGTATTTGTTATTTTGATTTTCGGCGAGAAAGTGTTTATTATTGTATTTCTGATATCTGTATTGTGTTGTTTTTACTTCACTTAATCTTATTGTCCTTGTTTCATTTAGGTAGGGATGCAAGTACGTTAGCCAACAGTACAAAAATAGATATTGAGGACCATACGTGTTAGCTGGGTCTGACCTGACGATCGAGATAGCTTTATTGAGTTGCGTTGATTATTATTATTATTATTATTTATTCTCAATTGCGCGTCCGTCAAAAGCTAGCTAGTGTCCGCGGGTGGTGTCAGCTCATACTCCACTAGCTAGTCCACTGCACTCACCACATCGATCGATCACTCGCTGATAGCTAAGCTAAATGCAAATCCGCCGAATCCATGACATGCATGAATCCAGTGTACCACTGCCAAACTGATACTGATATGATGGACATTGAGATCGGCTTAACTTATAAGGTAGTGAGAATAGCATGTGAAAATGCTTAAACATTACTCCCTCCATCCCAAAATATAAATAAACAAACGATTTTAATTTGATCATTAATAGTAAAAAATAAAAAAAATCAATCATTTTATATTGATGTTACTGGATTTATCATTAAACAAATCATCATAATATACATATCTTTTTATTTAAAACGTCTTAATTATATATATCGTTGGTCAAAGTAGTGCCTCGAAAATTGTGTCAAGATAAAAAGAAGTTCTTATATTTTGAAACAGAGAGAGTATTATTAAGGGCATGCATTGCATGTCACATGCACCCTTGTAACTCCTCAATCTAATATAATGAAAGAGAGGGGTGGATAAATTAAATGTGGTGAACAATGTAGTATATTTTTCGATGCTAAAATAAGTCGGCCAAAGTCTCACAAATTTGGACTAATTAAGCTACTCCGGCCGGTAGTTTCAAAGGAGGATGGGCAGTCCAGTCCAGATGGGCGTGCGCCTAACCGGGCCGGTAACTAACTGGTTAATGGGCAGCTACCATACCACCATCCATCTCTTCTAGTATTATTTGTAGTGCATGTTTCTTCTGCTATCCTCCTCGTCCTAGGCCTTTAAATGAAAACTGCTCTGCTCGATCGACGATCCATGGATGCAGAGTAGCTGGGGGCAAAGAAAAAAAAACATTTAATTCTTGCAATCCTAGCTAGTAATATATATTCGAGTCGAATTGTTTGTTTGTTTGTTTGTTGCTAGGTTAGTTATAAAAAGAGAGCTAGCAATTCTCCACATTTCTCTCCCGGTTCCTCCGCTGCAACCGTTCTCTTGCTTCAATTCTCGATTCGCCATGCATGCAAGAGCCTGCTGAACGCCGATTGATTAATTGTCTTGTAGTATCTAGGAAAGTACTCCGCTGTTGTATCCTCCTCCTATCTGGATTCTGGAGTGATCCCTGCCCGCTGCCGACACACATAATTAAGCAGCTACTAGTTGATCGATATTATTTCTTCTCTTCTCTTCTCTTCTCTTGGGGTCATCCGTCTCAAATCAGGCTCTACTACTCTACATACTCTCTATCGGGTGCCGGCACTGCAGTCCCCCAGGTACTAACTATCTCTGTTACTTGTTGTTCGTCTTTTCCTTTTGAGATGGATCACAGGGCAACAAAATATAGATAGATAGATAGATAGATGGTACTACTTTTAGCCATAACACGTTTTTGCGATGTCGACTAGCAAATTACACAAATTTTAGATGTCCTATAGCAAAATTTGCCTTTTATGGTTTAGTCCCTCATTTCCTATTTTTCATCTTCTATTTTAGTCCTTGGATTCTGTAGATATTATGAAAAAGTCCTTCATTTCCTATTTTTCTATCTGCATAAGGCGTCCTCGCCTTACTCGTTGCCGCCTTAAAAACCATGCTATTCAATGGTTAGCACACGAAATAGAAATATAGGGATGTAATTTTTGTTGAAAAGCAAGACCTCCTCCCTAGAGTGCTGTACTCCTTGCTCTAACATCAGCTACAGGAAAATCAAAGCAAAGTCAATATCTTTGAAAGCAAAACGCTAAATACCTCACTGATTGTGCTAATTATAGAACATCACAATGTGATTCCAAGTAATATATGTTATACATTGTTGGTGATGTCTTTTGTTGTTTATTTCTTTACTTTCTTTGCAGTAGAGAGTCTCTTTGCCTGCGTGAATCTTTGCTTTTGCATTACGATGGTAACAATACTGCTATTGCTGCTTCCTGGTGAGACTGTCTCCACTTCCATCTAACTTCAGCATTTGCTACACAGGCATTTATAATCGCATCAACTGCTAGTGAAGAGGAAATGCTTCGCTGGTAATTTTCAAAGTTTTCTTATTTACATTTTATGGTTTTATGTGATGTTCTATTATTGTGTTTTCACCAGAGAAAGAAATTTGCTAGTTTCTATAACTCCTGCGACAAAATTGTACCCCGATTGCAAATTTGTTAATTCTAATTCACATGGCCATGCTTTTTTGGCAACTTAAGGGGAGAGGATTGGGAGTTTAGATGAGGGAATTTATGGTAAGATTAAAATTGGAATTTGATTTTTAATGTCAATCTCTTGTTTGGTAGAGGTTGTAGGGAGTTTAGATAGATACTAGATCTTATAAAAACGGATGGCCGAGATTTGTTTAGGCAACGTAAAGGAGGATTCCCTCCCAACTCCCACCCCCTACCTAGGTTTTGAAAAGGAGGGGGTTCCTCTCTCAATTCCTCATCCTCATCCCATCAAAACTCTCATGTCTCCCATCCAAACAGAATAGTTAATAGCCTCATCCCTCTAAACTCCCAATCCCTCCTAAAAACTCCCCCCAACCAAACGCACCCTAAGGGGTTTAGTTTGTTCGCAAATTGCAAACATTATATATTGAATTGTTAATATGTATCACAAACGTTTGAACTAACTAGCAACAAGAACTTTGCTCCAAACCCCTCTTATCCAAAGTCCAAACAGACCCTTTGGCTGGTTTTGTTATGAGATTTGGTATAATTCTACACAATTATTCTGATACCAAACACCTGGTAATTGCACTATTTGCCTTTTTTGTAGGTACAATGAACGAGTTGTGTGGAATGATAAGCAGCTCAATCTAAAGCTTCTCAGGAAAGGAGTGCTGACTCGCATATACACCCCAATGGTGCGTAATAATCATGGTGCTCTTTTCTCCAGACATTGTTGTCAAATTTGTTGCTATTTACTGCTTACATATACATGTATTTCCTCTCGTATTAGGCAATTGTTCAAGGTCTACGTGAGTCTGGTGTCTTCACTTCTTCCATTGCAGCTGCCCAATCACTTGTGAATGACAAGGTCTCGTTGAAGGAAAACAATGTTCAAAACAAAAATCATACGAAATTAGAAAAGGTATCTAGAAAATTCATCAGAGCTAATTCTCAGGCATCTGCCAGGAAAATACTGCACGCTGTTGAGCCTGCCAGCCATGATAGTAATGTATCTGCTGTTCCACCTTTGTCACCACCTAGTTTGGATAATCACCTCCTGGAGCTTAGCTAGTGAATCACCACTTGCAAGAATTCCTCTTGATTGCAAGTTACCTCTGGTACTGACATGAGCATGGATGACCAAACTGTCTCTACGGTTTGTGGCAGCTAACTTTTTAGTGAGCATCCTTTTGGTGATGAAAGTATATATATAGTACTTCAGTCCACATAAACATTCTGAAATTTTGCACTTGAAGTTATTATTGCGAACATGGAGTCACATATAGAGTTCGTAAGAGATCTTGTTACACATATAAAATGTTGTTTGGTGTGTTGACATTATTATCTTTATCTGCAAAGTCCTAATCAGGGAGCAGTCTCAGTCCAAAGATGATGTAGGCAATGATTTCTTCTTACCAGAAGAAGCATACATGAATGCATTATTACATCTGTAAACCCCTAGTGTAAACCCATTGGAATAGGGGAGCCTAATTATCCATTTAGCGCAGTTCTTATGCAACAACTTAACACCAAGAGGAAGGGAGAAGGAAGGAAATGGTACGCCCATGTGAGTTTAAATTAAATAAATACGGTTCCCCACATTAATTATGTGCAGAAGTAATTCGAACCGAAGAATCCCAAAAATAAAATCGAACTGAAGTTTGTAGTTGTAGGTAGTACCTAGTGGTAAATAGCAATAGTTTTGTTGTGACATGCGTAATTTTCATGTTGCGTACTCGCAACGAAAAGGCTAGTCGATCCTGTGCACGCGAGCGCACTGTTGGTTCGATCGCGTAGCAATAGCAAAGCCGGCAGCAGCCAGAATGAAATAATGTGATCGCGTTGCACTAATCTAGATCCGACCGGGACAACTGGAGGGAGGACGACAGGTTACCAAAGCATGCATGCAGAATAATGGTCGGTTTGTAGAATCATCTCTTTAATTAATCGATTAATTTCCTGTTGCACGTACGCTAGTATAATTAGCTACCTTATCCCATATATCCATTTTCAAGGAGCATGTTCAAAATTGGCTCTTTGTATCTCCATTTAGCTAGCCAGCCTCTTCATATAAAGGACTCCATCGTCCTGCGCATTCCAACGGACTTTCTATATCCACTCACTATATCCCAAATTTAATATCAAATATAAGCTGAATATATACATGAACCAAATAAACAAAGCTTGAGCTTAATCCATCGACCATGGGCACGCACGCCCGACCTTGGGAGGACGCGTCGATGCTTACATGTCTAAAAAGTGCCACCGATCAAGAGTTGACGGACCGTAGGAGAAGGAGAAGATGTGGCGCGAGGTTAAGTACAAGGTGTGGTGGCACTTGGGAAACATTTGGAGAAGGCACCGGCCGGAGATCGGGAGGAGCCAACGGCGATGGGAAGATCGATGTGGCAGAGGAAAGAGGCGGCAAATTAAGAGAGAAGAGGGCATCTGATCGAGATTGGGACATTGCATCGTTGACTGATCTATCTAGCTACGAAGGATGCACCAGTGGATCTCTGAATATCAATACGGTGAACTCAAGATAGGCTACGGGCTTGGAAGGGGTGTGGTGTAGGAAGGAAACAAATGTGCTCGAACGACAGTGCGTGCTGAAGAGCCGAAGCAACTCAGGGGCACTGCTAAGGAGTGATAATGTTCAATTCGAAGTGCTTTGCTCGGGAGGTGGAGGAGTAGATGTGATAGAAATTGGGATGGAGAGACACACGAGGTGACAATATTTGCTCGATCTAATTAAGTTAGATCACTAGCTAGCTAGTTCGGTTCCACGTGAGGTCTCATGATGATACTATGTATATAATTAATTATCTTGGAAGTGGATATGCAATGGGTTGTTTCGAGGTGCTAGCAATGTACTCTCTCCGTCTTAAAAAAAAACTCAACCTAGAAGGGGATGTACTACTCCCTCTGTTTCACAATTTAATACTCCCTCTGTTTCACAATGTAAGTTATTCTAGCATTTCTCATATTCATATTGATGTTAATGAATTTAGATAGATATATATGTAATTCATATTAATGTTAATGAATCTAGATAGATATATATGTATGGATTCATTAACATTAATATAAATGTGGGAAATGTTAAAATGACTTATATTGTGAAACGGATGAAGTAATTGACATGGTTATTATATATGTAGTGCTAGTATATTAGTGTAGTAGTGTGTGGCAGGGTTTCCCAAACCTCCGGGGCCGAGGTTACCGCGCCCCGGCGGTAAGCACGGTTACCGCGCGGTAACCGTGAAAAACCGTACAAAACCGTGCAAAATTTATCAAAAATTCAAATTATTTTTTAAATTTATTTGAATTTAAAGAGTTACCGCGGTATTTATATTACCGTACCCCGCGGTAAGCCCGGTTACCGGCGGCGAAGTAAACCATGGTGTGTGGCACCGACAGATGCAAAACAAATATTCGTTGGTTGACAGGCAGGCAAATGAAGGCGAATTTAAGGCCGCGGATCCTTCCAAACAAAAGTCACGCGCCCGCGTTGGATTTGGATGGTTGGATCGTCGGCGCGGAGCGGAGCGGCGCATCCTGCACGTGCATGGGACCCTACTATTAGCAGCTCGCGATCCACCGACTCCCTCCGATCCATCGATCTTCAGTATCAAACTAAACAACGATAAAATCACTCGACAAACAATTAATAAACCCTACTAATATATATATATATAGTCCTACAAATCATTTGTTTTTTTAAGGGATTGAATTATTAGGATAAAGCTGGAGACACAAGTGCTTAATTTGCTACTGGAGAGCATGCAGGTTAATTAAGTATTACTAGCAACAAGTGTATTGAGGACCATACGTGTTAGCTGGGTCTGACCTGACGATCGAGATAGCTTTATTGAGTTGCGTTGATTATTATTATTATTATTATTTATTCTCAATTGCGCGTCCGTCAAAAGCTAGCTAGTGTCCGCGGGTGGTGTCAGCTCATACTCCACTAGCTAGTCCACTGCACTCACCACATCGATCGATCACTCGCTGATAGCTAAGCTAAATGCAAATCCGCCGAATCCATGACATGCATGAATCCAGTGTACCACTGCCAAACTGATACTGATATGATGGACATTGAGATCGGCTTAACTTATAAGGTAGTGAGAATAGCATGTGAAAATGCTTAAACATTACTCCCTCCATCCCAAAATATAAATAAACAAACGATTTTAATTTGATCATTAATAGTAAAAAATAAAAAAAATCAATCATTTTATATTGATGTTACTGGATTTATCATTAAACAAATCATCATAATATACATATCTTTTTATTTAAAACGTCTTAATTATATATATCGTTGGTCAAAGTAGTGCCTCGAAAATTGTGTCAAGATAAAAAGAAGTTCTTATATTTTGAAACAGAGAGAGTATTATTAAGGGCATGCATTGCATGTCACATGCACCCTTGTAACTCCTCAATCTAATATAATGAAAGAGAGGGGTGGATAAATTAATGTGGTGAACAATGTAGTATATTTTTCGATGCTAAAATAAGTCGGCCAAAGTCTCGCAAATTTGGACTAATTAAGCTACTCCGGCCGGTAGTTTCAAAGGAGGATGGGCAGTCCAGTCCAGATGGGCGTGCGCCTAACCGGGCCGGTAACTAACTGGTTAATGGGCAGCTACCATACCACCATCCATCTCTTCTAGTATTATTTGTAGTGCATGTTTCTTCTGCTATCCTCCTCGTCCTAGGCCTTTAAATGAAAACTGCTCTGCTCGATCGACGATCCATGGATGCAGAGTAGCTGGGGGCAAAGAAAAAAAAACATTTAATTCTTGCAATCCTAGCTAGTAATATATATTCGAGTCGAATTGTTTGTTTGTTGCTAGGTTAGTTATAAAAAGAGAGCTAGCAATTCTCCACATTTCTCTCCCGGTTCCTCCGCTGCAACCGTTCTCTTGCTTCAATTCTCGATTCGCCATGCATGCAAGAGCCTGCTGAACGCCGATTGATTAATTGTCTTGTAGTATCTAGGAAAGTACTCCGCTGTTGTATCCTCCTCCTATCTGGATTCTGGAGTGATCCCTGCCCGCTGCCGACACACATAATTAAACAGCTACTAGTTGATCGATATTATTTCTTCTCTTCTCTTCTCTTGGGGTCATCCGTCTCAAATCAAGCTCTACTACTCTACATACTCTCTATCGGGTGCCGGCACTGCAGTCCCCCAGGTACTAACTATCTCTGTTACTTGTTGTTCGTCTTTTCCTTTTGAGATGGATCACATTCACAGGGCAACAAAATATAGATAGATAGATAGATAGATAGATGAGATAGATAGATGGTACTACACTAGTACCAAATACGTACCAATATCAATAGATCGCTATTACGTTGCCAGGAATAACGCAGGGTACTTAATTATTGGCTGTTTGTTTGTTGGTTTTAGTATTCCTTATCTTAAGGGACTCGTATGCATCTGCATCTCTTCCTCCTCCTATGAATCTCACTCAATCTATGGTTGATTAATCTCATATACAGTACTATATAGGTGAGTGAGTGAGTGAGTGAGTGGAGTGCGGTGGCAGAGAGCTAGCTAGGCATGAAGTACAGCAAGGAAGCAAAGCCCGAGAGGGCGGCGGGAGGGCGGTCGAGAGCCGTGCCGGTGGCGCTCCTGTTGGTCGTGCTCTGCGCCTTCTCCTTCTACCTCGGCGGGATCTACAGCACCGGCCGCAGCTTGCTCGATGTCAATGGCATCGTCGTCAAGGGGGCCTCTTCTTCCTCCTCTGCCTCTTCTGCCGTTGCCATTCAAAAGGACACCAACACCAAAGCCGTCGTCGTGTTCCCAGAGTGCCCCGCCGACTACCAGGACTACACTCCCTGCACCGATCCCAAGGTAGTATCAATCAATCGCTTCTTTCAGATTCAGCAGGCAGGCAGCTATCTGATTCTGATGAGATTCGATCTGCTGCAGCGTTGGCGCAAGTACGGCAACTACCGGCTGAGCTTCATGGAGCGTCACTGCCCGCCGGCGGTGGAGCGCAAGGAGTGCCTGGTGCCGCCGCCGCAGGGGTACAAGGCGCCCATCCGGTGGCCCAAGAGCAAGGACCAGTGCTGGTACAGGAACGTCCCCTACGACTGGATCAACAGCCAGAAGTCCAACCAGCACTGGCTCCGCAAGGAAGGCGACAAGTTCATCTTCCCCGGCGGCGGCACCATGTTCCCCAACGGCGTCGGAGCCTACGCAGACCTCATGGCGGAGCTCATCCCGGGCATGAGGGACGGCACGGTGCGCACGGCGCTGGACACGGGATGCGGCGTCGCCAGCTGGGGAGGCGACCTGCTGGGGCGTGGGCGGGGCATCCTGACGCTGTCGCTGGCGCCCAGGGACAACCACGAGGCGCAGGTGCAGTTCGCGCTGGAGCGGGGCATCCCGGCCATCCTGGGGATCATCTCCACGCAGCGCCTGCCCTTCCCGTCCGCGGCGTTCGACATGGCGCACTGCTCCAGGTGCCTCATCCCGTGGACAGAGTTCGGCGGCCTCTACCTGCTGGAGGTGCACCGCGTGCTCCGCCCCGGGGGCTTCTGGGCGCTCTCCGGCCCGCCCGTCAACTACGAGAACCGCTGGCACGGCTGGAACACCACCGCCGCCGCGCAGAAGGCCGACCTCGACCGCCTCAAGAAGACGCTCGCCTCCATGTGCTTCAAGCCCTACAGCAAGAAGGGGGACATCGCCGTGTGGCAGAAGTCCACCGACCCTGCCTGCTACAACAAGCTCACGCCCGTCTCCTCGCCGGCCAAGTGCGACGACAGCGTCGACCCGGACGCCGCCTGGTACGTGCCCATGCGCTCCTGCCTCACCTCGCCTTCTTCCACTTCCTCGCGCTACAAGAAGCTGGCGCTCGACGCCACCCCCAAGTGGCCGCAGCGCCTCGCCGTCGCCCCAGAGCGCATCGCCACCGTCCCCGGGAGCAGTGCCGCCGCCTTCAAGCACGACGATGGCAAGTGGAAGCTCCGGACCAAGCACTACAAGGCTCTGCTCCCGGCGCTGGGGAGCGACAAGATCAGGAACGTGATGGACATGAACACCGTCTACGGAGGCTTCGCCGCCAGCCTCATCAAGGACCCCGTCTGGGTCATGAACGTCGTCTCCTCCTACGGACCCAACTCCCTCGGCGTCGTCTTCGACAGAGGCCTCATCGGCACCAACCACGACTGGTGACTATTTGCATTTAATTCATTCTTCTACTATATCATAGTGAGCTTAATTAATTATTCAACTACTCATTGTCCTTCCAATCAACTCTACTGTAGGTGTGAGGCATTCTCTACATACCCCAGGACGTACGATCTATTGCATCTTGATGGCTTGTTTACTGCAGAGTCTCATAGGTACGTACACTTGCAAATCAGCATTTCTAACTTCAAATTCACAAGAAAGCAAGTAAGAAATACTCCATCCAGTTACAATTAACACGTACTTACCGTACGTTGCAATTGCAGGTGCGAGATGAAGTTTGTACTTCTTGAGATGGACCGTATCCTTCGTCCCACTGGTTATGCCATAATCCGCGAGAACGCCTACTTTCTGGATTCTGTAGCCACCATTGCCAAAGGAATGAGATGGAACTGTGACAAGCATGACACCGAATACAAGGCAGACAAGGAGAAGGTCCTCATCTGCCAGAAAAAGCTTTGGTCAGGAAAGAACACCCAGCATTGAAAAAAATAAATCAATAACTTGATAGCCTCACCTTGATCGAACCTGGAGGGATCACAATGTAAATCTGCTCAACGATTTCAAGCCAGTGCTCAACCTAAGGCACTTCACCCTCCCACTAGACTTCACACTCTGATACAAGAACATTCGTATAATGATTAAATTAAATAAAATGAGCAATACTCCAATATAGGATCCAATACTTCCTACTCTCTGCCAGTTATCACACAATTATTTTTTACAGTTACTAGGGGACCAATTAATTAATACCACCAAGAGGCAGCTGTAAGTTATTACTTTTTTTTTTTTAGAATGGACAACTGTAAGTTACTTTTATACTACTATATAGCGTGTTCATTTGTATTAGCCATAGCTTGTTTCTACGATTGTAACAATAGGAACGGCTATATATTTATTTTAATTGAATGTTTACAGGAGTAAGATATTGTTGTTGGTATATGTTCCTCAAATTAACAAGAGTTGGCTGTGGGTTTTGCTGTTGCAAATCACGATCGATGAAGGAAGAGTATATAACGAGTAACAATACTATTACCATTATTCAATAAAAAACAATACTATTACCATGTGCAATCAAATTGCCCTAACAAGCATGACGAAGCACTGTTTTTCTGAGGCACATCAGTACACTACCACCATGCACAACCAGCAGCACTTGCTTTGGCATACTTTTCAGTGACACTACATCTGAGAATATCAAATTGTAAGCCAAAGAAAACTAAAAGGGGAGCCCTTCTCGGAGCAAGAGGTGCATAGGGCCATTAAGGAGATGCCCACCGACAAAGCCCCAGGGCCAGATGGCTTCACTGGGATCTTCTTCAAAGTCTGCTGGGAAATCATCAAAGAAGACATTCTTCTAGTCTTAGACTCAATCTATAATCTCATATGTGCACATCTAAATCTGCTCAACTCCGCGAACATCGTCCTAATACCTAAGAAAGAAGGGGCTGAGGGGGTCGCGGACTACAGGCCAATTAGCCTCATTCACGGTATCGCCAAGATCTTCTCCAAGATGCTTGCGCTGCGGCTAAGGCCACATATGCATACGTTGATTTCGGTCAATCAAAGTGCCTTCATAAAAGGAAGAAGCATTCATGACAACTTCCTTTTCGTAAGAAACAAGGCTAGAAGATACCACCGCTTGAAGCGAGCAATGCTGCTATTCAAGCTAGACATAACTAAGGCCTTCGATTCCGTTCGCTGGAACTACCTTCTTGCCTTGCTATAGCAAAGGGGTTTCCCAACAAGATGGAGAGATTGGTTGGGGGCTATTTTCTCAACGTCAACTTCGCAAGTACTCCTCAATGGTTCGCCAGGGCAGCGAATTAAGCATGGCAGAGGCCTTAGACAAGGGGACCCCCTTTCACCACTGATATTCATACTTGCAATTGACTCCCTGCAACGAATCCTCTCAAAGGCAACAGAGCTCGGTGCAATCTCGAAGTTGCGAGGGAGAACGACCCGTCTGAGGACCTCGATGTATGCGGACGACGCAGTCATCTTCATTAACCCCACTCGAGGCGATGTCACGGCTTTTGCAGACATCCTACATCGCTTTGGCACTGCCACAGGACTCGTCACCAACCTTCAAAAATCCCAAGTGGCGGCCATCAGATGTGACACCATTGAGTTGACGGAGGTTCTTGAGGGCGTTCCGGCGATAAGAGCAAACTTCCCCATAAAGTACTTGGGCCTCCCCTTGGTACTGGGTAGATTACGAAAGGCGGATTTGCAACCTATCTTTGACAAAATCTCAGGAAGGATAACAAACTGGACAGGGAAGAACATGGCAGCAGCTGGAAGAACCACGCTTGTCAAATCTGTGCTTACGGCACAACCTATCTATCTCCTGACTGCCTTGAAAACCACGAAGGAATCCCTTGAGCAAATAGACAAGCAGCGCCGTCGCTTTCTCTGGGCCGGAACGGGAGATATCACCGGAGGAAAATGTAAAGTCAATTGGAAAAAGACGTGCTTGCCAACCAGTCAGGGAGGATTGGGAGTCCTAGATCTAGAGAAATTCACGAGGGTCTTGAGGCTGCGATGGTTATGGTACGAGTGGAAGGATCCGACCAAGCCTTGGGTGGGACTGGAAACGCCCTGCGATGAAATTGACAGGAGTCTTTTCGCCGCCTCAACAAAGATAACAATTGGAGATGGGAACATGACGCGCTTATGGGATTCCACCTGGATCGAGGGACAAAGACCCAAAGACCTCATGCCACTGGTCTATGCGATCTCTAAAAACAGAGGGAGGTCTCTTCGAAATGGAAAGGAGGAGGACGCTTGGGTTCAGGACCTGGCTCTGGAATCACACTCGCCTATTATAGTAGAAAAATTTCTCATTGAGACCTCATTTTGTTTTCTCTTCACATATTTCCATCATTCATGCTTTCATAACGGTCAACATCTGGTTGCGCCAATTTTGGTTCCTACAATTTTATAATGTAATTCCATGTCTTTCATATTTGAGGAGTTTGTATGATATTTTATTGTTTTGACTTGTTGCTTGTTTCTTGTTCTTTGTCCATTCTGTTCACGCAGTGTTACATCTGTCTGAAGTTTCCTTTAGTGTGGTCTCAATTGAGGGTTTCCCTAAACATTTGGAGACGGGTTACTGCTACTTGGTGTAACGGTTACCGTGGCAACCACATGTGAAAAAAAAAGAGAAGTTACCGACAAAAATTAGGAAGTTTCAAAAACTGACATGGTATTGTGCAAGCTTTTTGCGATAACCAAAGCGTAACCACACGGTATTGCACACCAGTCAATTCTCAATGTGTTCCCACTCCTATGCATGTCTTGCTTGGCCCGGAAATTGCTGAATTGCAGCTCATTTCCTAGCCATTAATTACATGTTTGCTTGTGCGGAGCGCGAAATTCCTGATATGGCGTGTGGTCCGAGGGGATTTCTACCACGCACACGTATACGCCATGGTGGGAAGCCGTACAACCGCCCCGAGTACGACACGCCCAGTGACAATTACATGCTTAGTAGTTTTCTATAATGTATAATAATAATAAAAATGTTGAGTTGAAAGTTTTAATATATGAGTTGAAAGTTTTTGAATTTTGGGTTCAAAGTTTTAAATTTCGAATAGGAAGTTTCAAAAATTGAGTTAAGATTTTTAAATTTTGAATTCAATGTTTTAAATTTGATTTGAAAGTTTTTAGATCTTGAGTTGAAAGTTTTCAAATTTTGGTTGGAACTTTCATGTTTTGACATGAAAGTTTTCAAATTTTGAGTTCAAAAACTGACATATTTTGGCTTGAAAGTTTTCAATGTTTGAGTTCAAAAATTTTAAAACCTGAATTGAATATTTTCAAATCTTGACTTAAAAGTTCAAATTTTGAGTTCAAAGTTTCAAAATTGAGTTGAAAGTTAAAAAAATTGACTTGAAGGTTTCAGTTTTTTATGGGTCTTGAATTGAATTTTTAAATTTTCAATTCATTTAAAACACTAACAATGAGCCGACCAAACCCTAGGAGAAAAAACCATGATGGAGATTGGGAATGACAATCGATGCGCGTAAAAAAAACGTGCCTAAAAAATGGATGGTGAAAAAGAGTTTCCGTATACTTTCTTGCATACGCGTGCCACTTAGGTAATTTGCACGTCTGCACAAACTAGGAGAAGTTGGCTAATGTTGATCCGGCGAGGGTAGACACTGAGGAGAAGCCCCGGCGGCGTCGGCTCCACTCTCCCCGGCAGCAGCAGCGACTCCTCCATCAGGCGGCAACAACGGCTTCCTCGTTGATTTTGTTCATGATTTGTGTGGATGTATGTTTGTTTTATTCGTGATTGTGTTATTGTATTCTTGGGTGGCTGGGATCTCATGCATAGGTGATTGGAGAGCTCGATGCATCTCGAACCGAGCCAATGCATCGAGCCAGTTTTTTTTTTTATTCTTAGGACCTCAAAGGTGCCTTTGATTTCTCTCATCAGTGCCGTCTTCTAGGTGCCGGATGGGATGTCAGGTTTCCAACCGGCATCTATCTAGGTTTATGTAATAGTGATGTCAAGATTGGTGAGCAGCAGGCTCGCCGTCGTGCGGCACAAGATAGGAACTTTGTGTCGCTAGTAAAGCAATATAGAATGATGCCGGTGGCACTGGTGGAGAAATGTTTTTTAGTCCCGGTTCGTAACCCCCCTGTAGTCCCGGTTTTAGCCGTCGCCTTCAAAATAAACTCGGTTTAGCACCATTCTTGTTCTAATTTCTAATTAGCCTAGTGGAGAGATTGGAGACCTTGGGAATGCAATTAACAGATTCAAATATTCAATTCGCTTCTTGATTGAGCAAGTTATTGGTCCCACCATTTTTTAATTATTTTATGTGTGAAACTGACATGTGGGTCCTATGGGTTTTATTATTTTTTCCTATCGGATTGCCACGTAACCGCCACGTCAATGACACATCAGATGAAGACCGAGTCAAATTAGCCACGTAGGCGCCACGTCAGCCAAAACCACCATCTAAACCGCCGAGGGACCTCGTTTGCACCGGTTTTGATAGTTGAGGGACCTGTTGTATCTGGTTTTCCGGTTGAAGGACGAAAATCGGATTCGTTGACAAGTTATGGGACCTCAGATGAACTTATTCCTTAAGTCTATTTGTATCCCTCTTCTCTCGGGACAGTGCATTATGTCTATTTAGGGTCCCCAACTATTTTTCTTTTACTGTGTCGTGCACTGTAATTTTGATAAAAATATTGTGTAAGTAAATATGTATTAGTTATTTTATTTAAAATATAAAATTACAGTAACTAAAATTACATTTGTAAATTCAGTTGATATAATATGTTAGTGCACTGTAATTTTGATAAAAATGTTGTGTATGTAAATATGTATTTGTTATTTTTTTTTGTAGTCCGTTGGATGTAAATATAAGGGTAGAAAAAATCTGGTGATTGAAATCACCCGAATAGACAGTTCCTACAAAATTTATACAAATGTGCTGAATAGGAGGTCTGCTGAAAAAAATACAAAAAGAAGATCGATTCGGCCTGAGAGAATGAATTGGGCCAGCAAGCTAAATAATGAAGCTCATATGAAAATTACCAAAAAAGAATAAGTTCACCGGAGGTCCCTCAACTTAACATCGAGATTTTTTTTGTCCCTTAACCACAAAACTAGAAATATGTACCCCAAAACTCACACAAACCGTGCACTCAAGGTCCTATAGCCAATATATATGAGTGGTTTCATTGACGTGGCATCCTAGTCAGCTAATTTTTTTTTTAAAAAATATGTGGGGCCCACATGTCAGCTGCACATATTTTTTTTCTTCTCTTTTCTTCTCCTTCTCTTTATCCCAGACGGCTAGCACGTGCTAGGGCGACCGCACGGGTTCACCCTAGCACGTGCTAGCCGTGGGGGGTAACCTATTATCCCGTGCGGGCCACTTAATTTGACCGCACGGGATAATAAATTATCCCGTGCGGTCGGCCTTATTGCACCGCACGGGATAATAGAATATCCCGTGCGGTCCGTATAACCAAACCGCACGGGATAATCGATTATCCCATGCGGTCGGCCCGCCCGCACGCGAAAATAAAGATTTTCCTAGATGAGGAGCTGCAGGCGGGCCGGGCGACCGCACGGGATAATCTATCCTACCGCCCGGACTAATGGGTATTGTAGTAGTGCTACTACTAGAAGACATGCATATATAGACTTAGAACAAGTCCAAGCCATGATGGGATCAGTAGAATGGAAGATGAACTAGAACGTACCGTCTGTAAAAAAAAAAAAAGATAAATCCTGGTTATGTATTTGAACATGAGATACATAACTACGATTTGTCTATTATTGGGACAGGGAGAGTAGAGGCCTACAGCCAACTGCGAGAGAAGTTGGAGCGGCATAGAGATTCCTTAATTATCCGTCTGGTGGCCTGAACACTGCCTGTGCTTTGTCCGGCTTCAATCTCAGCTGCAACACCACAGGGTACGGTAATTATTGCCACAATAACCACAGGAGATGGTCATTAGATTTAACCAATAAAAGGCCACACAGATTTTCCAACACTAGCATCAAGTTCACAACCATGGCCGCGTGCCAAACACTTACTTAAATCGATATGGATCAAGCAGATGAGTTAGATATCTATCATCTCTCTCTAGGCCAGTTCTGTGCTCATCACGGCTTTCTTCTCAAGGCTGTAAACCCCGCTAGTCTTGCTATCGATCAGTTTGCCATGAGGACGTTGAACGTGTATTTGCCATCTCTGTCATAAACCTACTTAAGACCCGGAAGCACCAGCAGTGGCTGTGGACATTGCTGCACTTCATCGATCAGCTAATGCTAGTTGGTGAAGCTCCTCTGCCACATGCCTCATCTCTGGCCTTGTCGTACCTAGAATAGTCAAGAATTGACTCGACCGCTAGCGCTGCAGCACGATGGATCACTCTCACGTTGTCTTCATTAATTATGTAACTATCAAGGAGCTCGTTGCCATCCGTTACAGCCTCATCCTATATATATATATATACTTATATAGTTTATCCCTACTAAATGTAGTTAATGTTATTTCTCTCTTTTCTCATGAAGCCATATCATCTCAAGTATTTTTAGTCTTTGGATAATAGATCTATGGTACAAATAGTCTCTTCTTTCTTCTCTCGTCAAACCATACAAACCTCAATTGTTTTTATTCAAAATTCATAAGTATCAATTACATAAAATATGTTCACCTTGCAATATATTTGCAATCATGTGTTAATTATATAAAACATAGGAAGTCATTTTATTTTGGTTTACAAAATATAATATAGCTTATTTGTACATACTATACAAATTAATTTCCCGCAGCAACGCGGTGGGGTATTCATCTAGTTATATTAAAAATTGAGGTCAAGGTCTTCCTTTCTTTTGACAGCGGCCTTTTACCGGTCCGAAGTTCAACCAAAGTTACTCCAAAGCTATACACATCATTCTTAACTATAGTTGATACCTCCACGTGTTACTAGAGGAATTTCTAAGAGATCAACACTAACATTGTATGATAGGACAGTTAGTTCAAAACTAATAAAGATACAATTACAATAGATCACATCCATGGATCCTGTCAATCTTAGTGATAAAACAAAGACATCATGCTGTAGTATGAAAGTATTGACACTTGACAGCTCATGAAAAATTGCAATCCTTGTTGTAGGATCGTAAAGGGCCTTTCCCACCCCAAAAGCTAGCCATTGAGGTGAGGGGCTCCCCCACTTATATCTTAGGTCCCTTGCCCTTTCACAACCAATGTGGGACTATTCAACAATCTCCCCCTTCACATATTGGTGTCCCTCAGCCCTTCACCGCCCCTTCATCGTATCCGGGCCCCCACCGGCCCACGGTTCATCAGGTATACGGGCCCCGCAGGCACCCACGGTCCATCAGGCCTTCACACGTGTCCATCGGGCCAGAGATGTTAACCTAGCCTGGCTCTGATACCAATTGTAGGATCGTAAACCATGGCCGGTGAAGGCAATGTGGCAGGCAGTGTGGGTGGCGGCGACGTGGGAGCCGCGAAGGGGGGAGGGGAGGGGCACGACGACGAACTCGTCCCCCGCGCTCGCTCGTCTCTGCTCTGCCTGCTGCGCTCGCCCGCCTCCACTCCGCTCGCAGCCCACTGCCACTCCGTTGACGCTTGGGCTCGCCACCGCTTCGCTGAAGCTCGGGCCTGCCGCCCACCAGCCGCCGGCCTCCCTCAATGAAGAAGAGAAGAGAAAAGAGAGAAAAGAGAAGAAAAAAAGATGTGTAGCTGACATGTGGCCCCCACGTATTTTTTTTGCTAACTAGGATGGCACGTCAGTGAAACCACCCATATATGCTGCCATAGGACCTTGAGTGCACGGTTTGTGTGATTTTAGCTGTACATATTTCTGGTTTTGTGGTTAAGGGACCTAAAAAAAAATCTCACTGTTAGGTTGAGGGACCTCCTGTGAACTTATTCCACCAAAAATATCTAGAGTAATTTCACAAAACTACAGATACTTGGGTCAAATTATCACAAAACTACAGATTTAAGAATGTGTATCACAAAACTACAGATTTAGCGTCAAACTTTTCACGGAACTACAGATTTAGTGCACTATATCACAAAACTACATATTTAGTGATGAAGTTATCAAAGAACTACATATTCTAGAGTTTACATCGTAGCACTATTATTTATTTAAAGTTATAAAATATGTAGTTTTGTGATAAAATAGTTTTTAAATGTGTAGTTTTGTGATAAAATAGTTGTTAAATCAATAGTTTTGTGATATAATACCTTAAATCTGTAGTTCCGTGATAAATTTGACTCTAACTCTATAGTTTTGTGAAATACATTATTAAATTTGTAGTTTTGTGATAGTTTGATCAAAATAACTGTAGTTTTGTGAAATTTACTATGAAAGTCTGAAAACGTGTGGGCCAAATTTAGTGCGGGCTGAACTGATCTCGCGGGCTGGGCTGAAAAAAGAAAACCCAAGACGGAAAGTGGACGCGCGCGGTCCGGCGTCACCTGGGCCGAAATGGAAAACGCGCGGCGGCCCACACGCGCGGCTAGCTGCAAATTAGCTATCTCGCCCACCACGACCAGCTCTGCAATGCAACCACAGCTATCGTCTGCCCTAGAGAGAGTAGAGACCACGCTGCCTAGTAGGTTGACTCCGCCGCCTCGACAATTGCCGCGCACCAGCAACGCTGCCGCCATTTGCACACGCTAGCTCGACCTCTTGCTCTGTCGTCGTCGTTCTCGCTTCCGATGGCGGCTGCAGGCGGCGGCGGCGGATCGTTGCTGGATCAGGCGAGGCACGCCATGCGCAGCTGGGTACTCAAGAATATGTGAGTAGTATTTTCTTGTGAATTACTTTTGCTGCTTCTGCAGCTTTTTTTCCCGCTGTTCTTATGATGAATTTTGTTGTTGCATAATTATTGGTTTCTTTAATTTCCGGTTTCTTGATTAATTCCTTCGAATTGTTCCATGCTAGCTCCACACCCTATACTAGAAGATTCTCCTAGCTACTACTTAGAGCGGAGTATCTGTTTTTGCGTTGCCCCTATATATAAATCGATCGATTTGCCTTGATCTTGGGCTAATTTTCGTTACTTGTTCTTGATTGAGGATCTACATCTACTACTTTTGAAAGGATTTTTATCACTAAACGGCTAAGATTAGATATATTTTGCTCGCCAAGAGGGTAGTTAAGAGCTATAGCCAACAAGCTTGTGCTCGTTGATTTAGAGCTGCCAGCAAGAGCTAATTGATCAAAAGCTCAAGATCGAGCGAGGCTTTTGAAACTTGGAACGCAAGATGTAGATCACATACGTCAGCTGGTAACGTCACCCAAAATGATTAACGCGTCAGCCTCATTGCTGCAAACAAATTAAACCAGCAGAAATTAATCAAGCTTGTGCTCGTGGACGGCCGGATCGCAGTGAAGCAGGAACGCTTCGATCGGACGGTGCATGTTGCGGCATAGCTAGCAAGCTCGCGCGATCGGTGGGATGAGAAGAACGCGTAGTAGGTTACCAAACACTACGGCTTTCTAGTTTTATACATATAATAATGATTCTCTCTCGGCTGCATCGTCTTAGTACTAGCTATTTTCTTCTTTCCTCTCCTTCCTATGCATAATAAAAAAAAAAACTGTTATGCCTATGAATATTACTGGCATGTGATCAGTAGGTGGGGGCTTTTCATAAAAGTTTAGCAAGGTCAGAGATTTATTATAATTTTTTTTTGAAACGATAACCTCGGAGAGGACAGGGAGTGCCTGTTTTCATTTAAGAAGAAGAGACTTGGCCCAGTTTTTGAGGGAAAACCGGGCCCAAAAACCTCACATAAGCACGGTTTAAAGGGAAAACCGAGCAAAACCCACACAGAGAACAAACCAAAAGCTTGCGACAACACAACTGAAGGAATCGTTGCCGCGCTCGAAAGAGCAGCTCCGACTTCCTAACTACACACACCACAAACCATGTAGGGCAGGGTCTTCAAGACGAAGCCTCCAAGGAGGAAGGTAGCGAACAACGCCAAACAACGTCTGTCCGAATATCGGAACAAGGTTTTCACCCGAAGAAATGGGAAAGCAAGGTAACGACGCCTTCAAGAAGGGATTCGGCGCCCAAAGGCGTCGACATCGTAGGCTTAACCCAAGATCGAGCAGGGCCTTCACCCTAGCTCTCTCTCCCTGCCAACTACAACAATCCACGGTACCACAGCGATGACAAGACGACAGCGGAAGAGGGTTATCGTTGCCGAGCTTGCCACTTGACAAGCAGCTCCGACTCCCCCCGACGCACTAACGCAAAACCACCGTTGGGAAGCCACCTGCACATCAACCCCAAAGAAACTACCAAGAAGGCAAGGGGGTTATCGTTGCCAAGCTTGCCTCCCGACAAGCAGCTCCGACTCCCCACCACACCCAACAGGTTGCGTCGCGGGGTCTCGTGCAGCACCTCACCACCAAACCTAGCAACTCGCTATCGCAAGAACAATCAAAGCACAAGCATAGATGAAGGCTCCTGAACTCCACCAAGTAAAACTCTACCAAACTGGCTTCCTCCCTTGCCATGAAACTCCCCACGATCGGAGTCTGAGAGCAGACCGATCAAAAGAAGGGGAGGAGCTCCAGGGAACGGGAGAAGCCCCAGCCAATCGTGGAGGATCACTTGCCGTCGACCAAGCCGCCATCCACACTGTTGTTCCCGTGTCTTGCGGCTTTCCAACAAGCAAAATGCTTCACCGACGGCCTCTCCAAGCAGCAGCACCACCGACCCTTAACTAATAATCATATTAACCATGAAATATTATGCTATATCATGCATTCATATTTTTAAGTTACTTTCCATGTGCATGCAATTTTATATTCGTTGGGAACATAATTATAAAATAAATTAATTGTCAAAGTATCATCAATACAAGACGCGTGTAAAAAAAATATAAGCCTAATAATTCTCGAGATGGATGGAGTACTATGAAAATCTAATTTATAGTTATATTTATTTAATAATTAATAAAATACTTGTGTTGGTACATTTAAAAATAAATAATACACCTGAGGCAAAATCCTTTTCATCATCTTACTCACCCACGTTATGGACGACAACAAACTTGCAAATAAATACAAGACAAAAGCTTACTACAAAATGAAGGGGTACACGAGCCAATTATAGATTGAACCAATAATTAACCCGACACCAGTCCCCAACTTGGGCAAAGAGAAAAAACATCTCCTCAGAGAAAAGAACTGTGCAATTACAAATTTACTTTTAATCTTCTCACTAACATGTACTCCCTCCATATTTTAACTATATGACCGCCGCTTAACTTTTTGACAAACGTTTGACCTTCTCGTCATTATTCAAAAATTTATGTAATTATAATTTATCTTATGTCGACTTGATTTATCACCAAATATTCTTCAAGCATGAACTAAGACGAGTCATACATTAAATAAAGACGAGTTGGGTCCAAACGCTTGGTTATGACAAGTCAACGGCGTCATGACATTACAAATACGCGAGGGAGTATTTTGTTATAGCTGGTGGACATATCAGTTGTATTTGTTCCTTTAATCCTTTGACAACTTAGCCTGTGGTGTGTATAATCTTGAAGGTAGGGCATATTGCCTTGGTGTATCTACTCGCGCCTTGGCTGCTCTCCTAGTTAACACTATTGTTAATCTCTGCGCCATCCCTGTGCTTCCTCTGCCCTGGTTATAACTATTTGGTCGGGCACTGGTCTGGAGGCAGAACACTATCTGTATCAGGCGTCCGGTGCACCGTTTGCACGTGGTATGAACTCCTCGATACTGTTCCCTTCTCTCTGCTGCTTTTCCCATCACAGTTGTTTTAGTTCTCGTTTGGCACTACGCCATATCAAGTACCGAAGCGGCACGACTGGCTCATCTCATTTGACCTGAGCACGGTGTCTGAAAACGCCCACTTACGCCTCGGTCCGCTTGAAGTCAGGGTCGGGGTTGCTCGTTGCGAGCACGTGTGGATGCCAGCGCTAGACGTATCCTCGCCATATAATTCAGCCGTGTGAGTGGAGCTATCTAGAGGGCAGGGTGCTGTCTTGTCTTTAGATTGCACCGCCGCGATGTGTGTTAATATAGTGCGGTGTTCATGCTTCGAACTCGTTTTTTTCTATCGACCCCGTTCGCCTGTTTTATATGTCTGGTGCTCCTCGTCTGTTGTTATCGTTTTGTTTTGGCGCTAGGCAGCTGATGCCCTTCCCGAGCCACGCCACAGTGTCATCCGCCCGGTTGATTTGTGTATGGCGCTGGTCTCACAAGTCGCTACGCGCCGCGGTTCTACTGTCGCCGAGCAGCGGACACGCACGTCGGTGCTTTGGGGTTGCTCGGCCTTCTCATTGGGCCGCGTGCTCCTGCCATACCCTTTGTTGGCTAATGACTCGTTCTGTAGGATGTAGGGCCACGCGTCCGCGCATCACGATGAACGATGAACAGGTTCGTTGTGTCCGAGTCGGCAGTTCAGCCTATATTGGCTGTGCCCGATGAGCGCTGGTAGATACACCTCGTCCCGCAGGGTTCATCCATGTTCATCGCGGAGCGCTGGCGGTTCTTTGGTATGTTCCACGCGCAGAAAGATACAGCTGCATCTGCGATTATCCTACTGGGTCTGCCATCCATTTTGATGCGACGGTGACACCGACCTCGATGTTTCCACGAACGGCTTGCGAGACGCCGTCTCCCGCCTCGTATCGTTGCAGTCCGACACTTTGAAGCTAGGCGCCATGGCGCGCCGTCCTTGTAGCTGACGCCGAACCGAGGGTTATGGGATTCCTGCTATCGTACTCCGTCGCAGTCTCGTCGGCTATTTGTCTATCTCGGTCACCTCGCGATATTTGTGTCTGCGCCTCTGCCGGGTCTGCGGGCGCTAGGGGTGGCAGCTGAGAGTGCAGGCAGGGCTGAAGCGTTGTGCTGCTGACTCTCAGAGAAATAGGCGTTAGTTGAGTAGGCGGCCATGAACATAATATGGTGCCGAGTGATGTGCAACTGCAGTCCGTGGATAGCTAGGCACCCCGTTCGTGGGAGCACTGCCGGCCAAATGCGTGTTCCAAGAGCGGGCATAGACATCTAACTTACTACTTTTGTTTGTGTGTATTGGTCGGTCACTTTGCCAGGCTCTGTGCGGTCTACTGGTCCAGTTCAAAGTGCAGGTGTGGATTCAGTAAGATATGAGCAAGGTGGTAGCCAGCACTGCCATAACATTCTACTTGGATCGTATTGTAGAGTCTCATCCACTTACTACTAGAGACCGGGAGCCACTACCATGATCCGGGAGGGAGTGGCACTAATCAAGTCTATATCGCTGTCAGTCTGTGCTTACGCATTGTTGTATCACATCAGCCCTCTCCTGCCAATACTCTTGCGATGTGGCCGGGTCGGTGGCTTAATGGTCCGGGGTGCGAGGCAATAACTTCTCACACCACTCTTGCACGATAAAGACTCCATTTTCAAACAGAGCACCGCATGGCATCGGCTGTCTAACAGAGACGCTGCGCTTTAGCTAGCGAGCAGGGGAGGAAAGTTGCTCGGATGGTTGCTCGTGGGGATGCCCGCAGCATGGCGCGACGCTGCTGTCTCACGAATCGCCCCTGTGGACAGTGCTGGATACTATATGTCGATGTAAGATGTCAGAATGGAAGTGCCGGGTTGGGCCGCGGCGGCCTCTTTTAACGCGTGGCAATCACGCCTGCTTGGATGCCGCTGGCGACGCACGCACATCCGGGGGACATATGAGGAGCCGGCTTGAGGTTATATGAGACTTGGAATATATTAGGTGAACTTTTGCGTGTACTCAAGAACTTATATATATTTAAATATATTAGGCCGACGAGTGCATTTGCGGCTCTCTGGTCTCGACGATCGATGCATACGAGCTTCGTGTTTCCATATTCGAGTCAGCACAGGTTTCGCAAGTGAGATCCCATCGCTCGCTTTCGGCAAGAACTACAAATTAAACAATCACGAGAGAATCAATACTATTCCCCACACACGAAAATCCATCGAACACACAATCAAACGAGGAAGCCGTTGTTGCCGGGTGTGGGCCTAGGCGTCGCCTGCAAATTGGATGGATAGTCGCGCTTTGCCTGCTTTGTCGAATGGTTTCAGTGCCTATGGGGGGAGGACAGTTGGACGCCGAGGCACTGTCCGTCGGAGTGGGCCTGCTACCTCAGTGTCATATCCTCGGCCACGTGAATTCATCTCTAGCCATACTTCCTCCTGTTGGGTGCATTGGCTCGTTATGAATATTCCTATAGTGTGCTAGACCGCTGTATTGCAGAATGGTCATCACTTTCGGACTCTCTTCTCTTCAACATACTCGTTTTTCATTAGGCACGTCTTTTTCTTTCTCTACTCTCGCGCCATCTTATGGCCTCGTCGATTGTCATACTCCTATTACTTGTCCTCCAATCTTTTCCCTATTGCGTCTCTTTTTCCGCTCCCTAGGGTTTGGTCGGCCCTACGAGTTGCTTTTAGTTCGATTTAGCATATCTGTTACTGTGCCCGAAATCCTTTATAATCTCAATTTTCCTAAGCACTCTCATCCCTTGCACTAAACACAGTGCAAAGCCTTACACAGTCATAGGTTCTCTTTAGAGACACTTTCAACTACACAGTCTTGAAACCTTTAGAACTCATCCACTCCTCATTTCTCCGCCGCCCCGTTGTTGTCCCTTCTTGTGCTATACATCTTGAACTCTTATAAGTCAAGGAGTTATTGACTAATATGGGTCTTCGCGTGTATTCCTCTCGGATCAGCGAATATATGCGCTTTTACGATAATCAATACATAGGGCTTTTAGAGAAATTCTCTTTGTGAAGCACTCGCTGAATTCCTACCTATTGGGAAAATAACTACATTGCTAAAGACTCTAAATATGGTCAGTTGTATTTTGAATTTCAAAGAACTCTTTGAGTACCTATCTTCTCATGTCAAAAACATGAATTCCAACCCAAAACTTTCCTAGTAGAAATCTTATCTTCTTCTCTACATCTCTCATAGAATTCTTGATAAAATACTTTTGGTGAATTCTCAATGTCTAAAAATACATTCTGAATAATCAAATCAAATTGGCTCCATACATTATTGTAGATAATGAAACTTACGTCAATTCTGTTACTGGGAAACCTGTTCACATATTCGCAGATTGCTCTCATTTAAACTTTTGAACGCCAAAAATTGTGCGCTCTCTGCTCGGATAATTCATGTCTACAACGCTCAGTTGTGATCTCAATGTTACCACTTTTCACTGCGGAACATTCTGTCTATTATTATCCTATTATATGTATTGCACACATTGATACTTGTTGGGAGGAAGCTAACTATAGTCGGTCACGTGTGATTGTGTACTCCTCCTGGTCTTTACGAAGGTTTAGACGTTTTTTGTGCGCCCGATCGGCGTAGGCTGGTGAGGGGTTGGCATGCCCGTAATGAGGCGGTACTTTGATTACACGGTCTATAGCCAGATCCGGCCGTTAACGTGCGCCGTGGTAGACGAATCCTCACTCGCGACGGCGCCACGCGCATTAGGATTTCAGGGTCGGAGAATCTCCGTTCGGTCCGCCTCCGCACCATGCAACATGGTATTAAACTTGGCTAGGAAATGAGCTTTGCAATTCAGCAATTTCTGGGTCCAAGCGAAGACAATGCATAGGAGTGGAACACATTTGAGAAATTGACTGGGTGTTGCAATTACCGTGTGGTAGCTTTCGGTTACTCGTAAAAGAGCTTGCCATCGATACCCGATTGCTCAGTTTTGAGACGTTCGCTCGCGATAAGTTTATGTTGTGCTGCCTAAGCTTCTCATTGTTTTGTTGCCTCTCAGGCTTACGGAGGTGGTAAGCTGCGAGTGAGTACAAAGTTCATCCAAGGTGCAGTACGCCACTCCAAATGTTTACGGGCGAACCCTCCAATTGAGAACCACACTCAAACGGAAACCTCTCAGACAGAATGTAGCGCGTGACTGCGGTGACAGAATGATGTTCTGGGATTGACTACTCCATCTGTTGTCCGCCAGTTTGTCCCGTTTGCTGTGCCTCCCAGCCATCTTCAAGATAGAATCAAGAACAAGCAACAAGTCAAAAACAAGCATATGATTCATACACAACTCCACTCCGCATAATCATCATGGTGTCAAACGATATGGAATTTACATTAATTACTATGGTGTAGACAATTAAAATTTGTTCGGGTTCGCACACTCCTGCTCACTCCTGCCTCCCTACCAGCCTATTGTTGACTCTGTCTATGAACAGCATGAATGCGATTCCTGGACGGTAGCATTGTGACGACTCAAATCTCACAAATTGAGGTCCTCCAACTGTAGCAATTCTGTTTTACTAGGTAAATCTCTGGTGTAGTCTGTTCAAAGTGGAAATAACGCAACAGTCTCATCTCTTTCTTCGTGATTCCTTACACTCTGGTTGTAGGCTGACTCGCAAAACAACATGCCTCTATATCATTTCTTATTAGTTCTACAGTCTTGCGCTACTTTCTCACGCTATCTGGTGCATCTTTAGTAACTGGCTCTCCCCCTACGCAGATTGACCCCGGGTCCCCACAGCAGGATGTTCTAACCTTGTCCCAGTCCATAAGTTGACGGAGGACTAGATTGGATAACTACCGGCTCGACAGCGCTTAAGTAGAGCACACCTCAAGCACAGTACGGTATTTCATTGTCGTGAGATTTGAGATCGGCTAGAGCCTCTGTGGCGCGACGGGCCTGTCGGGTAAGCCAAAAGACCTGGACTGGCACACGGTAGATACGATACATTGTTATTCTAGTCGTCGCGCCGGCTAGCTACCAATCTCGAGACCAGTGGCATTCATCTGCATTCACTGACTATGCCTAGTCGCTCAGTGGACATAGCTACATAAATGTACGAAATAGCACATATCTGGACATAGCTACACATAAGCGCGTTGTTTCAAACGACAACCATGTAGTACTTGTGGCAATCATCTAGCAAATTCTATGCGCTCATGCGCCCACGCTCCTAAGGCTGTTGTACCGCGCATTTGCGAGTTTTTACATCATGTTGAACATTGGCACAGTGTGCATGATGTCTCGCCAGATGTCCGAACCTTGACTAGGCTCAGCTCTATGGTACGTCGACACTAATAGTTGTGAATCCTAGCCCGCTGCGTGGCCTGCAGGTCCTGCTCCACGCGCCCCACCCCGCCTGGAGCATGCCCTTCCTCCCTAGGGATGTCTTTGTCTGTGACTCTGTTGTGGTCTATTTCGCTCTGTCAAGTGGCCGTCTGTTAGCCTCGTTATCATTTGTTCTTGGTCAGCTGCTTGCCTCTCGACTTAGAGTGTGTGCTAAACCACTGGCATGCCAGCCCTTTTGCATAGCATTTCACAATGGCCAATCCGCCAACTGGTCCTCCTTTCCCTTCCTTGCCCGGGCTGCTCCCTCCTGGCGACTCTGTGCGGGGCCTTGCCCACATCCGGTGCCTTGTACATTACTTTATACTTTGGAGTATTGTGCTTTCTACATACAGTACATAGATTCTCTGTGTTCTTGAGCTCTAAATAAAGCTGGCCTTACCTTCATCGGCCTCTTGAACATACTGATGCGAGCCTGATCTTCTGCTTAGATAATCGGTGTTCGGCGTGTTAAAAGCTCAAGAAGCAACGACACCCAACGCTGTACACGTCACTCTTGTCAGTGGAGCTCGAACTTAGCAGGTTACTCTGGACTCTCAGATACGCCATCGTCACTTTCACCACGTCATCGTGTCGCACTACAGCTTACCCTAATTTTGGAGCACCCAAACAGAACTCTTTGGCAATAAAATTGTTACAAGCAAATATGCTTCATCGGACTTGGACATCCCCATTGTACGATACGGGCGTTGGTCCGTGAGTGGTAGGAATAAAAATTGCCTCTCAAGAGATTCGGCCAATGCAACTTTTAGGCGGATCTCCAGTGTCTGATGGAATGGATCATTTTGGCAGTGGATTAGATAGTGCTAAAGTCTTTTGGGGACAAATCTCATCACACAAGAACTGGGAACTCTCAAACTGCAGAACAACAACCAAAAGAAGCTTTGACGATGTTTTCATGGTTGACTCTAGAAAGTAGAAGCAGCTCCTGTGTAAATTCTGTCCTATCTATTCTCATCAAATCCCTATGCACTTTTTTGTATCGCCAACAGGGTTGTTCAGTCTATCAAGATTATGCCTTTAAAAACAGTCCCTGACCTCGCTTCACCAATGATTATGTCTCTGTCAACAGCTTGGTGGCCAACTCACTGTCATCTCGGCTCATCACAGCTTAAATGAAATGTCTGTTCTCCTATGTTCATCATATCTGTTAACAATTGGCTCCGTGTAGATTCTGAAAATACTCGCCCTCTTTCATGATGTCTTGCCTTTTTGATTCGTTGTCTTGTACATTGATTTCCATTCTATCCCAAGTAAAGTTCCGTTAGAGCAACCCACAAGAGAGGCACAAATTCCTAGCAGAGGAGCAGGTAAACAATGCTTAGCCAATATATATGGGTACAGGGAATTGTTCAATGAATCAATGCAAAAACATGAAATTCATAATTTATCTCGAATTAGCAATCAGCGCAGAAAAGTTGAAAATTTTTGTGTATACAGATAGCTAGCCCTTTGTCACATGGTCCATTGTAGGCATTGCCTCGTGGTACCAAACGGAACAAGTACAATCATCAACCTCCAACTTTATTCTCTGCATTTTCCATGGAGCGGTACTTATATGGTTCTTGCCACTCATCAATAATCTGCAACAGAATACCAGCGTATTAAGAAACGGAATTCTAACAGCCAATTGGCTTAGGGCTGAGAAGGTTTAGCAGTTACAGCTGAGAGGAAGAAGGGAAGGGCAAGAGAGGAAGGAAAAGGAATGAAACAATCCTAAATTTTCTTTGCTGATTGTAAAATACCCATATATAAGCTGGCACCTAAGTTAAAAATCGTCCGAGTTTTGGGTTGAGGGATTACAGGCTCAAATCTAAAGTTGATGGATGAATTTTACATATTCACGAAAAGTTGATGTAAAATGAATCTTTAATTCTCCGAACGTCCATCCAAATTAACTCTACAATTAGCTAGGGTTTAGAAAATATTATATGTTAGCTAGAAACTTACAAGCAGGTCCATCCTATGCGTACCTACTTTAGAACGTACGTATCTGAATTCAGCATTAACTACCATCAACTTCACGGTGTTTTTTTATCCTATTTCTACCCTCTGCTCATATGCCTTAATTAAAGATGGGATTGTTGCAACTTTACCCCTTGGCAGCTGTCGATGATCTCTGGTTTTTAGGTTACGGGATTTTCCCATGCAATCCTTGGGCAGCAGTTGCAATCTATAGCCTGGTCCGTTGAGCCGAGTCCACACACTCACGTATTTTTGCTGATGCCGTGAAATTGGACTTCCTCCGCGCTACCTTGCATGTCTCGGTCTTCCAATGCCCAACCACGAGGCAGTGGAGCTTGCCCACGGTAATGATCATTGGCACGCCGGAAGAAGTAGAGTAGCTTCTTGGAGAACGTTGAAGCTGGATGCCCTCCACGAGTGCCGCATAGCGTGCACACGGCTTCCATGTTGGATCTCCGTCCGTGTTGAAGCCCAAGTCAAAACGCTGACCTCATAGTACTGGACGCCCCTTGGGGATGGCTGTCTGGCAGCACCTATCCCAGAACAGACACATACCTGTGAGTCCGCCATGAAGGTCATCTTCCTGCATGCGGTGGCCACACAAGACCAGCCTGGTGTAGCTGCGGCCGTTCTACCTTAAGCGGTAAGCGTAGCGTTCGACAACCACGCCCGTGATTGTTGCCCGAAGTCAGATAATCTATATGGTGTGCATCTAAGTTCACAACCAGCCCGTACCGTCATCCCGGCAGAAGTACTATTGTAGCCATAGTTTGGGCGAATATACATCCTCATTCGTACCTACCTTCCCGTCAGCGGAGAATGTTACAGCAGCTCCACCGTCTTTGTAATAACGGCTTGCCATCTCTACTGGTTGTTGGCACGGTGAAGCTTGAAGCCGGGGCAGGGCGGCAAGGCAGGGACTCCAGGCCAAAACGGGTAAGGGATCTCTAGCGCCGCAGCTTCTCACGCCGGTGGCTGCAAGAGGCCGGCCGAACAATATCCCCGCGATCCCCTATGCAGAGCCTAGTAGCTGAAGCTAAGCATGTGAATGCATGGATTGATTTTGTGATCCTTCTATTCAATTCTTTCCAACGCGTTGGTTCTGCGGTAAGTTTCTTCGGAAGCCTATGATAGCTAAATATACTACTCGAGTCGGGATTCTAAATAATTCACAAGTCCCACATTAGCTAGAGCTAGCTCGATCTTTCATAAAAGACTAGGAAACCGAGAGATCAAAGCTACGTACAACCGTGTGATGCTTTGACTCTGGACCTGTTCTACTTCTAGGCTTCTAGGTAGGCTCTATGCATGCCTCAGGCGTAATTCTACAGGTCTAATGCAGAGAAGCTAGATAATATCTTACTAGATACTCCTACTGATTACTATTCAACAGCTCTTCTAACTTGGGCAATTTCCTATTCAATTGTAGTGGAGTACTCACAAATAAATTCTTTCAAAAGGCACGTGTCAATAATCTTTCATGATAAATACTGCATAGTCTATCATTTTTGCTAGGATTTCTGCATTTCTTCCCATAAATAAACTACTATAAATACAATGTTTCACATCAACAATTTATTCATTGTGCATTTATTACAAATGTCACAAGCAATGAAAAAAAGAGCGGGGGGGGGGCGGGGGGATCTTTATGTTTCTCTATAATTATCGACCATCGGATGGAATAAAGAAAGAGATATCTTGTATTGGTTGATCCTCGGATGGTCCAGACAAGAACGGTTGAGGATTATTTGTTGTGGAAGAAACTATAAAATATTCATAAGAAATTCAATAAAGCTCCAACACATCTAAACTTTCAAACTTTGATAGAGTGTCCAACTCTATCAACAACACAATTAAAACCTCAGATATTCCCTCCTTATGGACATGTTAATCGGATCGCGAAAATAAGTAAGGTATACACGTTTGATATACTTGGCGATTGGTTAACAGCTCCATTTGCATATTAATTAGATTTCAAAGTATCGTCTTGTGGAATCAATCAACGTCCATGTGGAACCCCGGCTAAATAAAACGACCCTCTCATCAAAAAGGTAACAAAGAATCACTATACTTTTTCTATTTATTCTTTTAATTTAAACATGGGAGGAGGTGTTGGCTGATATCTGTTAGGCCACCCGGCGGCTAATCGCACGTGGCAAAGTAATATACGTGATCAGGTCTACTCGTTTTCTAAATTCCTCTGTCTCCTCTATACTAGTATATATATTGATTCTCCAGTGACTAGAGACACGATACTCATACTTTCCGTTTCTCTCGCCAACCGCAACATACATTGCCGTAATCGAAAATGTCAAGAAGCACGCCGCGGAGCTGCTTTGGCGTTTGGATACACCACCTTAATTTTCATCGGTTCTGTGCATGCGCAATGGGTTTAATTCCCTGCGAGCCTGAGGCTGAATATTCATCTAGAGTTTGCTTGCTGTCTCGCTTTCAAAGATAATCTACAAAATGGCCTTTTGAATCTTGGCTCACTCATTGCCCTTTCTAACAGAAGTCAGGTTTCTTTCTTTTTTGTTGCTAATCCGGCCATCGGTGAGACAAACCGGAAGTACAACCGGCCGAAGCCATGTTATCCAGACCATCCCAAGTTAAAGCGAAATGGCTGCCACCTGTGCCCTACAAGCTCGAAAAACTCAATTAATCCGACCCTTTAAGAAGATATGCCCCTATTGTTTGCAATGTATCACGTCAATCAAAAATTTGAAAAATACATCTAGTAGGCATTAGATCAACTACTGTAGATCAATATCACTTCCCACAAAACTGCAAATTCAATTTTTTCACAACTTGGTCGAGGGAGCTGGACCCTCTCTAAATGGAGATCGTCGAGACCCCTTTTTGTGAGTTCCCGGGGATAGAGGCTCGCTTAAGGGAGACTTGTGTATCCGCCCTGATCCGCTCCGCAATCACAACTAGGGCAACGCGGGGCTTATACCAGGTTCGGACCGCCTATCGAGCGTCACCCTACTCCTGTGTGTGCGACATCTATGGACTGAGTCGTAACAACCAGGTTCCTAAACCTGCGAGAGGCCTCGCCTGCCTTCTCTCTAACGAGCCTTTAGGTCTATCGAGTATCGTCCCTTTCCTCGGTCGGGTAAAAAGGTTCCTCTTTTTATAGGCTCAAGGGGATCCACAATGCACCGCCTCTAACCTACATTTTAAAATCGGGGCGGGGGACCACCTAAACTTGATCCGGCAATCTCCGAATACCGTGCCACTTCGTCCGGAAGCTTAAGCCTCAAGCTCGTCCTTGAGCGGGAGAACTGCCAGCGCCGTCCCCGTCGCCTGACAACGGCGGACAGTCCCTGTTATTCTCTCATTAAATCCGGGTGAAGACTTGTGACGCACCGTCTTACTCGTGGAGGGGAAAGCTCCGAAACCATGCCTCTGACCGCGGACGGCGTCATACCTACCTCCACTCCGGGCCGGGGACAGAGGCGAAGTGGGGCGGCACGGTTGCCCGTCCAGTACGGTGTGCCGGCTGACAGGCCGGTCAGCAGAGACCGGTCTTCCTGACTCGAGTGCGTCACGTCGGGCGGCAACCGTACCGTCAAACATTGCCCTACGCATTTAATGCGGCGACGGGCAAGTTGGGGCAGCGCAGCCATTGATGGCGGTACAGTGTACGGTCCCTTCCCGCTTTAGCTCCCCCCCACACATGGCAGCTGGGCGG
>CM020183.1:18832864-18907019 GCA_009805545.1 Oryza longistaminata | reverse complement strand
GAGTAGCCAGGAGCTGGGGTGATGGCGGCGGGTGCGTTTGGTGAGAGCGGCAGCTCCGCGACCGGAGGCGGAGGGGCGTCAGATCCAGATCTGCAGCCTCGTTGGGGGTGAGGCTGTGGGCGTGTTGGCAGGCAGGTGAGGATGAGAAGAGGGGCTAGAAGATGGGTGGTTGGCGCGAGGAAGAAGGCCGAGGGGAGGGGCGGCCAACTTCTGGCCGTCTGCTTCCTGGAACCCCGGTGAGTAGGTGGCCGGCGAAATGTTGGGCGTCGCGGAGGTGGAGGAGCAGGTGGCGTGGCGAGTCGGTTCGCTGGCAAGTAAGTAGTGCCGCGAGGAGTTGGGAAAGGAGGCCTAGCTTCTGAGAGTGCCGGCGAGGTGCTTAGAGGCTGGAAGATGGTTAAGTTATCGATTTTGATTTTTTTCTTAAAGAGAGAGTGCCCTATAATTTGGGACAGAGAGAGTAAGAATTAAGATTAATTGTTGTAAAATAAATTATGAAAAAATATATAAACCATGTCACTTTTCAAAAGGTTAATCAAATATATAAAGGAAATTGATGGTCAATGTTTAAAGAGTTGATTACACTTTAGACCAGTTTTTTTTTTAAAAAAAAAACATTACGCTTTGGACTACTGGAGCCACAAATAGGTGGCCTAGAGGGTCCTCCCTCAGCCCGATTCGGTGCATGCCGGTGAGCCCTCTTTTCATGACATTGGCGAGGTTCGTTCCTTCACTGCCAAATAATGAGCTTGAGCGCTCGATCTCGGGAGAAACAGGTGAAGGCGGATGAGCCTGTGTGTCCCAGAGGGCCAAGCTCAACCTTCGTGGCTTCGTGCGAAGGGGACGAAGCCACGAAGGTTGAGCTCAGCCCTTGGGGTGGTGGATCAGAGGAGTTGGAGCTCAAGCTCAAGGAAGGACATCGTGTCCTTTGCCAAGCCTACTGACCTCCCCGTTCTCATTTTCCCTGTTGGCAAGGAGCCAGTGAGTAAAAGCATAACATTATTCATGCATGTTTCGTGCAGTATAATAAATTTAAAGGATTTTACAGAGCACAATATTTCAAAAATAACATATAGGTGAAATATACCGGAATTCTGACAAAATAACCAACTCATTTCAAGAATAGACAATGCCAAAAATGTTGACGCTGATAGTATGAGGTGAAAGGTTGTTTTGCCATGTCATATGGGGTTAGTGGTAGAAGCATTGGCACTGACCTCTGGTCCACTGCGGTTGTTAAAAAATTCAGCTACATTCACCAAACGAGATTGATGTTGTTAAAAAAGTTCGAACTGTATCATTTTTTCTTTACATGCATATTTTTTCTACCGCTACGCTGAAAGTTGTGATCTCTTTCATATTTATATCATAATATAATATATTTATTTTGACAAAAAATAATGTAGTTATCAAGTTATAATGAATGAAAATATCTCAATAAAGTTCTAGAACATGTAATATATGACCTTTTCATAGTTTCTCAAGTTCGAAATAAAGTAAATTTATGAACAGAATTTGTTATTTTAGAGAGATAATTGGTTAGAAGTCACGGTGTAAAGTATAAGTACATGCTTGCTACAACAAAACATTGAAAAAGGGGGCTAGGCGTGGATGAAAGCAAAAATCACAAGTCACCTGGCTAGGTCAGTAAATCTGGTAAATACTGGCTGTAGAGCTTATTATACTGTAAAGAGGTGATCAGCCCTGCTAACAAGCATGACAAAACCACGCTACCTCATACCATAGCTCAGTGCCAATATCTATGGCACCAATACGTTATATGTCCGCACCATCGAGTTTGGTGCAGAGCTCATGGTTTATTTTAGGATTTAGTTTTTGTCACGATATATTTTTCAAATATGTTGGGTAAATGGCCAATTTGTCAAAATTTTGGGACATATTAAATACTCCAATTTATCTCTATATATGTAATATATGTCATATACACTACTACAAAAATCGTTTTTGCAAACGGACAAAATGTATTTTCGCATGCAGTTGGGCGGGCTGCATGGTAGAAAAGGTCTGCAAAAATCACGATTTTCACATGTGGCCCAACTTTTTTTCTTGAAATTATCTTATTTTTCTATATATTTTCTAAAGACGTGTAAGGAGAGAGGGCTAAGCTAATGGACTTCCAGAACAGTCAGCAGAGTGGGCCACCTGCTAATTAGCTTCGTTTCCTGCTATTCTCCGCTCCCTCCGTCCAATAAAAAACTAACCTAGTACTAGAGTACTGGTTGGGATACATTTTAGTATTATGAATATGGACACATCTTTATTAAATTTATTGTACTAGAATATGTCACATCTAGTACTAGACTCGTTTTTGTTGGGACGGGGGGAATATTTTACAGTTCTCTATAGTTTGTACGCACATTCTTTACTTATTATACAGTATACCGTATAACTATAAATTTTTCTTTCTAAATGCCATTGTATTTGATTATATTGTAGATATTAATGAATGCCAAGATTCTAATAATTACCCTTGTCACGGAGAATGCCATAACAAACCCGGCGATTTTGATTGTTTCTGCCGTGCGGGTAGCCGTGGAAATGCAACTATTCCTGGAGGATGTCGGAAGGACTTTTTACCTCTAAAAGCACAGCTGGCAATTGGTAGGGCACATATTATTCCAACTCAGTTGCTGTTGCATCTTATGATCTGCTTGATCTGGTCCTGGACTTCTCAATAACATCAATATAAAAACACTGGTGCTAAAATGCTTGCTTAAATCTTTTTTTACTAATGATAAATCTTCGCTCTCTAGGAATTGCTGCATGTGTGTTGGCTGGCCTGTTTGCTTTCCTTGGATGGGAAGTGATTCGGCACAAAAGGAGCATTAATTAGAAAACAAGCTTTGTTAAGACAGACTGATGAGTTTTTTCAACAACATGGAGGCCAACTATTGCTAGAAATGATGAAAGCAGAAGGCAATATCGGGTTCACACTCTACAAGAGAGTGGAGATAGAGACCGCAACAAAAAACTTCAACAAGGCACAAATCATCGGTGAAGGAGGGCAGGGAACAGTCTACAAGGCAGTCTTAGATGGAACTGTTGTTGCGATAAAAAAGTGCAAGGAGATTGACGAGAGTAGGAAGATGGACTTCATGCAAGAGTTGGTCATACTTTGTCGTGTCAACCATCCTAACATTGTCAAGTTGCTCGGCTGCTGCCTACAGTTTGAGGCGCCTATGCTTGTCTATGAATTCGTGGAAAATAAAACATTACAGGAGCTGCTTGACCTCCAGAGAAGCAAGAGGTTCCATGTCACGCTGGGAACCCGCCTAAGGATAGCTGCCGAATCAGCTGATGCACTTGGGCATCTCCACTCACTACCACACCCAATACTCCATGGTGATGTAAAGCCAGCCAACATCCTTCTTGCTGAAGGATTGGTAGCAAAGGTGTCTGACTTTGGGTGTTCAACTATTGATGAGAAAACACAATCTATGCTTAAAGGCACACCTGGGTATATTGACCCAGAGTACCTGCTTGAGTATCAGCTCACAGCCAAGAATGATGTCTACAGTTTTGGTGTCATTCTTCTTGAGCTTCTAACAAGTAAGAGGCCATTGTCAAAAGAAAGTAAGACATTGGCGTCAATGTTTCAGGAGGCTATGATGGATGGAACATTCCATGAGCTTCTTGATAGCGAAATAATAGATGAAGCCAGCAGGGGAGTCCTCCATCAGATTGCGGTTCTAGCGATTCAATGCTTGGCTCTTCCTGGAATGACAAGGCCGGTGATGCAGCAAGTCGCAAAGGAGCTTCGCCGATTAGCACTATCAGATGAAGTGCAGCAATGCCCACAGCCACCTCTGGTTCTCGAGGGTCTCAACTTTGCAGTGGTGGGTAGCATGTGTACAACTTCCTTGTTGTACACCGAGGGCAATAGCACCGGAGTTTATGATATTGAGAAGAAAACCGTGATGAGCACAGAATTTGCCAGATGATCGATTGTGTGTGTGCGCTATATTGATTGCTTTACTTTGTATGCTTGTACGCTTGTGTTTGGTTTGAGTGTTCTTCAATACTTATGGAGGTGGAAGATCTAGCTCCAACATTAGTCATAAGGACAAAGATCCTGCAAGACAATAATGTAATGCTATAAGTAAGTACTTCAGACATTATTAGAAGTGTTGTAATAAAACTAATAATGACAGCTATCTATATATGTGAAAGTAGTGCTTATTAGATGTGTTGTAAAAGATTCTTGAATATGTTGGTGTGGGTTTAGTGTCTGATTTATCGATTGCTCTATATCATCTGCAAACATGTAGAATAGTATTTATTAATGTAAGCATGGTGCTTAGATTACTAAATATCACTATCTGGGCATATATGCTACGGGACAGTAGAGGTGGGCCGTTGATGGTGACAGCTCAGTACGGATATTCCTCCACGTTAGTATATATTCCTAAGACAAATTCCTGGGGAGGGTACTCCTCCGTATTTAGCCCCGATTGGACGGCCATGACAGGCTGTCGTAATAAACTCGGCAACCCGGGGTGGTCTCTTGAAACACCAGGAGCGCACTGTTAGGGGGTATTGGCCACATGATTGTATACTAGCAAATGTAAATTAGAGATTGAGCGTGTACTAGAAGTATAAGAATTGATTACTTTCCATCTCTTCTTCTATTTAGTTAGAATTATTTATTAGAATGAATCTAAAAGCTTTGCTTCGTGTCATTCTACCATTATACTGAATTAACCCCTACTTAGACTTTGATGAAGGCAAGTATTATATTTGTATATGACTATTAGCATGGTTCTCTCTTTCAAATCTTCCCTTGAGATAAAATAAATATGATACCTTAGAATACTTCCAGGTGAAATGCTACAATGGTATATCCATAAGCTTGTAGATTACTTCTGTAACCATAAATATATCATGACTTTCTACGTCATTGCTGGGAATGAATATTTCTAGTAATGTCGTTAAGAAATACCAACATTGGGGCTATTGCAACGTGGTTTAGTGTTGGGTAGTGATATTGTAATATTGCTTAATTATATCTATTGTTTTACTATATTCTAATTATGATTTATAAATGTTGCTTTTATGCAAATATCCTATAGCCTATCCTTTGTGAATATCTTGCATCATACCTTCTCGTTGGTATGACTTGTTGAGTACGGTGGTTGGTACTCAGTCTTACTTTATTTTTCCCTAGAAGCAGAGAATTATTTAGATGGTGAGTTATATGAGGATTAAGGTTGTTTCGGACGCTAAGGATGCCTGTGGTTTATGGAGGAAGCTATGCTTTATCATGAAGATTAGAGTTTAGAGTTTTTGCTTATTTTCCACCGTGTTTGTAAGAATTATTTAATATTTTTTTGTATAAGACGTGGAACTATTTATCAATTTGTCGTTTCTATACTCTGGCTAGTTCTAGACAGAGATTTTAATACACATTCTGCTTGAAATTTGGGTAGCGAATTTCTGGGCGTGAAGAGTGCTGCTCGATTATTGGATGAATCGCTCGAGCGGAGGCCGGCCACCACCCTCCGGCCAACTCCGGCGGCGGAGGAGAGTGCTAATAAAACCATCGCCTCGCGTCCTGGGCCTCCTGGGCCTTCTGGGCCTTCTGTTGGGTACTGGGCCTCCTGGGCCCTCTGTTGGGTCGTGGCCCTCTCTGGTCTCTTTATTCATTTTCCATTTTTTCCCCTCTCCTTTGCTTCTTCAAGTATAAAATACTGGCATAGGTTTTTCTCCAAATAAAATGAGAATTATGATAATATATTGCAAAGGAACCACACGTAAAGTTTCTTCAAAAATAAATATTCTATTTTTTTAATCCTTACACCGTGAAAAGCCTATTTTCACATGAACTAAAAACTGCCCTTTGTTTCAATTTTAACCTTTTAAGTAGGTCCAAACTGTTCCTAATAAAATGTAGCCTCTTAATTACCTGCATCTCCAAACTCATTTTCTTTTGGAAAAATAAAACACCTCCCATAGAGAGGTTCATAATGTGCATCTCCAAACTCATTTCTTTTGGAAAAATAAAACACCTCCCATAGAGAGGTTCATAATGTGCATCTCCAAACTCATTTCTTTTGGAAAAATAAAACACCTCCCATAGAGAGGTTCATAATGTGCATCTCCAAACTCATTTCTTTTGGAAAAATAAAACACCTCCCATAGAGAGGTTCATAATGTTACTAATCTCCATTCACTTTTAACCTCCCGCTCTGTGAGAGAAAGAGAGGGAGGAGAGGAAGAAAAAGAGAGGGAGAGGAGAAAATGAGGGAGATAGAGGTGAAGTAAGAGAGGGGAAAATATCAGAGTGTTGAGAGAGGAGAGGATAAGAGGTGAAAAATTTTGAAGTGGTGAGGGAGGGATAAATTTTTGCATGCGGACCTAAAGAGATCCGAAAATAGATTTTCACATGCAGATCGTTAAAAGGCTTGCATGCGAAAATAGACTCATTTTTACATGCGGCCCCTTAAGAGGCCCGCCTGTGAAAATAGATTTTTGCATGCGGGTCTCTTAAGGAACCGTATGTGAAAATGGAGGTCGAATTTTACAGATGTTACCAATTACGGTCCGTCTGCCATCTAAAGGCGTCCTCGTACAGAAAGTTTATGTAGTAGTGATAGTTTGTCAATTTTTCTAATCTATGCCAATAAAGTGAATGATCTTTTAGAAAACAAAATTTAATGGTTGTTGAGGAGGTAGTATAAATTTTGGTAACTTAAAACTGGGTACTTCCCCAGTACCTTTGAAGAACCATAAAATTTGTCCTTGCAGATGTTCAAATATCTTTGTAAATAGAAATGGGGCAAATATAAGGCGGAGACCACATCTTTGAAGCCTGGTGGTAACCATGCAAACATCACCTAGAAAGATCTAAAAAAATCTCAAAAAGCTCACACATATAGATAATATGATATTAGAAAACCATACAAAACTACAAGACCAAACTTGACTGTTGTGACATAAAAATAGTAAATAGTGAAGAAAAAGAGAAACATTAGGAATAATGTTATTTCATAGCGGCTTGGTAATTTTAATTTATATCTCACAGACAAAGTTGAATTTGGTAGTACATTTTTGTATGCATATGGTTGTCTAATATCATCTTATCTATATATGTGAATATTTTGATATTTTTTTGAACTCTATACAAAAGTTTACGAGTTTGCACCAAATATATGATTTCCGTACTACATATTGACAACTAAAATGCCTTAGTATACATATTTCCAACAAATAAGAAAATATTATATATAGCCAACTTGTGCAGTATAGAAGTCTTGTATATTTGTTAATTAAGTTTGTTTTTTTTTCAAAGATTTTTTGTTCAGCATATGAAGAGCAATCGTTTGCACAAATGATAATAGCACAAAATGTTTTTGGGCAGCTTATGAAAGATGATTCATGTACACGAAAACAATGAAAATATTTTGTGTAGCATATAAGAGGCAAATTATATTTCCAAAATAATTAATCTTGCAAAAAATATAAAATATATATACATAAACTTCTATGTCACGCAAGGAGCCTATAAATAATTTTCATAATTTTCAGAAACGTATAGTTGATTCAATTAGTTGTCTAGGCATTCAACTTTTTTTCTTGAAATTATCTTATTTTTCTATATATTTTCTAAAGACGTGTAAGGAGAGAGGGCTAAGCTAATGGACTTCCAGAACAGTCAGCAGAGTGGGCCACCTGCTAATTAGCTTCGTTTCCTGCTATTCTCCGCTCCCTCCGTCCAATAAAAAACTAACCTAGTACTAGAGTACTGGTTGGGATACATTTTAGTATTATGAATATGGACACATCTTTATTAAATTTATTGTACTAGAATATGTCACATCTAGTACTAGACTCGTTTTTGTTGGGACGGGGGGAATATTTTACAGTTCTCTATAGTTTGTACGCACATTCTTTACTTATTATACAGTATACCGTATAACTATAAATTTTTCTTTCTAAATGCCATTGTATTTGATTATATTGTAGATATTAATGAATGCCAAGATTCTAATAATTACCCTTGTCACGGAGAATGCCATAACAAACCCGGCGATTTTGATTGTTTCTGCCGTGCGGGTAGCCGAGGAAATGCAACTATTCCTGGAGGATGTCGGAAGGACTTCTTACCTCTAAAAGCACAGCTGGCAATTGGTAGGGCACATATTGTTCCAACTCAGTTGCTGTTGCATCTTATGATCTGCTTGATCTGGTCCTGGACTTCTCAATAACATCAATATAAAAACACTGGTGCTAAAATGCTTGCTTAAATCTTTTTTTACTAATGATAAATCTTCGCTCTCTAGGAATTGCTGCATGTGTGTTGGCTGGCCTGTTTGCTTTCCTTGGATGGGAAGTGATTCGGCACAAAAGGAGCATTAGAAAACAAGCTTTGTTAAGACAGACTGATGAGTTTTTTCAACAACATGGAGGCCAACTATTGCTAGAAATGATGAAAGCAGAAGGCAATATCGGGTTCACACTCTACAAGAGAGTGGAGATAGAGACCGCAACAAAAAACTTCAACAAGGCACAAATCATCGGTGAAGGAGGGCAGGGAACAGTCTACAAGGCAGTCTTAGATGGAACTGTTGTTGCGATAAAAAAGTGCAAGGAGATTGACGAGAGTAGGAAGATGGACTTCATGCAAGAGTTGGTCATACTTTGTCGTGTCAACCATCCTAACATTGTCAAGCTGCTCGGCTGCTGCCTACAGTTTGAGGCGCCTATGCTTGTCTATGAATTCGTGGAAAATAAAACATTACAGGAGCTGCTTGACCTCCAGAGAAGCAAGAGGTTCCATGTCACGCTGGGAACCCGCCTAAGGATAGCTGCCGAATCAGCTGATGCACTTGGGCATCTCCACTCACTACCACACCCAATACTCCATGGTGATGTAAAGCCAGCCAACATCCTTCTTGCTGAAGGATTGGTAGCAAAGGTGTCTGACTTTGGGTGTTCAACTATTGATGAGAAAACACAATCTATGCTTAAAGGCACACCTTGGTATATTGACCCAGAGTACCTGCTTGAGTATCAGCTCACAGCCAAGAATGATGTCTACAGTTTTGGTGTCATTCTTCTTGAGCTTCTAACAGGTAAGAGGCCATTGTCAAAAGAAAGTAAGACATTGGCGTCAATGTTTCAGGAGGCTATGATGGATGGAACATTCCATGAGCTTCTTGATAGCGAAATAATAGATGAAGCAAGTATGGGAGTCCTCCATCAGATTGCGGTTCTAGCGATTCAATGCTTGGCTCTTCCTGGAATGACAAGGCCGGTGATGCAGCAAGTCGCAAAGGAGCTTCGCCGATTAGCACTATCAGATGAAGTGCAGCAATGCCCACAGCCGCCTCTGGTTCTCGAGGGTCTCAACTTTGCAGTGATGGGTAGCATGTGTACAACTTCCTTGTTGTACACCGAGGGCAATAGCACCGGAGTTTATGATATTGAGAAGAAAACCGTGATGAGCACAGAATTTGCCAGATGATCGATTGTGTGTGTGCGCTATATTGATTGCTTTACTTTGTATGCTTGTACGCTTGTGTTTGGTTTGAGTGTTCTTCAATACTTATGGAGGTGGAAGATCTAGCTCCAACATTAGTCATAAGGACAAAGATCCTGCAAGACAATAATGTAATGCTATAAGTAAGTACTTCAGACATTATTAGAAGTGTTGTAATAAAACTAATAATGACAGCTATCTATATATGTGAAAGTAGTGTTTATTAGATGTGTTGTAAAAGATACTTGAATATGTTGGCGTGGGTTTAGTGTCTGATTTATCGGTTGCTCTATATCATCTGCAAAAATGTAGAGTAGTATTTATTAATGTAAGCATGGTGCTTAGATTACAAAATATCACTATCTGGGCATATATGCTATGGGACAGTAGAGGTGGGCCAACAGAGGTGGGCCGTTGATGGTGACAGCTCAATACGGATATTCCTCCACGTTAGTATATATTCCTAAGACAAATTCCTGGGGAGGGTACTCCTCCGTATTTAGCCCCGATTGGACGGCCATGACAGGCTGTCGTAATAAACTCGGCAACCCGGGGTGGTCTCTTGAAACACCAGGAGCGCACTGTTAGGGGGTATTGGCCACATGATTGTATACTAGCAAATGTAAATTAGAGATTGAGCGTGTACTAGAAGTATAAGAATTGATTACTTTCCATCTCTTCTTCTATTTAGTTAGAATTATTTATTAGAATGAATCTAAAAGCTTTGCTTCGTGTCATTCTACCATTATACTGAATTAACCCCTACTTAGACTTTGATGAAGGCAAGTATTATATTTGTATATGACTATTAGCATGGTTCTCTCTTTCAAATCTTCCCTTGAGATAAAATAAATATGATACCTTAGAATACTTCCAGGTGAAATGCTACAATGGTATATCCATAAGCTTGTAGATTACTTCTGTAACCATAAATATATCATGACTTTCTACGTCATTGCTGGGAATGAATATTTCTAGTAATGTCGTTAAGAAATACCAACATTGGGGCTATTGCAACGTGGTTTAGTGTTGGGTAGTGATATTGTAATATTGCTTAATTATATCTATTGTTTTACTATATTCTAATTATGATTTATAAATGTTGCTTTTATGCAAATATCCTATAGCCTATCCTTTGTGAATATCTTGCATCATACCTTCTCGTTGGTATGACTTGTTGAGTACGGTGGTTGGTACTCAGTCTTACTTTATTTTTCCCTAGAAGCAGAGAATTATTTAGATGGTGAGTTATATGAGGATTAAGGTTGTTTCGGACGCTAAGGATGCCTGTGGTTTATGGAGGAAGCTATGCTTTATCATGAAGATTAGAGTTTAGAGTTTTTGCTTATTTTCCACCGTGTTTGTAAGAATTATTTAATATTTTTTTGTATAAGACGTGGAACTATTTATCAATTTGTCGTTTCTATACTCTGGCTAGTTCTAGACAGAGATTTTAATACACATTCTGCTTGAAATTTGGGTAGCGAATTTCTGGGCGTGAAGAGTGCTGCTCGATTATTGGATGAATCGCTCGAGCGGAGGCCGGCCACCACCCTCCGGCCAACTCCGGCGGCGGAGGAGAGTGCTAATAAAACCATCGCCTCGCGTCCTGGGCCTCCTGGGCCTTCTGTTGGGTACTGGGCCTCCTGGGCCCTCTGTTGGGTCGTGGCCCTCTCTGGTCTCTTTATTCATTTTCCATTTTTTCCCCTCTCCTTTGCTTCTTCAAGTATAAAATACTGGCATAGGTTTTTCTCCAAATAAAATGAGAATTATGATAATATATTGCAAAGGAACCACACGTAAAGTTTCTTCAAAAATAAATATTCTATTTTTTTAATCCTTACACCGTGAAAAGCCTATTTTCACATGAACTAAAAACTGCCCTTTGTTTCAATTTTAACCTTTTAAGTAGGTCCAAACTGTTCCTAATAAAATGTAGCCTCTTAATTACCTGCATCTCCAAACTCATTTCTTTTGGAAAAATAAAACACCTCCCATAGAGAGGTTCATAATGTGCATCTCCAAACTCATTTCTTTTGGAAAAATAAAACACCTCCCATAGAGAGGTTCATAATGTTACTAATCTCCATTCACTTTTAAAGAGGCGGCTAGTATACGCGCTATGTCACTTCCACGATGCAGATACACCAAGCGACATTTTTCTCTAAATTAACCATGTTAATAACTTTCTATAAAAAAAATAAATTTTGCCTCGAGTTTCTTTAAAGAATATTTAGTACAAAGTGATACTTTCTGAGTTGTAAGTTTAAAATTCGAATTCATAGTTTCAAATTTTGGGTTGAAAGTTCCAGGTTATTAGTAGAATTTCCGTTCAAAAAGTATCTATTGCTTAAATCTCAAAAATTATTGCACGGCAGGAATCAGGTAAATTTCTGCAAATACATTATGCGCAAAGTCTTCATCCCAAGTGATTGAACGTGCATACATACCGAACAATATATTCAACGACTGATTATTGATATATCATATTCCTACTAAAAACGGCAAAAAAATAGATCAGAAGGCAGTGGGGAGTAGCTGACTTTTGACTCCAAAAGCAGTGGAAAATGAAAATCCTGAGGCTGAATGGTATGAACTTCAATGCAAAATATGAAAATTAGCAGAACCATCATCAGAACATTAGTGCTGTAAGTCATTTAGGACATTCATTCATGGGAAGGATCCCTTCCAAAATACACCATAAGACGCTCTTACTCTAGCTAGAGCTGACCACAGGAATTAAATGCTTAGCAAGTACTTCCTCCGTTTCACAATATAAGTCATTCTATCATTTCCTACATTTAAATTGATGTTAATAAATCTAGATAGATATCAATATGTATAGATTCATTAATATCAATATGAATGTGGGAAATGCTAGAATGACTTACATTGTGAAACGGAGGGAGTACAAATTGATGGGTGAAAAGTAAGATGACGGGTTAACGATGGTGATGAACTCTCTAAGCAAGGACAAAACAGCTTCATCGCAATCTCTTATAATGGGCAAGGCTTTCGCACTCGACTTCGTAGCAGACTGATTTGGCAGCACACTGCACAACTTTCTCTGAGATCATACGACAGCCACCAACGACCAGAGACTGTAAATTTTGTGCATGAACCAGCTCTCTCAGACCACCAACATCACTCACATTACAGCAATACCGGAGTGTGAGGTTAATCAAAGCTTGGAAAATGTACAACAAAGTGCATCCCACGATCAGTTACTTCCTCGCAGTCGATAAGGCTCAGTGTCTCCAGGAATTGTGCAGTGGATAGGGATTTACAGCTAAACGAATTGAAATAAGCATTCCACAAATCAACTAATAAAATGCATCTACATTTATCTCTACTATTATAAAAATTGAAGATGTTTTTGTCGGTATTTTGGTACGTCATCCGTGTTTGAGTCAGTTTCTAAATCTGTTTGCTTTTAGAAATACATATCCGTATTTGAGTTAGATTTAAAGTTTGTTTGGTCGTACAAGAAATCTCTTTAAAAAAACTTGCATGCTAACTTGAGATAAAAGTCAGACTCCTAACTATATCTCATGATTTTCTAAAATAAAATATCCAAGCGAATTTCCACGGTGAATTTCACCCTAGCTAAACCGTATAACAATTAAAGATTAAAATAATCTTTACCCGTTGCAACGCACGGGTATTTTTTCTAGTACAAACTAAAACCTGGAACTGATATATTTGGGAAAATAAACTGTAATTGATGAGGCAATTGAGGAATCCAAGGTTTTAGAAACAAAGCAGACTAGGTTTAACAGAAGCCTAGAAAAAAAAAGAATCCCCTGGACGTACGGATATTCCTCCACGTTAGTATATATTCCTAAGACAAATTCCTGGGGAGGGTACTCCTCCGTATTTAGCCCCGATTGGACGGCCATGACAGGCTATCGTAATAAACTCGGCAACCCGGGGTGGTCTCTCGAAATACCAGGAGCGCACTGTTAGGGGGTATTGGTCACATGATTGTATACTAGCAAATGTAAATTAGAGATTGAGTGTGTATTAGAAGTATAAGAATTGATTACTTTCCATCTCTTCTTCTACTTAGTTAGAATTATTTATTAGAATGAATCTAAAAGCTTTGCTTCATGTCATTCTACCCTTATACTGAATTAACCCCTACTTAGACTTTGATGAAGGCAAGTATTATATTTGTATATGACTATTAGCATGGTTCTCTCTTTCAAATCTTCTCTTGAGATAAAATAAATATGATACCTTGGAATACTTCCGGGTGAAATGCTACAATGGTACAATGGTATATCCATGAGCTTGTAGATTACTTCTGTAACCAAAAATATATCAGGACTTTCTGCGTCATTGCTAGGAATGAATATTTCTAGTAATGTCGTTAAGAAATACCAACATTGTGCCTATTGCAACGTGGTTTAGAGTTGGGTAGAGATATTTTAATATTACTTAATTATATCTATTGTTTTACTGTATTTAAATTATGATTTATAAATGCTGCTTTTATGCAAATATCCTATAGCCTATCCTTTGTGAATATCTTACATCATACCTTCCCGTTGGTATGACTTGTTGAGTACGGTGGTTAGTACTCAGTCGTGCTTTATTTTTCCCCAGAAGTAGAGAATTATTTAGATGGTGAGTTCTATGAGGATTAAGGTTGTTTCGGACGTTAAAGATGCATGTGGTTTACGGAGGAAGCTATGCTTTATCCTGAAGATCAGAGTTTAGAGTTTTTCTTATTTTCCACGGTGTTTGTAAGAATTATTTAATATATTTTGTATAAGACGTGGATCTATTTATCAATTTGTCGTTTCTGTACTCTGGCTAGTTCTGGACAGAGATTTTAATACACATTCTGCTTTTTTCAGAATGCACTGGCTTCTTCCTCGGTCATCTCAGATTCTCGAGTTCTCAAACAAGAACTAAAAGATCAGGGTAGAGGAGCAGAGACGAGACATATATGCGTATATACCTCCGAGGAACCAGTGGCCGGGGTTGAGGATTGCGGAAGAACCAAGAAGAGGCGGGCGCCGTCACCGGGGAGAAGAGGAGGGCGCGGCGTAGGCGGTCATGAACAAAGATGGATGCCGCGGAGGTGGAGGAGAGAGCTGCTTGAGGGGACGCCGACCACCTCGCCCGCGGTTGGCGACGGCGAGTTCTTTGCTTTTCTCGCCGGACTCCAGCGGCGGAGAGCGATAAAACCCTCGCGTCCTGGGCCTCTGTTGGGCCCAAGCCCTATGGTGTCTTTATTCTTTGAATTAAGTTCACCTTGACTCCCTTAACTTGTGACCAAATCTGATTCGTATCCTTAAACCGCAATACCGGATATGTCGACCCTCCAACTATTAAAACCATTGCAATTTAATTCCTTCGATGGTTTTCGAGAAAGGTTTCACTGACATGGCGTCTATGTGACAGTGTTGAGTTGTCTGTGGTGTTGACGTGACGTTTAGATTGCGTTAGAGTTAAAAACATATACGTGGGACCCATTTGTTATTCGGAAAAAAAATATGGGACCCACATATCATCCTCTCTTTCTTTCTCCTCCCCCTCTATCCCTTCTCTCCCCTTCAGGCTTCTGCAAGATGTGCGAGCAAGATTCTTCGCATTTTACTAAGAAGAAAAGCACTATCCAACCGAATATTGAGTGTTTTTTTTATAACAGAAGCTGATCAAAGCTGGCCTTATTCTGCCCCATCTCTGAAAAAAATGTGGAAAGTTTACAGCTTATCTGACTATTTCATTGATTGACAATTGCAAATTTGCAAATTTGCAATCGCTTATGTGATCGATCAACGATTGCAATCCAACCGTTAGCATTACAGAAGCACCTGAACTGAACAAATTCTGAACTCTGCAACAATTCGTATATACACAAATTCTGAACTTTGGTGTATATACACATATATGTATTGTCTCTGCTCCTCTACCCTGATCTTTCAGTTCTTGTTTGGGAACTCGAGAATCGAGATGACCAAGGAAGAAGCCAGTGCATTCTGAAATAGACAAAACAAAAACAAAACCCTGTTCCGACCCTCGCCGGAGTCGGAGCGCTCGCCGGAGTTGAGGAAGACAACGCCGGGAGCTGCAACACAACACAGAACACACACGAACGTGGACAGGGAATTGGTGCGGCCAAAAAAATCACCGCGATTTCTGTAGCTCTTGCTATTTATAGGAGAAAAAAAAACATATGGCCATGCCGGCCATGACGCGCGCACCGCACGCCACGCTCTTCACGAACTGCGCCATCCCACAGCTCGAGCGTGCCGCGAGACTCGCTCACGACTACCAGACTCCCGCGTGAACGTGCACACGTCGAGCCTCTGTACAAGACGCGCCCAAAACTCGGGCTCAGCTGAAAACAAGGAAACTCAACTAACTATCCTAACTAGAACGCGCCGGGGTTTATTCAACATCATCCAATCACAACCCTGCACCATTCAAATTTTCCATCTACCTCCACTTTTCATCCAATCACAACCCCCCCTATTTAATTCTACCTACTTTCTTAATAACCGTATCTAACTCTAAAAATTCTTATATTTTAGAACAGAGGGTATAAGACGTGGATCTATTTATCAATTTGTCGTTTCTGTACTCTGGCTAGTTCTGGACAGAGATTTTAATACACATTCTGCTTGAAATTTGGGTAGCGAATTTCTGGGCGTGAAGAGTGCTGCTCGATTATTGGATGAATCGCTCGAGCGGAGGCCGGCCACCACCCTCCGGCCAACTCCGGCAGCGGAGTGGAGTGCTAATAAAACCATCGCCTCGCGTCTGGGCCTCCTGGGCCTTCTGTTGGGTACTGGGCCTCCTGGGCCCTCTGTTGGGTCGTGGCCCTCTCTGGTCTCTTTATTCATTTTCCATTTTTTTCCCCTCTCCTTTGCTTCTTCAAGTATAAAATACTGGCATAGGTTTTTCTCCAAATAAAATGAGAATTTTGATAATATATTGCAAAGGAACCACACGTAAAGTTTCTTCAAAAATAAATATTCTATTTTTTTAATCCTTACACCGTGAAAAGCCTATGTTCACATGAACTAAAAACTGCCCTTTGTTTCAATTTTAACCTTTTAAGTAGGTCCAAACTGTTCCTAATAAAATGTAGCCTCTTAATTACCTGCATCTCCAAACTCATTTTCTTTTGGAAAAATAAAACACCTCCCATAGAGAGGTTCATAATGTTACTAATCTCCATTCACTTTTAAAGAGGCGGCTAGTATACGCCTATGTCACTTCCACGATGCAGATACACCTAGCGACATTTTTTTCTAAATTAACCATGTTAATAACTTTCTATAAAAAAATAAATTTTGCCTCGAGTTTCTTTAAAGAATATTTAGTACAATGTGATACTTTTTGAGTTGTAAGTTTCAAATTCGAATTCATAGTTTCAAATTTTTGGTTCAAAGTTCTAAATTATTAGTAGAATTTATACACGGATTTTTAAAATTTGAGGTGAAAATTTCCGTTCAAAAAGTATCTATTGCTTGAATATCAAAAAGTATTGCACGGCAGGAATCAGGTAAATTTGTACTATTACATTATGCGCAAAGCCTTCATCCCAAGTGATTGAACGTGCATACATATCGAACAATTTCAACGTCTGATTATTGATATATCATATTCCTACTGAAAACGGCAAAAAAATTAGATCAGAAGGCAGTGGGGAGTAGCTGACTTTTGACTCCAAAAGCAGTGGAAAATGAAAATCCCGAGGCTGAATGATATGAACTTCAATGCAAAATATGAAAATTAGCAGAACCATCATCAGAACACTAGTGCTGTAAGTCATTTAGGATATTCATTCATGGGAAGGATCCTTTCCAAAATACACCATAAGACGCTCTTACTCTAGAGCTGACCACAGGAATTACGTGCTACTTCCTTCGTTTCACAATGTAAGTTATTCTAGCATTTCCCACATTCATATTAATGCTAATGAATGTGGGAAATGCTAGAATGATTTACATTGTGAAACGGAGAGAGTAGCAAGTACAAATTGATGGTGAAAAGTAAGATGACAAAAAGATGATGGCTTAACGATAATGACGAACTCTAAGCAACGACAAAACAGCTTCATCGCAATCTCTTATAATGGGCAAGGCTTTGGCACTTGACTTCGTAGCAGACTGATTTGGCAGCACACTGCACACCTTTCTCTGAGATCATAGGACAGCCACCAACGACAAGAGACTCTAATTTTTGTGCATGAACCAGCTCGCTCAGACCAACATCACTCACGTTATAGCAATACCGGAGTGTGAGGTTAATCAAGCTTGGAAAATGTACAGCAAAGCGCATCCCATGATCAGTTACTTCGTCGCAGTCGATAAGGCTCAGTGTCTCCAGGAATTGTGCAGTGGATAGGGCCTTCATCCCATCGTCATTGAAGAAGAGGGCGCTATTTAGCATGAGAACACGAATTGGACATGATTGAACGAGACTCACAAGTCACTCCTGTGTGAAGCCTATTTCAGGTGGGTCCCAGTGCTCACAACCCGTAAATGTGAGTTCAACATCCTGAAGCAAAGGGCAGTTGAGGGCTAGAGCCTTGAGACTCTCATCGGTAAAACCCGTCCTGAAAACTATATCATCACCAACATTGTAGTGTTCGGGATTCAGCCAAAGTGAGATGCTTTTAAGATTCTTGCAGGTCTGGGATAGTGCAATCATGTCATTGTCAATAAGACCACTGACATACTCCAGGCACAGCCTCTCTACGCCTTGCACTTGCCCAACAGAAAACGAAGTCCGATTTCTGGGCCTTCTGGCTCTGTTACAAGATGCGCCAACCTCAAATCCTTCAAACTCTCGCACAACAGATCATACCTATAAGTATCAGCCTTGTATGATGGGTCCCGATCTCGGTGAAAAAAACTCCAAAAGCCTTGCTCGTTTTCAAACTCAAATTTCTGAAGCTTCATCCATCCTGAGCCAAACTTTAAAAAGTGATACTGCCCTATTCCTTTGCAATTCTTCACTGCAAGTTCTTCCAATGATCCGTTAGCGCCAAGATGCTCCAACCACTCAGTGCTGCCAGCAATTCCCTTGCAATCGTTAAGGTAGACAGAAGATAGAGCCTTGCAACCAACAGCTAACAAGAGAAGCCCACTTGAAGTTAATTCTGGTATGGAGTTCAGCCTTAGAGACATCAACTTCTTGCAGTAAGTTAAGCAAGCGATACCAGGATCACTGATGTTTGAGCAGAAGCTTAAGGTGAGATCATTGAGCAAGGTACAGCGAGATGAAAGAAAAAGGAGACATTGGTTGCCGATCTGACTCCCATTACCAGATGTCCAACCAGAGTAATCAATCTCTACTTTGAGCAAATTGGGAAACCTCTGTTGCAAGTCCACAATCAAGGCGAATAGCAGCCCTTTGCTCTGCATCGATGGTGTAGAGCTGCTTCGACACCAGGGAAAGAGAATTCAGATCGCTTGTCCTTGTAATCCTCTTGAGAATCTGTATGATCAGTTCCTCAGAGAGATGCTCCATTGAGAAATACAGCACTTCTAGCTAGTAGGTATTTCAAGGTGTAGCAGGTGTCTAGAGCCCTGGATTAAAATTAATGAAATCATAATGAACCACACAGGGGCGGAGCCACGTGTGGGGCAGCTTGGGCTTGGGCCCCACACGTGGCCAAAAAATTTCAAAGGAAAAACACTAAATTTCAGATGAAATTTGAACAAAATGAATGAAACTACATGGTTGAGCCCTACTCATAATAACTTCCTGCCTCCGCCCCTGGAACCACATGAATACATGATGGAAAGTTTATGTAACTTATTTATACTAACGGAATTTAAAACTTATTTTCCTTTTGCTGTACATGTTTGCGCTTCTTGACTCGATTTAAAGAAGTAACCTATTTATTCATCCACGAAATGATTAATTAAGGTAGAAACTCTCAAAATCAGTTAACATAGAGCAACTTTTCAAACCTAGAACCGAATTAGTCTAACAAACTATGTATGATTTACAGCACCAATTTGAAACGAAAGGATTTACAGCTAAACGAATTGAAATCTTGGAATTTCTTGTTCAGAGTAACAAATAATTATTCCATAAATCAATTACTAATAAAATGCATCTACATTTATACAAACTAAAACCTTGAACTGATATATTTGGGGAAAATAAACTGTAATTGAGGAGGCAATTGAGGAATCCAATGTTTTAGAAACAAAGCAGACTAGGTTTAACAGAAGCATACAAAAAAATTGCAACAAGAATCCCCTGGATTAACATATTTGGAACCGCCCAAGTAAAGCCACCATATGCAACTGCACCAAAGATTAGTTGTTTTTTTTTTCTATTTTAGAATGCACTGGCTTCTTCCTCGGTCATCTCGATTCTCGAGTTCCCAAACAAAAAAAAAAAAAAAAAAAAAAAAAAAAAAAAAAAAAAAAAAAAAAAAAAAAAAAAAAAAAAAAAAAAAAAAACCCTCTAATCTTTGGTTCAGTTGCATATGGTGGCTATACTTAGGCGCTTCAAATATGTTAGTCCAGTAGATTATTGTTGCATTTTATTGTATGCTTCTGTTAAATCTAGTTTACTTCTTTCTAAAACCTTGGATTACTCAATTCCCTAATCAATTAGTACAGTTTATTTTCCCAAATATATCAGTTTGAGGTTTTAGTTTGTATAAATGTAGGTGCATTTTATTAATTGATTTGTGGAATACTTATTTGTTCTTTTGAACAAGCAAATCCAAGATTTTAATTCGTTTATACTGTAAATCATTTCGTTTTCAATTAGTACCGTAAATCATGCACAGTTTGTTCGACTAATGCGGTTCTAGGTTTGAAAAGTTGCTCTATGTTAACTGATTTTGAGAGTTTCTACCTTAATTAATCATTTCGTTGATGAATAGATCTGTTACTTCTTTAAATCGAATCGTGAAGCGCAAACAGACACGTACAGTAAAATGCAAAAAGTTTTAAATTTCATCAGTATAAATATGGCACATTAATTTTCCATCCTGTATTCACGTGATTCATTATGATTTCATCAATTTAATCCAGGACTCTGGACAGCCGCTACACCTTGAAATTACTTAACAAGCATTGCTGCATTTCTCAATGGAGTATCTCTCGGAGGAACTGATCATAGAGATTCTCAAGAGGATTACAAGGACAAGCGATCTGAATTCTCTTTCCCTTGTGTCGAAGCAGCTCTACGACATCGATGCGGAGCAAAGGGCCACTATTTGTGTTGGTAGTGGACTTGCAATTGAAGCTTTACCGGCACTTTTTTTCCCGATTTCCCAATTTGCACTTAAGTAGAGATCAATTACTCTGGTTGGGCACGTGGCAATGGGAGTCAGATCGACAACCAAGGTCTCCGTTTGCTTCCATTCTCACTGCCCTTGCTCAATGATCTCACCTTAAACTTCTGCTCTGAAATCAATGACTCTGGTCTTGCTTGCCTGACTAATTGCAAGATGTTGATGTCCCTAAAACTGAACTCCACACCAGAAATAACTTCAAGGGGGCTTCTCCCGTTAGCTATGGGTTGTAAGACTCTATCTTGTCTCCACCTTAACAATTGTAAGGGAATTGCTAGCAGCACTGAGTGGTTGGATTACCTTGGCAATGAGGGATCACTGGAAGAACTGGTAGTGAAGAATTGCAAAGGAAAAGGGCAGTATCATTTTTTTAATGTTTGGCCCAGGATGGATGAAGCTTCAGAAATTTGAGTTTGAAAACGAACCAAGATTTTGGAGTATTTTCAGAAGAGATTGCGACCCATCATACAAGGCTCACACTTACAGAGCCACAAGGCCCAGAAATAGGACTTCGTTTTCTGTTGGGGAAGTGCAGGTCGTTAGAGAAGCTGAGCCTGGAGTATGTTAGTGGTCTTGTTGACAATGACATGATTGCACTATCCAAGACCTGCAAGAATCTTAAAAGCATCTCACTTTGGCTGAAACCCGAACACTACAATGTTGGTGATGATATAGTTTTCAGTACGGGTTTTACTGATGAAAGTCTTAAGGCTCTAGCCCTCAATTGTCCTTTCCTTCAGGATGTTGAACTGACATTTACAGGTTGTGAGCATTGGCATCCCACCCAAAATAGGCTTCACACAGGAGGGACATGTGATGCTTGTTCAATCTTGTCTGATTCGTGTTCTCGTCCTGAATGGCGCCCTCTTCTTTGATGATGAGGGGATGGAGGGCCTCTCATCTGCACCGTTCCTGGAAGCACTCACCCTTATGGATTGCGAGGACGTAACTGATGATGGGATGCGAGATTGCTACCTAGCAATCGATCGCTAGGGGCGATCAGATTCGGATCCCCCTCCCTCTATCTGGTTTTCTTTTTTGGCACCGCATTACTTTCCTATTTTTAGTAAATTTATGCATCTAAAGTTACACATCTAAAGTTTAGAGACTCAAAGTTTATATATCCGATTCAAATTTGAATTTGAATTCAAATATTAGTTCATAGACCCAAAGTTTATAAGTCAAAAGTTTACATACCCGTTTCAAATTTGAATTTCAATTCAAATATTTTTTATATATAGTATTTCTATACATAAATTTTTCCAACATTGTTTTTTATTTTTTTTTAAATTTATAGTGTATTAGGAAGAGAAGAAGGGGAGGAGGAATGGGAAGAGAAGTGTATAGGGGTGGATGGGGATCGATCACTCCAAGCGATCGATCGCCCATTAGGCAGCCCCCATGGGATGCGCTGCATTGTACATTTTCCATGCTTGATTTATCTCACTCTCCGGTATTGTAAGCGTGTGACTGATGTTAGAATGACCAAGCTGGCTCATGTACAGAAATTACAGTCTCTGGTCGTTGGTGGCTGTCCTAAGATCTCTGAGAAAGGTGTGCAGGGTGATGCCAAATCAGTCTGCTATGAAGTCAATTGTGAAAACCTTGCCCATTATTTGCGAATTTGGCAAAACTGTCATGCCGTTGCTTAGAGCGCATTGTCATCGTTAACCTGCTAGCCTTTTCTCACCATACTTTTCACCATCATTTTGTACTTGATAGTACTTAAATTGCTGTGGTTAGCTGTAGCATAAGAGTGTCTTTTGGAAGGCATCCTTCTCATGAATGAAAATTCTCAATGACAACCTTCTTCAATGGCTTCCATAGTGTTCTTGAAGTTCATATTCCATCCTCAGGATTTTTATTTTGCCCTTTTTGAGTCAAACATGTTATTCCTCTTCGCCATCTGATTTAACCTGATGCGGTTTTCAATAATTGTAGACATCTAGAAAATCGAGGGAAGAGAGATTATTCAGATGAATGAGGAGATAATTAACCTCCCAATCTTAAAAATAAACACAACAAGATATCTCTAGCCTGAATTATTGATAACTAGTGACAACACCTGATCCAAGATACACAATGTTTTCTATAGAGGGACATGCTAACAACAACATCACTATCATCTATATATCTAGAACAGAGTTACAAATGACAAATATAATATTGGCATATAACAGAAGCACTCACATTCAAACGACAACCATTTAGTACTTGTGCAATTATCTAGCAAATTCTATGCTCATTGCAGCCACCCTCCTAAGGCTGTCGTAACCATTGGTTTCACCTGTGAAATGCTCTGATGTATCTGCAGATGAACTTGCTGACAATGACAATGAACTAATACTTGTAAGTACCCCACAGTGTTGTCGTACTTGTTTTTCTATTCGTCGCAATTCCTTTGCAATCCTGCTCATTGTTGGTCTGCTCTCACTAGTCATTGCTAAGCACTGGCATGCCAGCCTTGCTAGATCACCTATCAATCCCATGTTATTCGCATGTAATATTTCCGTGTCTATGAGCTCAAGAAACAGGCCTTCCTTCATGGCCTCTTGAAATACTAATGCGAGGCTGACCTTCTGCTTAGATATTGGTGTTCGGCGAGTTAAAAGCTCAAGAAGAACGACACCAAAGCTATACACGTCACTCTTGTCAGTGAGCTCGAACTTCAGCAGGTACTCTGGATCTAGATAGCCAATCGTACCTTTTACCACATCCTCGTGTCCATCAGCTGCCCTAATTTTGGAGCACCCAAAGTCAGAAATCTTTGCAATAAAATTATTACTAAGGAGTATGTTCATCGACTTCACATCCCCATGTAAGATAGGGTGGTCCAGTGAGTGTAGATATGAAAATGCTTCAGCAGATTCGGCAGCAACTTTTAGGCGGATCTCCAGTGTTCTAATGGATGGATCGTTTTGGCTGTGGATTAGATAGTGCAAAGTCTTATTCGGGACAAATTCATACACAAGAACTGGAACTTCAAACTGCAAACAACAACCAATTAGCTTCACAATGTTTTCATGGTTGACTCGAGAAAGAATGAGCAGCTCCTGCGTAAATTCTGTCCTACTATTCTCATCAAATCCCTTGCACTTCTTGATCGCAACAGGGTTGTTCACTTGATCAAGATTATATCCTTTAAAAACAGTACCCTGACCTCCTTCACCAATAATTGATGTCTTGTCAAAGCCTCTGGTGGCCAACTCAATTTCATCTCGGTCATACAACTTAAATGAAATGTTGTTCTCTATGTTCATCATATCTGTCAACAATTGGCCTCCATGTAGATTAAAATACTCACCCCTCTTTCTTATGAGGTCTTGCCTTTTGATTCGTTGTTTGTACTTGATCTATTCTATCCCAAGCAAACTTGTTAGAGCAACCAAAAGACTGGCACAAATTCCTGACAAGAAGGCAAAAACATTCAACCCAACTATATATCATGAGGAACTAGCCCATGACATGTTCAAATGAATCAATAAGTAACACACAAAAAAGATGTATTGATCTTTGTTGGTCGAAACAAGAAATTAAAATTTTATTCAAAAGTCTAAATATTGGAAGACTGAAAGTCATGTGTGTACCAATAGCTAGTCCTCTGTCGCATGGTCCTTTGTAGGCATTGCCTCTTGTACCAAACGGGCAAGTACAGTCATAATCTCCATCTTTATTTCTGCATTTTCCATAGCAAGGGTACTTATTTGGTTCCTTGCACTCGTCAATATCTAGCAATGACATTAAGAAATCAAATTCATTTGCTTCGTTAGAAAAACGTGCAATTTGAAATATGAGCATCCAAATGAAGCTCCCACAAATTCTTTTTAAATTTTAAAAATATATGATTGAACATTCAAAATATTACTTGGAAGACATTCTTATACCACACCTTATAAGTTGAAGGCACATGATAGATGCAATGGAAATAATATAAGGTACACCTCTTAGCAATCAAAAAGAAAGATCGAGAGCGTGTTCATATTGATACCAAAATATACCTTTCAAAAATTTGACAATACCAAATTTTGGTAAGTTGCTAAAATTGTCAAATTTTGGTAGCATAAGTTATGTTGGATGTATTTAGTTTGACACCCACATATACACTACAATTTTTTTGGAACATTTGGCCTTCCCAGAGTTTTGGTGAGAGATGTAGAGTCACTAGTACCAAATCAATTTTTGCAAGTTGCAGGATGATTTTTAGACATTCGCTAAATAAAGTTGATGTAAAATGGAGTATTTTTCTAAAATGAAAAGAACCCCTAAATTAGTTTTAAAATAAGGTTACAAAATATTTATAATTAACTACATTGGTGGAGAAAGCATCTTTAATCCCGGTTTGGAACCCCCTTTAGTCCCGGGTTGCAAACCGGGACGCCCAATCTGGGCCCATCTTTAGTCCGGGTTAAAATAATCGGAACTAAAGATGAATCTTTAATCCTAGTTAGTAACACCAACCGAGAGTATGGTAATGCTACGTGGCTGGTGTTTCCATCTTTAGTCTCGGTTGTTGTTGCCAACATCAACCGGGAGTAAGGTTTTTTTTTCATTGTTTTTTGCTGTTTGCATTTTGTTTTTGAGCCGAACTCATCCAGAAATCATCTCCCGACATCCTAAATTATTCACAATCCCAAATCATCCACAACAACAAAATCATCTCCCGACATCCCAAATCATCCACAACAACATATATACTCAACAAAGAATCATCCACAAATTAAGAGGGGAAAAAGGAAAAAAAAAAGATAGAAAAACATCCGGCGGCCGCCCCTCCACCGCCAATTATAGGATTGGAAATAATTAACTGAACCAGTCAACTTGTGGGCAAAGAGAAAAAAAATTCTCAGAGAAAAGAACTGTGCAATTACAATTTATATTAATCTTTCACCATCATGTGTTGTTATAGGCGTAATATTTACCTTGACAGCCGTTGGAATCTTGAAGGTAGGGATTGCCTTGGTATCCCTTTTTGCAGTCACATATGTATCCTGGTCCGTTGGTGGAGTTTTGGCAGACGCTATAGTCACCTTTGCATGCGTACGACGTGGGATTTTTCTGTGCTTCCACACAGTTGTTAGCAGTCCGGATTGCCCAATCAAGCACTAGTGGTGCCTGGCCACCATAGGAGGGATGCAGGTCCTCTGCAGTACTGCATGTGCAGTACTGCTCACTGACATGTGGGCCCCGGAGGATCTCAATTGCCATAGGAGGTGTTGAACGCCCGTGAAGTCAGGTAGGTGGTTGAGAAGGTGAAGTTAGACGATTCCATGCATGAGCACCGCGTAGCTACAGGGGGTGCGGTTGTAGACCCCAGATGTGTTCAAGGTGTAATCGAACATGACCTGATAATAGCTTAGTGCTTTCATCCACGCCTAGCCCCCTTTTTCAATGTTTTGTTGTGGCAAGCATATACTTATACTTTACACCGTGACTTCTAACCAATTATCTCTCTAAAATAACAAATTCTGTTCATAAATTTACTTTATTTCGAACTTGAGAAACTATGAAAAGGTCATATATTACATGTTCTAGAACTTTATTGAGATATTTTTCATTCATTATAACTTGATAACTACATTATTTTTTGTCAAAATAAATATATTATATTATGATATAAATATGAAAGAGATCACAACTTTCAGCGTAGCGGTAGAAAAAATATGCATGTAAAGAAAAAATGATACAGTTCGAACTTTTTTAACAACATCAATCTCGTTTGGTGAATGTAGCTGAATTTTTTAACAACCGCAGTGGACCAGAGGTCAGTGCCAATGCTTCTACCACTAACCCCATATGACATGGCAAAACAACCTTTCACCTCATACTATCAGCGTCAACATTTTTGGCATTGTCTATTCTTGAAATGAGTTGGTTATTTTGTCAGAATTCCGGTATATTTCACCTATATGTTATTTTTGAAATATTGTGCTCTGTAAAATCCTTTAAATTTATTATACTGCACGAAACATGCATGAATAATGTTATGCTTTTACTCACTGGCTCCTTGCCAACAGGGAAAATGAGAACGGGGAGGTCAGTAGGCTTGGCAAAGGACACGATGTCCTTCCTTGAGCTTGAGCTCCAACTCCTCTGATCCACCACCCCAAGGGCTGAGCTCAACCTTCGTGGCTTCGTCCCCTTCGCACGAAGCCACGAAGGTTGAGCTTGGCCCTCTGGGACACACAGGCTCATCCGCCTTCACCTGTTTCTCCCGAGATCGAGCGCTCAAGCTCATTATTTGGCAGTAAAGGAACGAACCTCGCCAATGTCATGAGAAGAGGGCTCACCGGCATGCACCGAATCGGGCTGAGGGAGGACCCTCTAGGCCACCTATTTGTGGCTCCAGTAGTCCAAAGCGTAATGTTTTTTTTTTAAAAAAAAAACTGGTCTAAAGTGTAATCAACTCTTTAAACATTGACCATCAATTTCCTTTATATATTTGATTAACCTTTTGAAAAGTGACATGGTTTATATATTTTTTTATAATTTATTTTACAACAATTAATCTTAATTCTTACTCTCTCTGTCCCAAATTATAGGGCATTCTCTCTTTAAGAAAAAAATCAAACTCGATAACTTTTAACTAATAATCTTACTAACCATGCTATGCTAAGTATTATGTATGTTGTATCACTAGATTCATATTTTTAATTACTTTTATGTGATGCAAATTTTATATTCATTGGGAACATAACATAAAATAAATTAATTGTCAAAGTATATCAAGAAAGACCGTGTAAAAAAATAGAAGCCTATAATTTGAGACGGGGGAGTACTATGAAAATCTAATTTATAGTTTATTTATTTATAAATTATAAATTGTGTTGGTACATAAAAAATAATACACTGGGGCAAAATCGTCTTTTCATCCATCTACTAACGTTATGGACGACTAACAAAATGGCAAATAAAAGACAAAAGTTGACAATAAAGGGGTACACGAGCCAATTATAGGATTGAAAATAATTAACAGAACCAGTCAACTTGGGTAAAGAGAAAAAAAATTCTCAGAGGAAAGAACTGTGCAATTACAATTTATATTAATCTTTCACTATCATGTATTTGTTATAGGCATAATATTTACCTTGACAGCCGTTGGAATCTTGAAGGTAGGGATTGCCTTGGTATCCCTTTTTGCAGTTACATATGTATCCTGGTCCGTTGGTGGAGTTGAGGCAGATGCTATAGTCACCTTTGCACGCATACGACGCGGGATTTTTCTGTGCTTCCACGCAGTTGTTAGCAGTCCGGATAGCCCAATCAAGCACCAGCGGAGCCTGGCCACCATAGGAGGTGTTGAACGCCCGTGAAGTCAGATAGGTGGTTGAGAAGGTGAAGCTAGACGATTCCATGAGCACCGCGTAGCTACAGGGGGTGCGGTTGTAGATCCCGGATGTGTTCAAGGTGTAGTCGAACATGACCTCGTAATAGCTTAGGCCCGTTGAGATGTTTGTCTGGCAGCAGCCTATCCCGACGCAGCTGCCGTTGATGGCGCTGCTCAAGTCACCTCGCCGGCAGACGGACACGCACCCGCTCATGTACTTGCCCACGTTGTAATCGTCGAAGATGTAGGCCAGCGTCCGGCACCCGATGACCGTGAACTTGTTGGCCGAGTCGGAGAGCCTGTAGGGCGTGCCCGTGAGGTTCAGATACCACACGTCCGCAGGGTTCATCTGTCGGGACGTGAGGTTGTAGCAGGAAGAAGATACGTGATTCATTACCCGGGCCTGACCATTGCCGAGGGAGACGACCTCGATGTTTCCAACGAACGGCTTGGAGACGCCGTTCCCCGTGTCGTTGCAGTCGACTTCGAAGCTAGGCGCCATGGCGCAGCCGCTTGAGCTGATGCCGAACGGGTATGGGATCTGTACGCCGCCGCAGTCGTGGCATGATCGGGCGATTGGCCCAGCCGCCGCGAGGGGCTGATCAGCAGCAAGCTTTGTGCTGATGAGAAATAGCATTATTAGTACTAGGCAAATATGTCCATCGATTGCGCCTCGGATAGCTGCACTTCTGTGGGGAGGCATAGGTGGATGAACTACTACGACTTTGTTTGTGTGTATGGTCGGTCACTTGAGCTGCCTCTCTCGTCAGTTCAAATGAGTGGTATAAGAAGATTAATGGAGCAAGGTGTACAGCACTGATAAATTCTACTTGGATGGTAATTAGCCATAATTAACAAAGGGGAAAAATACATCCGAAGACTTGGACTATCAAGTCTTCGCTTATCTTCTTAACGATTTGTATCCATCGCCCTCCCTGCCAAACTTGACGGCGGTGTGGTTAATGTCTGATGCAGAAAAAATTTCCACCTCACGATAAAATCCATTTCAACAGACCACCGGCATCGTTCTATACTGCTTTACTAGCGACACAAAGTTCCCATCTTGTGCCGCACGACGGCGAGCCTGCTGCTCACCAATCTTGACATCACTATTACATAAACCTAGATAGATGCCGGTTGGAAACCTGACATCCCATCCGGCACCTAGAAGACGGCACTGATGAGAGAAATCAAAGGCACATTTGAGGTCCTAAGAATAAAAAAAAAACTGGCTCGATGCATTGGCTCGGTTCGAGATGCATCGAGCTCTCCAATCACCCATGCATGAGATCCCAGCCACCCAAGAATACAATAACACAATCACGAATAAAACAAACATCCACACAAATCATGAACAAAATCAACGAGGAAGCCGTTGTTGCCGCCTGATGGAGGAGTCGCTGCTGCTGCCGGGGAGAGTGGAGCCGACGCCGCCGGGGCTTCTCCTCAGTGTCTACCCTCGCCGGATCAACATTAGCCAACTTCTCCTAGTTTGTGCAGACGTGCAAGTTACCTAAGTGGCACGCGTATGCAAGAAAGTATACGGAAACTCTTTTTCACCATCCATTTTTTAGGCACGTTTTTTTTACGCGCATCGATTGTCATACCCAATCTCCATCATGGTTTTTTCTCCTAGGGTTTGGTCGGCTCATTGTTAGTGTTTTAAATGAATTGAAAATTTAAAAATTCAATTTAAGACCCATAAAAAAGTGAAACCTTCAAGTCATTTTTTTTAACTTTCAACTCAATTTTGAAACTTTGAACTCAAAATTTGAACTTTTAAGTCAAGATTTGAAAATATTCGACTTGGATTGGAAAACTTTCAACTCAGGTTTTAAAATTTTTGAACTCAAACATTGAAAACTTTCAAGTCAAAATATGTCAGGTTTTGAACTCAAAATTTGAGAACTTTCATGTCAAAACATGAAACTTCCAACCAAAATTTGAAAACTTTCAACTCAAGATCTAAAAACTTTCGAATCAAATTTAAAACATTGAATTCAAAATTTAAAAAACTCAACTCAATTTTTGAAACTTCCTATTCGAAATTTAAAACTTTGAACCCAAAATTCGAAAACTTTCAACTCATATATTTAGACTTTCAACTCAACATTTTTATTATTATTATACATTATAGAAAACTACTAAGCATGTGATTGTCACTGGGCGTGTCGTACTCGGGGCGGTTGTACGGCTTCCCACCATGGTGTATACGTGCGCGTGGTAGAAATCCCCTCGGACTGCACGGCATATCAGGAATTTCGCGCTCCGCACATGCAAACATGTAATTAATGGCTAGGAAATGAGCTGCAATTCAGCAATTTCCGGGCCAAGCAAGACATGCATAGGAGTGGAACACATTGAGAATTGACTGGTGTGCAATACCGTGTGTTTATGCTTTGGTTATCGTAAAAAGCTTGCACGATACCATGTCAATTTTTGAAACTTCCTAATTTTTGTCGGTAACTTCTCTTTTTTTTTTCCACATGTGGTTGCCACGGTAACCGTTACACCAGGTAGCAGTAACCCCACTCCAAATGTTTAGGGAACCCTCAATTGAGACCACACTAAAGGAAACTTCAGACAGATGTAACACTGCGTGAACAGAATGGACAAAGAACAAGAAACAAGCAACAAGTCAAAACAATAAAATATCATACAAACTCCTCAAATATGAAAGACATGGAATTACATTATAAAATTGTAGGAACCAAAATTGGCGCAACCAGATGTTGACCGTTATGAAAGCATGAATGATGGAAATATGTGAAGAGAAAACAAAATGAGGTCTCAATGAGAAATTTTTATAGGTAAATCTCTGGTGTAGCTGTTCAAAGTAAAAAAAAAATGTCATCTTTTGATAACTTGTTAAGGATCAAAACAAAGCTCATCATTCTAGTTTTTTGTGCAGTTCTCCAAGACGGTGCATCTTTAGTAATGCCGCAGATTGATGGGAAGAGAGATTATTCAGATAAATGAAGAGATAATTAACCTCCCAATCTTAAAATTAAGCACAAGAAGATATCATTAGCCTGAATTAATGATAACTAGCCACAACACCTGATCCAAGAAACACAACATTTTCTTTAGCGGGACGTACTACCAACAACATCATTTTCATCTATATATCCAGAACATAGCTACAAATGACAAATACAATATTGGAATATAACATAAGCGCTTATTCAAACGACAACCATGTAGTACTTGTGCAATCATCTAGCAAATTCTATGCTCATTGCAGCCACGCTCCTAAGGCTGTTGTAGCCATTGGTTTCACCTGTGAAATGCAATGATGTGTCTGCAGATGAACTTGCTAACAATGACAATGAACTAATAGTTGTAAGTACCCCACGGTGTTGTCGTACTTGTTTTTCTATTCGTCGCAATTCCTCTGCAATCCTGCACATTGTTGGTCTGCTCTCACTAGTCATTGCTAAACACTGGCATGCCAGCCTTGCTAGATCACCAATCAATCCCATGTTATCCTCATGTAATATTTCTGTGTCTATGAGCTCAAGAAACAGGCCTTCCTTCATGGCCTCTTGAAATACTGATGCGAGGCTAATCTTCTGCTTAGATAATGGTGTACGGCGTGTTAAAAGCTCAAGAAGAACGACACCAAAGCTGTACACGTCACTCTTGTCAGTGAGCTCGAACTTCAGCAGGTACTCTGGATCTAGATAGCCAATCGTACCTTTCACCACGTCATCGTGTCCATCAGCTGCCCTAATTTTGGAGCACCCAAAATCAGAAATCTTTGCAATAAAATTGTTACTAAGCAATATGTTCATCGACTTGACATCCCCATGTAAGATAGGGTGGTCCAGTGAGTGTAGATATGAAAATGCTTCAGCAGATTCGGCAGCAACTTTTAGGCGGATCTCCAGTGTTCTGATGGATGGATCATTTTGGCTGTGGATTAGATAGTGCAAAGTCTTATTGGGGACAAATTCGTACACAAGAACTGGAACTTCAAACTGCAGACAACAACCAAGAAGCTTGACGATGTTTTCATGGTTGACTCGAGAAAGTATGAGCAGCTCCTGTGTAAATTCTGTCCTACTATTCTCATCAAATCCCTTGCACTTTTTGATCGCAACAGGGTTGTTCACTTGATCAAGATTATACCCTTTAAAAACAGTACCCTGACCTCCTTCACCAATGATTGATGTCTTGTCAAAGCCTTTGGTGGCCAACTCAATGTCATCTCGGTCATACAGCTTAAATGAAATGTTGTTCTCTATGTTCATCATATCTGTTAACAATTGGCCTCCGTGTAGATGAAAATACTCGCCCCTCTTTCTCATGATGTCTTGCCTTTTGATTCGTTGTTTGTACTTGATCCATTCTATCCCAAGTAAAGTCGTTAGAGCAACCACAAGAGAGGCACAAATTCCTAGCGAGGAGAAGGTAAAAATGCTTAAGCCAAATATATATGTACAGGGAATTGTTCAAATGAATCAATGCAAAACATAAAATTCATAATTTATTCGAATATAGCAATCAGGCAAAAGGTTGAAAATTTTGTGTATACCGATAGCTAGCCCTTTGTCACATGGTCCATTGTAGGCATTGCCTCGTGTACCAAACGGACAAGTACAATCATAACCTCCAACTTTATTTCTGCATTTTCCATGGCAGGGGTACTTATATGGTTCCTTGCACTCATCAATATCTGCAACAGAATACCAGCGGTATTAAGAAACGGAATTTAGCGTTGCTTTGTTAGAAAACAGAACAATTCAAATCATGAGTATATAGTGTGTACATGTGAATGTGTATCCAAATGGACTTCCTAAAAATTGTTTTTTTAATATTAAAAAATCTATGATTTAGAAATCAAAATATTTTCTAGGAAAATATTCTTATACTGCACCTTATAAGTTAAAGGCACATGGCAGATGCAATGGAAATAATTTAAGGTATGACTCTAAGCAATACAAAAGCAAGACTTTCGCAACATCTAAAAATCATCTCTAAACTTTAGCGCTATACATTATTATTCATCATTCAACTTTCTAATAAACAATTTAATTTACACCACTCGACATGAACGGCAAGGAGGCTCAAGGGACCCTAGCGATGCTTACGCTAGGAGGAAGAGGCGCAGGCACCTACGTTAACAGCCGGGCGTGTTAGGACACGGGGGATCTGAGTAAAATCCGGGGAGTTAACGCAAATTGTGTAAGTTGCCAGCAGGAGCCCTGGATTGTACTTGCATTAATTGGAAACACTGGTTGGCAGCAATTGCTTAGGGCTTGAGAAGGGTTTAGCAGTTACAGCTGAGAGGAGAGGGAAGGGCAAGAGAGGAAGGAAAAGGAATGAACAATCCTAAATTTTCTTTGCTGATTGTAATACCATATGTAAGTGGCACCTAAGTTAAAATCGTCCGAGTTTTGGTTGAGGGATTTACAGGCTCAATCTAAAAGTTGATGGATGATTTTTACATATTCACGAAAGTTGATGTAAAATGAATTTTAATTTACGAACGTCCATCCTAAATTAACTCTAAAATTAGCTAGGTTAGAAAATATTTATAGTTAGCTAGAACTTACAAGCAGGTCCATCCTATGCGTACTACTTTAAGAACGTACGTATTGAATTCACATTAACTAGCCATAACCTTACGTGTTTTTTTATTCCATTTTAACTTGCTCAATAATAATGCCTTAATTAAAGGATGGGATTGTATTTAACTTCACCTTGGCAGCTGTCGGGATCTTCTGGTTTCAGGTAAAGATTTCCATGAAATCCTTGGGAGCAGTTGCATCTATAGCCTGGTCCGTTGAGCGAGTCCACACACTCACTATTTTTGCTGATGCACGTGAAATTGGACTTCCCTCGCGCTACCTTGCATGTCTCGTTTCCAATGGCCCAATCCACGAGCAGTGGAGCTTGCCCATGGTAATGATCATTGAACGCCGAAGAAGTAGAGTAGTTCTTGGAGAAGTTGAAACTGGATGCCTCCACGAGTGCCGCATAGCTGCAACGGCTCATGTTGTGGATCTCCGTCGTGTTGAAGCCCGAGTCAAACGTGACCTCGTAGTACTGGAGCCCCATGGGGATGGCTGTCTGGCAGCAACCTATCCCAGAACAGACACCACCTGTGAGTCCCATGAGGTCATCTTCCTGGCATGTGGCCACACAACCAGTGGTTATATAGCTTGCCGTTTACCTTAAGGTAAGCGAGCGTTCGGCACCCGATGGCTGTGAACTCGTTGCCGGAATCAGATAATCTATATGGTGTGCCCCTTAAGTTCAGCTTCCAGATCGTAGCGTTCATCCCGCCAGTACTACTGTTGTAACAATAGTTGGCTATATCCATCCTCATTCGTACCTGACCTTCCGTCAGCGAGATGTTAAGCAGCTCCACGTCTTTGTAATACGGCTTGCCATCTCCTGTGGTGTTGCAGGTGAGCTTGAAGCCGAGCAGGGCGCAGGCAGGATCCAGGCCGAACGGGTAAGGGATCTCTACCCCGCCGCAGCTTCTCTCGCAGATGGCTGCAGAGGCGGCCGAACAATATGCCGCGATCCCTATGCAGAGCCATAGTAGTGAAGGTAGCATGTGGAATGGCACGGATGATTTGTGAATCTTGTATTCTTCTACGCTGTTGTTCTGGGTTTTGTTTCTTCAGAACCTAGCTAGCTAAATATATATGATTCGAGAATTCTAAATAATTCATAAGTCCAATTGTCTTTCATAAAGACGTAGGGAACGACAGATCAAGCTACGTACAACCGTGTGATGCGTTGACTTGGACCTGTTCTAGCTAGGTCTATGCATGACTTCACGTAATTGTACAGGTCTATGCAAATAGGTCGAAGAGCCAAGTATAGGCAACTAACCGCCGCTGAGTGGATGTTGACCTGTTCGGCCTGTCGACACCGTCCGGACAACATATGACCTCTGGAACACAGATTCCCCCTGCTTTGACTTGGTAAATGACTAGCCAACTGATTACTAATTCAAAGTTTCAAACACATTTCCTATTAGCTAGTGGAGTACTCAACAAATAATTTTTCAAAGGCACATGTCAATATTTTCATGATAAATAATACATACTTGATCTATCAGTTTCCAAGGACTTCTGGTTTCTTCCATATACAAATTAATACTACTTCCTCCGTTTCATATTATAAGACTTTCTTACATTGCGCATATTCATATATATGTTAATGAATCTAGACATATATATTTGTGTCTAGATTCATTAACATCAATATGAATGTGGGCAATGCTAGAAAGTCTTATAATATAAAACGGGAAGAGTATGAATTAACATGTCTCACATCAAACAATTATTCATTGTACATTTTACAAATGTGCTAAAGCAATGTAAAAAAGAGGGGGAGGGGAGGGGGGGGAGGATTTTATGTTTCTCTATAATTATGACATCGATGGAATAAAGAAGGAGATATTTGTATTGTTCGATCTCGATGGCTCCATGTAATATTCCGTGTTCTAGAGTATGATTTGGCGAATTCGAGGGCGAATTCGATCGAAGGGGGGAAGAATGTAATGCCCCGAGTTTTAAATTAATATATTTAGCGGAATATTAGAGCAAACGCGTAAAAGTTCAACTTTTAAACCATTGTTCGTATAGGCGATCGGGAACCGTGGATGCGTAGAGCTCGCCGAGTAGTGCAAAATAGATGATGAACGGTTGAGATTTATTTGTTGTGGAGAAACTATAAAAATATTCATAAGAAAATTCAAATAAGTCCAAACTATCTAATTTCCAATGTTGAGAGTGTCCAATCTATCAACAAGAAAAATCTATAACCTCAGAATATTCCCTCTTATGAATGTTGATCGGATCGAGAAAATAAGTAAGATATACACCGTTTGATATATTGCGATTGGTTCAAAGCTCCATTTGCATATTTAATTAGATTCAAAGTAATGTCTTGTGGAATCAATCAAACTCCATCTGGAACCGGTAAATCAAAAGGACACTCTCATCAAAAAGGTAAACAAAGAATGCTACATTTTTATTTATTTTTAATTTAAACATGGGAGGAGCCGCTTCCTGTTGGCTGATCTCTGTTAGGCACCCGGCCGCTGCTCACCGTGGCAAAGTAATATACGTGATCAGGTCTACTCGTTTTCTAAATTCCTCTGTCTCTCTATGTAGAAATATACTATATGATTCTCAGTGACTAGAGACACGATACTATATTTCGTTTCTCTGCCAACCAAATAATACATGGGATAATTTCGTTTCTGCCCTTACATTAATGTCTAATATTGATTTTACCCTTACTTTTTAGGGTTTTCGTTTTTACCCTCACTTTTTTTGAACTGAACGCTTGTTTTGCCCCTACTTTGGATGGTGAAGTTAACGGTGTTAAGTAATTGACAAAATGATATTTATACCCTCTCATGTATGTTCATTAATTGTGTTTTTGTCCCCATTTTATGCATGTAGCTTTAGAACTTTATTTTTGTGAGTATATTTAAAATTAAATGAAGCACATTGACTAATATCTAAAGGGAATAGATAATTACATTTTACAAAATGTTGTCAAAATTTTGTTAAAGTTCTATAAAAATGCTGAAATTTTGTCAAAATTCCATCAAATTCAGAATTTGTCCAAATTGTTGTATTGGTCAATGTGCGTCATCTAATTTTAAATATACTCCTAAAAATAAAGTTCCAATGCTACATGCATGTATAAAATGGGGACAAAAACACAATTAATGAGCATACATGAGAGGGTATAAATGTCATTTTATCAATTACTTAACACCGTTAACTTCACCATCCAAAATAGGGGCAAAACAAGCGTTCAGTTTAAAAAAGTGAGGGTAAAAACAAAAACCCTAAAAAGTAGGAGTAAAATCAATATTAAACATCAAAGTGGGGGCATAAACAAAATTGCCCCAATATACATTGCCGTAACTCGAAAATGTTAAAGAAGACGAGCGGAGCTTTGCTTTGGATACACCACCCTTAATTTCATCGATCTGTGCATGCGCATGGTTAATTCCCTGCGAGCTGAGCCTGTATTCATCTAGAGTTACGTTTATTGCTGTTGCTTCAAAATAATTACAAAAATGGCCTTTTGAACATGGCTCATCATTGCCGCTTCTAAATTAAAGAACTGTCGGTGTTTTTTTTTTTGGGTTGCTACCGGATCATGAGAGAAAACCCGGAAATACAACCGGCCAAAGCATGTATCAGACCATCCAAGTTAACGCGAAATGGCTGTCCCCTGTGCCCTCTAGCTCGAAAAACTCAATTTATCCGATCCCTTAAGAGGATATCCCTCATTTTACATGTCACTTAAAACATCATAAAAAAATTAAAAATGATTAGTTATGTCACTTCATAAACATATAAATTCAATTTCAACTTATATACGTAGAAACAAAAAAAATAAAAAAATTGACTATGAATAGAACGAGTAATTCACGATCAAATTTGTTATTTTTGTTTCCAATTGTATAAGTCGAATTTTAACTCGCACGTTTGCGAAAAGATATATCACATATTAATCTACCCTACTAATTTGTTTCAAATTTTTTAATGACTTTTTGACCGACATGCACAAAACGAGAGAATGTCCCCTCGAGGGATAAAAATCCACTTCCTTCCTAACTCAAGCACTAATGCACTATCTCTCACCCTCCCTCGTATCGTTCTCACCTGTGAAACGCCATCTCTCACTTATAGTATAATTTCTTCGTAATAATAATTGATATGATCTAAAACAGCTAAAAATAGACAAGCTACCCGGTGTCCGTTACACATAGGACCACCACTCCGATAGCTCTTCTATCCGCCATGTGACGCCGGCAATGCCCCCCATCGAGCGATGCCATGTCATCCTGGTATGGAAGGTACATGCGTACACGCTACCAGAGCAAGGTTTCTGTTTCCAACCTGATCGTGGTGGTACTGCATCATGTTTTTTGACGGCTCTAGCTCAGTTTGAGCTTGCAAATTCCCTTCTCGGAGCTAATCGTTGTCCGATGCATCGTCAGGACAATAAAGGCCATTCTACGTCGAGTGCAAAGTGGGCCTCAATCACGCCCGTTCACCGTCGGGATAAGGCCCAATCTAAGTGGGGCTATCTGACTCTTTCAATATGAGAAGATAGACACTGCGAGTGTAAGATGTTAGACGAAACTAACCGTGTATAAACACAGATGTGTAACATTATTTCCGTGATTAACACTAAAACAGAATGTAAAATGAACAAGACTCAATGGCACAACCTCTCCAAACCAGGGGCGGATCTAGAAAAAAATAGTAGTGGGGCTGAATAAACTACATCAGCATAAATCAAACCTCCGGTCCTCATATCCTATGGATATATGGAAAAAAAAATTAGTGAGGACTTAGGGGGGGTCTCCACTGTCCTGGGGGTGATAGTGGGGTCTAAAGACCCCTCTGCCCCTATTGTGAATCCGCCCCTGCTCCAAACATGCATGGAAGATGTCGACTTACTTAGAGGACAAAAAAAAAAAAGGTAATATATTGTCGCTGAGAAGTTCCTCTCATGTCTGACGCAGTTAACCAAGGCTACACATCTTCAAAAAATGCAGCAGATGGATGCGAATAGAGATTACTCGGATAAACGAGAGGATCCACATACGCCTGTCTTTTAAAAAACATGATATATTTACCATTACTTTATAGTAACCAGCCACACCTTGTGATACACAGTTTTCAGAGGGACATACTACTACGTAACAAACATAATCTATAACTACAATATAGAATGGAGATACAGAAGAATAATGTTATTGGCATATATATATATATAGACATAAGCACTCGCAATGGAACAACAAAACATGTAGTAATCGCACGGTCATCTAGCAAATTCTATGCTCATTGAGGCCCTCCCAAGGTTGTAATAACCTGTGGACGGTTAAATACTCCGATGTGTTTGGACCTGAACTTGCTGTCAGTGCCAATGAAGAACTAATACGTGTAAGTACCCCTTGGTCTTGTTGTACTTGTCCCACCATTCGCCGGCGCAGTTCTTCTGCAACCGTGCTCATTGTTGGTCTGCTCTCGCTAGTCATTATTAAGCATCGGCTTGCTAGAGTTGCAAGATCACTTATCAATCCCATGTTTTCTTCATGCAATATTTCCTCCTCTATGAGCTCAAGGAAGTGGCCTTCTCTCATGGCCTCCTGAAATATTGACGCGAGGCTGACCTTATCCACGGATAATGGCATTCGCCGGGTTAAGAGCTCAAGAAGAACTACACCAAAGCTGTAAACATCACTCTTATCGGTGAGCTGGAAGTTCCAAAGGTACTCAGGATCTAGATATCCCATTGTCCCCTTCACCACATCATAGTTCTCATCCGCAGTCCTAATTTTAGAGCACCCAAAATCAGAAACCTTTGCGATAAAATTGTTGCTGAGGAGTATATTGGTGGACTTGACATCCCCATGTAAGATGATAGGGTGGTCCACTGATGAGTGTAGATATGCAAGTGCTTCAGCAGACTGAGCAGCAACTTTTAGGCGGATCTCCAGTGTTCTGATGGATGGATCATTTTGGATGTGGATTAGATTGTACAAAGTCTTATTTGGGACAAATTCATAGACAAGAATTGGAACATCAAACTGAAGACAGCAACCAAGGAGCTTGACGATGTTTTCATGGTTGACTCGAGAAAGTATGAGCATCTCATCAGTAAATTCTGCCCAACTATCCTCATCAAATCCCTTGCACTTCTTGATTGCAACAGGGTTGTTGTTTGGATCATGATTAATACATCCCCTAAAAACAGTCCCCTGACCTCCTTGACCGATTACTAACATGTTGTCGAAGCCATTTGTCGCCGACTCAATTTGATCTCGGTCATACAACAAAAATGGAATGTTGTTATCTCGGCTGATCATATTTCTTAACAATTGGCCTCCACGTAGATGAAAATACTCTTCCCTCTGTCTCATGAGTTCTTCCCTCTGTCTCATGAGGTCTTGTTTTGTGATTCGTTGTTTATATCTGAACCATTCTATCCCAAGTAAAATAGTTAGAGTAACCAAAAGGGAGGCACAAATTCCTGTCAAGATAGGTAAACATTTTAAACGCAAATAAATCAATGAGGAATTAGGCGATAAGTAGTGACAACAAAAGATAAATATATGTATCCATGTTAGTATAAAGGCAAGAACTTCAAAATTTATTCAAACATATATATCTAAACAATGCGAGATTGAAAAGTTTTTGTGTACCGATAGCAAGCCCTCCGTCGCATGGTCCGGTGTGAGCATGGCCTCGAGTACCGAAGGGGCAAGTACAGTCAAAGCCTCCATCTTTATTTCTGCATTTTCCATAGCACTTATTTGGTTCCTTGCACTCATCAATATCTGCAAAACAAAATACTGATGATGTTATGGAATGTAATTCAGTGATGCTAATTTCTGTCGAAACCCTTGCAATTTGTACTGCACAGACTAATTTCACTCCATCCGTTTGGAATATTTGTATTCCCTTTGTTATATTGGACATGGATGTAACCGTCAGATTATAATAGTAGACAAAATTGACTTCAAGTATCCCACACACATGCCATATTTTGAGTAGTAGAAGTTTCAATTAATTTTCAGAATCTGCATGAAGTAACTTATACGCTGCATATAAATAAATTATAAAAATGCCCTTATTTTGCCTCTGACATTGTTAATCATCTTACTGCACAAGCGATCACCAGTCGTCATTCATGCATGATTTAATTTTCCTCTGATGGAGAAATTATTGGTCCACTTTTTCATTGGATTTATTATGTTAGGTTTATTTAGTTTTGACCTTGATTGTTAATTTCTCTGCATATGTTTTTATGTGAATCATCAAAGTCTGATGGTCATGAGTCGGAAAAAATGTTGTGGCGCCGCCTGTCGATCTACATGCATGGAAAAAGAAAAGGAAAACCAGCACAACAAATGAATAAAATTTTGTGTACTGTAATGCAATTTGTGACTGTTTATTTTTCATGATTATACTGTAACGCAACAAATGTGCCCCATAATACATGCTTAAATGGACCAAGAATACCTGCAAATGTCTAACCTCACCGAAATTCTATAATATTAAAGTGCACCCAGTGCACAGGCGCATATAATATTTGTGACCAACGGGATTTGAACTTTAAAGTTGATGACTTGGCTGATTATTTATTTATTTACTTCCTCCGTTTTATATTATAAGACTTTCTAACATTATCCACATTCATATATATGGTAACTATATATGTGCCTGGACTTATTGACATTTATATGAATGTGAGTAATATTAGAAAGTCTTATAATCTGAAACGGATGTAGTATTTGTTATCATGGTCAAACATATGTCTAGAAGTCAACAGCATCATCTATTATAAACAGAGGGAGTATTTTTTTACATTACTTGGAATTAAAATGATGCATCACAAAATATGAAGAAAAGAACGCGCATATGGACCATGTATTTCTATTTCAAATGACATAGATATGTCTTTTATATTATAGTCCATGGGTTTAGGAAGATCTTATTATCGATTAGATCAGGTTTGAGAATTTGTTTTAAAATAAGCATACCATTGGAAATTCCGTAATCTCTTATTAATTCCTAATTTGCAGTAATTAAATTAAAACTATACTAGATTGAGAGTAGAACACTAGACGGTGATTAATTCTTAATTTTAGAATTATAAAATAAAGGAAAACCGTTGATAGATACTAATTACTACTTTTTGAATAATTAGATTATTAAAAAGGTACTCCCTCCGTACCATTCGCTAAGAAGCACATGTATTTGAAAATTTAACTCTTTAAATATTTAACCAATAAGTATTTTATTATAAATTAAATATTATTTCATGAAAATAATATCATTGGATTGTCATTTAAGTTTACTTTTATATGATTATGATTTTATTGTTACAAACACTGTAGATTGTACTATAGAAACAACTTGAAGTTAAATATTAGTTGAAGACTGTGTCAAGTTTGTCGACGTCTCGGTGAGTGGGACGGAGGGAGTGTAGCTAAGGCTCCAAACTTAAGTACATTAAATACTGAATAAATATGAATCTAAGAAATATATATATTAAATCATGAAGAAAACTATAATCATCAAGTAGAACTCAACATTTTGGAGTTATTAAATAACGAAAAGCCTATAACTGAGGCTACTCCAAAATACAACTGGCTGAGTTCTTTCCTCCTACTAGTTCCCAACTTATCTCCCTCGTTTTCCACCTATACGCTTGTCAAACTAATAAACTGCGCGTGTTTTACAAAAATTTTCTATATAAAAGTTACTTTAAAAAATCATATTAATCTATTTTTTAAGTTTTTCTATAACTAATACTTAATTAATCATGCTTTAATCTATCGCTCCGTTTTGCATGCGGAGGGGAGGGTTTCCAACCCTTCCAAAAGAACATAACCTTAAGTATAGCAGTATTTAGTAATTCTAAATTTACAAATTAGATTATCGTAAATCCTAAATCCGGACTTTGATATGAGTACAAATCAGTACTTATTCATTCTGAATTTCAATACCATTAATTAATAAAATACAATTTATTAACAGAAATAGTAGGATGGATTTTACATTTGTAATTAAAATTTGTTGCAATTATATATGTTTATAATTTTGTAATAAAGTACACATTTAAAATTAACAAAATTTAATAACCACCGTGTTCAATGTGTAATTAAATTCTAATATTTAAAAAATCGATAATAATAGTATTTCTAACACACGGGTTGACTAGTGGTTATAATTCAATCAAGTTTTCGATTGGACCAAGAGAACTGTATTCATGAATTTGCGTTCCTGCTCAATGCACACGTTACAATAAATCTGGAGCCTGATGGTTGAGTCCAAAGTTGTCATTTTTTTGAAAAAAGTCCCATGGTAAATTGCCGGCGTTATATTGAAAACAAAAAGGACTGAAGAAGGCCAAACCACACAATTCGCGTTTAATTAGGGGACATATCAGAATGAGACAACAAAATATATAAACTAACACCGTAGTCAGCTTAACACTACTAAGACAATAGTTTTTTGTCTTACGACTAAATTCAATCTTCGCTGACGGCTAGCCTAAACCACCTATGACCAAAAGCGAGAGAAAATACATTATCTTTAATTTTATGCGTCCGCTAGCGAAAATATATTTTTACTGGCGGCAAGGTTAAGCGGACCACCTGTAGAGATTATGGATACCCCATATCTACACGGCGGTTATATTTAGACTGGATATAAGATGCCGAATATAGATAGAATATCTTTATTTGTATCTCGGGTTTGTTTCTTAACTTGTACGTCAACGAAATACCCTGAGGTTTAGTCGGTTACGATTGTATTTTATCTGTATTTTCATATGCCGTTAGGGATATGAGTTATACCTTGTAATACGGACTCCTTCCCCTATATAAGGAGGGGTCCGAGTCCTTCTTGGGACATACACAACTTCTCTTGGAAATCATACATCCAATAATACACTCGGCGGATTCATCCCCGGACAGGAGTAGGGTATTACTTCTTGAATAAGAAGGCCTGAACCTGTATAAATCCTTTGTCTCTAAACCCATCCACTTTTCTAGCTTGATAGTCACCCCCTTTTAGTATTGCCGAAATCTTGTTTCGACACCGCCAACAAAAATCGACTTTTGCAAGGCGGCAAGATTAAACCAACTGCCAGCGAAAGCGATTTTATGGAAAAAAAATAAATCCCCAAAATCCCCCGAAATAACTTCGCCGAATCCGCTGCCCACGACCCACACTCGAGCTCCCACGGACGATGGCCTACGTGACCCTGCCTCCCAAGGTCCCACGCTTGAGATCTGCCGCCGGTGGCATGCGTACGAGATCCACCACCGGAGGCCTACGCAACTCGGGCATCTGTGGTCCGTGCTTGAGACCCGCTGTCGGTGGCCCTGCGACCCCGCGGCCCATTATCACAGTCCATTCTCTGCGCCACCGTGAGAGAGAAGAGATGGTGGAGGTTGCCGGGCCCCTCTAGGATCGACCCGAGCGCCGCCACCCTGAACTAGGAAAGGAGAGAGGAGGGATCGAGAGGGACTGAGAGAGGAGATGGACGAGAGGCTGAGGATAAGACTTATACAATTAGGAGGAGGACCGTCTTTTTATGGTGCCTAAAATTTAAATTTTCTGACGGCTTGCTAAGAGAACCGTTTATGAAAATCTATTTTTACAAGCGGTGCTCTGAGCCGGCCACCACAAAAAATAATATTATTTTCACAAGCGGTTACTAACCAGGTTCTACCTCCGTCCCAAAATATAGCAATTTTTAGCTATGAATACACACTGGTGTCCAGATTCATAGCTAAAAATATTTACATTTTACGATGGAGGGAGTATCTCCGATTGCATTTTCACAAGTGTTTCTTATTTTAACAGTCAGGAAAAAAAAAAAGGCGACACCCGAAAAATGAAAAACCATTTTTAGTAGTGTATCTACAAAGACTTTGTTTACTATATTATGTATACCGTACTACCGTATAATAGTATACCACATCAAGATTCCACGGTTCAGACTCGGCTTGATATTACCAAAATTGACCCGTACTCTCTCGTTTCAGAAAGTTGTTTTGAATTTGGTCAAAGTTAAACTATTCTAAATTTAACTAAGTTTGTAGATAAATATATAATATTTATAACCCAAATTAGTTTCATTAAATAAATAATTAAATATATTTTCATCATATATTTTTCTTAGGTTGAAAATATTATTATGTTTAAAAAAATAGTCAAATTTAGAGTAATTTGCCTTTGACCAAAGTCAAAATGACTTATAATTTAAAACGGATGGAGTGGTATATATACATTACAAGTAAGACTAGTGCAGTGGTATTATGGAAAAAAATATACTGCATATTTATAAAGTACAAGATGGAAAAAGTACTTAAAAGCCCAAACAAATTAATGTACTATCGATCAATCATCACTGCATTATAAATCTACTCCCTAATAATAGCTTTTAAGACAGACTGAGGGTAATAGTAATGTTAAAATTCTAGCTATGATGAGATTACATGGAATTTTACCTTGGCAACCGTCCTGACGATAAGGATTTCCTTGGTACCCATTTTTGCAATTGCATATATAGCCTGGTCCATTGGAGGAATTGACGCACTCGCTGTTATCACTTTTACACGCGTATGACGTGTGATTGTTTTTTGCTTCGTCGCAGTTATGTGGAGTACGGATTGCCCAATCGAGCACCATTGGCGCCTGCCCGCCGTTGGTGGTGTTAAACTCCGAGAAAGTCATAGTTTGTTGAGAAATTGAAGTTGGACGAATCCATGAGCAGCGTAGCTGCACCGGGTGGCATTATACATCGAGTCCGACGTGTTGAGGCCTTTGTCGAAGGAGACCTGGTAATGATGGAGGTCCTTTGGGATGGTTGTCTGGCAGCAGCCTATCCCAGAGCAGGAGCCATTAGTGGCGCCCGTTACGCCATCTCGCTGGCATGTGGACACGCACCCGCTCAAGTACTTGACGTCCTATCAGTGATGTATGCCAGTGTTCGACACCCGATGACGGTGAACTTGTTCCGGTGTCGGAAAACCTGAATGGAGCGCTCAGGTCTTGTTCCACTTATGCTGTTCCATCTCCTGAGAAGTGGTGTTGTAGCAGAAAGAAGATATCCTGTTCAGCACCCGCAGCTGACCGAGCTGAAGGGAGATGTTGAGGACCTCGAAATCTCCGAGGAACGGCCTAGAGTCATTGCAGTGTAGCTTGAAGTATGAGTCATGGCGGCGCAGCTGTCTTGCCCGACGATGCCGAATGGGTAAGGGATGTCCACGGCTGCACACTTGGTGTCCGGGCATTCCGCCTCTGCACCACCGGTGATGAGGCCGAGCTCCAAAGAAGCGAACGCTATGGCGAGCCATAGTTGTTCGCCCTCTATGGCAAGCAGGCATGGTTAATTTCTTTCTGGTGGTGTACTTTTCTTTTTTGCGAGGTGATTCTCTAGTTGTGTGCACCTCATACAGTTCGACGACTGCTCGTATATATATGAAGGCAAGCGTAGCCGCTAGCATCCATGAATCATCTTGGATGTGTCGTTCACCACAAAAGTACGATAAAACAAAAAGATCCAACGATTCGTACCAAGTCTTCGCATGAATTATATATTTCCGCAAAGGTCGCTATAATGGGTTGACCCGAAATCTTTATGAATGCCCCTTGCTCTCTTGCCATGGAAATATTTCAATAATGTTCAGAAATTGGATAATTGTAGGGTTGGACATGGACACATAGAACGACATTTCTGAACAATATGGCAATTTCTAAATGACATAACGTTTTAACAAAAATCCCACGTTTAGACCAAAGCATCTTATTAGAGAGCAAGAAAAACTACGGGAGGCTACTCAACAAGCATATGGATTAAAATTTAACAAGAGGATGGATGCGACGTGAATTTTTTATTTATTTCAACAACTGTCACTACTACTACTACAGAAATGATTTTCCTAAACGAGACCCTCATTAGGTTGCAGATGGATCATAATTGACCGCGTCTGCAGAAATCGACCTCCATTTTCACATACAGACCTGTATGAAAAAAAAAATCAAATTTCACATATGGACGTCTTAACAGGCCCGCACGCGTAAGTAATATATTTTCGCAGGCAGGCCACTTAAGAGGCCGAGCCTCTTAAAGACCCATCTGCAAGTCTAATCGTCGTCCTCTTTCCCTCTCAATCTGTTAAAAAAAAAATCTCTTCTCCCATCTCTCTCCCTTATCTTCTCCTCACTTCCTCTCCTCCACTCATTCTAACCTCCTCTCATCCTCACTTCCTGACAACATTCCCGTGACAGCGGGCACAGCGACGGCGATGGCAACGGTCACGCGCTCAGGGAGCAACGTCCGGGCGCGGCGGAGGCTAGGAGTGGCAGCGCGTGACAGTGACAGGCTTGGAGAGAAGCCGCGGCAAGCGGCCGGATCCGCCGCCTCCGGCCCCGCGACAGCCGGATCCGCCACCGCCGGCCCTCGATAGCTAGATCCATGGCCACTGGCCCCTGCGACGGCCGGCGGTGGCGGGGTCGTCCGCGAGATTCTAGGGTTTTCTTATTTTTAATTTTTTTTGGAATTTTATTTTTACGTACAGACGACATAAGAACCACACATGAAAATCGGATTTTCGCGTGCGGGTGCGCAGCCTGCACGAAAAAATGACATTTTTTCAGACCTTTTGTTACAAGCAGATCTCCGTTCACACAAATATGTGTTTTCGACCATATGGAAAAATGATTTATGTAGTAGTGTGTTGGAGCGCATTTTATATGATTCCATTTGATGTAAAAAAGGAATAAGAAAATCTTATACAAGTGAATTAATTAGGGCAACGTAAATCCTCGTTAGAACGAGATATTGTTATTTTCATTACCTTTCTCGAGCGCACTCCTGACTGCAAAATTAAGTTATCCATCGATTAGCACACAGATAATTTAGACGCCGCTTTTTACTTAATAAATACTCCAAATCAATACGTCATCTACGAATAGATGCACAATTACTTTGATATTAAAGTCACCGGTGACCATTTCCAGCAAGATGATCCAACAAAATTCTTCGACGGTCGAAGTCGTCTTCGCATCGATCCCACTTTAGGCCCTGTCCAGTGGCACGCAGAAACTTTTCATTCTGTCACATCAAATATTTGACACATGTTTGAAGTATTAAATATAAAAAAAAACTTATTACACAGATTGCGTGCAAATTGCGAGACGAATCTTTTAAGCCTAATTGCTCCATGATTTGACAATATGGTGCTACAGTAAATATTTGCTAATGACGGATTAATTAGGTTTAATAAATTCGTCTCGCAGTTGCGGAATCTGTAATTTGTTTTGTTATTAGTCTACGTTTAATACTTCAAATGTTTGTCCATATATCCGATGTGACACGCCAAAACTTTTCACCTTGGATCTAAACACAGCCTTAGTCCAAATCCTCTCTTTCTATAAATTTACAACCACTAAATCCTAAAACATTACATACAAATATATCACGTTGTCATCCACTAACAATATGCCGCATCCTCATCCACTAATAATTATTAAATTTAAACTTCGTATAATCAGGCTATATTATTTATAGGTTTATAATTTATGATATTTTAGAGAGCTTTTAAATAGCAAACACGTTAAATCATCATCCCACATAATTCACATAAGGTAAAAGTATGAATTACCTCCTGAACTATCATAGACAATCGAATTACCCCCTAAACACAAATACCAGACATTTTACACCCTTAACTATTGAAACCAGACAAATATTCCCCTGCCACAATCTGAAGTGGTTTGGTCCTACGTGGCAATCTAGTCGGTAACTTTTTTATTAAAATCAATGGGGCCCACCTGTCATAGTCTCTCTCCCCTCTAACTCATTCCCCTTACACCTCTATGTATCTCTCTCGCGTCAGGGAGTATCTCCGATTGCATTTTCACAAGTGTTTCTTATTTTAACAGTCAGGAAAAAAAAAAAGGCGACACCCGAAAAATGAAAAACCATTTTTAGTAGTGTATCTACAAAGACTTTGTTTACTATATTATGTATACCGTACTACCGTATAATAGTATACCACATCAAGATTCCACGGTTCAGACTCGGCTTGATATTACCAAAATTGACCCGTACTCTCTCGTTTCAGAAAGTTGTTTTGAATTTGGTCAAAGTTAAACTGCTTTAAGTTTGACTAAGTTTATAGACAAATATAGTAATATTTACATTACCAAATTAGTTTCATTAAATCAATAATTAAATATATTTTCATCATATATTTTTCTTGGGTTGAAAATGTTATTATGTTTAAAAAAATAGTCAAATTTAGAGTAGTTTGCCTTTGACCAAAGTCAAAATGACTTATAATTTAAAACGGATGGAGTGGTATATATACATTACAAGTAAGACTAGTGCAGTGGTATTATGGAAAAAAATATACTGCATATTTATAAAGTACAAGATGGAAAAAGTACTTTAAAGCCCAAACAAATTAATGTATTATCGATCAATATATCATCACTGCATTATAAATCTACTCCCTAATAATAGCTTTTAAGAAAGACTGAGGGTAATAGTAATGTTAAAATTCTAGCTACGATGAGATTACAGGGAATTTTACCTTGGCAACCATCCCGACGATAAGGATTTCCTTGGTACCCATTTTTGCAATTGCATATATAGCCTGGTCCATTGGAGGAATTGACGCACTCGCTATTGTTACTTTTACACGCGTATGACGTGTGATTGTTTTTTGCTTTGTCGCAGTTATTGGGAGTACGGATTGCCCAATCGAGCACCATTGGCGCCCGCCCGCCGTGGGTGGTGTTAAACTCCGAAGAAGTCAAATAGTTTGTTGAGAAATTGAAGTTGGACGAATCCATGAGCACAGCGTAGCTGCACCGGGTGGCATTATACATCGAGTCCGACGTGTTGAGGCCTTTGTCGAAGGAGACCTGGTAATGATGGAGGTCCTTTGGGATGGTTGTCTGGCAGCAGCCTATCCCAGAGCAGGAGCCATTAGTGGCGCCCGTTACGCCATCTCGCTGGCATGCGGACACGCACCCGCTCAAGTACTTGACGTCCCTATCAGTGATGTACGCCAGTGTTCGACATCCGATGACGGTGAACTTGTTGCCGGTGTCGGATAACCTGAATGGAGCGCTCAGGGTCTTGTTCCACTTATGCGGTTCCATCTTCTGAGATGTGGTGTTGTAGCAGAAAGAAGATATCCTGTTCAGCACCCGCAGCTGACCGAGCTGAAGGGAGATGTTGAGGACCTCGAAATCTCCGAGGAACGGCCTAGAGTCATTGCAGTGTAGCTTGAAGTGAGGCATGGTGGCGCAGCTGTCTTGCCCGACGATGCCGAATGGGTAAGGGATGTCCATGCCGCCGCACTTGGTGCCCTGGCATTCCGCCTCTGCACCGCCGGTGATGAGGCCGAGCTCCGAAGAAGCGATCGCTATGGCGAGCCATAGCATTGTTCGCCCTCTCCGCCAAGCAGGCATGGTTTCTTTCTGGTGGTTTACTTTTCTTTTTTGCGAGGTGATTCTCTAGTTGTGTGCACCTCATACAGTTCGACGACTGCTCGTATATATATATGAAGGTGAGCGTAGCCACTAGCATCCATGAATCATCTTGGACGTTCACCACAAAAGTACAATAAAACAAAAAGATCCAACGATTCCTACCAAGTCTTCGCATGTACTATATATTTCCGCAAAGATCGCTATAATGGGTTGACCTGAAATCTTTATGAATGCCTCCTTGCTCTCTTTGCCCATGGAAATATTCCAATAATGTTCAGAAATTGGTTAATTATCGGGTTAGACATGGACATATAGAACGACATTTCTGAACAACATGGCAATGTCTAAATGACATGACGTTTTAACGAAGAGTCCCACGTTTAGACCAAAGCATCTTATTAGAGAGCAAGAAAAACTACGGGAGGAAACTTAACAAGCATATGGATTAAAATTTAACAAGAGGTTGAGTGTGACATGAATTTTTTATTTATTTCAACTACTATCACTACTACAGAAACGATTTTCCAAAAAGAGGCTCTCGTTAGGTTGCAAATGGATCATAATTGACCGCGTCTGCAGAAATCGACCTCCATTTTCGCATACGGACATGTATGAAAAAAAATCAATTTTCATATATAGGCATCTTAACAGGCCCGCACGCGAAAGTAATATATTTTCGCAGGCGGGCCACTTAAGAGATCCGTGCCTCTTAAAGACCCGCCTGCAAGTCTAATCTTCCTCCTCTTTCCCTCTCAATCTATTCAACAAAAAGAGAAAAATCTCTTCTCCCATCTCTCTCCTTTATCTTCTCCTCACTTCCTCCCCTCCACTCATTCTAACCTGCTCTCATCCTCACTTCCCGACGACATTCCCGGTGACAGCGGGGGCAGCGACGGCGATGGCAACGGTCACGTGCTCGGGGAGCAACGTCCGGGAGCAGCGGCTGCGGGCTTTGGAGAGGCCGGGCCTAGCCGGGAAATGTGCGGTGGGCTCAGGAGTGGCAGCGCGTGACAGCAATAGGCTCGGGGAGAAGCGGCTGCGAGCGGCCAGATTCGCCGCCTCCGGCCCGCGATGGCCGTAATCGGCCGCAGCCGGGCCCTCGTTGGCCAGATCCGTGGGCACTGGCCCCTGCGACGGCCGGCGGGCGAATCCGCCGCCACTGGGCACGTGATGATCAGATCCGCGGGGGCCGCCCCTCACGGCTCGATCGGCAGGATTCTAACGGTTTCTTACTTTAATTTTTTTTAGAATTTTTTTACGTGCGGACGACATAACACCCACGTGCGGGTGCGCGCGCCGCACGGAAAATGACATTTTTTTCAGACCTTTGTTACAAGCGGATCTCTGTTCACCGCAAATATGTGTTTTCGATCATATGGAAAAACGATTTCTGTAGTAGTATGTTGGAGCGCATTTTATATATTCCGTTTGATGTAAAGAAATGAGAAAATCTTATACAAGTGAATTAATTAGGGCAACGTAATTCTTCGTTAGAACGAGATATTGTTATTTTCATTACCTTTCTCAGCGCACTCCTGACTGCAAAATTAAGTTATCCATCGATTTAGCAACAGATAATTTAGACGCCGCTTTTTACTTGATAAATACTCAAATCAATACGTCATCACCGAATAGATGCACATTACTTTGATATTAAAGTCACCGGTGACCATTTCCAGGAAGATGATCCAACAAAATTCTTCGACGGTCTAAGTCGTCTTTGCATCAATCCACGCAAAATTTTTCACCTGTTTATTTACCACGCAAAAACTTTTGCCACTCTTATATGCCCTCTAAATAACCGGTCAACCTCCATTATGCCACTTCAAATTGGCTTCTCCCTTTTATGCCACCGGTTCAAGTTTCTCACCTTTTATGCCATTTGCCGTCATGTCCACCGTCAGTTGACCGTTAACTTTATTGTAAAAAGACGCATTTGCCTTTAGAATTAGAAATACAACCAATATAGGTATTTTAGTACTAAATATAGCTACTGGATACAACATATAAAAATTGATTTTTTCTGCATCACATGTAAATTTTAGGCCATTACCATCAACAAATAAATTTTCAATGTAAGCATGAAATATACAGTTTTCCAACAATATTTTTAATATAAAGAGCATTTTTTCACTGGTTCTGACAAAATTTGTTCACTCAAAAAGATTTAAAATAATTAGTTATGATTTTTTGAAGTTTACACATTTTTTAGTTTGAGATGGCATATTGGTCATTTACAGGAAAAAACTAAACCTTTGACTAACAGTCAACTAAACACTATAGTGGTGGGAGTGGCATAAAAGGGTGAAAAAACTTGAACTAGTGGCATATAAGGGAGAAGCCAATTTTGAGTGGCATATAAGGGAACTGGTCAAATTCTAGAGGCATATAAGGGATTCTCTCAAAACTTTTCACCTATTACATCGATGTTTTGTACAATGCATGAAGTATTAAATATGAAAAAAACTAATTACACAAATTGCGTGTAATTTGCGAGACGAATCTTTTAAGCAAATTGCTCCATGATTTGACTATGTGTCTCAAATATTTGCAAATGATGAATTAATTAAGCTTAATAAACTCGTCTTGCAGTTTACAGACATAATCTGTAATTTGTTTTGTTATTAGTCTATGTTTAATACTTCAAATGTGTGTCTATATATCCGATGTGACATGCTAAAACTTTTCACCCCTAGATCTAAACACAGCTTTAGTGCAAATCATCTCTTTCTGTAAATTTACAATCACTGCATCCTAAAACTTAACATACAAAGATATCACGTTGTAATCCACTAACAATATGCCACATCATCATCCACTAATAATTATTAAATTTAAATATCATGTAATCTGGCTATATTATTTATAGGTTTATAATTTATAAAATTTTAGAGCTTCTAAATTGCAACCACGTTAAATCATCATCGCACATAATTCACACGAAGAAAAGTACAAATTACCCCCTAAACTATTATGGTCGATCGAATTATCCCCAAACTATTGAAACCGGAGAAATATCCCTCTGCTATAATCCGGAGTGGTTTTGGTTCTACGTGGCAATCCAGTCAGTAACTTTTTTTATTAAAAAAGTCAATGGGGTCCATCTGTCATAGTCTCTCTCCCCTTATTCCCCTTACGCCTCTCTGTATCTCTCTTGGGTCGGAGGCCGAGAAGGAGCCCCGAGCACCTGCAGAGGCCGAGAACGAGCCCATCGCGATGAGTTCGTCTAGGGCCCTCAAAATCATAGGACCGGCCCTGCGACCCGCACGCTGGCGGCTGCAAGTCTCCGCAGCGGGGGCCGGCCTGTCAAGCTCACTGGTCGTGCCTCGTCCTCCCGTGCTCGCGGAAGCGGCAGCTGGCGCCGGACTGGCGTGAGATGATGGGAAGCGGCGGCCCCAATCGGACTTGCACGGAAAGATAGCGATGGTCGGGGGAGCGCGGCGGGCGGCGCCAGACTTGCGCGAGAAGATGGCGAGCGGCGGCCGGTGTCGAACTTGCGCGGGAAGATGGCGATGGTCGGGTGAGCGGCGGCCGAGACGCCAGACTTGCGCGAGAAGATGGCTTGATCTTCTTTCATCTTGAGCAGCTTCTTGCCGATTAGCGTCGACGCGAAGAGCAGCAGCTACTCGGATAGTGGCAGCCCCCAAATCCCAGGGGAAAATCGCAAGTCGCAACGCCTCCGCGGCTGGTTTCCGGGGGCCGGCCGCGATTTCTGCTGCAGTGCTGTGCTGCTGTTCAGGGAGGCAGCAAGTTCTGATTTCTGAAGACTGAAGTTCGCACGAGACATCATCAGATATTCAGACTACAGACTAGAAGACAAGGTCAAGGTGACAAGGTAATCAGACATCAATTCACTAATTCTGTATTTGTGTGAGACTGTGACTGTAATTCAATATCACTAAATCGCTAATCTAATCACTAGTTAATTATGTGCTCATGTGTGAATTGTGAATTGTGATGGCACGGTGCCATCGCCATCCTCCTGCTGTCGTCGCCGCCCTTGTGAGTTCTCACCGTGTGCACCAGCTCGTACTTGGATCTCTTCTTCTTCGATCGATCGCTTGTTGGACAGCAGGATCGCCACGCTGCCCATCCGGAAGAGACAGTTGGCGAGTTCGATGGAGAGCAGCCCATCCTGTCCAGGTTGTAGCTGGTGATGTGCCCTGGAACATGTATTGTAGTGGTTCACAGCTATGGCGGACAGCGACGACGTCGGGTTGAACAGGCTGCAGTTGACGACGAGTACGCCAGCAATGTCCTTGGCGCTCACGCCTGTCTGGTGGAGAAGGTCGTCGACGGCGCCGAACATGATGGCCTCGGCCTCGAGCCACGCCTCTGCCATGCAAGGGTTCGATGGCTCCCCGCTCTCGGCGACAGGGATGTGTTACACCTAAATTTGGCACCTAGAGTTAAAATAGGGAAATTGCCAAAGTTTGGGCGATCTGCCCGTTTTTCTCTGAGAGGGCCGGTCTGACCGTCGTGTGTTGGCCGATCAGACCACTGCCGGTGGACCGGTCAGACCGGCGGTGTGTGGCCGATTTTACCGGCAGAGTCCGAGTCAGACATTGTTTTCGTCGGGTCTCGTATTTCCTCGACCTCATCCACCTGGTGGCCGCCGCCGTCCGCGATCTACGACCACATCGGCGGCTAGATCCTCGAGCCTCCTTGCAGGCCCTTGCCGTGGGCGCACCGCTCCTCCCCGCATCTCCTGTCACCGTCTACTCCTTCCTCCGCCACCGACACCTTCACCGGGCCTGCCATCCGTGGGGCTCCGGCGAGACCAGTCCGCATCACCACCGCGGGATGGCCGCCTGAGAAGACGAAGACCACACCTATCTCCATATCCAAGCCTACGCTGGCCCCTACTTCCTCCGTCGTCTCCCCCTCCGGTTGATGCAGCCGGAACCCCACAGGGTCTTCACGCCGTCTGTGGCGCAGCCGTCGGCACTCCGACCTCGTCATCGACGGAGGCCTCACCCGCCTCCACCGCTGCTGACCTCCAGGACATCACCGCTGCCACCTCCACTCCTCCATATTGCCCGCTGCCCGGCTTCCCCTATTCTTCTTTCCATCAACGCCTTATTTTCCCCTTCCACCGTTGTCACCGCCAGGCGCTGGCGGAGCGGTGAAAATCGAGATAGAGAGGTTATGTGTGAGGCGAGTGTTACGTTTGCGTACTTGCATGCGTGAGTAGAAAACGACGAGGCTTGAAGCTTCCTTTGTTATGCCTGACTCGTGGGACCAACCCAACGTGGCATATCCCATCTTTGCCCGGGGGTGTAATGCGCGACTAGTCACGCGGCCCCCCCGGCACGCGACTACCTCTGTAGTACTAATCTACTACTAGTTACAGTACTACTACTACACTACTATTACTAGTAGTACTGCTACACTACTGTTATAATACTATAATATATATATATATATTTTTATGTATTAAAAAATATACACATATACAAACTTTATATACGATATGTAAAAACTTTATATACAAGTATACAAACTTTATATACATACGTATACAAAGTTTGAATACACGTATGCAAACTTTTTATAGGTATACGTATATGCTTAAAAAACCGAAAAGAAAAAAACAGAAAGAAAAAAACCAAAAGAAAACAGTAATAAACTGAAAAGAAAAAAGCAAAAACAAAAAAAACAAACGGAAAAAACCTGTGGGCCCCACCCCTACGCATGCTATGCCGCATGACCCCTCCGCGCGCGCCACCTGCCTCGCCGTGCGGGGCGCCGCACGGCTGATTGCTCATTAGCAATTTCGATCTTCGCGAACGAATTACCGCGAAGCTTCGTCTCCACCGGCTGACGCGTGGGGCCCAGCTCATAGACGGCCAATTCTGATTGGCCTTTGTCATTTCTCTGGTCCGCCACTTGCACGTAGGGGTGTAAGTGGGTCAGCCGCGAACCCACTTATAGGCTAAAATAAGCCGCGAGCCCGCTTATTTTGACCTATAAGTGGGTTTCGCGGGTTAGCCACTTACACCCCTACTTGCACGTACTACTACCGAACAAAAAAGCATTCTCCAATCAGGACCAGTAAATGCAACAGCCAATCGCAGCTGACAAAAACTACAGTAAAAACCTAAACAGTAAATCTGACATGGCGTAGTCTAGCTTCGCCCCAGCGTGCAAACCTTTATCGGTTTCTAAATATCACTCGTCCAAATTACGTGTTGTAGAGGACGGGAGGATGGAGCCACCATAATCGTGTGTGCGCTGCACGTGTCTAATCTTGCATGCCATATGTGATTAGATTTTTCTTGACATTAATTTCGAATCTGGCCTCCATACACAATTATATATGGAACTAATCTTATGGAACTGACCCATGCACTGCACGTGCGGACCCAGGGGATTCTCAACTCTCTCGTTGCTCCACGTGGCGACTTAAAGAGCATAGAACATATTGAGGGAGCCACGTGACAGCTTGAGAGCATTTTTAGGAATTTTAATGGATTTTTACACTGAGTTCGGTTTGGGTGGTTGGGAACAAATCTCCCACGCACGGAAAACGGAGCTATCTATAAGCGTGTGATTAAATAATTATTATCTAAATTTTTTTTTCATAAATGAATTAATATGATTTTTTTAAGCAACTTTCGTATAGAAACTTTTTGCAAAAAGACGCACTGTTTAGCAGTTTGAAAAGCGTATGCGCGGAATATGATGTAGAGGGGTTGGGAAGAGGCCAGTAGCAACGAACACAGCGTTAGTATATAAGAGATAGATAGATAGATAGATAATAGATAGATAAATGCTCAAGTACACTGATAGTTGGCTATCTTATTCCAAAGATAGGATATAAACAATATGTTTTGAACTTTTTCCGCTATCTTATTCCAAAGATAGGATATAAGCAATACAGAGTATGCTGTGAACTCATTCCCACTTGTTCTTCTAACCCAATCGAACCCTCTTCAACATGAGAAAACGTTCTGCTATATCTGTCATCTCTGGTCGTTCATCCACATTGAGACATAAACATTTCACTGCAATATCTACGACACTGTGAAGAAGGTCCATGTCTTTTGACTCTGTGAAATCCTTGTCAAACAGCTCGGTTGCCCTCCTTCTGTTTTCATGAGCACGAAGAAATTTTGCAACTAAGGTACCGTCGCCTGAATTATTTGTGGCCTTCATCCTGCTGACAAGCTCCAAAAGGACAACTCCAAAGCTATAGACGTCACTTTTATCCGTTAATAAGCCTTCTTGTAGATACACTGGATCCACATAGCTCGTGTCGCCGACAACATATTTTGTATGCTGTTTATCTATGGCTATGAGCCTTGATAAACCGAAATCAGATATCTTCGGATCAAAGTTATTATCCAATAGTATATTTGCTGGTTTTACGTCACCATGAAGGATTGTATCATTAGTTTTTGAATGCATATATGCTAGTCCTTCTGCTGTTTGTGCAGCAATATTTAAACGTGCATCCAAACTGAGAGTCTTCCTATCATTGCCGTGAAGAATATCATCAAGGCTGCCATTGGCGACAAACTCATAGACTAACATTGGTATATCAACTTCAAGGCAACAACCTATAAGCTTCACTATGTTCTTGTGGATGACCCGGGATTGTATGATGATCTCATTTGTAAATTGATCCTCTTGTAGTGTAGCATTGACTCTGATGGACTTCTTTACTGCAACTAGCGTGTTATCATCGAGACGGCCCTTGTAAACCTCACCAAATCCACCTTTTCCAATTATATTTCTTTTTTTCAGAATTGGCTGCAGCTCCTCTTTTTTAAATAACTTTATATGGTGGACGTTTTGTAGTACGGGACCACCATTCTTTTGAAAAAGGTCTCGCATCTTTCTTTTCTCTCTGCGAAGAAGCGCAAGGAAAAGCAGGACTGCCAAGACAAAGAGACCACCTATTGCAACTACACACATGGAAAACAAAACAATGTACTTTAAAATCACCAAATATTTGAACTGACCAAGAAAAACATAATCTTGAATTTAAATGTGTCATGTAAAGTCAAGCCATATATAAGTAAATGAAGGGAGTAACATGTAAAGTTGTAATGTGAAAAACCAGAAAATGTAGAACTATTATATTGATTTCTGAAGTGGCAACGAAATTATTTCAGCTGTGTTAAGAGTGTATAAAGAATAACAAAATTGTTACAGATGAGAAACTATTTCATTCCCCGCAAAAAAAAAAAAAGAGAAACTATTTCATTACGTTTGTACAAAACATAGTATTTGCATGATTTTTTAAGTTATTAAATGAACTTTTATAGTTAGAACGATTTCCATAGGCATGTTTAAAAAATAGCGTTTAAATTCAAATACTAACGACTGAATAAAGATGAGGAATCCAAATAAACAAATTATTATCCGCAACTAACTGAAAATTATACTGAAGTACTATTCCTTAATTGATAATGAAAACTGAATAATTTATATAGCTGGAAATATAAATGATAATGAAAACTGAGTAATTTACGTACCAATGGCAACTTTAGCTGCTAGGGGGAATTTCTCGCTGCATATTCCTCCGCGGCCTTTACCATCGCCCTTCATTCCTGCCTTGCAAGGGCAATCATACCCTCCTAGCTTGTTCTTGCATACGCTATTACTTGAGCAAGGGTACAGATCCGGAAAAGCACACTCATTTATGTCTATAACGATACATAGATAAAAATGTGAGTACAACATAAAAAAAGGAATGTTATTTGAAAGGATTGTAGACGAATGCTAGTTAGGCCATTAGTTGAAGATGTGGTTCGCTTAGTTCGTTCTTTTTTACTTGACTAGCAAAATGCCCGTGCGTTGCACCGGTATTGGCAGGGTGACTCAAGTTAGCTATTAACGATTTACCAAAACACCAGAGTATGATTATAAGCATCGACGATATGTATACTGATAAAAAAAGTCATGTTTGTTTTTGACAATTAATCTACTTTATATTTGTGTGATGTGGATGATGTTTCTGAAGCGTGGTTCTGATGGTATAGCAAGGGAGGAACAAATAATGAACAATTAAAGTGATTGCTATTGCATAGAAAGTGATAGATGAAAATTTCTTTCTATATAATGTAATTGTGAGAATATACTCGATTTTCTATGTATTGTACTTGTGAGAGCTGAATTTCATTTGAGGCTAAATATAGTGTGCAAGAGAAATCATTAAAATCATATTAGTGGGAGCAATAAAAATGGCGGAAAGAAAAGCGCGACAGAACCAGGAAAGAAAAGCTCCTGTAAGAGGAGTAACTATAAAATTATGTTTTTTTATTGCATTGTGTATTTTTGGACTAAAAAAATATGAATTATAAAATAAATAATATTGGAAGAGGAGTAGTCCATATGAAAAAAATAATTAATATTATTTATTTATAGTCTAAATTTAAATTCTAAGTCATGAAAAATAAACAATAATAATTTTTGTTGACTCCATTTAGCTATAAATAATTTAATATGTAGAAGGAAAAACTATATCAAATTTCATCAATTTTTAATGGCTCCAAATAGTGCTAAATCTAAACTAACAAACTAAGTTTGTTACTGGAGAAATAGTTTAAATCAAACGAGAATAACGATTTTGCTAAATCTCTGTCGACAGATTTATGGTAGAGTATCACTCGATTTTTTTATGGTTCGATGTGCTTTGAGATCTGTATATTTTTATGGGCTAGCTAGCTAGGTTTCACACATGGGAGCGGCCTGCAGATGATATGGGGAAGGAAATCATCAAGCATGCATTTATGGGCTAACGAAAGTTAGTTGATGGGCCTACATAGGCTACAAGAATACTTACATATCTTACAATGTAATTATAGTGAAATTTTATAAATTTACATTTAAAATTACAGTGTAATTTTTTAAACTTATATTTTAATTCTTGTAAGTTACAATGTAATTTTGAAACTTATTATGTAACTTCTAAAATTTATATTGGAATTTGGCCTTTCTCTTGAGCACATGCTAAACAGTGTTCGTAATGGTGTCTCTTGGTTGTTTTTAGCGTTTTAGGTTGACCAATAGATTTTAATCCAAAAGCTCCTAAAAAATCTATGTGATTTTGTTATAAAAATCTGTCGGAAGATGTATAGAGAGTCCCATAAATAAAACTCAATTAGGCCCATAAGGATGAGCCGTATGTCTTTCACACCTTGGCCTGTTAAGTGCAATAGGCCCATGTGGCATGGCTTGGCCCAAGTCAGCTTAGGTGTGCAGAGAGCTGTCGGATTCGATCGAACGGTTAGGGTCTCTCATAATTTAGATAAAACATTTTGATGTTGAAACCCTAACCCTAATTTCATTCTCCTCCCTTTTCCACCGCAAGTAGCAGTGGCAGCGGCTGCCTTCCTCAAAGCGAGCAGTGGCCGACGATCTCGCGGCCGAGGCGGGGCGGTGGTTACCACCCCCACCGCGAGTAGCGGCTGCAATGGCTACGCCCTCGCCCGTTATGAGCAGCCGCGGCGGTGCCCTCCCCCACTGCTATCGGCGGTGGCGGCGGCCTTCCCAACCACGAGTGGCTGCGGCGGCACCCTTTGCTACTCCGATCGGTCGATCCGGCGGCGGCGGTTTCTCGCGGGTCGGCAGAACGGCCTTAGTGACGGTGCGTCTTGATTCGCTGGTGCTCGCCTCTCCTCCCCATCTTCCTAAGTGGCGGTCGGTGATCTCACGACTGATGTGGGGCGATGGCTACCTCCCCTGATATGTCCCAGACTACTCAAGTAATATCAGTCGATGATTTGCATATCTCTATCTCTATCTCTATATTATAAAAGTTTAAGATGTTTTTGCCTTAGTTTTTTTTGTCAGTCATTGTGTCTCCAGATCGGATCAGGATTCAGGAGTTAGTGTTTAGTAGGTTCGGCCGGTTGGTAGACGTGCGCGTTGATCCGTCAGGTTCGCCTCGTCCTGCCCTGTCCGTCCCGTCCCATCTCCGACTCGATCTCTTCATCTCCTCTTTCTCAATTTGAAGTACTGATCTCTTGCGTTGCGTCTCAGCCCCTGCATAACGATGCCCGAATCCAGGGTTGCTTCGTTCATCGCGCGGTCTCTTCTCCTCATCTCGTGAGATCGGACAAGGAAGACGAGGCCAGGTGGACAGGGGGTTGCTGGTTGCACCGGCCCTGGCCCCTGGCTCTAACTCCGGCGCCGCGCCGGTAATTGGAGTCCACGACGACCTCCGGTGAGCATGCTGCTCCATCTTTGTATGCAATGGCTGTGAGATTGTTTACTTGAAAGAAACTGATCGATTTTGTTGTACGGTGGGTTAACTGCTGAGCAAATTTTACTAGTAGTTTTTGGTTGCAAAACTGCTTTTGATGGTAAAGTTCATGTGAAACATCAACTTTCCCATGAGTTAATTACACGATGCCATCTTCTTTCAGAAAAAAAAAAATCTTTTCTCCAGTTCTTTGATAAATCGGAACGGATCAATAGCAACATTCTGCGATGGGGAGGTGACCGGCTGCTGCTCATCTGCAGCCACGGAGTCAGGACACTACATACATGTTAGGTATTAGCAACAGGAGGCAGATTGGTTTTTTTCTTAAGTTCATGCTTAGGGTTTGGTCCTTGCCGAACTACCTGGTGGCAATCCCATCAGCTTCTATCTAGATATTTTTCCGCCTGATTGGTTGGAGAAGAAACAAGGTCAGGAAGTCTTGCCTGGCTTTGTTGTGTGCCTCCTCTTCTGTTCGTGTGTGAAAGCACGGGTGGTATTTCGTCATCAAATTCTGATTGCTTTGGTATATCATCATCAAATTTTCTGAATTAATTTGATAGCTGTTTTATTTGGTACCGTGAAAGAGATGGATAAATTAGGGTACTCGCTGTTGGGTGCTCATCATCCCACACCGTGAGCAGCGGTGATGACGGCAGCGCCCTCCCCTGTCATGTGTGACGACGGTATCAGTGTCTAGTGTCCAGCGGGATCCGATGGCAGTGGTGTCCTGCGGGTCGGCGGAGCGGCCTCGGCGATGACGTGCCTTGAGCCGTTGGCGCTCGCCTCTCTTCCCCATGTTCCTCCGCCACCACCGCTTATCCTACGACGAGCTTGCCGCCGCCGTCAAGACGATAAATCAAGGTTGCTTTGTAATTTGCTCGATTCCGTTGGTTTCAAACTTTCAATCCCGTGGATCCTCCCAGCTGATTTTATTGAGTTCGATTCAAAAAGTCCGTTGGTTTAATTTTTAGCTGATTTTGTATCAAACTCTGGTTTTTTTTGGGCGTCGTACGGGATGTATTTGCGCGTGTGTGGATGGAGGATGCCGCTTGGTCGGATTGACGAACAAAAACTTATTGTCACGATTGGAAAGTTATGAATCTTTTAGTTAGTAAAGATTAAGATTTATATCTATCTATTACTCCCTCCGTTCTATAATATAAGGCACAACCACTTTTTTTACATGTTACATAATATAAGGCATGCATGCAAGCATGCAATTAACTATGACATCTTCTTCATTAAATTATTACTTTTTTAAATCATCCACTCTCATGTTATGTAATCCTATTGGATGTATGCATAATATTTATTAGGATGATTCAAACTACAAGATGATAATAATTATTTCTTAGTCTTTGGGTGAAAAGTGGTTGTGCCTTATATTTTGGAATGAAGGGAGTATATATTAAAAACCCATTATTAAATTAAAATTACTCAAATGCTCTCAAGCTGTCACTAGCGCTCTAATAAATTAGAAAATATCGTAGAAAATCTAGAAAAAACAAAACATCTACCCCTTGATTTTCACTTAAATTGGTGGATCTAATATTATAATCCGTTGGATTAAATTGATCTTAAAACAAACTAAATTCTATAGGGTCCCCACTTTCACCAGCACAGTCCACCTATCCTCCCATGGCACAGGGAGGTACGTACACTTTCCTCCTTTTTTTCCTTTGTTTTTTTTATGTATACAGTTAATATAAGTTATTTAAAATAATAATATTTTACAAACAAAGAATATATCATCATATAACTCTGTATTAAAATGCAGGTAACTAAATTAGCGCTACATTGTTTGAAAATAAAATTTACACCATTTTATCTTTACCCATTAAATTAATAATGTCAATTAATTTCCACTTAAATCGGTGTACTCATTACTTTGTAATATTATTATTTTCAAATAATGAACTTTTTAAAATAAATTTTACAAAATTATATTGTAAATCTATCAAATTAATATTTAATATCTATATTAACTAATTTATACGTGCACTTAAACTATTGGACCTATTATTTAAACCATAGGATCTATCATATCTTTTATTACTTTGGACTATTATTTTCAAATAATAGTTTTTTACAATAAATTCTACACCATTATATTGTGTACTTATTAAATTACAATTTAAAATCTATATTGACTAATTTACTCTTACACTTGGACTGGTGGACCAATTATTTAAATCATCGGAGTTAATAAATAAAGCATCTGGAGTTCTCTTTTTGGCCCGTCACACAATGCACATCTGCACTGCACCTCTGCGTTTCGCATGCGTGACGAAGTGTTGTATCTGAGGTATCTAATGTAATCATGACCGTTACGACGCTACCACTTTACCACATATCAAATCATATATGGATCATGATTAATTTTGTTAATAACATGAAAAGAAAATTAAATGTGTGATACATCGAGAGAACAATTAAGTACCATGGGTTGAGTTTATCCAGCACTTAACTACGTTTACGCTAAAACCGAGAGTTGATTACATAGTAATTATAATGTACTATAATGTATTGTGTTATGTCATATTGAGATTTTGTATTATTTGTTCGTGCAGGTGAAAGAAAACATTATATTATAAATATGAGCACAATATTAATGAATATGAATAGAACTCTTACTAGGACAAGGGTGTTATAAGGGAGTTTAAGGCGTTGTTTTTTTCATGATTCTTTATTTTGGATTTCTGTTTGCACGCTTTCGAGGTTCCTAAATTTTTTAAACAACTTTTAACTTTTAGAAGATAATTCATTCGTTTATACCCTCAAATAGCTGTCACATAAATCAGGTAATTAATTAATTTCAGCTGTTCTAACCCAAAGTAGAACATTTTTTTTTTCATGCGAGCCACGGTGATCAGCAAACTGGTCATCAACGGATAATCAAAGTCATAGGATCAATGTGTTAGAGCTACTCAAAAGTACAACTGAGGATAGCAGTATTTAGTAATTCTAAATTTACAAATTAGATTATCGTAAATCCTAAATCCGGACTTTGATATGAGTACAAATCAGTACTTATTCATTCTGAATTTCAATACCATTAATTAATAAAATACAATTTATTAACAAAAATAGTAGGATGGATTTTACATTTGTAATTAAAATTTGTTGCAATTATATATGTTTATAATTTTGTAATAAAGTCCACATTTAAAATTAACAATATTTAATAACCACCGTGTTCAATGTGTAATTAAATTCTATTATTTATAAAATCGATAATAATAGTATTTGTAACACACGGGTTGACCAGTGGTAATAATTCAATCAACTTTCCGATTGAACCAAGAGAACTGTATTCATGAATATGCGTTCCTGCTCAATGCACACGTTACAATAAATCTGGAGCCTGATTCAATCAGGTTGAGTTCAAACTTGTGAAGGTTGTCATTTTTTTTTGAAAAAAATCCCATGGTAAATTGCCGGCGTTATATTAATATAAGTAAGACTAGTGAAGTGGTATATATACGTTACAAGTAAGACTAGTGCAGTGGTATTAATTATGGAAAAAAATATACTGCATATTTATAAAGTACAAGATGGAAAAAGTACTTTAAAGCGCAAACAAATTAATGTATTATCGATCAATCATCACTGTATAAATCTACTCCCTAATACTCCCTCCGTTTCTAAATATTTGGCACCATTGACTTTTTAGCACATGTTTAACCGTTCGTCTTATTCAAAAACTTTTGTGAAATATATAAAACTATATGTATACATAAAAGTATATTTAACAATGAATTTTTTAAATAAGACGAACGGTCAAACATAATTGAAAAAGTCAACGACGTCATAATTAGAAACGGGGGGAGTAATAACTTTCCAGAAAGACTGAGAGTAATCGTAATTTTAAAATTCTAGCTATGATGAGATTATAGGGAATTTTACCTTGGCAGCCGTTCTGCCGATAAGGATTGCCTTGGTATCCTTCTGTGCAATTGCATATATAGCCTGGTCCGTTGGAGGAATTGAAGCACTCGCTTTTGTCACTTTTACACGCGTATAACGACGTGTGACTGTCTTTTGCTTCCTCGCAGTTGTTGGCAGTACGGATTGCCCAATCGAGCACCATTGGTGCCCGCCCGCCGTTGGTGGTGTTAAACTCCGACGAAGTCAAGTAGTTTGTTGAGAAACTGAAGTCGGACGAGTCCATGAGCACAGCGTAACTGCATGGGGTGGCATTGTATATCGAGTCCGACGTGTTGAAGCCTTGGTCGAAGAAGACCTGGTAATAACGGAGGCCCTTGGGGATGGTTGTCTGGCAGCAGCCTATCCCAGAGCAGGAGCCATTAGTGGCGCTCGTTACGTCACCTCGCCGGCACACGGACACGCATCCGCTCATGTACTTGCCCACATAATCCTTATCGGCAATATATGCCAGTGTTTGGCACCCGATGACGGTGAACTTGTTGCCTGTGTCGGACAACATGAACGGAGTGTCCAGGTCACTCTGAAATGTATTTGGTTCCATCAACTTAGATGTGGAATTGTAGCAGAGAGAAGATATCAAATTCAGCACCCGGAGCTGACTGAGCTGAAGGGAGATGTTGACGACCTCGAAATCTCCAAGGAACGGCCTGGAGTAGTTCTTGCAGTCTAGCTCAAATCCAGGCATGGCGCAGCTGCCTGGGCCGATGCTGAATGGGTAAGGGATGTCCACGCTGCCGCACTTGGTGTCCGGGCATTCCGCCTCTGCACCGCCAGTGATGAGGCCGAGCTCCAAAGAAGCGAACGCTATGGCGAGCCATAGCGTTGTTCGCCCTCTATGGCAAGCAGGCATGGTTAATTTCTTTCTGGTGGTGTACTTTTCTTTTTTGCGAGGTGATTCTCTAGTTGTGTGCACCTCATGCCGTTCGACGACTGATCTTATATAAAGGTGAGCGTAGCAGCTAGCATCCATGAATCATCTTGGTCGTTCACCACAAAAGTACAATAAAACAAAAAGATCCAACGATTCGTACCAAGTCTTCGCATGAACTCACTACTACAAAAACCCTCATGGGGACCGGCTCATAGGTGCCGGTTTATTTAAAACCGGCACCTATAGAGCTTTTCCCACCTCTCCATGGTGAAAAAATATATAACCGGCACTTTTATACACGCTAGAACTAGCACAGGGAGGCGACGGTCTCCCACTTCCAGCGGCTGCCCGATGAAGGCGAAGGAGGAGGCGACCCAAGGGCCTCGTCACCGCCGCATCATCCTCAAGGCCGCTGTGGTTCGAGTACGTTCTTGTTCATGTTCTCCTTTTTAATTTCTCTCAAATTCTCTTGTTCATGTGTGTACCGAGAACATGGGGATTTCGATCGGATGAACATTATATTTAAATGGATGTAGGAATTGTTGTTGTTATTGATGTGTGATTTTGATTTTTGATGTGTGGATATTGTTCTTGGATGTGGAGGAGATCACGGGATGGGAGGGGTTCTGATTCGGTTCTGGGATGTGGAGGGGATCACGGGATGGGAGGGGTTCTGATTCGGCTCGATTCGAGCCGGAGATTTTTTTTGGCTCGTGCAGAAGAATAGGTGCCGGTTCTATTTTACCTATTGGTGCCGGTGACAGCAATAGGTGCCGATCAATTGGTGCTGGACGGAAAACCGGCTCCTATTGACAGTTCCCAACCGGCACCAATAGGGCTTTCTGTACTAGTGTATGTAATTGGTTTTATTATTTGTCCACATTTAATACTCTATGTATGTGTCCAAATATTCGATGTGATGGGTGAAAAATTTTTATTTTGGAAACTAAACAGGGCCTAATTAAGTATTCCTATACCAAGCTTGATCATCATTGACAAAAGAGGAGAGGGGTGAGGGAAAAAGAGAGAGACGAGCAAGAGTATAGTAGAGGGAGCTAGTGGAGAGAGGAGATAAGCCCAGTCCCCTCTATTATTTTTTAGATCTGCCTAGCGCCATTCAAGAATTCAAGTTACGTCAAACAAATAGTACGAGGCGAATAGCAGACCTAGCAGTAGCAGTGCTGGTGTGTCATGGCGTATGTAAAGAGTAAAGTTGTGCTTACGATCGAAGACCTGTGTTAAACGAAACAATTAGTGTACGATCGAGACGGATATATCTCATGCATGCACGCATGCTTACGAAGCCATTTTCTTTTCCAACTTATGAAAAAGTACATGCTAAGACCCGATCGCACATACAATTAATAACGCTCAATTTGATGCGCTGCGCAAGTAGTGATTGTACCACGTTGGCAACTTGGCATTAATTGGCACGTACCGTTATTTGACAATATTGTAATCAACTGAGTTGTTACTAGGAAGAAGTCCATTTTACAATATTCGACTTTATTAGGGTTGTCTTTGAGATAAGAGGAAAAGTGAAGAAGGACGGAAAAAAAAAACAGAATTTATAGCAAGTTTTATATAGAATTTAGCAGTTTGAGAATGTTTGTGTGAAAAATAACAGAATCTTTAAGCCATTGCCGAACACAGCCTTACTGCCTAAAATATCAACATATATAAACATCGAAAAAATTGTGCACTACACGATCACATACTTGGCAAACTGTACACTTCTGAATCTGTCCATAAGTTAAGAGTAATTTTGCTTTAAGAAAACCAATTGTTAGGGTGGCATGGAAACACAAACTAGACATGCTGTCAAAAAATGATTTACCATCAAAAAATAGCTAGGTTCCCATCAGAAAAATCCCACGGAAAAATTCGTGGCGGGAATATCTCTATCGGGTCACGTGCAGGGAAAAACCGACAAACATCAGGTTTCCATGTCTAATTTTCTGTCGTTTCACCAACAGGAATTAACTTTCTGTGTACTGTGTCACCAACCGTCAAAGAAATTACATTCCACAAACAGGGCCAGGAGCACCGCTATAAAATGGGGAATTTAATTATTTGCCACTTTTACGTTTGACAATTACTTAAATTTTAAAACTAGTAAACAATTTAAAAAGATCGTACAAAATTTTCAGTTGCTTTGTGGATTTTTTAGGACCTACACTTTTCGTTCCAAAAATATAAACATTTTTAGGATTCAAAATTTGTACAATAATCTTAATATTTCTCTGCATACTTTCTTATCGCAACCCATAATAACTATCTCTTACCTAATCACAATCATTTGTGACCTCAACCTTTGATTTCTATTAAAAGTAAAAAAATATTAACCTTTGGAAAATTTGACAAGGGAAAAATAAACATAGAGTAAATTTCATAAAACCACATATACTTTAATCAAACCATCACAAAACTACAGATATAAGGTGTGGTATCACAAAACTACAAATTTAGTGCCAATTTTTTTTTATAAAACTATAAATTTAGGGCTATATATCACAACCTACAAATTTAATATTGAAGTTATCACAAAACTATAGATTTTGGAGTTTACATACCTAGAACTATTATTATGTTGGAGCTATAAACTTTATAGTTTTATGATTAAATTGCCACTAAATCTATAGTTTTATGATAAATTTGTTACCTAATCTATAGTTTTACGATACTTCATCTTAAATATAAAGCTTTGTGATAAATTTGATGTTAAATATGTAGTTTTATCATACTAGACCTTAAATTTGTAATTATTTCTAATTTTGTAATAGTTTGATCAAATTATCTGAGATATAATTGGTCTGTGACAAATAGAGTTGAATGCCAAAGAAGCCAATTTCACTATCTATTATTTATATGTCTAAATAATCTATAGTGCAACTTGCATCTCTCCATAATGTGTTCTATATCTTACTAAACTTTTCAAAGGGGACTGAAGCCAGGTTTAATTACTCAGGGCTCAGCCAAGATGTCGATTGGTGGAAGAGGTCATCGCGACGCTCCATAAGGACTCAGGATATCTTTACTCTACTTTAATGATTTTTCATGTAGTAATACCTCCGTTCTTTTAATTTGTTCTAGACATTTTTAAATTATTAGAGCGTTCAAGACGTGAGGTTGACTTTGAATTTTCATGACCTTATATCAAGATATGCTAATGAAGTTGTAATATCATGAAAGTATTTCTAAAAACAAATCTATTGGTACAATTTTCGTAAATGATTTTTTTATAATTTCAAATGTATGAACGGCATAGATTAATTCTCGGACGTTAGTTAAAACTGAACAGAGGTAGTATGTCTATTGACGGAACCACACATGAAGCATCATCGTGGCCAATAGCTTTAATTTCATTTTGTTGGAGGTTACCTTGATACATCAAATTACGATCGAGCTAATCTTTCCAAAGCCAACATTAATTACTTTTTTGGCTGTTGGATAAGGCAGTTCTTATCAATATTTATAGTTTTTGTCCACATATTACAACCATATGTGCATGAATCAATGTACCAAGACATGACAACAACATGCACTAATACAGATCCTTCCATCTGTGACGGCCCATAACAAGACTAGAATTTGCGGGCCGTCACAAGGAAGTAATCTCAATTGAGATATGGTCGCATAGCCATGGTATATCGGCATAAAAATAAAGCCCGTCATGGATGACACTTATCTGTGACGGGCTATAGTTGAGGCCCGATTGAGATGAGGGTTCCATATCTCTATCAGGCCCTAAAAGAAGCCCGTCACAGATGAGGGTCATCTGTGACGGGCTCCAACTAGAGGCCCGATTGAGATAAGTTTAGAGCCCGTCACAGATGACACTCATTTTTCATCCCTCAAGGGTGTTTGCCGGGCGAAAGCCCAGTCTTGGCTCTTTTGTGCCCTTGAACGGACGGACAACGACGCTGGTTTTATGTCGCTTCTCTCTTTGCAGACGTCGTTTAGGCATCCCCTTGTCGAAACCACTCGAAAGATTGGTGCAATCACACTCTAGCTAGAGTTGGGCTTTGTGTTGATTGTAAGGGCGTTTTTGGGCGTTCTCGTCAGTGTTCCTTTGTAGGCCTAGCGGCGCTCGGTCACGCTTTGCGGCGGCCGGTCCGGTGCTAGTATTCTCCCGGACCTGTGTGTTGGAGCTATCGGTGTATGGGTGGTGGTATATTTTTTTCATTTTTCCTGGTTACGACCCTCTAGGGTTGTAATCTTGTTTTTTTCTATTTTATCAATAGAACTTCACACTGTCCCGTACGAATCGTTCAAAAAAATATAGATACACTACCTAGAGGGTCCATGTGTCTGTGACCCACGTTAAAAAAGAAAAGTAGATAAGAGAATCCTCTTTCGAGTATTACCTTGTTAGTAGTAGTTTTAACTTACAATTTTTGTTAGTTAGGTTACAATGAAAAAAATTACTCTCTATGTTCCAAAATATATATACTTGTTTTGGACCCCGATAACGGTTTAGAACTAAGGTAGCTTGATATCAGGATAGAAGCAAGATTGTGAGTAAAAGATGGGAAATAGGGATTTGTATATATATACTAGATCAAACAGGGGTAATAGCTATAATCCAATTATATGTATAGCTGTGTAATGTGTCATAATGATTTACAGAAGGAGAACAAGCTAGCTATTCCAGCCTTTTAACTTATTTTTTTGTCGAAACTAATGCGGTGACTTGTAGTTGGCGGCTAACTTTTGGGCTTCCTCCTAGCTGGTCTTCGATGTAGCTCGTGGTTGTGGCTTATTATTCTATGCCCTTCCCTTCTAACGGACTTTGTATTTATACATGCAGGTAACTGAGGTAATAACCCCTCGTCCAGATAGAACTCGAGGACTCTAAGTAGCCTACGGGCAGACAAAACCTTGTAGCATCCAGATCGGAGTCTGGCATCTCATCTCAGCGGGAAAGGAATATCGACCTTATCTGTAGAATCTATCAAATTTGGATAGACCCTTTCGTATGATAGTAAGTACTCCGGTATATGGTATCAAATTTGGAGTATATGGTATTTCCGGTGAACAAGTATAGGAGGTATACAGATTTGTAACACTGATAACTTTATAGGGTGTTTAGCTAGGTCAAAATATTCCCTTTTGTCATTTGAGTGGTCAATTCTTGAATTGATCGTACTTTCTTCGTCCTAAAATATAAGTATTTTTAAGTTAGACACGGATATTTTAGAAGCATGAGCAGATAATTAGGACAATGTTGTGTTTGGTTGATAAAAGAAAGTAAGTAAAAAAATTAATTGGAGAATTACTATAATTAGTTGAGAGGAGGTGGTTCATGAAAAAATAGCTTTATTTTAGGACAAGACACTATGCTAGCAGCAATTTGTGACTGAAGTAGTATTTATATTCCAAACATCTGATTGGCTATGGAATAATTGAAATGATGGGAATCATCAAAATTATTGTAGAAATGCTTATATTGTTGTACAAAATTTGATTGTGAAAATCTTTTATATTTTGAAACAGACAACAACAAAGAAAGTACCCCCTCCGTCCTAAAATATAAGAATCTAGAATAGGATAGGACATTTCCTAGTACTATGAATCTGTCCAGATTCGTAGTACTAGAAAACATCTCATCCTGTCCCTAAGTTCTTATATTTTGAGATGAAGGCACTAGTACAGATCCTTCCATCTGTGACGGCCCATAACAAGACTGGAATTTGCGGGCCGTCACAAGAAAGTAATGTCAATCGGGCCGAAGTTTCGCCCAATTGAGATATGGTCGCATAGCCATGGTATATCGGCATAAAAATAAAGCCCGTCACGGATGACACTTATCTGTGACGGGCTATAGTTGAGGCACGATTGAGATGAGGGTTCCATATCTCTATCGGGCCCTAAAAGAAGCCCGTCACAGATGAGGGTCATCTGTGACGGGCTCCAACTAGAGGCCTGATTGAGATAAGTTTAGAGCCCGTCACAGATGACACTCATTTTTGACGGCCTTTTATTAAGGCCCGATAGAGATTACTTGTATGCCCGTCACGGTTGATTGTTTTAGGGCCGTTACAGATATTTGTTGCACAGTATAAATACCCCCCCATCTAAATAATAATCAATATATATGTACCAAATATATAAATACTTCATTCCAAAATCAATATCCATATTGAAAACTTCATATATATCAGCTTAAAATTTGTTTGAACATTTCTAAATGCATAGTTACTAAAGATGGTATGAATGTCAATCACATCTAAATCATTTACTCAATGTATAAAATGGGCAAACCATTTAAACTTTCTAGAAGGTGTGATAGAAGAACAAACTGATGATTGAGAAAATTAATATACTAATGGCTAAACTCATATAAATTACAAAGCTAGAAAAGCAACATATTAATTGAAACAAATCTAGATCTTACCAATTTGTCTCAAAAAAAAAAATCTAGATCTTACCAATTAGTGGCCAGTGCTAACATCAATGTACATTTGCCATAGGAGACAGACAGGAGTAGTGCAGTACACGTGAGCAGAGCACCCAAGCAGCGGCGGATGGCGGTATCAGTCAATCAACTGAATGCGGCCATAGAGGAATCAAATAGACAGAAACGGAGGAGAGTTCCTGCGTGAGAGTATTATGGCATAATACCCCCATAATCCTAAAGACGAGATAGTATTGCATTCGTATCATGAATTCATGGTATGCTAAAAAATGTTGCGAACCTGAAAATTTATGTACGTACGGATGTGATATGCATCGGAGATGGAGGCGGTGACTTGGTGAGGCGGAGAGAGGGCATGCAGGTCCTGGTCCTGCGGCGCCGCGGAGGTTGCTGCCTCGCGCCGTTGAGCAATCGCACGAGAACCTGCTGGTAGCTGCAGACATCGGCGAGGTGCGCTGCTGCTACTCGTTGTATTCCGGCGCCGTCTCGAAGGATTCAGCGGCCTCGTCTGATTTTCGTGTTCTAGGAATCGCAAACGCCGCCAATCGCGCTCGTCATGCGCCGGCCATCGCGCTCGTGCTGCTCTACCGGCCGCAGGGGGGGGGAGGGTCGGGGTTAGGTGGGGGCCCCATGGTTTTGGGGGCCCAGTGCGGCTGCACTGCTCGACCCCCCTCAGGGCCGGGCCTGGCTGAACGTAGCTGAACTAATTAGGCTACTGATAGTAGAACTTATTCATCCGAGTTTTTTTAAAATTTAACATGGATACTCGTATTTATAGCTAACTATTTTTTAATAGTAGACGATACGCTCGTCGACATAAAATCGTCACTGGTCATAATTTCGTCAATACTAAAAGATTAATCTGTTGTCTAGTTTTTAGAAGTGTTTATATAAGTAGGATATATATATGTACTCTAGAGGTGTACATGGAATGTTTATTTTAGAAAAAAGGACGGAGATCGAGACAGACAAGGGGCAAGCGGCACGCATGCACAACGAACTCAAGGCGATGGTCGATCGATCGATCAAATCCATGGGTGAAATCATCATGCATGCATGGCCAGTGGACGACACGACATGGGGCTAGCTGGACTCGGTTTGAAGTCTCACTCCTTCTATTTATTTAGTACTAAAAAAATATCCGTGTATTGTAACGGGTAAAGTCTATTTTAATCTTATTATTGTTATATGGTTTAGTTAAAATGAAATTCATTGTGGGAGTTCGCTTGGATATATATATTTTTAAAAAATAATGAGTTGCAGTTATGAGTCTGATCGTCTAAAGTTGCATACGAGTTTTTTTAAACAAATATCTTATATGATTCCTTTTGTATTACTAAAAGTGAACGATCTTACAAACCGACTCAAATACGTACACTAGTACAGATCCTTTCATCTGTGACGGCCCATAACAAGACTAGAATTTGCGGGCCGTCACAAGGAAGTAATCTCAATCGGGCCGAAGTTTCACCCGATTGAGATATGGTCGCACAGCCATGGTATATCGGCATAAAAATAAAGCCCGTCACGGATGACACTTATCTGTGACGGGCTATAGTTGAGGC
>CM020183.1:18807083-18832764 GCA_009805545.1 Oryza longistaminata | reverse complement strand
CACAACGATTGACGTATAGAAACGCAGAAAAATGTTCAAGGATTGACTCTGTTTAAATAAATGCTATCAGAAATAAATAACGTAGGATTTTGGGGCCGGGGCGTGGGCCTGGGGGTGCATGGCACATAGTAAATAGCGTCTTCAAGTGATATAAAATTTAATGTTCTGGATTGCTCTAAAATTCTCATACGGATATCAGGTTGGATGTCCATTCCATATAGGTTTCTATTTCATCTTTTGCGCTTCTTGTTATGAGTTCTGTGTGAATATTTATATAAAGTCGGTGTTCACAGTTTAAAATTGGAGTTGTAATAGTGGTAAGGGTGGGAGAGTTAGACGTCGTAACTCTATCGACTTTCATGTCTTTAATAGATGAGGATCAAAAATATTTTTACTTTACCATCTCAACGCGCATGACGACTTAGCATATGGCGAGAAGGGAATGGCTGTTTCGACGGTTTGCTCCAGTTGAGCCGATTGGTTTTGGGTCCTGTAACCTTCTGTACGGGCCCTAGTAATTAATGTTACTTACATCTATTAAGCGAGTGTTACGTAACAGTGAACACGTAGTATATATGGGAATTCGTGGCTGACCTGTTAACTTCAACATAAGCACAGAAATTGTAGCTGCTGGGTGTCGTCATCATGGTTTTGGATTTATAGATTCTAGAGTGTCGTTTCTTAAGTGTTTGGTATATTTGCATAAGCAGGCCACGTTTGCCAAAACAAAGACATGACTGGTGCCTGCAATGGCACCGGCTGCCCGTCGTTTCAAATTTCGCTTTCCTTTGGAATCCGCCGTGCCTCCACTGAAGTACGCGAGGCGCAACAATATGCCACGCAAGCTAAATTTACAGCCTATGTCCAAAGACTTTGTTATATGCAGATTATTATAAGGAATATCTTAGAGCTCAATCCTTCGGATTCTTATTTCAAAGGGCATTACAGTAGTGTTATAACTTACAAACATCTCGATATACTTTGGGTTTTCATACGTGTGCTTTGATACTCCTGTTATTTCCAAAAATTATACGAACTTAAGAACCGCCACTTGTGGTGGACTTATTACGAGTGTGTACACGGACGTCGAACGTGACGCTCAAAGCCATTTTCGTGGGGCTACCCAAAATATACCGGTCACATTGGGTCTGCTCCACAAACTCAAGTGGGGCATAAACAACTTTGACGCCTCCTAAGCGGTTTCAACTTTATAACTATCAGAGGCTAAAAGGATAGTAGTCTGCTAAAGGGGATAGATTTGAAGATTATGCCTATTCTTCATGGCACATTTAATAATTGTAAGTTTTTCACCTTCTGTCCCTCCATTAACATTACGAAGTGGGCTATCAACGCTTAAACGGAGTCTTTTCAATGGGAGGTTATCATAAATTATGTTTGAGGGTGAATAAATTATGATATGTAAGGAATCCTATGTGAATAGATTTTTGATAAGTCTGGATAATTAGCTTGGTCAGAAATTCCTATATATAATTTGTTTTATTCTTTATGAAGCGCAAAGAGGGAGGTAGCTTATTTCTATCTTTACTCATTAGCCTTAATATCTCGTCATATTAACGTAAGGTTACTAGTGTCTCTGTAGATTATCAAAAGGACGCGTAGGACGGCTGAATTTGGATCAGTGGTACTATTGTATGGCGATAATGCGTTGTCTCGATGTGAAATAGAGTGCTTTCCTTGGTCACATGGGTCCCTTAGAATGATGGTGGTAGCTATCTTAGAAAGAAGTTAAAGCAGAGATCACCAGATCATACCTAATTTTCTATATCTACTTTGTTGGAGTGGTAACTTGTAATGGGTTGGTTGTATGTTCAAAAGTGTACGGACTTACACTGCACATTTTGCCAGATGGATGTTTATTCAAGTAGATGTATCATTATTTGATTGTTGATATCGTATTAGTGATTAGCACGATTGACTTTTATGTATGTATACTGAAAGTCTAAATTCACTAGTCCTTTTTCTTCTGGGTCCTGGTCCATCGCTCACATACTCTACTCACACCTAGAGACCCCTGAGTACTTGGGCCTATTCCATTTGGCATAACCATCAACAATTTCCTACTGACATTTGTGTTACATGATGCTCGACTACGCTCTTTCGATTTTTTACTCCCCTCTCTATTTTTTCTCTTCGTCACCATTAAGCCGGCATATCTCTCATAAGATATTTGGTGTCCGTTTTCCACGCTCCCCCCAGTTCATCTGCCTGTCCAGAAAGGCAGCGTTTCCAGGTTCCACCTGACTACCGGTTTGTCATTCTAAGACAAAAGTTGGAAGTGTACACTGGTGGCTTAATTCGAACAACTGAGGCAGTACAGGGACCAGATTCTACCTTCACTTCTATGACTGTCTTAGGCTGGCTTGCAACAGATAAACAAGTAATTTGAAACAATATACATTTGAGTTGTTTCCTCATGCTTTGGAGCAAGTAAATCATGCATTTGAGTAGTAGGGGATCGATACCATTATAATTGTATCATGCGCATGAGAGCAGCTGGAAAATCAAAGCATGATCCGATTAAAAATGAAGGGGGGAAAAAAAAACGGGACAAACATTGCTAACAGGTAGTTTTATTCCTCATGCTCATGCAGAGAGCAGTGCTTGGCGAATATGTGATAGGCCAGGGCTCTCTTCAAGTCGTCGGAGAGAAACTGCAGAGTTGCCTCCACCAGGTACCGACTTCTGAGAGTCATACTCAGCCACATTCTTGTTCTCCACTGTCAGCTTCGCCTCGCCCTTGCCTTCTGTCACAAATGATATCTGCACACATATATGCATGCTTCAATTAGGTTTGCAAGAACAAAGATTTGATCACTTGATATCTTAACCAAACCCAGCTGAATATAAGGAGTACTCTACAAGATTATACCTCTGCAATTCCAGGGGTGGTAGGGAAGTGGAAGGTGATGACGGAGTTGGGCTTGAAATACTTGGACTGAAAGAATTCGGTGACCTTCTCCAGAGCCTCTTCTTCATCCTCCTCGTATTTGTCTACTGACACGAGACGGTCACGCACTGAACTCTCCAGCTGCACGCCGTATTGTGATCCTTTGATCTCCTTGATCACCACGACCCTGAACAATTTCTCCACAGGAGCTACCACAAGTGAACATCATCAATCAGCATGATTCAAATGAAATAATGAAAAAGAAAAAAAAAAGTTCTTGCTGTAATGCAGGAGCTGTCGGGCTGAAGACTGAACCTTACTATGTTTTATTTTATAGGATATAACAATGTTCTATAAACTCTACAGAGAAAATACTACTATTTGTGATTTGTCACTGGAAATGGGAGAATGGCATTGACATACTGTAGAACAGGCAATTCTAAATCAGTTTTTGCAGATTCTGAAGTGCAAAATCTGAATGATGGGGGTCATTTTAGTTACCAGAAACTAGGGCCTGAAAGAAGCCATCATCCTGCACAAGCTCCTCGGCCTTCTTGCCCTTCCAACTCTCCAAATGCGCTAGTACATTGTCCTTTTCAAGATACACCCCGATGGCGTTGTATTTGATCTGAAGGAAATGAATCTCAATGTCTGTAATGCCTGCAATTGGTTATTTCAAAGGCATTTAGAGGCTTGTGTTGTACTGATAATCTGATATTAGTTAACAGCTTAATTCGTTAGTAGATTAATTAATTACCATTAGCAAGCAGTGACAATGGCTTACTGACGGTGATCTCCTGAGGAAATGGAATGCCCTCCACCTCCACGGTGGCTATCTCTGTGCCCACTGCACTTACAACAATCATGCAAAATCCAACTAATTGGGCGTTGAAATCTTGTAATTACCAGTACATGTATGGTCATATTTTGTATATAAGCATATTTCAACAACCTTCACATGCTGCTTTCAGAGTAATACTACTACCAGAGTTTCAGATGGAATTTGATAGATTCATTCATGAGAATGTCTTTCTGAATTCTTGGTATCCCTTTTTTTTAGAACTATGAGAATGCCTTTTCTTGATATCCCTCAAGATGGACGAAAGACAGAGTAATACTACTACTAGCAAGGAATCCATGAGAAGGAAGCAAGAAAGAGAGGATCAACTTACTTCTTCTTAGCAATGGAACCAAAAGGAGGTTGGAACTGAAACTGCTTTTGCTCCGTGCGATCAATAGAGAGCGCTAATTGTTGACGAGAGAAATAGAGAGGAGCTGAAGATCGAAAGAGCGTGAGGAGTAGGGAAATGTTTGATGGTTGATGCAGGCAGGGGTTAGGTGGGAGATGGAGACAGGACAGAAGAAAAGAGACGTACGTGGAACATCTCAGACTTTCAGATACACCTACCACTCCCAAAGTCCCAAACTCCCCGCGAACTAAAGAAAAACAAAACAAAACAAGAAGATCAGCTAGATTGCTCATGGAAGGGGTAGGTAGCATGTTCTGGATCCTGACCAAAACACATATAGGCCCACACCGAACGATGCATTCAGCTTCAGCTTAAACTGAAGCTGATCTTAGTAAACGAGATTTAGTATATATACTCTCTTTGGATTAATAATATTTATGGTTTTGGACAAGCCTAATGTCACACTTTAAAATCTTTCACCATAAATAATTTCTAAACAAATTTTGAAACTCGAAGACATAGTGAGGGACCAGAAGTAAACTTTTCCTGAGGAAGTATATCTCTATCTCTATCTCTAATATTATAAAAATTGAAGATGCTTTGCCGGTATTTTGATACGTCATCCGTGTATAAGTCGGTTTCTAAGTTCGTTTAATTTTGGAAATACAGATCAGTATTTGAGTTGAGTTTTAAGTTTGTTTGCTTTTGGAAATACGGAAGGAGTCGTATAAGATATCTCTATAATAATCTTGCATGCTAACTTGATCGAACTCCTAATTGCAACTCATGATTTTCTGGAAAAATATATATCCAAGCAAATTCCCATAGTGAATATCATCTTAACTAAACCGTATAACAATAATAGGATTAAAATAACCTTCACCAGTTGCAACGCACGGATATTTTTTCTAGTAACAATAATAAGATTAAAATAGACTTCACCTATTGTAACGCACATATATTTTTTCTAATTTATTAGTAGCATAAGATAAGAAGAGTTTCTTCATGTGCTGATGGGCCTGATCATTTGAGCGGAAGGTGATGCTGGGCCGATGGGCTTGATGTATTCCAACCCGCAATTAATCATCCTCCAACCGCAACGCTATCAGAATCCATCCTTCCTTATCATCGTCAATCACAAGAGCAGACTAGAGAGGCGAAGCACAGTGCAACTGCAGCTGCAGGCAGCCATGGCTTCTTGTCTCCGCCTCCGACACCTCTCCCCCTCCGCCGCAGCGCACCACCACCACCGTCTCCCCAACTCCTCCGCCCAGCTCCGCCTCTACCCTTCGTCCTGCCTCGCCGGACCACGACCTCTCCGCCTCCTGCCGCCCCTCCGCTCCCGTCTCCCCCGTATCCTGCCTGCGCCTATATATCCTGCTTGTTCCTTTCCGACTTCTTCATTTTGCTCTCTCTCCAAGCTTAACTGTTCTTGCAGGGGTGTATGCGTTGTCCAGCAACGACATCAGGGTGGGCTCCAACATCGAGGTGGACGGCGCGCCCTGGAAGGTTCTTGGTTCGTAATCCTATCCACCCACAGTCTCATCTTCTTCCTTCCTTTCTTTCTGCTATTACACATAAGCATGTACTAGTTCCTTTCTTGCGCCAATTTCATTGTTTCAAGCCAATGTGCCCCTCTCCTGCTCAATTTTTGTGCTTTATTATCTGCCCACATCCCATTCCAAGCTTAAGGAGGGGAACTGCTGCCTTCGTTTCTGTATTACGTTTTAGGAATAAAATCCCCTTTTATGCAACTGTCTGTCCATTTTTTTCTGAAGCAATGTCACAATGTACCCCCCCAAAAAAAAAAGAAAAAAAGAAAAAAGAGGAATAAATGTTTTTTTTGGTGTGTCCCCCAAGTGTATAATATCATCTTTATAATTTCCCTTTGCAGACTACCTTTGAAGAAAGTCGCTTAAATGAGTCAGATGTTGGTGACAAGCAGAAATGGTTGAAAGAGGGAATGGACTGCAATTTACTATACTGGAATGGACGGGTATTCCCTATTTTGCTTTTACACAATCTGCAGTCCGAATCCAATCAACAACTGGGCTATCAGTTCATGTGTTCCTGTTTTGTTTCAAACTCTTGATAGTATGCTGTTTGACTAGATTATGTATTCTTGTACTGACAGTGATATGTCCTGCAGATCATTGATTTTGATCTCCCCATTACTGTTAGGCTGACTGTAACTGATACTGACCCAGGGCAAGGTGACAGTGCACAAGGTATAACTGCGAATATCACAATCAGAAAACCGAATTATTTTCTTATTGAAGCTGGCATGATCAGAGTAATATGTTTTAACTGTATCTTTCAGGAGGAACAAAGCCTGCAACCGTGGAGACAGGAGCTGTTGTTACCGTGCCCTCGTTTGTGAACGTAGGTGATGATATCCTGATTGATTCAAGAACAGGGCAATACATGAACAGGGCATAGAGGAGATGAGAGACTAGACAACAGAGCAGTAGTTTTTGTCCACTCATTTTTGGCCTATTCATTCACTCCTTGAGATTTACAGGTTTCACTGTATGCAACTTTGTTCACAGCATGTGAACCTTGACTGTTTGACACCAGGAACAAAAATGTGTTAAATTTCTTTTGCATGACTCTCAAATTTCTGTACTACACATATGTACATCCATTAATCAGAGCAGATGATTAATGAGCCAAATACAATATAAGATTCTCATGGCCAACACATGAACCTCATTTCACATCCCTGTTCTGAATGACATCACAATGAAGCTAGAGTTACGATGTACACACCGAAAATGGCGACAGTTGAACAAGCAAATCGTTAGTGATGGAACAGAATGAGAAGCTTTATTACCAACAAAATTCTCTCTATCTCAAAGCATGCATTTCTGAACCTTCAGATTTTCCAAGCTATCTATTATAATTGAATTTCCACAGAAACAAAAAAGTTCATCCTGTGACTAAGTGCTGTTTTTTTTCAGGGACCAGCACAGTTAACACCCTAACTATTCACAGTGCAGACGTTGCTGCTACACGATTCACTCTCATATATCTATGATATTGGCATTGTTTGTCTTGAAAAGAAATCATTGACCTTTCCAGTGACTGGAGCTTAGCTGGAACACATCACCTAGACTAGAATCTCTCACCAAATCTCAAGAAGAAGGCCCCTGTGCCAGCATTGTGATCAACAGCATACTCCGCCCTTACCGCACCAAGCTTGACACCGACGCCATAGGATGATCCATGGCCAACACGTCTGAAAAACTCAGTAGGGTTCCCTTTCACATCCTTGGAGCTCCCAAGATCAGTGCCATGCTCCGCAAATGCATACACCTGGGTGTGTCTGTTCTTCACGGTGATAGGCACGCTCAGCTCAGTGGCAACCTTCATAGGTCACAACAATTCAGAAAACAATGCAGTAATTTTTTTTGGAAATCTGAGTCTCTAAGCATGTAACATCATAAACGGTGAAAATTGTGCATCTGAAATTCTGAATTCAGCAATTCATGAGACTCAAAATTCACTAATACTCACCTCAAGAAGATTTCTGGAAGCACCCAATTCACCCATACCGTAGCCCCTTACTGAATGAGGTCCTCCAAGTGCAAATGCATCATAGCTTGGCAAATCTCCTACACACCCAGCATAACGGCCATGAAGGGCCAAAACAGCTGGTGGTGGCTTGCGAGGGCCTTTCTCTTGCTTGTTCAAATTTATGAATTTTGTCATCGTAAGCTGATGACGGTTGAAGAATGGGATCTTGCTTCCAATACCGAGGCCTTGATCCATCTGTAGCCGACAAGAAAACTTTGTTCTGAGTACTTTAACATGGAGAATTTTGTATAAAAACATGCTACTATTGAACAAAACTTATTAGCCCAAATATCATCAATATGTTTGCAAAGTATTTTTTTCCCAATAACACGCAAATTACTTGTTCACCATTCCTTTGAAACTCTTGAGCAAATGTACTGAAACATTTCCTAAAGAGTAAAGTGCACGGGCGGTCCTTAAACTTGTAGCGGTGTGTTATTTAGATCCTTAAACTCTCAAAATACATATCCAAGTCTCAGAACTTGTCATAGTGTGTCATCTAGGTCCCAAATCGCCACAGCCCCTTCAGGATCCTATGTGGCGCTGATGTGACATGTCACAGGGGCATGACGTGGCATAATTTTGACTGACAAATGGGACCCATTTAAAAATTTTCTTTTTTCTTTTTTTCTTCTCTTGTATTTTCATTTCTTCTCCTTTCTCTATGACCCGAGCAGAAGAGAGGAAAAAAACAAGAATGAGAAGAAAACGGAAAAGAAAAAGGAAAGAAGAAAAAAAAAGGACACGTCATGTCCATGTGGCAGGTCATATCAGCGCCACGTAGGATCTAAGAGGGGATGTGCCGATTTGGGACCTAGATGATACACTTTAACAAGTTCTAGGACCTAGATATACATTTTGAGAGTTTGGGGACCTAGATGAAACACCGCTACAAGTTTAAGAACCGCCCGTGCACTTTACTCTTTCCTAAAATTTTCCAAAACATCGATCAGTCTCATTGGTCTTTTCAGGTGACAACTTTTTGCTACAGAGCTACCTGGCAATGAGTAAAGGTTGAGTTTGTGTTCCTAGAACCAGGGTACAAATAAGCATACCTGGAATGTACATCTGTCACCGATTGTTGCACCATTGACGAACTGTGTATTGTCTCGAGTTATATTAGCTTGTAGAAACGCCATTCGGTCTACGCCAGTCCCACTTAAGGTTGTGGGAGGTCCAATCATGCTCAAGGCGCCACTAGGCAATTGTCGAGAACCATGTGTACATATATTGTTATTCTCATCGCGTGTTGTAATCTCTTCCACTACGAGGCCATACGTGAATTTGCTCTGCTTTGTGAAGCTCTGAAAAAAAGATCCAAAAATGCAGTTTCCTATATGTTGCTAATAACTGTCCATGATAGTTAAAAGGAGTGGAAGGTAATATCAATTGTGCAAACCTCTGTTATATTGGCTTTAAATCCAATTCTATCAACCCAGATAGGTGGAGCTTCATACATATTGGGACCAGCAACGAAGATAGGACTCAATTTCCTGGAGTTGAAGCAGCTAATTTTGAAGGTGTGGTTCCTACTACGGTTGTCGACGCCATCCAGATAAGGATGGGCATACTCCAGCTTGAATGAAAGATCATCCTAATGCTCGCCAAAATATCATACTAGCTATCATGTATGACTGATATAACAGCAGCCAAAAGCAGCATCGAAGCTGACGGGAAAAAGAAAAAAAAACTAACAACCAACTCACCTCAGGGTTGAGCAAGTTGCTGGATGTAACAGAACCAATGAGAGACCTTTTTAGACCACAGATGTTGCGGTGCTCAAATGACACAGTTCCTCCTGGTTGAATGGACGCCTAAGAGGAAGTTGTGAGGTTATACAAAATGACTTGCAGTGATGAGGGAATGTATATATTCACAATGGTGTCTAGCATGTTAAGTACATATTCGATCTGGAAGAACAAAAGGTTGCACATTACCAGAGTTGGTCTTCCTTGAGAGCCAGGCACAATGCTCCAATCTGTGATCACCTGAGCTGATTTTGGGTCATGTTCCTTGAGCTTAATTGCAACTATTACTCCCCCTTGATTTGTCTCATCAGGCCGAGCATAGTATAAAAACTCGGACCGGAGCTTGACCCGGCGGACCTTTCGGTTCACCGGTCCGCCGGTCTGACCGATGAACCGGCGGTTCAACCGCGATTTTTTACGTATATGTATAGTGCATGTTTGCTAGTAGTCACAAGTGATATACTAGCAAGATGGTCAGCGAGATGTAACCTCAACCGACAGACCTGAGGTCGATTCCCAAGTACGCACCCATTTTTGCCAAAAAATTCGATGATATGGACCATACTGGGCCTCTCATTGGCCCATTACAAACCTTCACTGGTCCAACCGTAGGCGGTTTAATCTCCGGTTCAACACAGAACCGTCCGGTTCAGCCGGTTCACAGCGGTTCGAATGCATGTCCGGTCTTTATAAGCAACCGAACCGTGAGAGGCTATGGTTCCGGCTTTTTCCGGTTCAACTGCCGGGCCGGTCCGGTTTTTTCCACTATGAGGCCGAGGCTGTACTTCTATAGTGGAGAACAAACCAAGCGAATCAATATTCTTCAGAGCCTGCTTCCCCGCCCCATTGTTGTAGATATGCCCAGGACGAAGCTGTAATATATCAAGAGCCATTTTATTGCAACACAATCACATTGACAGCAACTTACTATTATCAGAGAACCTTTCGGCCGACCGACAAAAAAAACTATTATCAGAGAACCATAATCAAATATATGCAAAGCCAAGAAATTCGTTGCAAAATCAAACAACAAAATCATAGCCATCTGCTATTAAAAATGTTAGTTTTTCTTGTTAGACATGGAGCTTGACAGTGATACTAGCAACAATCACAAAGCTTGGATCAAAAGACATTTTATTGCAAAACAGTCACATTGGCTCAACCAGTATAATTATCGGAGAAATCGACTAAGAAATTCGTCGCGAAATTAAACAACAAAATCATAGCCATCTGCTATTGAAAATCTGAACATTAATTTAGGAGATCTTCTTCCATGCTTGGAACTAATTAGGACCCTTGATCAGCAATGATCTAACGGATAGAGAGAGAAGGTACCAGAAAAAAGGTATTAAAAGGGTGGACCAGGTATGGAAGGTGGAAGGGTAAAATAGTAATTGATTTTCATTAAATTATTTTTCGGTAAAGGGCAAAAGCGTCTTCTGTACTCCCGATCCATGTAGCTTGTCGTGGCCTCGCCAAGAAGCCTGTCAGGTGTCAGCAATCAGCATCTTACCAGACAAGCCCATCTCCACTCTCTACACTATGACACTCTAGAGCAGTGTTTTGGGGCTCTAAAGGCAAAAGGAAACTCTAGGCAATTGGCACTTATAGCCCTAATAACTCAAACTAGATGTTACACAAACGCAGTCAAAATTTACATGGGGGTAAACGGTCCGAACCTTTGTACCTTTTCAATATTATTCACTGTGCAATTAGCCATTTCTCTGGTAATGCATGTGTACATTAAAAAACATGTTTATTCTTGAAAAAGATCGGATGGCTATTTACTCTGTTGGCAGAACTGAGAGGCATCAAGCATGTTGCTTGCTATTTTCATGACCAGAACAGGGTCTAAACATACCTGAGTAACCTCGTTTTTTTTTTATTTCAAGTACATAAACAATATCGTTTATTTGCAGAACTGGTACCTTTTCTTCCATAAGACAATGGTTATTGTACTCAAAAGGTTAATTTTGTAGTTTGAAATATCACTTTATTACCTTGTGAAACTACGAGAGGTAGAACCAATGCATTATTCAAGATGGCGACATGGCGTACCTCTATTAAGCTAAACTGAATGGAAGTTAACATCTAGAGCAGCCAAAAATAATAATTATGCACTGCAAAAACTGTTAAATGGTTCGGTATGCAGTATCAACAGTAACAAGGCAACTGAATCGAAGGACTAAATAATATTGTACATTGCATGGATTGTTGGGATGGTGTTACGAACCGACTACCGAGAGAGTAGTTTGGGATTTGTGGGCAGAACGAGCCAAGGAGAAGGAAGAACAGAGGAAGAACTCGAGAGAGATAGTTCGGGAGAGGAGATAGATTTCAGAGATAGTCGTTGTTGTGATTACAAATTCAATGATTCTCTCTTCTCCCCTTCGATGCTTATATATTTGCATCGGGTACAGCTGGAACTCCCACCCATTCAGAGCCAGCTAAGCGAACATTTGCCTTTGTCACGCGCGTGGAACGCAGCCTCTCTCTGACGGCATTATCCGTTGCCGGATGGTGTACAGTAGCCGTAACACTCCCCCGTTCTTTAGAGCCGGCTTGTCCCCAAGCCGGGGCACTGCGTCTTCCCAAGTAGCTTCAGCTGAGGATTGTCCTGTCCGCGTGACCAAGAGTTGTTCAACCGTGCCAGCGCCTTTCTTGGAAACTCGCCGCGCCAAAACTTGAACTGGACCAATTGTTCCTGATTGGCTAGAGGTACGAACAGGATCAGATGGAGTTGGAGGCAATGCCTTGCGGAGCTGTGACACATGTACAACAGGATAGATAGCACAACCAGTAGGCAACTCCAATCGATACGCCACAGTACCGACTTTGCTCACAACCTGAAAGGGGCCAAAGTAACGAAAAGCTAACTTATGATTAGCTCATGATGCCAAGGAAGTTTGCGCATAAGGTTGAGCCTTCAAAAACACCCAATCTCCAACACTGAAACCCTGTCAGAGCGATGTTTGTCAGCTTGCCATTTCATACGTTGTTGTGCTCGCAGCAAATGCTAACGAAGAAGGCCTATAATCATTCCCTTCTCCTGCCGCCATTCCTCTAGATCTGAAACTGCACAAGTAACTCCATCCAATGCACCGAAATGTCGTGGAGGATGACCATACAATACCTCAAACGGAGATGTCCCCAAAGCTGAGTGATGTGTAGTGTTGTACCAGAATTCTGCCAAAGCCAGCCTCCGTGACCATTTGGTAGGACAAGCATGGACAAAGCATCGCAAAAAGGTCTCAAGGCACTGATTGATATGCTCAGTTTGCCCATCCGTCTGCGGGTGATAAGCCGAACTCATTTTCAACTGAGTATCAGCAAGCCGAAATAGTTCAGTCCATAATGTGCTGGTAAAGATGCGATCACGATCTGAAATTATTGCTTGGGGCAATCCATGAAGCTTGTAGATATTGTTGAGATATACTGGCGCACATTCAAAGCCGTAAATGGATGAGCTAAAGCCACAAAATGAGCATAACGACTGAATTTATCCACCACAACTAAAATTCAGTCAAATGTAGAAGATTTCAGCAAACCTTCAATAAAATCTGAGAGAGACCGTTTGCCAAGCATGATCAGGCACCGGTAATGGTTGTAATTAACCTGGATACTTCACTCGTTCTGCCTTTGCTTGAGAACAAACAGCACATTCAGTCACAAACGTATGCACCGCTTTCTTCAGTCCCGGCCAAGCAAACAAACGCTTGATTCTGCTGTATGTGACCTGAATTCCTGAATGGCCTCCAATAACGCTAGAATGCAAAGCCATCAGAATTTTATGCTGCAATTCAGAGTGAACACCTATCCAAATTCGACCCTTGTAACGCAAAATACCATTCACCAGAGTATAATTGGGATATTTGTCAAGTGCCAACAGTATCTGCGCAAGTAATTGTTGAGTAGAAGCATCCTTTTTTTTTTTTGAAAGGAACGACGGCAGAAGACCTGCCGGAATTTAATTAAGGAAAAAAAAGGAAAAGTTTACAATCCCAGAAATGGGATGTCAAGTCCAAAGACAGAAGAGAACAATCAAGGGGGCCTAAAGGCCGATCTTCTAAGGTCTAGATCTTCCATGACAAGATGGGCTACCTGATTTACTGTACAGGAACGATTATGGAAAATTCTCCTATTTCTTTCTAGCCAAATATTCCACCAAGTAGTTAATAGTGCTCCTCTAACGTCCTGCTTTTGATTTGTCGATCCATCTTGATTTACTTGGTCCCACCAAATAGAGATGTTCGCCGGCTATCGGGTAGGGACTAATAGATTTCGCCAGGAATGAACGATAGTCCAAACTTCACTGACAAACACACAGTCACAGAAAAGATGATTTGTATCCTCGAATGCAGACGTGCAAAGACAACAAATCCAGTTGCACGGCCAGTGACGCCTTAGCAGGTTTTGGGCTGTTAGGGTTTTGTGATGGAGGATCAACAACCCGAAGGATCACATTTTTGGCTCAGCTGGTGACTTCCATAGGGCATCGAAATCCAATCGTGCAAAAGATCCTGCAAATTGATAGGAGTAAGCTTCTTTACTAGAGTAAACCCCGGAAGGATTCCAGTTCCATGTAATTTCATCCGGTTGCTGGGAGAGTTGGATATCTTGGATCATTCCCCCCCAATTGCACTAGGTCGTGCAGCTCTTCTACTGTCGTGAATTGTCGAAAAGAAACAATCCAATTGTTTGACGAGATTTCAACTTGGACACATCGTTGCTTTAGTTTGGCTAAGCGAAAACAGAGAGGGGCAACATCCTTTGGACATAATCCGTTAAGCCAGTGATCGTTCCGGAAACTTGTTCTTGCCCCATCTCCTAACGTGATCTTAGTTGCTGCTTGGAATAGTCTCTTGTCAGAATCGTCGCACGGCAGAGTCATTCCGGCCCAAGGTTTATCAGATTATTTCCAGTTGAACCACAACAAGCGGAGGCGAAGGGTCCTCGAGAATTTCTCGAGATCGGGGATGCCAAGTCCCCCAAGTGATTTTGGTCTGCACACTGATTGCTAATTAACCAAGCAGCTTCCTGGGTTGGCGTGGTCAGGATCCTCTCCCTTCCAAAGAAAAGATCTCCTAAAATGATCAATCCTCTTGAATACCCATTTTGGCGTTTGTAGAACTGAGAGATGATGAATTGGCATCGAACTGAGAACTGTCTTAACTAAAGTTTCTCGGCCTGCCGAAGTGAAAAAATGTCCTTTCCAGGTGGGGAGCCTTGCACCAATTTTTTCAATCAAGGGAAAAAAAATCAATTTTTCTCAGTTTACGGAAATGAAGGGGTAGACCGAGATACCGACAGGGGAAGGACTTGATCGTGCCAGGAAACATTTGTAGTAGAGGAGCGAAATCAAAGTTGTCACACCTGATTGGGTAAATTTCTGTTTTACTGATGTTTGTGTGCAAACCTGATACTTATGCGAAGAATTTTAGTAAAAGATTTAAGGCAGTGAAGCTCCGAAGGGTCGGGTTTGGCAAAAACCGCTACATCATCAGCATATAACGAACAACAGAACCTGTTGCGATTCCTATCCATTGGTGGAAGAATAGATGCATTTTCGGCTGCTTTGATGATGTGATGAAAAGGTTCCATAGCAAGGATGAACAGCATCGGAGATAGCGGGTCTCCCTGACGAAGGCCTCTAGCGTGAAAGATTTCTTGACCAGGCGAGCCGTTAAGGAGAACCCGAGACGAGGATGTTGCAAAAAGATTCGAAATCCAATTTAGCCAACGATTACCGAAACCGAAATGCCGAAGGACATCAATTAGGTACGGCCAACATACCGTGTCAAAAGCTTTGGCAATATCCACTTTGATGAACAAACTTTCCTTTTTTGTTCTGTGCAGCATTTGAACCATGTTTTGGACGAAAAGGAAATTATCATGGATCGCTCTTTTACGAATAAAAGCACTTTGATTATGTGAGACCATCTCATTTAGCCTCGGGGCAAGACGATTTGCCAAGACCTTAGTGATTATCTTTGTGAAGCTGTGCACAAGGCTTATAGGGTGAAAATGTTCTGCGCCTGAGGCATCATCTTTCTTCGGTATCAGGCAAATAAACGCAGAATTCAAGTCCTCCAGTTGCGAAATATTCATGTTGAAAAAAGAGGATACTGCCGAAAGGAGATCCTCCTTGATAATTCCCCAGGCTGCCTTGAAGAAAGCCCCAATGAAACCATCTGGACCTGGAGCCTTTTCGGATGGCATGGCAAATATTGTGTTTTTGAGTTTCTCTTCTGAGACATCTTCTTCAAGCTCTGACAAGTCGAAAAACGGGAATTGAAGGTTTGTCCAGTTTATAACCGAAGATCTTGGGAAGAAGGTTCCCAGCTTCTCATGGAAGAAACGAAACAATTCATTTTCTTTATCTTGAGCCGAGACAGCAATTCCCGTAGGGGTTTGAAGAGAGTGAATAAAGTTCTTTCTTCTCCTTGAATTGGCTTTTAAGTGGAAAATTTTTGAATTGACATCACCTTCTTTAATCCATGTTAGTCTTGATCACTGCCTGATCTTGATTTTATTGAGAACTGACAAACCTAACACACGAGATTTCAGATTGGAAAGAAGCTGCCGTTCTTCATCAGATAAGATTCTTGATTCCTGAGTGTTAGAATAGGTGTCGAATATACTAGTCCTATTTGGTTACGGTTGGACTTAGAGTTGTAATAGGTGTTAGGGAGTGGAGTTAGAGTCGGACTCTGTAACCCGTCATCTCTCTTAAATAGAGAGGGGGGCACCACAATGTAACCATGGCGACTACAATGTAGAGTAGACACGCAGGGAGATGATGGCGGCGTGGCCATGGACTCGTAGCGGCTAGGAGCTATATTGGTTGGGGAGGAGCGCCCATAATCAGAGCCCCGGGGATGTAGGCTTCGGCTGAACCTCGTTAACAAATATCGTGTGTTCCTGTGTAAGGAGACAGGCAACCAATGCTAGTTTACGACAGCAAGTAAAAGGGGAATGTGATGCTAGGCAGATGGCATTATCAAATAAAATAGTGCTGCCTTGGAGGGGAAAAGCTGGCATCACAGATTTCACAGGTACCAGATAGTGTACCAAGGGAAATCATGAAGAAGGAAATTGAGATATGGGAAATCAGGTGGTGCCATGTTTAAAGTAACACAAGGATCTCTACAATTGTGTGTTTTTGTGAGCAGTGACAAATGAGGTTTTAGATATTACTCCCTCCGTTCACAATTGATCGTCATATTACCAAAACAGAAATATTCATATTTGATCGTCGCCTAACGTCTTGAGCCAGCAGATTTCCTTTTTTTTTATTGCTGCATGCGTCTATGGATTAAATTGCGAGAGAGTCTCCTGAGATTTACTGCTTAGCATGCATGCATAGATTTAATGAAGAGTGATTATTGCCGTATTAGTTAAATCCCTCCGTGATTCTGGTTGGTCTAGCTCCATGCACCACACGCGGAAGCCGAACCGGCACTGCGGCAGTCGCCTTGATCCATGCTGCTGTTGTGTGATTTATTTCTCCCTTGGTATTGCTGCGCATACCTAATATGATGATCAATTGTGAATGGAGGGAGTATTAGAGAGTAGCAGTGACCTCACTTGGGTTCTTTCTATGTCACCAAACTTGTAAAAATCGATTCTTATTTAAAACTACCAAGGATCCGATTCAGGATCTGTAACCCTAGCAAACAGTGCCACTATGGCAACAAGAGAATCGCCACTATGGCTCAAGCTAGTCTCGTACACTGCCGCTGGAGATCGGGAAGCTGAACCTCGGTTGCTACCATTTCATCTCGAGCTCCTACAATCTGTTGTTGATCTCATCCAGCTGCCGCCTAAGATTGGGTCATCGGAGCTTGGCTGCCTGTGCTAGAACTCAGCTCATCCAGCCCTGGCCGCAGATTGAGCTCAAGCTGCTGCCACCACACCTATCTTACTACAGTAACCGATTCACGTGACAGGTAGATGATGTAGAACGGGGGATTGCTGAGGGTAAGAACGATGGGGTTAAGGATAAAATGAGAGGAGTGGGTAAGTGAAAGAAATGATAGGTGGAGCTGCACTGTAAGAGAGAGTAATATAGATAAGGAACAGGACTGGCACCATGTCATCCTCCATGTAGATTGCCACGTTGGTGAAACTGTCTCCAGAACTGTCATAGAGGGTTATATCGGACTCTTCTCTAGATTTAATGAGCTGCCAAGCTTTGATGACTACATTGGAGCTTAAAATACAGACACCTGTGTTTGATTATAGTGAGGAATAAGTGGAGTGTAACCTCCCGTTTCAGATGATATGACGGGAATGTCTGCTCCCCCCCTTTTTTCTGATTTTACAGCCCAGCAAGTCATAGCCTTAAAGGTTAGAGGAAAATGTTATTTACTTGTGGCATGCAAACCGAAGTTTATGTTTTTGAGTTTTGACTAATGTTCTTTCAATCTGTATCCTTACGGTATTTAGTATTTTAGTATTTATGGCAACAAATATTAATGATTGGACATATTGATCCTTTTTCAGCAAAGGGTATTATTTGAATAGTCTACAAATAATTTAATTAATTCTTAAGATTACCTTTTTTGTTAATTTAATTTGTTAAATGCTCCATGCAGGTGTATTTCATGGATTCTTTTCAACATGGTATATTCTGCACAACCATTTTCACAACTTTCTTATATTATAAGCTGATCTATATGGTAGACCTGACCATGTACTTTTTCTAGGCATGGATGCTGATAAACACCACATTTTTGGGGAGCGTGGCAATATGATTCAGTTAAATGTAAGCTATCCTCTCCCAGTTTTCTGCTGTCTAGTCTAGCAAGCTTTTTCTGACACTTCCTTTATCCTTTTGTCTACAGATGTGTGCATCTGATGGTCGTTCTTTTGGTATGTTTTTTGTAACCTACCTTTCCGTACCATGTATGCACTTCTTTAAAGACTGGCTAAAGCCTGGATGTTTATTATGGGTAAAAATGAATAGTAGATATGGTAATATTGTTTGAAATTTATGAATAAGTTCTTTCTGTTACGCCTTTCATGCTTTTGTTACAGAGAGCTTGACAGTTTTTGCTATACTGTATTTGTAAAATTAGCTTTCATGCTACATATAAATGTGACTGTTTGGTCACCATATGCCTTAGTAGGACAACATAACAAAGAAGAATATATTTTAGGGATATTGTATAATATTGAAGAACTTCAAGAAGTATTTCGTAAATCAATGTTGTGCATAGTTGTTTGGATGACAAATGAACTGCTACTACTTCCATTGCCTTCTTTTAAAGGAGTACAGATAAAGTCTATTTGACCATGATGAACAGTAGTTGATACCCAACGGCTGGTGGCATTGCTGAATGTAGAAGTAGACATGGTAAACAGTCTGTTGGGAACATAGTGTAACAATGATTTTTCCCATTTAAATGCCTTTCTGGAGTTTACCTATTAACCATAATGTAGTTGACTGAGAAATAAGTGTGGAGAAGCTTTAGTTCGTGGATAAATTTGAATATGTTTCAATATTTGTCTAATGCATACATCTTTCTTGGGTTTTTGTTTTTTTGTTCTTATTAAGCAGTTGGACAACGATGCCAGAGACTTGGGTGTAACAATGTTGTGCTTCTGGGATTCCACCAGACAGCTTATTCATTGACATATCCATTTTGACAAGGCTGTTCAAGAGCCCAATCTGTGTTGGAATGGAGCCAATTAGAGCATTGTTGGAGAGGTTGAGACCATTGGTAAGGGAGGTTATTGTAAATATTTCTTGGGGAATTTGACCTGTCAAGGCGTTACAGGAAAGATCCAAGATTTGAAGTTTTGTGAGATTACCAAGGCCAGCTGGAATGCTGCCATCCAAAAGATTATTAGACAGAGAGAGAGAGCTCAACTGTGAGATATTGCCTAATGATTGTGGGATCTGCCCAGTGATTCTATTATGTGATATAAACATACGGATTACTGAAAGGCGGCCAATATCGGGAGGTAAGGTTCCTGTGAAGAGATTATTTGACAGATTGAGATTTGTAAGTTTAAACTTCCACAAATCTGCAGGTATGGTCCCAATTATTTGGTTGCCACTTAGGTCAATAAACGAGAGCTTTTTGCTCAGGTTTGCAATGTTAATTGGCATTGCACCAGCAAGGTTGTTCTGGCCAACATCTAGCAGTTGCAAGCTGCTAGAATTGGTTAACGATTTCAAAAATTCCCAATCACTAGACTGTGTCGCTTGCAGCGAATTATCTCCTATCATCAATACCTTCAAATTACCATGGATGCCAATTTCCCTAGGAATCAAGCCATGATATTTGTTTCCGCGAAGAAGCAGCACTTCAAGTGCCGATGCATTTGAGAAGGTGGGTGGTATTATACCCTCAAAATGGTTAGCAAGTGTGTTAAAACGATTTATCCTGGGAAGCTTAACACCAACATCAAGTGGAAGTGATCCTGACAATCTATTGAAGCCAAGATCAAAGAATCTAATGGAAGAAATATTAAAGATTGATAAAGGAACATGGCCTTCCAAGTGATTATCTTGGACACTGAAGTAAATAAGCTTAACCATCTTACCAAAAGTTTCAGGGATATTACCAGCGAAAATGTTTCCTTCAAGAACAAAGTCTGTCAACGATGTGAGGTTGCCCATCCAACTCAAATCCTGGCCATGGATGAAGTTCCTCTCGATGATAAACTTTGTAAGTGTTGTGAGGTTGGAGAGTGACTTGGGAATATCACCGGTAAGATTGTTGTGGCCAACATCGAAAACCGCAAGGCCAACATCGAAAACCGCAAGCTTTGATAACTGTCCAAGATCAGCAGGGATGGTACCTGACAGTTGGTTCATTCTCAAGTTCAACGAACGAAGCTTTGGGCAACCACCAAGGCTGGTTGGGATATCACCATCAAGACTGTTGGCTGACAGATCAAGGACACGGAGGTGAGTCAGGTTGCCAAGCTGCTGGGAGATGGTGCCGGCTAGGCCAGCATCGCTCAGATTTAGGGTCGTAACACGACCAGGATACCGGCGATCTTTGCAAGTCACGCCGGTCCATTGGCAGAAGACGGGTGCTGTCATGTTTGTACCATTGCCGATGGCGTCCCAAGTTGACAGCACCTCTCTTGGATCTTTTCTTATGAGGGATTTGAATGACAGGAGTGCTGAGAGGTCATCTCCACTGATGGACTGAGAGCTGGCAGTGAACAATAGGATGACATGTGTGAGAAGAGAGGGCAACCAAAGTTGCCATGTCCTCTTGATTGCCATGGTAGAGGAAGGAGGTTGCGTGGTTGCAATATGGTGATAACACCAGTGGAAGTCTGCACAAGTAGTAGTACTAGGTAGCATATATGGTGGTGTAGAAGTCTGCACCAGTGGAGCAGAGTTGTATTGTACTAGGTAGAACAAGTAGTAGTAACAGAGGGACCATATACCACTCATGAAAGACACTTTTATGGTGACACCTTTTCTTTAGTAAATTTCATATTCTTAACTCATTTAATGATTTTCAATGGAAATAAATAAACTAGACGATCCCCCCACTACATTGATGCGGCAATCCAAAAAATATTTATAATATATTTGAAAGACAGGAGAGGGGGTGTTCTGCAAAATTTGTGATGCAACTTTAACACCATGTTTGTACATGAATAAAGTGCAAAAATATAATTTTCAGAGAAAATAATTAAAATCGTTAATGTCACACTTAGTTATCTTTATATACTTTTAGAAGCTATTTAATCCAAAGTGGAATATTATTATGCAACACAAATGGGCATGAAAGGGAGAAGTAATAAACGATAAGAAAATTGTATTATGAACATGGACGCTATAGAAACTTTAAGGGAAAATTATGGTGTACAAAAAAAAATCTGAGGGGACCAACCTGCTAACGTAAGGAAGATTCAGATGTACTTACAAGGAAGAAAAAAATGGAAGGAGGAGAATAACAAAAGAAACATTTTGCACATAAATAAATCAAACTGATAGGAGAGCATTGTGCCACTTTCCGGTGCATAGGAGTAAGGATATCAATAAATGAAAAATTGACCTGAAACATTATGCATTCATGATAGTTGAGATTAGCGCAGGAGAGATCCAATGGCTGATGTTTTCTAGGTTATTTAGCTTAACATAAGATGGACTTAATAGCGACAACGACAAGGGGGTTCCACTCCCATCTATACTGAATACAAGATTCTAGTTATTCCACATTGAGCAGTTGCTTTGTGCTCTAAATATACATGCTAAACAAAGAAGCTACTTACCATTTATATCATACTTTCTTGATATAGTTCTCAAGAACTATATTATGATCTCTAAAAATATTTTTTTCTTATGTTTTTTTTCAACATTTTAATTATGACAACAACATCAACTCCAACACACTCTTTCACCAACACTTTTACTAATCATAAGTTCAATGAAACTGCAAAACAATAATAATATGAAAGAATTTCTCATGCTAAATTCGTTTATCCCATTTTTACAAGGAAATGTAATTATTTTTGTCTATTAGTGCAGAAAGATTTCAAAAATTCGGACTGCGAGAATTTCCGAATGAAAAGGGTGTATAGCTAATTATTACTCCCTTCATTTCAAAATATAAGGCCTATTTTGTTTTGTTAGGTACTTCGACCAACAATTACTCTATATAATATATTTTTGAGTAAATTGCACCCACGGTACAACAAGTTGACAGGTGGATGCGATTTAGTACAAGAACTTGAGAATGTGACGTCTAATTGCAATAACTTGGCAAGTGGGTGCGCTTTAATACAAGAATTTGATAATTTAGTATTTTGGTGCAATAACTTGGCTAGATATGTGCTATTTTGGTTAATGAGTGCTATGAAAATTCACGATGTTAATATGTCATCACATAGCATTCCCGTAGATATAATCTTATATAATCTGTAAGAATATATTACTCACCTAATTTTCACCATCGATTTAGATATTTTTTTCACCATCTCAATTACCAACTAGAAAATTTCTGCATGGTAAAATTTGTTTGACCTTGAATTACTAGAATGACAAAAAAAATATGCTTGTACAAATCTACATAAGTATATTATCAACAGAGTACGTAAAAGCTGAGTACATATAGCCAAAAATACTCAAAATAATTTTTACACCACTTCTCAAGTTATTGTACCAAAATCATACCCACATTTCAAGTAGTTGTACCCATAAGCTCATTTATTAAGTTTTTGTACTAGGTTGCACCCACTTGGCAAGTTGTTGTCCTAGCATGCTCATTTCTCAAGTTCCTACACTAAATTGCACCAACTTGCCAAGTTGATGTACCGTGAATGTAATTTACTCTAAATTTTTTATGAAGTAAAATTGATGTTATTAGATTCAACCTCAAAAGTACTTTCCTATGATTATACTTCTGTGTCACATAAATAACATATTAAGGAAGGAATGTTAGTGAAAGACTTGTCCTAACAAAACAAAATACACCCTACAGTTTCAAATAGTGGGTTTATACAAATTAACAAATAACATAGATTGCCTCACACATAGGAGTTATTGATCTGCATGCCTCACATTGCATCCTATTATTCAATTGAAATTTTTAAACATTGGTGTGTCTTTTTTTCTTTTTCACCTATAAATATCTGTTCACAATGTAATTTCAATATTCTTATGCAAAATAAACATATAGTTGTTGTGGAAAGGAGTCTTAATATCAGTCCTCTATGTTGAAATTAACAACTAATAAACAAACAGAAGTCTACATATCTTTCAAATGTAATATATCTCAAGTTAACAATTCCAAAAAAAAAAGAACTTACTGTTCATTTCGTAACTTATCAATCCCTAAATATTCCATCTTTAAAATGGATAATTATGCATAAACTAGGACTGAAAATGATACTTTTTAAATAACTATAATTTAGTTTTGAAGATATGGTATCTATCAGAAAATATATCCGTGACAGACTATCGCATGAAAAATCCATCTTTGAATTATTCCAATGATGCTGAAATCTCATACTTGAAAGCCGATAGTATCAATAATTTAGTCATAAAGAGATAAGTTGTGTAGAACCAGTGTTCACTTGGCAACGTCAACTCAATAAGAAAGTGATGCATATTGAGAGTTCTATGTAAAAAAAAAGTGGCCGCATGCTTTTCTAAAACAATTTATATTAAGTTGTGCTAGTCCATTTTGCATTTTTACAGTTTCATCTGATTAGTTCAAAATAAATTCTTCCTAACCTCAGTTTGGCTGACATATATATACTACCAATTGTCCAAAATAGGGTCCAATATCAGATCTGATTATTTCAGCTTACATCTTTTCAAACTTGTATATCCACCTTTTATTTTTGTGGTAATGGTATATACACCATATCATGCTCGTGGGTGAAAAACCATATCTAAAACTAATAAAAGGGGTAATTATGTCCCTAGTTTTTGAAGTTTACCAGTTAGGGGATACCCAGCATTGTAATTAACAGCAATTTTACAATTGGAACTTCATGAAAGTTGAGTGGAAGTAACTCCTTTTTTTTTTTTTTTGTAAAAGAACTGACTATTGACCTTGTGTGTAGGACCTATTTGGAACAGGAACACAAAATTGCAGGAGGACAGTTAATGTACATCTCAAGTATAAAAATATTGTAATATCTCAAACAGGCAGATTGTCTTAGAGCAATTGTTTCATAAGCTCTTGGGTAGTAGTATGATGAAGTCACAATGTATTAACGGACGTCAAAATTCCTCTTGAACTTCTGTATCATTTGTCATTTCTCTGAAATTTGTGATGCAACTTTAACACCATGTTTGTACATAAACAAAGTGCAAAAATATAATTTTCAGAGAAAATAACTAAAATCATTAATGTCACACATAGTTATCTTTATATAATTTTAGAAGCTATTGAATTCATGGAGTGGAATATTATTATGCAACACAAATGGGTATGAAAGGGAGAAATAATAAAGGGTAAGAAAATTGTATTATGGACATGGACGTTATAGAAAACTGAAGGGAAAATTATGGTGAACTAAAAAAAATCTGAGGGGACCAACCTGCTGAAATAAGGAAGATTTAGATGTACTTACAAGGAAGAAAAAATTGCAAGGTGAAGAATGACAAGAAACATTTCGTACATAAATAAATCAATCTGATAGGAGAGCATTGTGCCAGTTTCTTGTGGATGGGAGTAAGGATATCGATAAATGATAAATAGACCTGAAACATTATGCATACATGATAGTTGAGATTAGCTCAGGAGAGATCCAATGGCTGATGCTTTCTAGGTTATTTAGCTTAACATAAGATGGACTTAATAGCAACAGCAACAAGGAGGTTCCACTCCCATCTATACTGAAATACAAGATTCTAGTTATTCCACATTGAACAGTTGCTTTGTGCTCTAAATTTACATGCTAAACAGAAAATCCACTTACCATTTATATCATACTTTCCTGATGTAGTTCTTGAGAACTCTATTATGATCTCTGAAAATAATTATTTCCTACCTTTTTTCTGTATGTTAATTATGACATCAACATGAACTCCAACACACTCATTGACCAACACTTTTACTAATGATAAGTTCCTGAAAACTGCAAAGCAATAATAATATGACAGAATTTCTCATGCTAAATTCGTTTATCCCATTTTTACAAGAAAATGTAAGTATTTTTGTCTATTAGTGCAAAATGATTTCAAAAATTTGGACTGCAAGAATTTCCGAATGTAAAGGGTGTATAGCTAACTATTACTCCCTTCGTTGCAAAATATAAGGCCTATTTTGTTTTGTTAGGTACTTTGACCAACAAGTATTCTATGTAATATATTTTTTATGAAGTAAAATTGATGTTATTAGATTCATTCAAAAGTACTTTCTTATTATTATACTTTTGTGTCACATAAATAATATATTAAGGAAGGAACTGTTAGTGAATCCCTTGTCCTAACAAACCAAAATACACCCTATATTTTTCAAATAGTGGGTGTATAAAAATGAAGAAATAACATAGATTGCCTCACACATACATAGGAGTTATTGATCTACATGCCTCACATTGCAGCCTAGTATTCAATTGAAACTTTTAAACATTGGTGTGTCTTTTTTCTTCACCTACAAACATCCGTTCAGAATATTATTTCAATATTCTTATGCAAAAGAAACATATAGTTGTTGTGGAAAGGAGTCTTAATAACAGTCCTCTATGTTGAACTTAACAACTACTACTTCCTCCATTTCATATTATAAGACTTTCTAGTATTGCCCACATTCATATAGATGTTAATA
>CM020183.1:18788372-18807063 GCA_009805545.1 Oryza longistaminata | reverse complement strand
ACAATCACAAAAAAAAGGAACTTACTGTTTGAGGCTTACACTATTCATGTTGCTTACGGGTCGTTTCTTAACTTACCAATCCCTAAATATTCCATCTTTAAATGGATAATTAAGCATAAATTAGGCCTGAAAATGATACTTTTTAAATAACTATAATTTACTTTTGAAGATATGGTCTCTATCAGAAAATGTATCTGTGACAGACTATCGCATGAAAAATCCAACTTTGAATTATTCCAATGATGCTGAAATCTTGTACTTGAAAGCTGACAGTATCAATAATTTAGTCATAAAGAGATAAATTGTGTAGAACCTGTGTTCACTTGGCAACGTCAATAAGAAAGTGATGCATATTGAGAGTTCTATGTAAAAAAAAATTGTCCACATGCTTTTCTAAAACAATTTATATTAAGTTGTGGTAGTCCATAGAGTGGAATATTATTATGCAACACTAATGGGAATGAAAGGGAGAAGTAATAAAGGATAAGAAAATTGTTTTATGAACATGGATGCTATAGAAAATTGAAGGGAAAATGATGATGAGCTAAAAAAACTAAGGGAACCAACCTGCTGAAGTAAGGAAGATTCAGATGTACTTACAAGGAAGAAAAAATTGCAAGGAGGAGAATAACATAATAGACATTTCCAACATAAATAATAAAAACGATAGGAGAGCATTGTGCCAGTTTCTGGTGGATAGGAGTAAGGATATTGATAAATGAAAATAGACCTAAAATATTATGCATGCATGAGTGTTAACATTGGCTCCCAAGAGATCCAATGGATGATGTTTTCTAGGTTATTTAGCTTAACATACGATGGAATTTATAGCGACAACGACAAGTGGGTTCCACTCCCATCTATACTAAAATACAGGATTCTGGTTATTCCACATTGAATAGTTGCTTTGTGCTCTAAATTTACATACTAAATAGAGAAGTTGCATATAATTTATATCATATTTTCTTGATATTATTCTCGAGAACTCTATTATGATCTCTGAAAATATTATTTCCTATCTTCTTTTTCCACATGTTACTTATGACATCAACATGAACTCCAACATTCTCATTGACCAACACTTTTAATAATCATAAGTTCATAAAAACTTCAAAAAAATGGTGATATGAAATAATTTCTTATGCTAAATTCGTTTATCCCATTTTTACAAGAGAGTCTAATTATTTTTGTCTATTAGTGCCAAAAATTCTGACTGCAAGAATTTCTGAATGAAAAGGGTGTATAGCAATTATTACTACCTTCGTTCTGAAATATAGGGCGTATTTTGTTTTGTTAGGGGCTTTGACTGACAATTACTCTATATGATATAAATTTTATGATGAAAAATTGATGTTATTAAATTCTTTTTAAAGCTTATTTTGTATAGTTATACTTTTGCCTCACATAAATGATATATTAAGGAAGGAACCGTTAGTCAAAGCCTTATTCTGACAAAACAAAATACGCCCTATATTTTGAAATAGAGGGAGTATAAAAATTAAAAACTAACAGTAGATGGCCTCACACATATATAGGAGTTATTGATCTATATGCCTCACATTGCATCCTAATATTCAATTGAAATTTTAAAACATTGGTGTGTCTTTTTTTTTCTTTTTCACCTATAAACATCTGCTCAGAATATAATTTCAATATTCTTGTGCAAAAGAAACATATAGTTGTTGTGAAACTTAACAACTACTGAACAAACAGAAGTTTTCATATTTTTCAAATTTAATATATTTGAAGTTAACAATTCCAAAACAAGAACTTACAGTTTGAGGCTTACACTTCATGTTGCTTATAGGTTGTTTCGTAACTTATCAATCCCTAAATATTCCATGTTTACAATGGCTAACTAAGCATAAATTAGGCCTGAAAATGATTTTTTTTAAATAACTAGAATATTTTTGTTTTGAAAACAGTCTCTATTAAAAAAATATACATGTGACATACTATCGTATGAAAAATCAAACTCTGAACTATTCCGATGATGCTGAAATCTCATACTTGAAAGCTGACAGTATCAATAATTTAGTCAAAGAGATAAATTGTGTTAGAACCACTGTTCACTTTGCAACATCAACTCAATCAAAAAGTGATGCGTATTGAGAGTTCAATGTAAAAAAAAAAAAAGGTTGTCCGCATGCGTTTCTAAAACAATTTATATTTAATTGTGGTAGTCCATTTTGCATTTTATAGTTTCTTCTGATTAGTTCGAAACACATTCTTCGTAACCTCACTTTTGCTGACATATATATACTACTAATTTTCAAAATATGGTCCAATATCAGATCTGATTATACCATGTACTGCTCATGGGTGGAAAAACATATCTAGAACTAATAAAAGGGGTTATGTCCCTAGTTTTTCAAGTTTACTAGTTAGGGGATACCCAGGTTGTAATTAAGTGCAATATTACAAATGGAACTTCATGATAGTTGGTTGGAAGTAACCCCATTTATGTCTTTAGTAAAAAAAAACAGAATATTGACCTTCTATATAGAGCCTATTTGAAACAGGAACACAAAATTGTACGAGGTCGGTTGGTGTGCATCTCAAGTAATATAAAAATACTGTAATATCTCAAACAAGCAGTTTGTCTTGGAGCAATTGTTTCATAAACTCTTGGGCAGGAGTAGTACGATGAAGTCATAATGTATTCATGGTCATAAAAAATTCTCTTGAAATTGTGTATCATTTGTCATTTCCCTGAACTTTCAGGTCTGGTCCCCTTAGGGCCCTACATGTTTGTGACAGCCATTGAAATCTGAGGCTTGGCATACGAAGGAATGAGAAATTATTGAGGAACAGTGTTTCATTACCTTGACCATGGGGAGTGTCAGCAAGACAATGACCACCACCTCCACCCAAGTTGAGAAATACAGAGTACTGCGTGGATCAGAAACTGCCCAAGTCCATCTTTTCATTCTTCCTCTACAGCCTACAACTCTCAACTCTCAAGTGGACCTGGTTCTGCAGCAGTTTTGTGGCAGTTGTTGAATAAAGAAAAAAGCCCACTTTACTACCTCGAAGTATTTAGGTAGTCCACTTTACCCCTAAACAATTTCTAGGAGCATCACCAGCAGAATGTGTAAATTCAATCCCCAAAAAATTTGAATTTGGGAATCCTAAATGAAATTTGATAAGTCAGAAAAGTGATCCTTCCAATAGATTGTGTAAAATCGACTCCCTAGAACAGAAAAGTGGTCCCCATAGTGAACTACCAACAAGGCAACAACTCTCTCCATTCCAAAATACGGAGTCCCATTCCAAACTACGGAGTATAAGGCCCAACCACCATTAACTTAAAGACCAAGAAATAATTATTATCATCTTTGGATCATCCTAATTAATGTAATGCATGCATTCAATATGATTAGATAATATGAGAGTGGAAGATTTAAAAAAAGTAGTAATTTAATAGAGAAGATGTCATAGTATATATAGTTTTTATATATAGTGTCTATATGACATGGCAAGTAAAGAAACTTCTTTATAGTTTCTAGTTTCTGGTGGGGATGGCCTTAACTCCTAACTTGGCTGTGATAGGTGGTTTTGTGACGTGGAGGGTGGTTCTGACCACATGCATGCACAGCTGATGTAGCTGCCAGGTCACGTTGCCCCTGGGCAATACTACATTCAGCGATGAATTCTCGCTCCTTCTGTTCCACGAGCCACGACGAGGAATTTCTGCATGGCGTCAAGGCTAGCCGCACCGCATGATTTGGCTGCAGCACAGATCTTCTTTGCATGCCTCCTTTCTTCTCGTGACAGGCAGTGAGCAGGTGAACGTGATTCTCTGATTCTCTGATCCCAATAGCTGCTCGAGACCGTGATCATGTTAGTCGCTCAATCTGCCTGCACGATCTTTTGTGGGAATTTTTCAATCGGATGCTTGAAGACAGATATGTATGTTTGCTGGTGATACATATTCTTTTATCTAAGAGCAGTGGGATCGTTGAGAGATTAAGACCGTCACGTCAGCATATTAACCTAACAGCGATCGTGCATCTTGCCTCTTCGTTCATGCCATGCGTGCGGCCGCCGTCGAGAAAAAAAAACAAACAGCCTCATGCGTGCGTTCCTAGGCCTCCAATCTTATTGGGCCGTATTACCTGTGTCGGCCCTTCCTTACACATGGGTTGTTTTCTTTCTCATCGCTCGGCCTGCTCGACGTTGTGCCTGTGCGATACTTCTCTTCCTCCGCCCAGACGCAGCGGCGCTGCATTGGTTAGGGCGTCACTCACCGCGTACGGCGCGCACCGTATTGGCCGCCGTCCCTGCCCGCCGCACGCGGTAGTGGAGGTTGCTTGTATAACTCAAAGGAACAAGAAACAGAGGAACCAGTGAGCAAACTAGAATAACAGTAATACTACTACTCCCTCCGTCCCATAATACAAGGGATTTTGAGTTTTGCTTGCAACGTTTAACCACTCGTCTTATTCAAAAAATTTTGAAATTATTATTTATTTTATTTGTGACTTACTTTATTATCTATAATACTTTAAACACAACTTTTCATTTTTTATATTTGCAAAAAAAAATTAAATAAAACGAGTGGTCAAACATTGTAAGCAAAAACTCAAAATCTCTTATATTGTGGAACGGAGGGAGTACATCTGATCGTAATGGTTTCAGGTATCGTTATCTTCGTGTTTGTCAGCTTGGCACCGAGTTCCAGGATGGAAATTTTAACCTTTGTATACCACAGATGTCATACCATAGTCTTTTGCCCCTATAGAGGGCCATAAGGGCCGAGGCACGACGGCCCGGCCCACGGCACGGTATTTTGGCACGTTGTTTAATTAGACACTCCTGATTCTCCGAAAGTCCGAGTTGTAATCCTCCAAGTTCCAGGACAAAGAGGCAGTCATGTTTCGCACTAGAATGGATACTATGTGCTAAGAGCAGGTACAATACTATGTTCTAGCATTACACTGGCAACATCATTCAACACAAACGATGTAATATGTACTCCATCCGTTTCATAATGTAAAACTTTCTAGCAGTACACATATTCATATAGATCTCAAAGATCTGTTCTCCCATCGTGCCGAGGCAGAGACTAGGCACGGTCCAAAGATTGGGTCGTGCTGGCACGGGCCCAATACCAGTCGGGTTGTGCCTTGAGAAAATTGCCATTTAGTCATGTTCGGGATGGGGTTTCGTTGGAATGCCACTCCCAAATATGGATTCGTTATAATGCTACTGTCAAATGAAGCCAACTGGCTAGAATGCCATTTCAACCATTTTAACTGATTTCCAAATGTTTTCCATCGTGCTCTGACATATTTGCCCCTGGCCATTTTGTTGACCTACAGGAGAAAGGAGAAAGGGGATCGATCCCCATCCAGTCATCGGCGGCGACGACAACGGGGCGTAGCTGCGTAGAAAAAGGGCACTCAAGGATAAAAAGCAGTAGAAGGCAAGAAGCGCGGTGCTGGCGAAAATGTTGGAGGCGAGGAAGCTGAGCCTGGTGGCGGCCGCGTGGCCTGGTCGGCGGCGGCGGCGGGGCGTCACCACCAGGATCTTCTACAAGGCCCGACGGAGAGGGCGAGGAGGGAGGGGCGGAGCTCACCGTGGGCGCGACAAAGGCGACGAGCGTTGCGAAGGCACTCAAGGAGGACGAAGATGGGGGTCAGCGACAGGAGGGAGGCATAGGGGACGTTGGCGAGGCACTCAAGGAGGACGAAGATGGGGGTCGGCGATAAGGGAGGATCCTATCTCATCTCTTTCTCTATCTCTTCCTCTCTCTGTTGCAGAAGGTGGGCGACGCCGGCGCAGCTCGACTCGGCAGCGTGGCTGGGACGGGGATGGCGCCGACGTGGATGGGGAAGGACTGCTCGCTCGCGACCGGTTGACCGCAACGCATCGTGTCGACGTAGAACATCCCCACCTGCCCCCAATCCATGTTTCGCCGCCGCCTTCCCCGTCCCCAATCCGCGTCGTCCGTCCCCCGTCCGCACCGCCTTCCCCGTCCACCAGCCGCCTGCAGAGCCGTAACTGTGTCGGCATCACCCACCATCTCCACGGAGAGGATGAAGGTATGAGAGTATGAGATAGGATCAAGGGTATTTTGTCTATCTCAGCAAAAAAAAGTATTACAAATCATTATAATAGAAGTAATGGAATGAAATAGGCATTGCAAACGATGTTGCCATGTTTGAAGGTTCATTTTAACGAAACCACTTTTAATAATGCATTGCAGAAACCTGTCTTACATCATAAAATGCAATTTATCTCGCGCCGAAAACCCATCCTTGGACTGACGTCCGTTCGGGATCGAGTCCTGTTGGCCAACTGAATATACAGAGATAGTTTCTACCCATCAACCCAATCTATCTCTCACCTACAGTCAACTCTCCATCAACACATTACCCCCGGCCACTTAAACCCCGTCCAAACCCACACCGCCGCATGCTCCGCCCTCCTCCTCCGCCGCCGCCACCACCGCCTCCGCCGTGCCCCTCACCTCGCCGGCCTTCGCCGTCTTCGGCGCCAACACGGGCGTCGGCAAGACGCTCGTCTCCGCGGGCCTCGTCGCCTCCCTTCTCGCCTCCCCTTCCCCTTCCCCCTCCACCGTCGCCTACCTCAAGCCGCTCCAGACCGGCTTCCCCGATGACTCCGACGCGCGCTTCGTCTTCGACCGGGCCCCCGCACTCCTCCGCCGCCTCCCGCTCGCCGGCGGCGCCACCCGCCTCGTCGCGTCCAACCACACCCTCTTCCCTTCCCCCGCCGTGGATCCCCTCCCCGAGCGCCAGGACACGGTCTTCACCTACGGCGGTGAGGGGAAGCGAGAGGGAGAGGTAGCGGCGGTGGAGGAGAAGGCGCTCGTGTGCAGGACGGTGTACGCGTGGCGGGAGCCCGTGTCGCCGCACCTGGCGGCGGAGAGGGAGGGGATGCTGGTGGAGGATGAGGAGGTCAGGTGGCTCGTGGACCGGTGGCTGGCGGAGGACGGGGGTGGGGAGGTGTGGAAGGTGCTCGAGACGGCCGGCGGCGTCGCCAGCCCTGGCCCCTCCGGTACGCTGCAGTGCGATCTCTACCGGTGCGTGCTGTTCACCTTGAAATTTATGGCATTCTTCATTTTGTGGCTATAGTCCTAGCGGATTCGACTACTTGAATGTGTATAGATTCAAGTAGAAAGTAAATGGCATTTGGTTACTTTTAGCATGTTGTGCTTCGTGCATTATTTATTGTTCATTCAGTGACATTTGCTTGGTCGAGCTAATTGATGCGATGCTTGTGCTGTATAATTCCTCTACTTAGGAAAGCTCAACGCGAGCAAATTTTATCATCCTCTTACATGGAAATCGCAATTTTAGTCATGTTCTGTGGGAGAGTAGTGTGCAAATTGTGAATGAACATATAATAGCTATTGCTAAATTGTGGTGACCACTCTGTTGTTTTAAGATTTTGTGAGGTTTTATGTTTTGTACATGTTAGGATTTTCATTTGAGTAGTTGATATGCATGAGCTGAGTAAATATTCATGCCCTACATCAATTTCTACATTCAATTTACACTGCTGTACACAGTGGCATATCCACTTGTCACTTTTTTAATAAATGTTTTATTCGTTCAGAAGTTATCCCTGTGGTGAACTGGCAATGTCACCATGCATAAAAGTACTGTAGATACCTTGAATTTCTTAGAACGATTTATGGAGAACCTTGTAATTGGCATCTCTACATGCTGGTTTGCTTCACTTTCTGGTGTAATTGATCACATTCAACTCTTAACAGGTCCTCTAGGTTACCTGCAGTTCTTGTTGGAGATGGTCGTCTAGGTGGTATTTCATCTACTTTATCTGCCTACGAAACTCTGTTGCTCAGAGGATATGATGTGGGCTCAGTTATTTTGGAAGATCGTGGCTTGTCAAATGACAGATTCCTGCTTTCATACTTGAGAAAGAGGTGATTAATGCCTTTCTGTTCATGGTCAAATCACTCTGGAAGTGTGCAGGAGCATAGAAGCATCTCTTTTATTTGAATTATATTATCCTGTTAATAATTATTTCAGTCTTTCATCTGGATATATTATAAACCTACTGCAACTTGCTTGTAATGTTGTTGTATTTCAATGTATGACTGATGTGTGCTATTTCTGTTATTTAGGGTACCTGTGCATGTCCTGCCACCAATTCCAGAGGATCCCAAAGATGACCTAACTGATTGGTTTTCTGAGTCATCCTCAGCTTTTAGTTCACTTAAAGATAGTCTGCAATCTTTTCATTCAAGAAGAATTCAAAGGCTAAACAGTATGCAGAGAAAATCAAAGGATTTGTTGTGGTGGCCTTTCACTCAGCATGATCTTGTACCTGTAGATTCTGTTACAGTTATTGATTCGCGTTTTGGTGAGAATTTCTCAGCATACAAGGTTTGCCAAGCATCTAGGACTATTTTATAAAAAGGAAAATAATGATGAAAATCTAATAGAATCTTAGTTACATTGTTGCTCATTCTTTTGGTGCAGGTTAAAGACAAAAAGATTGTTCCCCAGTTTGATGCATGTGCTAGTTGGTGGACACAAGGACCTGATTCTAACTTGCAGGTTATTGTCTACACATCTTCCATCATCTGTGAAATTTCTTGTCTTCTCATTTGCTAAGGGAACTATTGTTAGTAGTGTTTTATTTCTAAAACTCTGTATGTTCAACTTTTGACAGGCAATTTTTGTAGCCTAAACTTCTCTTTGCTCATTAGATTGAACTTGCAAGAGATATGGGTTATGCTGCTGCAAGGTATGGTCATGTGATGTTTCCAGAGAATGTTCATGAGCCTGCTCTTCGTTGTGCAGAACTTTTGCTTGGCGGTGTTGGTAAAGGTATGTGCTGTAACTTCACTATGATTTTGCATAATTATTATCACTGACAAGTTCTAAGTACAGCTGTTGTTTAATGTTACTTTTATGTTACTATACAAGTCATGTTGTTGAGAAACACTTTCATTCATTAGACACATCTTCTGTTCTCTTGTTGGTCAGATTGGGCTTCTCGAGTTTATTTTTCAGACAATGGATCTACTGCAATTGAAATTGCTTTGAAGATGGCATTTCGTAAATATGCATGTGACCATGGGATTATAGTGGACAGCGAAAAAGATATCAGAAGTGAAGGAAGTGTTCATTTTAAGGTCTGTTCTGGTTATGTCGAATATCCTTGTCAATCTACTTTGTTTTTTCAACTATATTAAAGTTCACTGCAAGAAAAAAAATAAATTTTCCCTAAAATCCATAGATGTTGAATTGACATGATCTGTATATGCATTGATGGCTTGATGCACTGTTGTTTCTTATGCTTTTAGTTTAATGCTGGGCAATATCTGCTTAGTAACTTCAATAATCATCCAGCTACTCGAATTTGGCAATACATTTTCTAAACCACCAATTATTTTGTATATTTTTCAGTGACAAATGAACAAAGTAGATTTTTTCAAATGTTTGTGTGGATTTGATGTTTAATTCATTATATTTTCTATGCAATGATCAATGATGTGGAATTTGATTATTTTCTTTATTATTTGGCATGATGAATGCGTGCATTAACTGGAGCGCAGCATCAGTCTTGTCTTAAGTGTGTAATGCATGCTAAATTAACCTTTAGATTGAGTTAGGAAATGCATTTAATATCGAGTAAATTGTTTAGGAATGAACCCTTTTTGTAACAGTGCCCAAGTTTCCACTTGGCAAATCACCACTGTAGAATAATACAGGCATCAATTTTCCTTATTTACCCATACCTGTTGGACCCCTACATGCATTCTATCTTCTTCCTCCATGCTCAGTTCACTCCCTCTGCCCTGTTCCCCTCCAACTCTTATGCCATCCTTGCTGATCTCGACAATCTGTAGTCGTTCCATTCCTCTGTATTGATCTGATACAGTCTATTTAAGTGTCCATGGAAGATCATGGATGGACATGGTTAATGCATACTGCAGTAGTTGATGGTTTCACCATTACAGCTGTCAGGGCCAACGTCTAGGCCCACCAGAAACTGGAGTTTTCCAGCAACATGGCTACCTTCCTGGACAGCTGTAGGGCCAGCAGTTTTCACCCCTCTAGTCTAGATGCTTTAACTCCGATTTAGTGACCTCTTCTTCCTGCTTATCCTCCTGTCGAGTTCTTGCATTGCAAGGCATTAGAAACTGTTGTATCAGAGCTGCTCCTTTACATCTCCTGATTTCACAATACCTCATCACTTGCCTTGTCTAGTATACTTTTCATCTATGCTGTGGTCATTGGCATGGCTTATACATAGCTCTCATAAAACGTAGTGAATGTTGTGGTCATCTACCCATCCACACTGGCAGATATTTTGTATCGGGAAAATCAGGTTAGTAGAACCAGAAATCCAAAAGAATGAAATATGAAGTAAAACCCAAAGTATCATGAAGTAGTTATACCTCCAGCTCAACAAGGAAGCTAATTTCTGTGTGCTGTTCTGTTTTTTTTTTTTTCTTATCCATCACCATGCTCATTTGATCACGGTGAACTGCCTATATTAAACTGACTCTTGGGGAGAGGTGCCCCACAAGGCTTTGAACTTAGATCGAGAAAGCCCCGAACACTGACTACCAAGGTGCTTTTCGTGTATGACTCTGAAAGCAGCTATCTCAGCGAGGACTTTTTTTGGTGGGACCCAGGGATCGAACCCTGGTTAGTAGCCCCATAACTAGGTGGTTTACCGCCATGCTATTCACGTGTTCTCAGTGAACTAAATAACACCTTGCATTTTCAAGGGAAAACCTGTATTTACAGTTCATCTCATCATTTTGTAGTTAATACTAATATGGATGAAGAAATAATGCAATGTGGAATTATTGCTCCATGTTTCTTCTTTTGATATATGTATTTTTAATTGAATCCTCTCTAGGTCCTTGCTTTGAATGGTTCCTACCATGGGGATACTTTGGGTGCTATGGAAGCACAAGCTCCATCAGCTTACACGTCTTTTCTTCAGCAACCATGGTAACCATGAATTTCATGTGCATTGAAGTATCTGTAGCCTTCTTAAGTGATTTGCTATAGCAACTTTGTTTATTTGTTTATATGGCCTAGTGAGATTTCTTATCTTGTCATTAAAGCACAGTGCATATTTTTCCTGTACATGTCGGCATTATCATTGAATTTTCGCTTCTGAAATCAATAAAGCTGAGATCATTCACTTGAGTTTTGTTCTGTAGGTACTCAGGGCGAGGACTTTTTCTAGATCCTCCTACAGTGTACATTAAAAACAAAACCGCCAACCTTTCTCTTCCCCCATCGATATGTCATGATCAACTGTGTGATACATGTCAGTAACACAAGTTTTACATGTCAAGTTATATTTTATATAGGTTCTTATCTGATTATTCTTTTGTTGGGACTGCAGGTTTTTCCTCACTAACTGAAGTTTTTTGCAAGACCAGGGACACATCGTCTGCTGCTAATGTATATGTTTCATACATATCACAACAACTATCACAATATGCTATGTCAAATAATTCAGAGCATATTGCAGCATTAATTATAGAACCAGGTTACAAATAACAGGAACAAAGCCCTTATGCTTATTGAGGCATGGGGAGAGTCTGGTGATGAGCTTCGGTACTTGCCTGTCTATGAGGAAACCTACAAGGTATATGAATACAATAGACCCTTTCTTTGGCTCCGGCCTGTTAACTAAGTCAGCAATATAGTTTATTGTATTATGCTCCAGTTTCGCTATTCTAGCTTGCAGCAGTGAGTTTCATTTCCAGTCTGTGCCTGTTCAATAAAATATTGTTCAAAATTATATATGCTGATCCATGATGTGAGCTAGTCATTGGACCAAGCAATTAAAATTTCGCAACAAATTTCTCAAGAAAGGCTGCTTTAGCAGTTAGCACAATACATTGATCTAACTATTGATATTTCTCTTTTTGCTTCACAACTACTCCCTCCATCTCTAAATGTTTGACGCCGTTGACTTTTTTTAACATGTTTGACCATTCATCTTATTTAAAATATTTAAGTAATTATTAATTCTTTTTCTATCATTTGATTCGTTGTTAAATATACTTTTATGTATACATATAGTTTTACATATTTCACAAAAGTTTTTGAATAAGACGAATGGTCAAACATATTTAAAAAAGTCATCGGCGTCAAACATTTAGGGAAGGAGGGAGTAAGAATTATGGGTTAGTGATAATAATTTGTACTTGTCAAACTTTGGTGCTTGTGAGTCAGTGATAATTTGTGATGTTCATAATTGTTTTACCATAAGCCCTTAGTTTGATAATTTCGTGCTTTTAAGTACACACTGAACAGAGCTTGGTCAGCAGTTCCTTAAAATAATGTGTTGAATATTTAATAATAATTTAATGGTCATTTTGAGTGTCCAGTTTGACAGTTGTGTTAAATAACTAATACAGTAGATGTGGTGCTCTCCTGATTTTTGTAGAGCCTGAAATCAAGAGGAGTGCGGTTCCCTGGGCGTGACAATGAGAGCTTGGCCCCCATATTTACTCCTGCGCGTTCAGTAGCTGAAGCTGAAGTTGATGCAAACTTTTCCCAGCAGACCTTCGAAGATGTGCAAGTGCATACATATACTGCTGAAGAAACGAAGGAAGCTTTTGATGTGGCTCGTAACAGCATAGAACTTCTTTCAACTGTTCTTTCATCCTCTCCTCAGCAGGATGCTTTGCAGGTAACTGAATTTTATGTAACCTTTTGCCAAAATCAAATAGTAGGATTCTGTATAACTTATCATTCTATTTGGATGGAGGAAATTTTGATTACGTTGCACACAGATATTATTGTTTAGATGGTCTGCATATTATGGCTGCATGAAATCTGTTTTCTCATGGAAGTTTTGCAATTGAAAATACCTATGTATTTATCTATGGGAAATTATATATCTCATTCTTAAAACATCAATTTTGCTGCACCCTAGAAATTTACTGGTCATTTTATATTATTTATGCTTGTGTTGTTTTGGCTGAGACTATACGGTTCAATTATATAGTTCAGTTCTGCAACAGATGGCTTTTTTTAATCTAAGGTATAATGTATGGGGTCTTTAACACCTTAAGAAAACTGATTTGCTTGTTTGCTTAGTATCATTTAGCTGTACATATCAAGACAACAAAAAGAAAATGTTCAAAAGATAGCCTGTATTGCTTTATTAAGCATGATATGCTATTTCTGATAATGATGACATTTGTTGCACGACGACATGTTATCAGAGCAAACAATACATTCAGAAAGTTTGTACCTTTTATGTTGCTCAACAACTTGTATTACGTGTTGTTTAAAAGTTTCAAATATATATACTTGAAAAAAAATTAGGCTGACCGAAAGTTAATGGTGGACTTGTTTAATTTTATTACTGGTTGATACTCTTTCTCGCACCAAGGCATAGGACACCAACCGATAATGCAGGGAAGTGAATTACGGAGTATTTGCATCCAAAATGTACTCTTTAATGCTACCTCTCATTATGTGTTGACTTGCTCTGTTATTACCACAGGATGACTTGACATCCACTCTTGTGCAACAATGCTACCAATCTCAGCACACTATCCAGAGAATGATTGAGACTGCTGGAGACAATGAGGCCATGCTTTTTGAGGCCTTGAGTGTGAATGATGAGATCCAAAAGGTGCTGTCCAAATATGAAGAGATGAAGAAACCTGCAGAGTCTGAGAATGCAGAACAACGGCCGGTAGTCATACCAATTGCCACAGAACATGAAGATTCTGCTACGGTCGGCAATGAAGATGCCCTGGTCAGAAAACCAGCTGGTTCTCGAGCAAGGTCAGGTGGAGATGATGATATCCTTGATGATCTCGATGAGATGATATTTGGCAAGAAGGGAGGAAGCAGTTCCCAAGAAGGGCCCAAAAAGCAGGATCCGAAGAAAGATGACCTAATCAGCTTTTAAATACCTTTCTGGCCAGTTCCTCGTGGGATCAGAAGATGTTTGCTGTTTTATAGTGCCGAACGATATCTGTATTCATCCCCGTAGAAGATTTCACATTCGCCAGGATTTGGATCGCTTGTTTATTTGCATACGATCTATCATACTTGTCTGCCACAGTTTGTTCGGTTGATTTAAGTTGCTTCACCCTTCACATCCTCTGGTTGCATGATTGCATCTGCATTGGATGGCTAATTATCTCTTGATGGAAAAACACGTCCAGTATAATGAATGGACCTCAGCTCCTATTTATTGCTCTTTGCTTTTATGGTTCTGGCTGCAGGATTCATATTATCATTTTTCTATTTTACTGAAGGGCCGTGAGAGAGCCAGTAACCGTTTTGGGGTTTCTCGTCCAAAGATTTTCATTCATATTTCAAAATATTAATTTTGCCATTTTGGTGAAAGCCTGTTCACTTGTTTGTGAAAATTCTACCAAGAATGGTAGAGATTCATCACAAAACCTTTTCAGGGTGGTAACCGGCTAACCGCTAGCCGTTACCTTTACCACTCAAAAGTATCATCAGCCTTTCCGCTACTTTGGCAGCAGAGCAAGGAGGAAAATAGAAGTTGTTGACAAATGATGTACCAACACTGATAATCATGAATCCAATACATTGGTACTCGTATTACCCAACTGGTAAGCAACAGCACACAAAAAGCTTACATTGTAGACGTTTGTTTTGATCATATACTAAAAAGTTTGCCGCAATTTCTTTCGCAAATGTGCGCCTGGCATGAAATTCAGCAGTATACTTTGGCTAGCAAAAAAATAAACATTTTTTTCTCAGAAAATAAATCTCTCGTCACAAATACGACCACAGATCAACCAGAACTTCATTGCATTTTCACAAGCATACATATAGTAGAACGCATGTATAGTCTAGCCATCATCGACACGGTCAGCACGCCGCGAGCTTGGCTCTGAGTTCTCTCCTCAGTATCTTCCCAGACGCCGACTTGGGGATCGCATGGATGAAGTGCACCTTGTGTAGCCTCTTGTAGAACACCACCTGCAGAAAAAACGCGAAACGATCGACAAGCGTACGTGAGGTGATCTCTAGCAATTTTGCTGCTGTTGCGTCGTCAATCTCATATCTCAATCAATACCTGCTGAGTAAATTTCACAAAACTACGGATACTATGACCAAACTATCATAAAACTACAGATTTGAGGAGTTGTATCACAAAACTACATATTTAACACTAAATTTATCACAAAACTACACATTTAAGATGAAGTGTCACAAAACTACACGTTTAGTGACTAAATTATCATAAAACTACAGGTTTAGAACCAATTTAATCATAAAGTAATAATGTTTATAGCTCCACGGCGACGGCGTCGGGGATGCCGGTGGCGAGCCTGGCTCTCAAGTCCTTCCTGAGGATCTTGCCGGAAGGGTTCTTGGGGATGGAATCGGTGAAGAACACCTTGTTGATCCTCTTGTAGAACACCACCTGTTGCAAACGTGTCAGAAAAATTTTAGCAAGATTTAAATCAGAATCCTTGTTGCTGTCATTTGCATGTGATTAGTACCTCTTTTGCAACGAATTTCTTGATCTCATCCTCGGTGATTTCTGAGCCTTCTGTCCGGACAATGAAGGCGACTGGCACTTCACCGGCAAGATCATCCTTCATCCTGAAAACAAGAAGTTTCACCAGCAACTGAATCAGTGACAGTTCACTACATTCTCTCGTGATTAATCAATGGCGAATTTCATCAGAGATGGACACTCACGAGACGACGGCGGCGTCCTTGATCTCCGGGTGAGTGATGAGCAGCGCCTCCAGCTCGGCCGGTGGCACCTGGAACCCCTTGTACTTGATGATCTCCTTGAGCCTGTCCACGATGAAGATCTCGTCGTCGTCGTCGACGAAGCCGATGTCTCCGGTGTGCAGCCACCCGTCCTCGTCGATGGTGTTCTTGGTCGCCTCAGGATCATTCAGATAGCCTGCAAAATTCCCCACAGCTCGTCAGTACGGCCAAGAATCATTTCCTGCTGTTTCTGAAGGAGAAGACAGTTTCAGTGGTGACAAAATTCTGTACTGCAGATCAAATAATCCAAAGGAAACATCGGATCCAGCTTTGCATCAGTGCATGCACGCACATGGCAGAGCTAAGCTGTAACTGTTCACGTCAAGGAGAGTCATTGGTTTTCAGATGTGTACATGCACATGGCAATTGGCAGGGTACTGAACTTATTTTTCAGGTGATTCTTGTTTGGTGCCAGCATTGAAGTGGCAATCATTTTCTGAATTTTCTGTTGTTTTTGCAGCACTGGTAGAATTCTAAGTTTTATTCAAAGTAAAAAAAAAAGTAAAAACTTCACAAAGATATCCAGGATGCTGGCAGCTGCATCCATCAACCAAACCAAAGAGTCTTGGATTTGTACCTACTGTACCAACTAGAGTTTGGTTTGGTCAGATAGACTCTTCAAATTTAATGGGACAAAGGTTAGGATTGACTTGTGACGCCATTGCCATCTTTCTTTGATTGATTTTCAGGCTGGACTTTGAGCAACTGGAGCAGTCACCCAACTGTGGCTTTTCTTGTTCACAATTTCACATGATGGGCCACCAAACATTTCCAAGCCAGTGACAGCAATTAGGTTGATGGACCACTCATTTGGCCTGTTCTAACTATGAATTGTGCAATGCTTTCTGAGATGCAGCAGTGCTAATTGGATACCTCCTTATTCAACTTGGTACTTGAGATGCCATGTCCATGCTAATCCTGCATTATGTGATGGTGACACTTGCTTCACATGATGGTGTGGTATTGATTAATACTAGAAGACTAGCTAAGCTTTGGGTGTTTGGTTTGGTTTGGTTTGGGTTTCATTATAGTAGTGGTTGATGAACAGAAAGATGCAGGAGAACTGAAGCATGGCTGGCGACTGAAACTGATGTGATCTCCACTTTGCACGCCAAGCAGATACCAACCAATGATCCGTTGATAGGTAAACTAGAACCTAACAAACTTCTGAAAGGAACTTGAAAGGAAAGGCTTAGAAAAAGAAAACATCTCGTTCTAATTAACCGGTACCAGCTGTCTCCTGGCCCGCATGACAACATCAACCATTTTAAAACCAGTAGACATAATTTATTGTGTACCATGTAAGTAGTACAGGTTTGACTATGCCAACTAAATATCCAATCAATTAGAAGTTCAGAACAGTTCTTCAGAGAAACAAGTTCAAAACAGTTCTTCAGAGAAACAGGTTCAGAACAAGTCCTCAAAAGAAGAAATCTTCAGAAAAAAGAAGTTGTGAACAATGGACATGACATCCACATGGTGAGATCTGTGATAAGATACGGTCAGGATAAGCTGCCACTTCTCCTTTGCTTGATGTCATGTCCAACTATAAGCCCACTACCGAACACACGCATACTAGACGCATATGCCTAAATTGCCAATGCCCATGTTCGCCTCACCCAAAAGCCTTTGACCTGCCAGTTTCCTAATTGCAATAATGCCTTGTCCAAAAACTCACTGCGAAAACAAACATTAGTGGAACCTCACTTCCTGAATTTTCTGATCTTCAGATCATCCATGTGGCAGACACACTTGCTCTAATCTCTCTCTCTCTTTTCCCCCATTCTTTCATCTACTTGAAGAAGCATCGCAACTTGGATTCCAGGATCGTGCCACTGCGATGATGATGATGATGAGCATGATTTTGCAGTAGCAACGTGCGTCGTTGTGTGGCTGCTAGCTAGGATGCGAGCTGGTGCGTGCCAACAACCACGCGAGGTCGCTGCTACCACAAACAAATCAGAGAAAAAAAGACGTGGAGTGGACGGAAATTCCTCTCTCCTCTCTCAGCTGTTCAGGCAATCATCGCCATGGAGCTTGGACCAAACCACTAATCCGTCCACTTCTTTTTTAATAAAAAGGATCTCCCAACGAACCACCTAATCAGCAACACCTCAACTGTTTCCAGTACGGGAAATTCCGACCCCTCAACATCAGCCACTAACCACATTTCAAAAGCCAAAAAAAAAAAAAAGAATCAGAACCTTCCTCTGTTCAAAGAAATCGGAGACGATATCGATTTTTCAGCTGGTTTTGCACAGAATTTCTCCGAAAGAATTCAGATTCAGTCGGTGGAACTGGAACCTACCCTACTGGTACTGGCAGCTAGTCTACCACGTTTGTGGCTTGGTAGAGACCAATCCAAAATCACGACGACGACTCATCGTCGCATGTAAAAACATGTGTTTTTGGCCTAATCGCAGGGGACCAAACGACTTTGGTTTCCAACCTATGCACCAAAGCTGCAGCAAGTTTGTTCACTCAGCTCGCAGCAAGACGCCATGTACGACCTGAAAGCCAAGTGTGCGGGAGAGAAGTCGCCACCCCGGGCCCACCCAACAGTGGGAGAGGCGAGTGTCCAACGGCCTTGTGTCGTTTTGCGCCACGTCAGCGTCAGGGTATTGACATCCTATCTAGAGATCAATGGAGTGTTTGGCCTGGGTTGGGGGGTGGGGGATGTGTGTACCTTTCATGATCTGTTCTCCGCGGATGCAGATCTCGCCGGACTGGTTCCGGCCGAGGGAGGCGCCGGTGTCGGGGTCGACGATCTTCAGCTCCGCGTTGCGCACCACCGTACCGCACGACCCGGACTTCACCTTGAAGGGCTCCTTGGCGAACGCCAGGCACATTGCTAGCACCGGCCCGGCCTCGGTCATACCATATCCCTAAAGAAGAAGGGATAACGGATTCATTTGTCAGTGACTCAAAAA
>CM020183.1:18689698-18774311 GCA_009805545.1 Oryza longistaminata | reverse complement strand
ACATCATTTCTCTTCTCTACACAATCATATTTATTCTTCATCATATAATGAATAACTATTTCTCTCTCGTGCAAAACTTGAATAGTGTATTTTAATGAGAAATAGAGACTTTTCTCCTCCAAGCAAAACTTATAGTGTCAGTGCATAGGTTTCTCTCTCCCAATGCAAAACTTGGATATGTCTAAGGTTTTCGTCCAATAGCAAAACTTGATAGTGTCTAGTGCATAGTCTCGTGTTGAAACCTGTGTCTTGCATGAAGACCCAATTTTTCCTCTCTTCACTCTCTCTCTTCTCCCCAATGAAACTTGATAGGTGTCTAGTGGCATAGGTTCTCTGCCCATGCAAACTTGATAGTGTCTAGGTTCTCTCCCAAATGCAAAACTTGATAGTGGTTCCTAGTGCATAGGATCTCGTGTTGAAACTGTGTCTTGCATGAGACCCAATTTCTTCCTCTCTTCATCTCCTCTCTTAATTAATATAAGTGGCCAATAAGCTAAAAATCCTACATGGCAAGTGTTTAGATGCATAGACACTACATAGATGAAGGGTTGGGACTGTCCTTAGTGTGTTTATTTTTGTTCTATTCTCAACTCGATCTTTTGCTCAGGGGGGCTGCATGCATGCATCACATACACGCTTAAGTCAAACAAAAGTTAGCTTAATTTCTAGGCTAAGTCCCCATTGATGGTTTAGAGGTTAATTTAAACCCTTTCCTCTTTTCTGCGCTTATCCAGTTTCCATATGTATCACTGTCCTCCAACACCGGCTATTGTAGTTGTTAAGCAATTTCCGTCAACTCCTATTAGAATTGGTCCACGAATATAATACTATGTAATTAAATTATAAGATGACTTAGCTGAATTGCTGAACACAGCGCAAGAATGTCACGCTAATATGTCAGCTGTACAATGAACTGTATCATCAACAGTACTGACGTGTAACACAAGGAGGGCGCGACCACATTTGAAGAAATGTGTTGTGGGCCTATCTGGACAGGCGAAATAATCAGCCACAACAAATTTTGTGACGTAAACGGGTTATCGGTACCATGTACGTGGATCATGGGTCGGAATTGATGCCCATCCAGAGGAGGGGCCTGAAGAGGTAGCTTCTGGGACCGCGTTAGCCACACATCTACGGCCCAAAATGGCCACAACTCCCTTTACTAGAAGGCGAATCTGATTCGTATCTCTTAACAAGTGTGAATGACAATAGGCCACGTATATTTTTTAATTCTAATGCAACATAAGAGCAAGGTTCAATAGTGTCAGCCCACTACTAGCTCCAAATCTTCTATAGCCAATGTAATAGCCAATTCATATCAATAGTTGCTTCTATACTATCAATACTTGGCCCACCTGTCATACACACATACGTCTTGGAGTCCGTGCTGCAGCTGGTTACAGATTTAGCCCGCTGCTCTTCTCTCTCTTCCTTTATCTCTTAAAATATGTTATCAGCTGGCTTATAGCCTGCTATTGTACCTGCTCTAAAAGTCACATCAGCGCCACGTGATTGAATACCAGATAACACACCACGTAGGCATCACGTCAGCAAAATCGCAATCTAAAACCACAAAGGAGTCAAATTGCACTGGTTTTATATAATTGAAGGATCGAGATATCCCGGTATTGTGGTTTAGGGATACGAATCATATTCGCACTTTAGTTAAGGGAGTCAAAGTGAACTCATTTCATTTAAAGTAGTTATTAGGCCAAGTTCATGGCCCAAATCTTCGATGCAATGGCCGGGCAGACTTTGTATTTTGTATTAACATTATCTTGTTTATACCAAAATGACCATCCTTCCGTTGACAGCATAACATTAGTAGAAGTTTATGCTTAGGATACCAGCTGAGTAAGGTGGTATAATTAGTGTGGAACCTAAGAGCAATTCAGGTAGTAAAAATGGCTGATATTTATAATAATAAAATTCGAGCAGCAGCAACAAACAAACAAACAAACAAACAAACAAACAATTTATTCATCCAATGAAATACAAACAAAGAATGAATGTAAATAATTATAAATCAAAGATCGACCAGCTCTCTCGCGCACGACATGATTAATAAGTTCATACACGCCACACATTTGTGCTAATTAATTAGATTAAGATATAGTACAAATAACAGGTTTTGTTCATGTTGACGAATTAATGATCGCGGAGACCGGTTATCCTTCCTTTCGACGTCGTCGTGTTCGTGGCTGTGATGGGAGTGGAGGACTCCTCCCTCCGCCGCCGCGCCCGAGCCAGCAGGAAGAACAGCCCGGCGACCAGGCCGAGGAACACCAGACCGGCCGATCGGACCACACCACCGCTATCACCAAACGACGTGCCTCGACGGCGCGGCGGCGACGGCGAGGTAGAAAGGCGTCGGCGGCGTCGGCGTCGGCGTCGGCGTCATTGCTGGCGGTGGCGATAGTAAGGCGGCGGCGGAGGATGAGGAACGCGCCATGCCGCCAGGCGTCGTCGACGGCGCGGAGCAGGAGTGGGCGGGCGGTGGTGAGGAGGTGATGCGGCGGAATGTGAGGCCCCGGCGCCGGCCGCGGCGCCGCCGCCGGAGCAGGAGTAGGTCGGGTGGTAAATTAAGGGGGATGAATCATTCGATGGCTGCGGCGCCGGCGATGGTGCGTAGCGGCGGCGGAAGAAGGTGCGCTGAGCTGCATGGCGGCGGCGCACGAGTGCGCGGCGGCGGGCGGCGGCGGCGCGACGCGCCAGAGCGACGCGGATTTTGGTTTGCCTTTAGCCATATCTGTTCGAGTTGAAGCACATAGTGTACTCTGCTTGGTATATATACGTGACGCTAGGGTTGTTTCTCACTTAAACAATTACGAGTACTAGAAACGTAGTATTAGTAATATATATATAATCAACATATGTGATTAAGAATCTATTCAGATCACATGCATTCTGCTGTGCTGGTAGCTGCTTGGTCCTATATATGTCATATGCAACGTGATACGTATGCATGCAGCAACTCTCAGTGAACTTCTCAATCGATCGGTTGTTACAAACTGCAGTACATGTAGTAGTACTACTTGCCTTCTGTAAGACCTAATTTAGTAGTATCGCTCATTCAAGATCAACTAATTGTTGCACTGCCGTACTTCACAGAGGGGCAGAGGAGGAGATAAGTGCGATTGTCAGGTCATCCAATTATAACTGAGGTTTGCATAATGCACTCCAGTTGTTTTTCAATAAACAACAACAATTTATAGCTAGGTCGCGTCTACCATACATAGTACACTTGAACGAATATCTTTTGGGACATATACAAATTAAGCAAACTTAAGTTTATGTGATGAGTAATGACTAACTGTGCGGTTGCCAAGTTGGGGTTCACAACTGACAACTAATCATGAGTCCATCCTTAAAACTCGTACATGTATAAAAGCAAGTTTAATGACTATAATCCACTAACTAGCTCTAAATTCAATCTATAGCAATGTAAAGAGCCAGGTACAATAGCAGGCTTATAAGCCAGCTATAAACACTATTTAAAGAGATAAAGGAAGGAGAAGAAGAGCAGCGTGGCTACAGATCTATAGCCCAGCTAGCAGCCTAGACTCCAAAGACGAAATGTGTGTATGACATATGGGACTAGGTATTAATAGTATAATCTAAGCAACTATTGTATAAATTGGCTATTACATTGGCAATAGATGATTTGGAGCTAGTAGTTGGCTATACTATTAAACTTGCTCTAATAGCCATTTATACAATAGCTTGCTTATATACTATTAAATACCTTTGTCCCACTGTCATACACACATACGTCTTGGAGTCCGTGCTGCAGCTGGCTAAGATCTACTGCTTTTCTCTCTCTTCCTTTATCTCTTTAAATATGTTTATAGCTAGCTTAAGTCTGCTATTGTACCTCTCTAGCGCATGCTGTGGTCAACTTGTTTTGCGTAATGGATTGATCATAGCTACGAGAACATTGTTCGACACGATCATACACGCAATATATATAGGGATCGAGCTTGTATAGATGATCGTGTAGAACCTACTTAAGTTATATCAAATAAATGAGTTTATAATTTATTTTGCCTTATAAATAGGTTCACGAATTAACCACTTACACAATACTTTGTAGCATGTGAATCAGCCGGAATTTATAATTGGAAAAGACAACGAGCAGCCAAAGGCCAAATCCTGCGGTGGTGGGCCTTCTAGGAAGCAGCTAGCTAGGCTGGCCCATTGCCCATCCAGCCCATGAGGGGCATATCAAATTTATTTTTGGAAAGTCTCTATACCAAATATTTCTACTCCCTCCATCCCAAAATATAATAACTTATAACCCTTTAGAATTTATCCAAAAATAAACAACTTCTCTCGCCGAACATTCTCTACTCAACTAATCAACAAACCCTCCACCATTCAATTTTCCCACCTACCTTCACCGCTCACACTTCCCTATAATAACCCTTGCCCTATTTAATTATACCAAATTTCTTAATAACCATGTCCAACTCTAAAACAGTTTATATTGAATAGTTTTCGGTTTGCTATATTTAAGATTTGAGACAAGCGGGGAAAGGAAAAATAATCACAACTCGGCAGACGGTTGAGGGGATTCGGTCATGGGACCTTCACTTTTCATAAATAGTGTGTTACAGTGGGATTTTTAAAAGTTACGTACAAGTTATAATTTAATCACATTATGATTATTAACTTATTATATCTAATAAACTTATCGATAAACTTGTGTTGGGTCTTACAGTTTATGGCGCCACAACTATTTTGCTTTTTGCCTTCTATGTAGGTTTTTACAGTTTTCCTTCATTTAACCGTACAGTTGTATGGTTTTCGCCCTAGTTTGCCTAGTAAATAATGTGAACTCCTTTTCTTCTTATATAAACAGGAACCTGTCCTCTTTCTCGAGGTAACGTAAAAAGAAAAAATAAACTATCAACAAATGTATAAACAGTCCCATCAGACTAACTATGTATTTAGCAACCCAATAAAGAACGACGTAGCCCGCCGCCGCCGCGCACTGCGCTTATGCAAAAGCATCAAGTGCATGCACGTACGCGGACTTCATGTATACGCGCGCGCATTGCCATCCGGCCCGGAACTAAATTTCCACGCCACGCACGTATACAATAATCACACGGTTAATTAACTAACAATTCTGCCATAAATAATTAATTAAGATAATCAAGCTCTCTGTTCATGTTTGGACGAATAATTAATATATCGGATATGGGTGGCGCACTGCACAGTACTGGTCATCCTTCCTTGCTTTCGTCTTTCGACGGCGTCGCGTACGTTGGTGGTCGTGGCGGACGATGCGCTCGTGCAACGTCGACCCTCGTCGGTGACGTCGAGCACCTGCAGCATCTGCATCTCACCCGGCCCGACGGCCCGGCCACCACGTACTCCGGGTGCACGGGGTAGGCGACCTCCACCGTCTCCTCCTCCTCCGCCGCCGCGCCCGCGACAGGCAGGAACCGCCCGGCGGCGAGGAGCTAGGCCGAGGACACCAGCCCGGCGATCGGCGACCGGCCACAACTATCACCACGCGATGTTCCTCGACGGCGATGGCGACGGCAGTGGCGGGGGGTGGGTTAGGTTAATTTAAATATATATGGAATTGCTAACCATGTCGACATGAAAATCCATTTTTAAAATCTACAGTTTTGGATCACTAAATATGCTTCGTGATTCGTGTTTCAGATACTTCTTCTTCAAACTCAGCAATTCTTCTGTTCTTATCAGATGCGATGATACCCAAACTCCAGTGGAGGACCGGAATTAGGATCTTGGACTGGGAGGGGTTCGCTAGCTTTAGAGGGATGGGTCGTGGAGGCAGTAGCCGGCGATGGGCAGGATCGGGTGGATGGTGAGGCAGGGCGCTGCACCGGAAGCTACAGGAGTCGGAACGCCGGCGGTGGCGGTTGTTGCAATGGAGTCCAAAGCGAAGGATTTAGGAGGAGGCGGCCGGTAAAGTGGCGAACCGGTGACAGCCGGAGAGCTACCGGCCTACCGCGAGAAGGAGAAGAATGGCGGTGCGGGGCAACTCGTGCCCCGGCTTGAGGAAAAGGAAGAGGGAGGGGGAAGGGGAGGAGGGCATCCGGGGTCCTCGTTGGCATCGTTGAATGACTTTCGAGCTTAGCCGACGGAAGCTAGGTGGCGGCACGAATTGCCGCTCCTCGTGCCACTGAGTGGCAATGCATGAGGGAGTTGAGAGAAAGAGGAGAGGAAAAGTTTTTAGGGTTTGGTTGCCCTTTAAATGCAGGGGTGGAGGTAGAGTATTTAGGGGTGTGCCTAGAACCGGTGAAGAAATTTTTTAGCTATACTTTCCGTTTTCACCATGTACTGCACCTCCTCGATATTAACTTAGACCCTGCACACCTTAAACTCATTCTAAGTAGAGTAATTAAGAAGTGGCACCACCTCCATTCATTCCTAGCTCACCCCTGCATGTATGAATCTTGGTCTTCCGGTGATCCAAAATTTATAACATTTTTTTAGGTTTTTTGTCAAATGATGATATGAAACAGTAAGGCCCAGAGGAGGGGAGAAGGGAACGCATGGCCCACTTGCCCAGGCCGGCGGCGCGGGGCCAAGTAGCGGCGGGACCGTGTGGCGGCGGCGGGGGAGTATATGGTTGGCGTGGGCCGGCCTGCCTGGTGCTGGCATCGACGCGCCATCCACAGAATTCAGAGGCGGCGATGCCGCGAGCTTAGTGTTAACTAGAGTAGGCTTGGTAGCTCATTTCTTATCCGTTTTTTTTTTTTTTGGAAACCATCCTCTTATATCATCTGTTGAGCAGACATGCATATAGGATATATTGCTGGTACGGTAGTAGCTATGAACGCGTGAGCTAACTAGATTTTGTGGGCTAATTAACTTTCAAAAGATTCACGTAGGAGGTATATATATATAAGCATTCAGTTATAGTCAGACCACATGCATTCTGAATTTCTGTGTTGGCTGGTCCTAGCTATTAATGTGTCATACATATATGCAATGTGTACTGCAAGCAAGCGACTCTTATTGTTAATTTTTTGAACTTAATTTATGTTAGATTATGTATTAGGTAGCTCAAAGATGTGCTATGGATCACCAGTCAGGTAGTTTCTCCCTGCAGTAAAACCTATTTATAATATATAATAAATATATACTATACTATAATATATATATATATATATATATATGAACATGGTTTAGTACTCCTAGGGAGTACGTACTCCTGCTTCCATCACCGTCCAACTACTACCGGATCGATGTACAGTTCAGATCTGTTTTATTTCTTATTTAAAACAATAAGCTAAATTAATAATCCATCATTATCCCTCACAAATCGGATCAGCAACTACCCAAATAAATCAACCGACGACGGCTCGCTCTCGCCAACCATTTTCGGCATTCGCGAGCGAACGGGCAGGCTGACCCGGAACACGGCGTTGCGATGGTGATGGCTTTCGATCAACCCCGGCCGGCGGGCGATCCAATCGACGGACGTTTGACGACGTATGTTCGACCCATGCACCAACGGCCCTCTTCGTCCACTCAGCGGTATGTCAGCAGCTCGCCAGCGGTGGGTGGCGTCGTGATCCCACCGGCAGCACGGTGTAAAATCAATCATCCAAGCTCAGCGTCTTCTGCGCCTCGCATATACCCAGTGACTGATGCTTGCACCTTGCACGTTTTGTTTTCTCATCCTATTTGTCTCCGATCTCTTTGCCGATAGCTCCTTTTTTTTTTTTTCTGTTGCATCAAGGAAGAGCATCTGTTGGATGGCGTAACTACATGTCATAATTTTTGTGGTTTTGGGAATGGGATGCATCTTTTTTCACCGTAATCAATTTATTCTTTTCTTAGTTTACTTGATTGAATTAACCACCTAATTTCTTTGGGCGTGCAGATAGGAAGTCGGCCGGCGGCAGATTAATGTAGACCAAAACGTAGGGCTTAGGCTCTCACAAGCGGCAGTGGCAACTGCAGCTATCGCTGAATGCATTGCATGTTTTCATCGGAGAAAAGAGTTTTACAAATACTCTACCATTCGATTCAAGATTGCAAGCATCGATGTATTTCTAGTGAGTTTTGTTTGTGAATCTGTCAGTGACAGATACTTCTCATGGTGATACTCGATGTCCCTAATGTATTCTGTTTAATTGTTTTCGAGATTGTGATTCATATGTAAGTCACCCATAATATACCTACTCTGTCCTTTAAAAATAGCAATATACTATAATTGACTAACTAAAAGATAGAATAAAAGTTTTGTACATACTACAACGTAACTTAAAAAGTAGTAGTATATGCAACCCGCTTACTAACTTATAAAAGCTATACTGTACGAACTAAAAATTAGTATATACTGCTACGAGGTTAAAAGCGTATATACCACCACTACTTTTAAAACACTGGTATATTACTGCTCTTGTAGAAAGCAATTGTATAAGTGCACCGCTAGCTACTTAGAAAGCATATACGCTACGAACTAAAAATATTAGTATATACTCTACGAAGTTAAAGCGTAAAAATTACCACCACACTTTAAAAAAGGTATATATGCCTCGTAAAAAATTTAGTATATACACATAAGTTAAAAACAATATACCCACTACTAACTTAACAAAATAGTACTGTACTGCTACTAAGTTAAAAAACAGTATATACCTACTACTTTTACAAAATAGTAATATACTGGCACTAAGTTAAAAAGCAGTATGTACTGCATTTGAACTGATGATACTGAACACAACATTATACTGAGGTAGTAGTGAATCAATCTGCATGTACGCAATACTCTCACCGTTTAAACGACGTAGGTACTCGCTAAGTACGTGAAAAAAAATTGAAATGTACTACTAACAGTAAAACGAGACAGGTACTCTCATTAAAAAAAACACTATATATACTTCAGCGGCAGATATACGTGGCTAATCCCATTTTCCCCTAAATGAATACAGTATCATGCTATGGAATTAGGTAATGATTAACGTTTCAAAGTTTTGAATAATTCGGTTGCATCAAAACCGGAATCACGGGAGCGCCCTGCATGCGGTGAATAGAGGGAAAAAGGTAATATGTTTCGTTTCTCCTGCGGCTCAAATTTTAATTAAACACTAATGGAAATATCCAATAGAAGGGGAAAGGGAGTACTACCCCCCGGGTGTAAAAAAGAGAGACCTAATATATTATATATATACATTATATTATTATATATACATATAGTATATATATATACATTTATATATATCTATGAAAAAGTACGAATTACCCCCCTGAACTATCGCGCGTCGCGCCGAAATACCCCCTGAACCCGAAAACAGACATGACTCACCCTGACTTTCAATACTGGACGAATTAACCCCCCTCATCCAATCCAGAGCGGTTTTTTTATCCCACGTGGCATACAAGGCGTGGCAACCCTGGGGGGGTGGGGAGGTGGGGGGTTGGGGGGGTGGGGGTGGTCGCATTTTCTTTTTTAAAACATAGTGGGGCCCCCTGTCAATATGCACCTAATCTCTCTCCACCTCTTCCCCTCTCTCTCACTTATCTCTCTCTCTCTGCGCGAGCACCGGCAGCCCGCGCAGGGTTCCAGCGTCGTCGTCATCGTTCCTCCCGGTGGAGCCATCCGAGTCGCCGTCAGCCTTCCTTCTCCACCGGCATCCCGGGCCTCCAGCGGTGTCCGTCCCAGCATCCACCTGCGAAGAGATCGAGCAGCGGCGGGACGGCGCCGACACGCCGATGGCGGCGCGGGTTGTCCTCGTCCAACGCGAGGCCAAAAGAGCGCAGCGCGGCGTGTGGCCGCATGCCCTCCGTGATGCGGTGCCCAAGGAAGGGAGAGCACCTCGCGAGCGCCGGAAACGACGCCCGCGCGGACGATGGGGACCTGTTCTACGGCCGTTGGTGGGTTGCCCCAGCACCGCGGCGGCCGTCGGCGTGCGCCTTGGGTGTGTGCCGCTTGGAAGTGCAGCACGCGTGAAGCCGTGGCGACTAGGCACGGCCACGCAGAGCGCTCGCCTCCTCTCTCGCTCTCCCGCGTCTCCCGCAGCAAGCACCGGCCATGGCGGCCTCCACCTGATCCTCATCCCCTTTCTCCAACACCTTGCCACCACCATCACCCCTCCTACCTCCTCCGCTTCAGCGCCTGCAGCACCGCCACCCCTCCTTCTCCTCTCCTCCTCCCGCTTCAGCGACCGCAACTCGCCACCATCCTTCGCGCGCGGGAACCGTCGACAACCTCCACCGTGCCATCTCCGACGAATGACGTCAATGCGGCGGACGCCGGGAGGAGCACGAACAGGTTGGACGACGAACCTCGCGGGTAACCCATCGCCACCGTTTTGTCCTTGCGCAAGCCGCAGGCACCGGCCTCCGCGCGTCGGGCGGCGCGACGGCGAACCACGCTACGGCCGGGCGGGACGGACGGGACGGTTGGGCGGGACGGACGAACGGCGGCGGTGGGCGGCGAACCAACGCGAGCCTGCCCCCACGCTGCTGGCCTCCTTCCAGGAAGCTCGCCGCTGCACGACGCCTCCACGGCGAGCGCCGACACGAACCCCACCATCGCCAGCCGCGCCCGTATGATTCCGCTCCGGCGCGGCCCGCCTGAAACGCCACACGTCCACAGCCTCGTGCTCGCCGCGGCTTCGCCTTGGCGCCGCGCGCGGGGCTCGAGCTCGGGTCGGGGTCGCCTTGGGTCCCGCCGCCGCCGCGCCTATTCTGTCGCCTGCCTCCGTGCGCGTGCGCCAGGGAGCGAGAGAGAGGGAAGGGGTGAAGAGGAGGGAGAAGAAAGATGGATTAGACTGACAAGTGGGTCCCAAAATATATTTTTTAATCTGTTTTGGCTGACTAGATTGCCACGTATGCGTCCACGTAGAACAAAACCCTCTGAATCGATCATGGGGGTAATTCCCATACCGGGTTTTAAAAGTTTGGGTCAAAAATAACTGGTATTGAAGTTAGGGTGTAAAATCGGACGACCGCATTGGTTCAGGGGGGTAATTCGTACTTTTCATTATAATGGATCGCCCAAGAAGAATTAAAGTTTGTTGATATATAGTATTGAGCACACAACGTTAACGGAGCCAGAGCTGACCTGATAGAGGGGAGAGCGTGCGATCAACATTAACTGAGCTTGCCAGGTTGGTCTTTTACAAATTATAAAACAACGCACCAATTAAGCTAAGCTAGGTTATAGCTCGAATTCTTACCAGGCATATGCATACATAAGCAAACCTAATTTGTGTGGATGACAAAACAGTGTGTCAACTTGGGATTTAATTAGCTATCACAAATGACAACTGTATTTGAGTGTGCGCTATTATTAAACTACGCAGTCCAGAACATGTTAAGTTTGCGTGAAGCTACAGCTAGGAACAATTGTTCGACCATACATGCAGTCAATTCATAATATTAATACATCTACTGGTAAATTCAAGAGTCTTGTCAAAGAAAAAAAATAAACTGCAAGATTAAGTATAGGGCATATGTGAAAGATTGCAAATGAAGCTACCTTAGGCTCGGTTTGGAGGGGATTCAAGGGGGAATAATTCTACACTACAATAGGTGTGGAATAATCCCCCCCAATCCCTCTCTCATGGGAATTAACCGAACAAGGTCTAGTGGGGTATGTTTGGATAGAAAGATATTGTCCTTTTTTAAAGTGTTTGGTTGAAGGGCATGGGTGTGGAATATGGCCACGTAGGAATATTTTTCTGAAGATGCTAGTTATATATTTGCAGTCCGCCAAATCGATTGAAAATACTTATAATGCATATGCTTCCTTCTTAATGTTGTATAAATCGGTACATACAAAAACTCTTTTCGTCAAGGTATATTGACGTACAATCCTTTTACGCCTCCGCGAAAAAAAAATTCGTATACATGCAACAGGTATATAAGGAAGAAGCTTATTTACCAAGGGGTATTCCTCACCATTTCATCAAATGTGATTACATAGCTTCATCCATTCCTAAAGAGGAAGATGGCTACAACCGAAAATAGAAAATAGAAAAATTGGATAACCGAACATATCGCCTAAAAATAGTGGCTGGTACTATCCCAACAACCACCTTAGTAAAATTTAGTACTCCTGCATATATACAGTTGAACATGCATATATGGGATGCTAATTAAAGGCTTTAGTTGTTGTCTATCTCTCTTATATCTGATGACGTACTTGAGGCTTTATAGGCTATAGCTGACGTATGCACACGCAGCTGCACCAGGTGAAAAAGGGAACGGAAATTCCCGATCGACCGAAGCACCGTTCCGTATTAAAGGGGTACCATTTCGACAGTACCGTTTTTGGTCATTTTTAAAATTTTGTTTCACAAAAAAAATAATTTCTTTTCTTGTATCGTATTAAATATTGGATCGGAGTAGTTAAATATAAAATATGGTCATTACGGGCCGAGCGAGTGTCGATTCAAAAGAGATGCTACCGATACCGATTCTGAAACCGTTTCTAACCGTTTTCACCCCAAGTTGCACGTAAAGCGCATTTGTTTGTCATGTCAACCACTACCTATTTTTGTAGCTAGGAACACAAAGAATTTGCAGCAAGCAAGCGAGGGATTCGAAAAGTTGCTTCTTTTGGTAGGGAATATTTCTCCCATGTTTTCTTACATTCACTAAATTTCGCAATGATATAAATAAATGAAAGAAAAAGTTACTTGTGCTCCTCTGCTTCAGATTAATAAGTCATTTTGATTTTGTAAAAGCAAACTACTTTAAATTTAACTAAGTTATTTGACAAATTATAGTAATATTTATAATATCAAATTAGTTTCATCAAATATCTATAATTGAATATTTTTCATAATATATTTGTCTGATTGAAAATATTTACTACTTTTTTTCTATAAATTGTAAAATAACTAGGAAGAAACCCTTTGATTTGGAGGAAAAACATAGGAATTTTAAAGGATTTTAATCCTATAGAAAAATTTCCTATGAAGTCCTTTGAAACAAAGGATTGAATCATATCCAATCCTTTAAAATTCCTATGGAATGGACAATCCTATAGAGATTTTGGAGGAAATTTAGCAAGAGCTTCAACCTCTTGCTAACTTTCCTTTGAGTCTATCTCTCTCATCCAATTCCTGTGTTTTTCCTGTGGTTCAATCAAACGGTCATTCCTGTGTTTTTCCTGCGTTTTGCAATCCTCTGTTTTACACTTACATTCCTATCAAAATCCTACGTTTTTCCTATTCCTACGTTTTCTCAATCCTACGATTCAAAGGGCCCCTAAGGATAGATTAACCGTTGGAATGTTTTTCCTATCGTAGAAGTTTAAATTTTTTATATTTTTCCACAATTTTAAAGAATTAAATGCTTTTTATGTTCCCGTGTGCACGGAAAGTTTATGTGCATAAAATATGTTCCCGTGATGCACGGGTTAACTCTTCAGAAATATCTGAAGAGATTGTGTACACCATTAATTGGAACTATAATAAACAGTTAATATTATTTAGTACCTGTACAAAGACTAATGATTTTTTTATAAGAAACAATGGAATGAAAATTTTGCTGCCACGTACTTAGAGCAACCACATATGCAGGCAAAAGAAAGGGCCACAAGCAACAGAGGAAGGCCCATTCTCATTAGTTAGCATGATAAATTTCCAAGCACAAATCTGCAATGGGCCAGTGAAGAATGAGCAGTATCAACCTTTTTCGTTTATTTTAGTCAGGTCTTCCTCTTGAAAAAAGAACAATTGAACAATATTCTAGTACACCAAATCCCAGTAGAAAACCTGAATAAATATAAGCACAAATCTTCAAAGGAAAAGCGAGGGAATTCAGTAGCATGTCCCTCTCCCTTGTGTGGCTTCGTGTATCCTTCTTTCCCAACTTGAGAAAAACAAACACCCAAAGCAGGCAAACTCAAACGTTGATTAATGAAAGAAAATACTAATACCATCATAATCATTGGGGCACTGAACATGATGACAAGAATCAAAATAAACAACGACAGGATCCTTTTCCGGTTTGGCCAGTACATGTCGACCCGACAACGAACTTTGACAGCAATATGAATGCCTAACTTTGTAAGTATATTCTCAATGGAAGCTTCTGTGGATTGCTTTTACATTCAACCAAAGAAAAGCATACAAGGTTGTTCTCCCATCTGTCCATCAAAGTAGAGCATAACTTTCACACTAGACAATCACAAAACCACTGCATAAGCAATTCACTTATGCAGAAATATATATCAGAATTGTTTAGACCATTTTGAAATGCAAATATTTTATACGTGTTGTAGTGCTTGAGCCAAAAGAAAATTTGTGAAGTCCAAGTGAGCATAATAGGTATTAGTAATTAGGGCTTCAAATTTATAATTTGCTAATCTGGATTTGGCTATGCAGAAGATCCTCTCCACCACAGATTTGGATCTACCCAAAAAATATTTTGTTGTGCCCTAACTCCACAATATCAATAAGGTGAGAGTAGGCAGAATTATGGAGTTGGGTCAAGGCTGCTTCGGCTTGTTTCGTAGCACTAGATTTAGTTACAAAACAACAACGTTACATAACTAAATTTACAATTCTTAATTATGATAGTTTCAGCCATTGTAGTAGCTATATATGCTACAACACCTAGGATAGCCGAACATGTCCTCATTTGTTTGATTTAGCTCTACTGCCTCCTAACATGGATTTAAGATTTTGGGTCTATTTGGTAGAACTTCAACTCCTAAATTTAGCTCCAGGAGTTAGGTCTAGAGTGGAGTTGCGTAGCAGATTAAACCCAGTTACACCTCTTTAGTCTATTTTGTGATAGCGCTCTATCCAGCTCTGCTCCTATTTTAGGTGGATCTAAAATTGTTTGGCTGGACTCCAGCTCCAGAAGAGTTGGAGTTGGACTATGCCAAACATAACCTTAGAGTCGCACTTATTATAAATTATTTTTTAATAAAATAATTCTAAGTGTAACTATGCTTTTATTATCGGGATGTTTTCTCGACAGGTCACATATAAGGGTATAAAACCAAGCAAGAAGAAAACTGAACATCACATCTGTACACACCAGCAGCAAGTAGCAACCAACGCAGCCGTGTCCAACATTTGCTCCTGCGCAGACACAGAGAACTGACGGCCACACAACACACATACACACCCTCGCATAAAATCCCATAAAATCTCTCCCTCTCGCGTCGGCCCGCTCGAGCCCAATTACGGCCCGAGACGCGAGCCGTAGCCGCCAAGAAGAAGAAGAAAACCCCTTCATCTCGGGCGGCCGCCGCCGCCGCCGCCGCCGTCCTTGATGCGCCTCTGCTCCAAGCTCGCGGCGCTGCTCCGGAGGTCCCGCCAGTTCGCGCCCGCAGCAGCCGCCGCGTCCGGGTCAGCGACGGCCGCGGCCGCGTCGGCGAACGGGATGGAGGAGGCGGCCGCGGGCCCGCTGCGGACGCGCGTGTGCATCATCGGGAGCGGGCCGGCGGCGCACACGGCAGCGGTCTACGCGGCGCGCGCCGAGCTCAAGCCCGTGCTCTTCGAGGGCTTCCTCGCCAACGACATCGCCGCGGGGGGCCAGCTCACCACCACCACCGACGTCGAGAACTTCCCGGGATTCCCCGACGGCATCCTCGGCGCCGACCTCATGGACCGCTGCCGCGCGCAGTCCGTGCGCTTCGGGGACCAGGATCCTCACCGAGACCGTCACCGCCGTCGACCTCTCGTCCCGCCCCTTCCGGGTCGCCTCCGACGGCACCGTCGTGCACGCCGACGCGGTCGTCGTGGCCACGGGCGCCGTCGCGCGCCGCCTCCATTTCGCCGGCTCCGACGCGTTCTGGAACCGCGGCATCTCCGCCTGCGCCGTCTGCGACGGCGCCGCGCCCATCTTCCGGAACAAGCCCATCGCCGTCGTCGGCGGCGGGGACTCCGCCATGGAGGAGGCCAACTTCCTCACCAAGTACGGCTCCCGCGTCTACATCATCCACCGCCGCAACGCCTTCCGCGCGTCCAAGATCATGCAGGCCCGGGCCCTCTCCAACCCCAAGATCCAGGTCGTCTGGGACTCCGAGGTCGTGGAGGCGTACGGCGGCGCCGACGGCGGTCCGTTGGCCGGCGTCAAGGTCAAGAACGTGGTGAGCGGCGAGGTCTCCGACCTCCAGGTCGCCGGGCTCTTCTTCGCCATTGGACACGAGCCAGCGACAAAGTTTCTCGGCGGGCAGCTCGAGCTGGACTCCGATGGCTATGTCGTGACCAAGCCCGGCTCCACTCACACCAGCGTCAAGGGAGTTTTCGCCGCCGGTGATGTTCAGGATAAGAAGTATCGCCAGGCCATTACTGCCGCGGGATCAGGTATACTACTCAATGCTTTTCTACAGATTTTTTTCTGTAATTTTGCTTAATATATACCAGAGTATGATGCACATTTGTGGCGATTGGAGCATATTGACTTTGATAAGTCAGCATTGCAATTACTTGGTGTATCGGCATTTAGATCGAAGACCTTCACAGGCTCAATGCTTGTCTGAGGAAAGGGTCAGGGGTAAAACCATAACAGAATACCTTTCGTTTTCTGGTGATACTAGCTAAAATGCCTGTGCATTTGCTATGGGAGTGAATAATCTATGTGTTTTTAAAAACAAACAATGTGGTTTTTGCATTAAACATGTCCATCACCCATTTTTGTTCACAAATGTCAACTGTGAAATTAACTTGTGCATATAGATGGAAATCCAAACATCTTAGACTTAGCCAGGTTAAAATTATGATTTTACGAACTTAAAGAACACCTATATCTCTACTATACTTGCAAAATACCCATTCAAAGCAGCCATATTTGCGCATCATAGGTGGGTACGGGTACTATGAGGATATAATGTGCTATGTTGGTTCGCTAACAGTCCGAACTGGCGGATTGTTGTGAAAATGGCAATAACAAGAAATGTCTAATTGAACAATAACATAAATGAGAAGCACAAAAAAGTAGTGCACTTATGCATAATGGGGTTTGTCTTGGTGGCATAAACAGGATTTTCCCTAGATGAAATTTGCTTTTTTAGAAAGCCAAATAAGAATAGAATAACTTATGGAAAGGACTTGTATATAATAATATTAAAGAAATTCGGTGAGCAATCCATAAAAAGTTTGTGTGGACTGTGGAGGTGATGAGATGGTTGGTTCACTGCCATGGACCGCTAACTTGTTTTCCAAGGGTAATCAGATGCAAGTTTGCGCTGACATATTATGCCTCCTTTATAGGTTGTTTTTGGTTAGATTGCTAGCTGTGGTAACTTTGGTATTGCAATGTTGTGCTAAGGGTTTGTGAAGTTGATTGAGGAATATAAGCTGGCAACATGGTGGTTGGAAATTTATTGCTGTTAACACATTCATATGGGAATTTCTGGAGCAATAACAGAACATGTAGTATCCATCCATTTTCTTGAGATGGTTATGCTGGTAGTGCATTTGCCACGAACACTGCAATTTGTGTGGTGTCCAAGATGATCAAATTGTACTGTATATATGTAGCGTGTAAGTAAATTTTTCAATTAGCATGTGCAAACAGAACATTAAAACCAAAAAAGAAGGGAAGAGCATGTTTGATTCTATCTGCATCTGAAATATGAAAATTTTAATCTCCTTTTGGTTTCTTAGGAATTGGGTAGGAATTGTTTTTTTAATTAGGGTGTATACATGGCGTGTTGTTACTACTTACTAGCACTTCATACTGCCTGATTGGAGTAGCTGGATCTTAAATCTGTGTCTTAAACCTGAGAACAGGATAAGCCTTCTTATCAAACAGGATCTTGAAAACATCTGCTTGCTCATTGTTTAGTCATGAGATTCCCTCTCTGTTGTTTGTAAATACCATTCAAAGATTTGAATTCCTCGGAGAGTTTCAGCTAACGGTAGGCATTAGCTTTAAACTTAAAGAAGTCTATCATTAACTCACTGCACATGCAGATAGGACTTACCAATGCTGCTGATTTTTCATTTGGAAAGATCAAGTTATAGGACAATTAAAGAACATATGGATTCTGTATCAAGGGCAATTCTCATACCGGCAGAAAAGAAACTATGCAACATCTACTTGCTTATAATCATTTGTCGTAACTCACCTAATATGGCAACAGTTAGGGGGCCCCATTACCTATTACTTGTCTACAGCTTTTTTTGTATGGCCTAGTTTTTATGAAATGCTAAATACAAGCTACATATGATTAGAATATATAGATTATTTGAATCATGGTTAGATCTGTATAGATCTAGCTTGAGTACGAGTGAGTGTGTGAGGAAATTATTAGGGGTTCACCTTTTAACTTTTTTCGATCAGTTTTTGTGAAGATACGGTACCTCTGTAAACAGTAGTGTTGATACATATAGGATGCTGGATGGCATAAACATGTTTCACTCTATTTCTTTTGCTCGAATTTGTTAGTCATCACCTTGGAACTGTATTTGCCTTTCCTATATATTTTGATGGTTTCATTTTATAGTGATTGAATAACTGAAAGTCTTAAACACTTAAGAGTCAACAAGATGCCAAGTTTAACTTCACCATAATACTGCAGTGAATGATTAATTTTAAGCTTTGATCGCAAACAGAAAGTAGAATGGTAAAACCAAGAGAAATTGAGTACTTGGATGAAATGCTAAGGGTGGGCAAAATATTGAAGTTAAAGAATGCGTTCATAGTGAAAATGCACACAAGGCCAGAAGGCACAATGAAGTTTGTATAACCACTTATGTAACTGCATATGTATGGTTCTTAATTAAAAGAGGTAAAGTAATAATATACAAATCGGCAAGTGTAGGATAAAAGCATTTCCTTTTTGAAAAATGTTTGCACTAATTGCTTCAGAATATTGAGGGCCAAAAGCCATTTACTCTGTTGAATCCCCCAAACTGACCTGCTTGGCCAAGAAATAGTTTACATTGACATGGCTTCTATTTGTTACTAAAAGGTCCACTTTTTGAAAAGAAAAGAAAAGAACTGTGCAACTTTGTCCATTCTGTTAGCTGTTCCCCAAAGCTGTGATCTATTGCTTGAAAATCCATCTCCGGAGAATTAGCTTATCCCATTGATATATGTAATTTCTGTGAACAAAATTTATGATAAACACGTCTGATGCAGGTTGCATGGCGGCGTTGGATGCGGAGCACTACCTACAGAAGATTGGAGCACAGGAAGACAAGACTGATTGACTATATCTGGGACAAGCAGGTCGCAGTTCTTCAGCTACTTCATCGTCGGTAGCAAGAGCTGCACTCTAAGGCACAAAGTTGTTAATTGTGGTTGCTCAACCAAAGAAAAACAGATTGGTATTTGTCTGTAGGCCTCAGATTCATGATACGTTGTTAGAAAAATGATTCATGTGAGCACTCAGAAACTTGTGTTACAATTTCATCAAATTATGCACACTTCATGGAAATCTACAAAATCGTGAATCCAGAAAGGAAGCATTCATGTTACCCCTGGTTTCAGATGAAACTTATTAGAGCAGGTACAATAGCAGACTGTAAGCCAGCTATAAACATATATCGAGGAGATAAAAGAAGAGAGAAGCAGCGGGCTACAGATTTGTAGCTAGCTGTACCACAGACTCCAAGACACAGTGTGTATATAATATGTGGGACCATACATTAATAGTGTAGTATATATATTAATAGTGTAGTATATTTTTTTTAGGTAACTATTTATTGAATTGGCTATTAAGTTGACTATAAGAGCAAGTTTAACAGTATAGCCAACAACTAGCTTCAAATCACTTATAGTCAACTTAATAGCTAATTTATACAATAGTTACCTATAAAAATATACTACACTATTAATATATGGTCCCACATGTCATACACGTCTTGGAGTCCGTGGTATAGCTGGCTATAAATCTGTAACCTGCTGCTCCTATGTCTCTTCTTTTATCTCCTCGATATGTGTTTATAGCTAGCTATAAATCTGTAACCCGCTGCTCCTCTCTCTATTCTTTTATCTCCTCGATATGTGTTTATAGCTGCCTTACAGTCCGCTATTGTACCTGCTCTAAGTGATTTGAAGCTAGTAGTTGGCTATACTATTAAACTTGCTCTTAGAGCAAGTTTAATAATATCGCCCGCTTTTGGCTCCAAGCCTCCAATTGTGTCCATGTCATTTAAAGAAGATTTAATAGCTAACCTGTACAATAAGTAGTCTCTAGTACATTTGAACCCCTTTTCCATAGTAATAATATTTTATGCTAATATCTGTCTTCCTCAACACTATCTGCGGCCACACACACGGATAGCAGGCCCACTATCTTTCCATGGAGCGCGTGTGTCACCGGCGACTAATTAGGGCAAGTACGATAAGCATCTTATCACTAATTCCAAGATGCCATGTAGACTCAAATGATGATGTGGAGAAGAGAAGAGAAGAGAGAGAGAAGCAGCCACCCTTCATATAAGGGACAACCTCCACACAAGTTTCAAGAAATAGAAGAGAAAGAGAGAAGTGGATTGGTAGAAAGTGTATTGGGTGTAGTGCAAGTAGATGCAATCTATTGTATGTATTACCTCTAAATTAATGTGTAGATGATTTGGACAAAATTAGATGTAACAACCTCCTCTCCTATAAAACTTGCCCTTAGTCGCCGGCTCACCCTCTCTTTCATCCTTTCTCCCTTCCAGCTCAGCGTCAGAGCATATGTGTCTTTTCTATCGCCAGCATTCCGAGCTCTGTTGGACACGCTCTTAGAGCAGGTACAATAAGGCTGAGTCAGCAGGCTATACATTGAATCATATCACCAAAATCCTATGTGGAAGAGTGAGAAAAGGGAAGAGAGAAGAGGGCGGGCGCTTATTCTGTCGCCGGGTGATAGCACCGGAAACTTGGTCTTCAACCTGTTGCAGCGATAGTTTATATGTTTTGGTGGGCCTTGCACGATTCGTTGTGCATACTTTATCCATCATCATAGGTGTGCTGTGCAAATAAAATCACCACAGCTTGTATAGTTGCATGCAACATAGATAGCTACAAGGATGAATGTTAGTTTTGATCACCGCAGCTTAGACGCCCATGCATGAATTAATTGATTTTCTATTTGGTATAGCTAATGTAACAGCTAATTTACTGTATAAGCTTTCTCTCTCGGTGGCTATATATGACATGGACAAATATTACCGCCGATTCCCAACTATACTATTGACCTTGCTCTTATGAGCTTTGCATTGATCTCTGCAGCACTCCCGCGGGATGGAAATCAAAGCTTATCGGTTACTATACTCTCAACCTAAATGGTGATTGGACATAATCTATCGTTGTTTTAGGTTATGTTCCATCCTCATTTAGTTTGGGTTTTTGTTTTTACGAAGAGAGCATGTTTAGGTATAGGCCATTCTGTCAACTATGTCATGGTATCGGCCAAAATGGATGGTATATAGTTTAAACTTTACTGATGTGTTCTCTAATTTTTTGAAATGTATTTTCGGGTCTTGAAAATTTTAGAAGTGTTATTGTTAACACCAAAATTTGGTATGGTTATTCAATGAATTTGGTTTAGAAAACAAACCGATTGATAGAAGTTTATTTAGATAAGGCCGAGTTAAAGGAGGAATCGTAAAGACCACGATAATATAGTTTCATATTTTCTAAGTATCTCTTAAATAGACATGATTAGTTATTTTATTTTTCTTATTAGAAAATCTTATCTCGTATTCGATTAGAACTTGTACAAACCCGAGGATATAAATATAGAGAGAATCCCTTATATGCCACTGGAATTTGACCAGATCCCTTATATGCCACTCAAAATTGGCTTCTCCCTTATATGCCACTAGTTCAAGTTTTTCCACCCTTTTATGCCACTCCCACCACTATAGTGTTAGTTGACTGTTAGTCAAAGGTTAGTTTTTTTCGTAAATGACCAACATGCCCTCTTAACTAAAAAATGTGTAAACTTCAAAAAATCATAACTAATTTATTTTAAGTCCTTTTTTAGTGAACAAAATTTTGTCAGAACCAGTGAAAAATGCTCTTTATATTAAAAATATTGTTGGAAACTGCATGTTTCATGTTTACATTGAAAATTTATTTGTGATGGTAATGGCTTTCAATGCGCATTGTCACCCTAGTTTTAGCTTTCAATGCTTTTGATGAGTTCTTAGTTTCGAGTTAGGCTACATTAGTATCGATCTCTTGCGAGAACTAAGTTCTATCAACTTCGCTTGTATCGGCTCTTTTCATAGGTTCGGAATTATAGTTTAAGTTTTTACATGTATCGCTTATCTGATATATCAGCTATTTTCTATATCGCTTTGCTACCTTGATTAGATTTAATATATCAATCACTTTGCATACAGTTTAGCGGCTTGTTTAGATATATCAAGCTTATCATTAAGTTAGTACTGTGTCAGTTAGGTCCAATCTAGTAGGTTTTGATTTGTTAAATAGTTTTGTTCGATTTGATAGATTAGGTCCAAAATTTCATCAAAGTCTCAGCCGATGAATTATCTATTTACTATCAATTGAATCACCACATCGACTAATATTCAAAATTATATCATTGTCTATCTTTTATGTTTATTAGTTTCAGTCTTCTACTGACTCGGTTCGGTCCGACCTATCAAAGATCGTCCCTAATAAAGAAAAGGGTATTAAAATTATTTTTTTTAGCCTCAGACGATGATAGTATAATTTGAATTATATTATATATCCAAAATCCATCGGTTACATGGTTGTTGATCCGAATTCCATCGGCATCAGCTGGCTACACGATTTCCTATCGGCCTATTGGCTGATGGGCCTTGTGATTTAATCTTTTCTATCTTGTTAGTTGTATGATCAAACTAACTAGCGCTCTGTAAACCCAGTTTTAGGACTTGCAATAGAGCTAAGCAGACCTCTGAAGCCTCCGTGTGTTTGCGTCAGATTTTGCATCAACATTTATACAAGTCCAAACGGGTTTCAACCCACCCTATGCATTGATATGGTATGTCACGGTGGCACCTAGTGCCAATGGACCCATGTGGCAGTCAATTAGAAAAAATAAATTAAAGAAACAAGGAGGAAATGATGTTTTTAAATTAAAAAAAAGTGAGGAGAAAAGGATGTTTTTATATTTTTTTTACTACATATGTGGCTGGTGTGTGGGTCCTATTGATACGTAGCTTTTAACACGGCATGCCACATCAACACAAGAAGTGGGTTAGAGCACTTCTAAATCTATATTTTTTTTGAAACCACTTCTCAATCTATATAACTATTAAAGCAATATCGAAGACCTAAACTTACATTTTAAGATTTTAGAAATCTATATGACATGCCTGCACAATTTCAGAGAATGTACGAGCAAAGAGTATATACTCCTACGTTAGGTTTTAGATACAACGCTTGATTCTTCGTCTTATTTTTTTTTATGATTAATATTTTTTGTTGTTAATAGATGATAATACATAAATAGTATTTTATGCGTGACTTTTTTTTAATATTTTCATAAAATTTTTAAACAAGACGAATGGTCAAATGTTAGACATAGAAACGTAAAAATGAAGCATTTTGGGATGGAGAGATACCAACTTAAAATAGTACACATCAAGTGGCATACCAAACAAATTCATGCGCTATTGACCGGAATTCCCGGTTGTTCGAATCAAATTTCCTGCCGGTATCGATTGGAATTGACATACGACTTTTTCAAAGCATGACTGATCATTCCGTCGACTTTAGCTGAGTCGATTATTTTATATTATGTTTAACTATAGACTCGTTTCATTTTTTGTTTCTCATTATTGCCTTTTCAAAATATATTACACGTGGAATTTTAAAGTATTTGTGTAGTAATGTCTATATTATTGCAAGAACCAAACTGGAATGGCCCCTCCAAAACGAATTGATAAGCTGATGGTGTAAAAGGAAATAGTTCTTATGTACCTCATCCATCCCATATTAAGTGCAATTATAGCAACCAAAAGAAAAACTAAGGGTAATTGAAAATAACTTAGATGTTCCTCGTGCAATGACGGGTAATTAGAAGTGGGAGACGGTTGAGGGCAAAATAAGGGATGGTTGGGTAGAAAAGTAATACTTAAAAGTGCATTGGTCTCTGCAATATTATTTTTGCTTGGAGTGAAATGGACCGGAGTATCGACCAGTGGTGTACAAACTATCTTTTCAGTTGATACCCCGTACTTTGCTGCGGGATATGTGAATAAATACATGTTATATATTATAAAAATGGTAGACGTATATGTTTAAATAATGTGAAAATGATATGGAGATAATGATTCGACATTGCTTGCATATTGAGCTATAAAAATATAACAAAATTGTAAATGATATGTCATTTTGCATGATATTTAAAATATATTAGATAATAATTGCTAGTGGATGATGATGTGGCACACTTGCATATTGAAATTTAGAAGTTAGTGGACATTAACTTTATAGTATGATAGGATATTGGGGAAAAAAAGAATAATCGAATAAGGAATATATGTCAAGCCAACAAAAAAAATAATAGTTTTGCCTTTTTTTTCTAATAGCAATTTAATTACTACTAAGTTTTATCAAGACTTACTTTACTCCTTGACATTTCGATATGTTGGTTGTAAAATCAAGAAAATGCTAAGAGTGACATCTAAACATAAGTTTCAAGAGATATCACATAGGACTAAATGATGAAGTGGAGGAGAGGAGAGGAGAGAAGAAAGAGGAAGAGCCACCCCCTCATGCAAGGGAGAACTTTTTCACAAACTTAAAAAAAAATGAAACAAATAGACCAATACATTAAAAGAAAATAAATAAAGTAGAATTATTATGTTGTATTGGGGCAAATATGGTAGAGGTAATGTCTTGTATATATTACTTCTTAATTAATAACTAGATAATGTGTATAAGATTAGAGGTAACTATCACCTCTTGCTCTAAGCCACAACTCAGAAACCCTTTTCTTTATTTTCACTGGCTAGCTATTTAACGGAACTTCCAAAATATCTCTACAACTCAGATTTTAGATGGATGTAATGCATTCTAGTGCTACGAATCTGGACATACTCATGTCCAGACTCATAGTATTAGGATGTGTCACATCCATCTAAAATCTCTTATATTTTAGGACGGAGGAAATACCTTTGTCACAAAATAACTTCAATTTTAACCTATTTTACACATACCAATACAAAGTTTAAAAGACTCGAATGCTTTTTTTACTTTACCAATATAAAGCTTTGCTCCTTTAGTTGATAGAATTGAGAGGAGGCTCCAGGGAAATTTAACTATTTGCCACTCTTGTGATATGGCAAATAACGATTTGCCACTCACTGTGTATGACATGTGGGCCCTCATGTGTGTATGACATGTGGCCTAGTGGCAAATCGTTAAGCACCACTCGTAAGAGTGGCAGATCGTTAAAAGCCCCTCTGCTAATTCAGCTTTCTTGTCCTATGGAGATAGGCTTACACTTGTTAATTCAGTATTCTCTTCTTTGCCGACCTATTATATGTGCACTTTGAGTATGCCAAAATCTGTCATTGAGAGTATTGATAGAGCAAGAAAGCATTGTCTTTGGAAGGGTTCTGAGGCAAACTCCAATAAGAAATCTTTGGCTGCTTGGGACAAGATTTGCAAACCTAAGAATAAAGGAGGTATTGGGGATATTAATCTTTCTATACAAAATCAAGCCCTTCTTCTAAAGTATCTTGATAAATTCTATAATAGAAGAGACTTGCTTTGGGTAAACCTTGTTTGGAGCACTACAGGAATGGGGTTCCTCATTTATCCTATATGAAAGGTTCTTTTTGATGGAGGGATGTATGTAATCTGATGTATCTTTTCAGAGGAATTGCAAGATGCCTAGTAGGGGATGGAGTTTCATGTTCTTTCTAGAATGATGTGTGAAATGATAAACCTCCCCTTGCGGTTTTAATGCCAAGGTTGTGCTCTTTTGCCTCAAATTCAAAGATTTCTGTGCAGGGAACTGTTTACAACGAAATTTGGCACCTAGGGTCGAAATAGGGAAAATTGCCAAAGTTTGGAAATCTACCGGTGTTTCCTCTGGGAGGCCGGTCTGACCACCGTGTATAGGTCGGTCAGACCGCGGCCTGAAATCCGATTAGGCCGCCGGCATGTGGCCGGTCTGACCAACAGAGTCCGAGTCTAAGTCTGTTTCATCGGGTCTCGAGTTTTCCTTGCTCGGGAAGGCATGTTTCGGGTTTCCTTTGGTTTCTATCCCGAGTTGGACGTGGAGGAGGCCTTGTAGAGGGCAAGACCAACCCCTATATACGGGACAAGGCCGGTTCAGTTGTAAAAATATATCCTACAATCAATCAATTGAATTGCTTTTTCAATATTGCTTTTTCAATATTGCTTTCTAGTTCTAGTTTAGTTTGTCCATCTTTGCCAATTTGCGTCGAAAATCATCCGCCGCCGCTGTGAGAGTGCGACACCTCTTTATAGGTTTGTCCTGAAGACCTTCCGTTTTGCCCACAAGACGGGTGGTTATCTATTGTTTCATCTAAATCGGCTCCGCTAGCCGGTTTAATCTATCAAAACCCATCTTGACTTAGTGTTTGCTAAGTTAGGGTGGTTGGCGACTCTACTATACCGCAAAGCTTTAGGTGCTGCGATCGTGCTTGTCAACTTGTCACAAAAAGTTGCCAACACGATTTTTGGCGACGGCCCGCTGGGGAAGTCTGTTCAACAACATCTCAACTTCGACGCCACCATGTCGAAGCAAGGCAAGCAAGAGGTGGATCCATCCAATATCGTTCCAATCTCATTGGACGATCTTGAGGGAGAGGCACGCAAGATCATGGAGGAGCGACTTAAGGAGATTACTCAGGAGGTGTTGATGAAATCATGCACCAAGACCCGTCAAGGTGTGGTTCTCCAGCCCGGACCGTCACCCAAAGTCATCTTTGGTGAGGTAAGTACGGAAGAGCTTGCAATTCCTATTTAAAAACTAGTAGCAAGTACAGTAGATGAATCTGTTACTGCTGTTGTCAATAATAAACTTGATACTGCTATGAAAACTAGTTTTAATGAGTGCATTAGGGATTATATGAGTTCTAAATTCGGCTCTTTCATAGCCGATTTACCACCTAATAGGAACTAAATAAGAGATAAACCTCACAAAGTAAATCTCAATTACTCGATAAAGATATTGTCAACTTAAGTAGAGTAATTGACGAGGCACAAAAGGTAAAGAGGAAAGTACCGACAACTCCGGAATTCCTCCGACTATTTCTCGCTTACTCTCTCCCAATTCTAAGTATACATAAAAGAATCTCTTGTAATTTAGCTCAAGCTTGGTGTGTGTTGAAGTGAAGGACGAGAGGTCCTTTTATAGGCAGTTTATGACAGATCGGAGTGTAGATACCGCCCACAACTGCCATAAGGAAGTCGGTAGTAACCGTCAGAAGGCGGTTGTGGCTGGGCCGGGCTAAGCCTAGGTCGGCCAACCCCTGGCCAGTCCCCCTGGCCCTAGGCTTCCTCCTGGGCCTTAGCAACTGAGTCCTTCATCCAGTGGTGTGTTGGTTGGGCCCAATTTTTGGTATTTCAATGAGTTTGTGAGCCCAATACTTCTATGGATAAAATTCTCCTCCACTTTTGTGTATATTTCGTCTCAATTTTTGTAGTTTGTCACCTGCATTCAAATATACACCAACACTTATGGAAATTGTTAGAATTAAACCCTACCACTATGTTGGATGTTTTATATTTTCATATTTATGTAGGTATTGGCGGCGTAAAATTTGCATTTAACAGCCGCCAACATCCTACTTCCCTTCTCCTCTCTTTCCCACTTCCCATTTGTCTCCCACTCCCGATCGACCTCCTCGCCTCTCTGGCCAGCTATGGCTTATGCTTGGGGAGCAACGGTGGCCTTGAGGTGGGGAGCGGTGTCTTTCGGCTAGGCTGATCCACCGCCTATGTACATGGGAGTGGTGGATCCGCTACCGGGGAGGTCAGGGACGGCTAGACCGCAGCGATGGGAACAGTGGTCTCAGGCTAGGCGGATCTGCCGCTTGCACCCACGAGAGCAGTGGATCCATCGCCGAGGAGGTTTGTGGAAGCGTGAGTGCGATGGATCTACCTTGTCGATAGGAGCGATAGCCTCGGACTAGGGCCTCGCAGATCCAGTAGCGCAATTCTTCTCTCTCACCTTTCTCCCTCCCTTGCTGATCCGGCACAATGGCCTTGGGAGGGGCGGATCCACCTCTGGCAAGGTTTGGGATAGTGTTGACGGTCATTAAGTACTGATTTCGACCGTCAACTAGCACAATGAATAATGGGAAAATTAACATTTCTTACACATATATCAATAATAAATAATATAGTTGTACTAGACTTGAAGAAATAGCATGCATGCAGAGATTATATACTAAATTGAAAGAGAAATGAGACCAACATGCAAGGGAACACACCTCCGGTAAATCACATGCATGTACACGGATTGAGGGGCCCACAAATCAGCTCAAACCGACTCAAGGTGGGCCAGCCACCTGGGAACCTACCAAGGGGGCCACTTGTCAGCCACACATGCCTAAGGCGATGGAACTGGTTCAGCTGAACCAGGCTTGGCGCCCCGGCTCCCATCCTCCACGTGGAAGCTCCTCATCGGTCCCTTATGGCGGTTATGGAAGGTCGGTGACCAGTAACTGTCATTGGGAGCTATAAATAGAACTCACTCTCTTCACTTACAACACACACCACAAGGAGCAATTCACTCTATTCTATATTGTATTCTCTACAGTTTAGTAGAAAGAAATCTTAAGAGTTTCAGTCCTATAGTCTTCTCAGAGTCTCGGGTATGTCTTTAGTACCTTACTCTTCTTGTAAGACTATAATTGAATTAATAGAATTAAAATAATAATCTTTCCTATTTAATTATGCTCATAGTCTATGCATTTCTTAATTGAATATTTGTTTTACTTCGTATATCTGCTTCATCCTAGGCTAGTCGATCCATGCTAAGGTAATGGTCCAATGACCTTTATAGGTTACTCTAGCTCAGTCCCGGAGGAGTTAGTAATATTATTTACTAGCATAATCTTGGTTCTTAGTTAGATAAATGGCAGCGTATCCAATGGAAACCAGCCATCCTGTGCAAACTTTGGAAACTCTAATCAAAGACCTCTAGATGGGCATCCGATGGATAGGGGTGGAGGTGCGACAATTTGCAAATAACCGCCCGCAATTAGCCTTGCTAATCTCATTATGTTTAACTATAGACTCGTTTCATTTTTTGTTTCTCATTATTGCCTTTTCAAAATATATTACACGTGGAATTTTAAAGTATTTGTGTAGTAATGTCTATATTATTGCAAGAACCAAACTGGAATGGCCCCTCCAAAACGAATTGATAAGCTGATGGTGTAAAAGGAAATAGTTCTTATGTACCTCATCCATCCCATATTAAGTGCAATTATAGCAACCAAAAGAAAAACTAAGGGTAATTGAAAATAACTTAGATGTTCCTCGTGCAATGACGGGTAATTAGAAGTGGGAGACGGTTGAGGGCAAAATAAGGGATGGTTGGGTAGAAAAGTAATACTTAAAAGTGCATTGGTCTCTGCAATATTATTTTTGCTTGGAGTGAAATGGACCGGAGTATCGACCAGTGGTGTACAAACTATCTTTTCAGTTGATACCCCATACTTTGCTGCGGGATATGTGAATAAATACATGTTATATATTATAAAAATGGTAGACGTATATGTTTAAATAATGTGAAAATGATATGGAGATAATGATTCGACATTGCTTGCATATTGAGCTATAAAAATATAACAAAATTGTAAATGATATGTCATTTTGCATGATATTTAAAATATATTAGATAATAATTGCTAGTGGATGATGATGTGGCACACTTGCATGTTGAAATTTAGAAGTTAGTGGACATTAACTTTATAGTATGATAGGATATTGGGGAAAAAAAGAATAATCGAATAAGGAATATATGTCAAGCCAACAAAAAAAATAATAGTTTTGCCTTTTTTTTCTAATAGCAATTTAATTACTACTAAGTTTTATCAAGACTTACTTTACTCCTTGACATTTCGATATGTTGGTTGTAAAATCAAGAAAATGCTAAGAGTGACATCTAAACATAAGTTTCAAGAGATATCACATAGGACTAAATGATGAAGTGGAGGAGAGGAGAGGAGAGAAGAAAGAGGAAGAGCCACCCCCTCATGCAAGGGAGAACTTTTTCACAAACTTAAAAAAAAATGAAACAAATAGACCAATACATTAAAAGAAAATAAATAAAGTAGAATTATTATGTTGTATTGGGGCAAATATGGTAGAGGTAATGTCTTGTATATATTACTTCTTAATTAATAACTAGATAATGTGTATAAGATTAGAGGTAACTATCACCTCTTGCTCTAAGCCACAACTCAGAAACCCTTTTCTTTATTTTCACTGGCTAGCTATTTAACGGAACTTCCAAAATATCTCTACAACTCAGATTTTAGGTGGATGTAATGCATTCTAGTGCTACGAATCTGGACATACTCATGTCCAGACTCATAGTATTAGGATGTGTCACATCCATCTAAAATCTCTTATATTTTAGGACGGAGGAAATACCTTTGTCACAAAATAACTTCAATTTTAACCTATTTTACACATACCAATACAAAGTTTAAAAGACTCGAATGCTTTTTTTACTTTACCAATATAAAGCTTTGCTCCTTTGGTTGATAGAATTGAGAGGAGGCTCCAGGGAAATTTAACTATTTGCCACTCTTGTGATATGGCAAATAACGATTTGCCACTCACTGTGTATGACATGTGGGCCCTCATGTGTGTATGACATGTGGCCTAGTGGCAAATCGTTAAGCACCACTCGTAAGAGTGGCAGATCGTTAAAAGCCCCTCTGCTAATTCAGCTTTCTTGTCCTATGGAGATAGGCTTACACTTGTTAATTCAGTATTCTCTTCTTTGCCGACCTATTATATGTGCACTTTGAGTATGCCAAAATCTGTCATTGAGAGTATTGATAGAGCAAGAAAGCATTGTCTTTGGAAGGGTTCTGAGGCAAACTCCAATAAGAAATCTTTGGCTGCTTGGGACAAGATTTGCAAACCTAAGAATAAAGGAGGTATTGGGGTTATTAATCTTTCTATACAAAATCAAGCCCTTCTTCTAAAGTATCTTGATAAATTCTATAATAGAAGAGACTTGCTTTGGGTAAACCTTGTTTGGAGCACTACAGGAATGGGGTTCCTCATTTATCCTATATGAAAGGTTCTTTTTGATGGAGGGATGTATGTAATCTGATGCATCTTTTCAGAGGAATTGCAAGATGCCTAGTAGGGGATGGAGTTTCATGTTCTTTCTAGAATGATGTGTGAAATGATAAACCTCCCCTTGCGGTTTTAATGCCAAGGTTGTGCTCTTTTGCCTCAAATTCAAAGATTTCTGTGCAGGGAACTGTTTACACCGAAATTTGGCACCTAGGGTCGAAATAGGGAAAATTGCCAAAGTTTGGAAATCTACCGGTGTTTCCTCTGGGAGGCCGGTCTGACCACCGTGTATACTGCATTTTTCATTCAAATGTTAAATGTAGATAACACTAGAGTGTTTACAATAACTTGACATGCTAGTTCCATAATAAATGTATTAGCCACTCATATGCCAAATACCCTACGAGCATATGATCAGGAATCTCTTAAGCCAAAATGGAACACAAATTGTACTGTGTTCAAATGTTCTTTGCAACTTACTGCTATACTCAAGAGAAGATGTTGGCTGTGGTGTGCTTGTATGTTCAAGGTGGGCTCCAACTCCGGCGTCGACGGTGATCTGCACAAAGAACAAAGAGGCTAATATTCATTTAACAGCAAAAAAACAAACAGCAGCAGAGCTTCAGCTTTATGGCCGTGATGAGCTTCAGCCGACAAGCAGCAGGAGGAAGGAGGAGCACGAACAGCAGCTCGTCCCAGGTGGGCAGCACCAGGGGGCCGATGGCCGTGATGTTGGCCTTGAGTGCGTCCCCCACGATGGCCATCAGGTAGGTCCTTGTTCAGGTTGATCCCGCGGTGGCCCTCTCCGTCCTCCTCCTAGAATACGCACTGGTAGGCGGCGTCGACGCACGCCCCGGAATCCATGGCATCACCGGACACGCGGGCATACTCGATCGCAGACTCCATGGCATCGCCAGACTCCATGGCGTCACCGGACTCCATCACGTTCGCGGCGTCTAGCGATTCACTGGGCAGCGGCGGCGTAGGCGGAGTCGAAACGAAGCGACGCGGACGACGCGTCCCAGGGCGCCGGACGGGGTTGCTGCGGGGGGTGATTTGCAAAAAACGATATTAGCAAGTCTAATTGCGGGCGGTTATTTGCAAAATTGTCCCACCTCCACCCCTATCCATCGGATGCCCATCCAGAGGCCTTGATTGGAGTTTCCAAAGTTTGCACAGGATGCAGGCTGGTTTCCATAGGATACGCTTGCTAGATAAATACCGTTGGATGCAGGTATGCTCCCACGGAAAATGAGGTAGGCATAGGTAGTGACAACCCTATGCGTCCTTTGTATTTCTTCACGTTTGGGCATGATGTAAGAGTACGTAAATGCTATAACCACACAGGCAGACCAGCAGGAGTGGTCTCTCAGTAGTACCTGGGTGCCTGGAACTAGGGGTGGATATCGAGCTAACTCGGCTCAGCTCGGTCTAGCTCGTTAGGATAACGAGCTAGCTTGACTCGGCTCGTTATCCTAACGAGCTATAATCTTGGCTCGGCTTAACTCGTTTGTCAGCTCGAGCTAGCTTGTTTAGCTCGTGAGCTGGAGCAAGAAAACAATGGGCTTGAGCATATCCACAACTTTACACAAGAACATTAACACAAATACACAAGCAGGTAGGCATCGGCATCACTCCAGCAAGAAATGTGTCAAGAATAGCAAGAATTCAAAACATAGCAAGCCAGCTTGCAACTTAATTAAGCGGACGGGGATGTTAACTATGGAGTAGAAGCAGGTGCCGGGTTGCCGGCCAATTTGCTCGACCCTGGCCAAACTTGCTCAGGCCCTCCCGAGACCGATGGCGAACGGAGACGATGAGGCAGAGGCGGGCTTTGTCAGGAAACCCCAACTAATCAGCGAGCGGACGAGGACGAACACTGACGAACACCTAACACACGCGAACACTATGGACAATACGACAACGAACCGAGAAACAAAGTTTTGGCGCTGCATAATCTGGCTGCAGCTTTTCAGTTTTCTTCTCCTTACTTATAGCAAATACAAGTATGCAAGAAAGGAAAATATATACTCCGGAATCGATCCCACGTCACGGATTGATCGTGTCCATCCCCACGAATCCGCCAAACGTGTGCATGTCCCATTGCTCTGGCCACGCCGAGCTATTCTCATGCCATGACCGCTACTCGCGCGGCATCCACAAAACCGGAGCTCACGCGCATGCAGAACTGAAAGAACAAAAACTTAAAATTCATAAATACAAGGTTTATCGACTAACAAATCTCCCACTAAACCTTGCATGGAGTTTGAATTTCGACGAGACCAATCTAAGAATGAAGTTTGATAAATCTGTCGCGCCCGAGTGCCTTCGTCAGGATGTCCGCCAGCTGCCCGTCAGTGCCGATGAACTCGACCTTCACCCTGCCCTCCTCGATGCATTCTCCGATATAGTGATATCTCGTGTCTATGTGTTTGCTGTGATCATGGAAGACAGGGTTCTTACTGAGCATGATTGCGGATTGGTTGTTAATCTTCAACGTGACGGCGTCGGTCTCCTCTCCCTGGAGCTCAGCAAGGAGACGCGCCAGCCACACACCCTGGCAAGCCGCAGTCATCACCGCGATGTATTCAGCTTCACAAGACGACAGCGGCTTGCTAGGGTGTGTGGCTGGCACGTCTCCTTGCTAAGCTCTGGGGAGAGGAGACCGACGCCGTCACGCTGAAGATTGACAACCAATCCGCAATCATGCTCATTAAGAACCCTTCTTCCATGATCGCAGTAAACACATAGACACAAGATATCAATATATCAGAGAATGCATCGAGGAGGGTAGGGTGAAGGTCGAGTTCATCGGCACTGACGGGCAGCTAGCGGACATCCTGACGAAGGCACTCGAGCGCGACAGATTTATTGAACTTCGTTCTCGGATTGGCTTCGTCGAAATTCAAACTCCATGCAAGGTTTAGGGGGAGATTTGTTAGTGGATAAACTTTGTATGCATGCATTTTAAATTTTTGTTCTTTCAGTTTTGCATGCGCGTGAGCTCTGGTTTGGTGGATGCCGCGCGATCACCGGTCATGGCGCGAGAATAGCTCGGCGTGGCCAGAGCAGCGGGGCGTGCACGCGTTCGGCGGATCCGTGGGGATGGACACAATCAATCCGCGACGTGGGAGCGATTCCAGAGCATATATTTTCCTTTCTTCCTGTGACGTTCAAGCCACTCCTCCTCGGTGAGATAGAGTTTGCCGCCGCCACCTGGTGAGGACAAGGATGACGACTGGCTAGAGTCCTCAGCCGTCTTGAGGCGTCCGGTGACCTCCTCCAGGGACAAAGTGGAGATGTCAAGCAATGTCTCAATTGAAAGAACGAGTTGAGAGAATTTGGGCCGTGCGACGTGAAGGTAGATCTCGACCACCTTGTCGTCTGGCTCAGGTGTCGCCCAACGTGGACAGCTGCATGACGATGGTGTTGTGCTGCATGGCGAAGTCCTCGACCGATTCCCTGTCACGGAACGCAAGAGCCTCGAACTCGGAGCGCAGCTTCTGTGCACTCGCCTTGTGAATGCGATCGTTGCCGACGCGCATGGTCTTGATGCAGTCCCACGCCGCCTTCGCCGTTTCCTTGGTCACTAGCATCAAGATCATCTCGACGGGGACGGCGTCCAACGCCTTTCGATCTTCATGTAGCTCCACCACGTCCCCTCCCGAATCGATGACGCCCCACAAGCATCGTGCTTGCAGCTTGATCTTCATCAACAGAGACCACTCGTTGTAGTTTGTCTTTGTGAGCACGGGTAGTTCGACGCGCCTCCCGCCTCCTTGACCATGCGGTGAATCACCAGCCCGCGGTCGTTCACGCCGCTGCACATGGCGCAGCCGCCGGAACCTGCTGGAGTGCGCTCCGTCGGTGACGACGAGCGACGGCGAAGCATGAGTGCAACTTCGAGAGCATGATCACGCGTCCAAGCCCTAAACCTTGCTCTGATACCAATTGTCAGGAAACCCCAACGAATCGGCGAGCGGGCGAGGACAAACACTAGACGAACACCTAACACACGCGAGTGGACAATACGACAACGAACAGAGAAACAGAGTTTTGGCGCTGCGTGATCTGGCTGCAGCTTTTCGGTTTTCTTCTCCTTATTTATAGCAAATACAAGTATGCAAGAAAGGAAAATATATGCTCCGGAATCGCTGCCACGTCGCAGATTGATCGCGTCCATCCCCACGGATCCGCTGAACGCGTGCACGTCCCGTTGCTCTGGCCACGCCGAGCTATTCTTGCGCCATGACCGAGCTATTCTCGCGCCATGACCACTACTCGCGCGGCATCCACAAAACCGGAGCTCATGCGCATGCAAAACTAAAAGAACAGAAACTTAAAATGCATGCATACAAGGTTTATCCACTAACAGGCTTGGGCTGCGTCACCGCGTCGTGAACCTGTGACTGGGATGAGAGCGAGACGAAGGGGCGGGGGCACATGGATGAGCGAGCGAGAGACGATAGCGGCAGCATGGGCACGCAGCGCTCCCTACTAGTGGGGGTGGATTGGCGACTGGCGAGGGCCACGCGCCCACGTGTGATGGTGGCGGAGGAGTGGAGGTGGATTGGCGACTGGCGAGGGCCATGCGCCCGTGCGCGATGGTGGCCGCGGGGCGGCTGCAGCTAGGTTTATTGGTTTAGTGGGCTTTATATGCTCTAATGGGCCTATCCAGCTATGGGCTTGTGGGCTTGGCTTGCTGCTGGTGGGTTTACCTAGCTCGTTAAGGCTCGCGAGCCAGCTCAAGCCGGCTCGTTATGTCTAACGAGCAAAAAGGCTAGCTCGGCTCGTTAAGAAAATGAAACGAGCTGAGCCGAGCTTATCGCTACTCGAGCGAGCTAACGAGCCACGAGCTTTCGTCCACCCCTACCTGGAACTAAGTCCAATGTTGTAGCATGTATATGTATATGTTAAGTGTATGATTAGTATAGAAGTACACCCCATTTGTATCGTAGTTTCCTAATTTTATTTTCTATGACACATTATTGTAGAGGTGAATCTCCTCTATGTCCACTGCCTTATCAATTATTATCTTAACCCATGTTTACACTATGGTAAATTAATTATTGGTTGATAAATGAGACATAAACCATATCTTTATACCGCCGCCTTCCCTGTCGGATATAAAGACGATATCCTTGGGAATATCATGGGTGAAATGCAACAGCGGTATCCGTGCGCTTGCAAATTTATCTATGAACGTAAGAAATACCAACAGACAGCAGATCTGGTGGCAGGGATATGGTTTGGGGACAGTAGGAGGGGCAGATTGGTCGCCGGCTTCACCAAAAGCTAGGGTTTCCATATTTTGGAATTGTTTTTAAAAAAGTATTGCAGTCGGACATAAGGACATCTTAACTTGCCTCCCTACGATAATTGATTTTCACGGGCGGCCTACTTAGGAGGACTAGATGGAAAAAATAATTTTCGCATGTGGTTAGGATGCCCAAGTGCATAAATCCCAAATCTTCACAGACATCTTGGGCTAGGTAATTGTTCCTCTCGCCCGCAAAAATGCATTTTGGTCAACTACAAAAATATTATACCTAGTAGTACAATGTATTAGTTCTAATTTTATTAAATTCAAATCTATTGATTGTTTTATAAACATAGTCTTTATGTAAAAAATGGGTTAAGAGAAAGATGAAATTATTTTAGGATGGATGGACTACCTTTCTACTGCAATTAACAAGTTGATATATGAATCAAAGAGTCATCAAAGACAAAAATCCAAGCCAATGAATAGAAACGTAAGGTACACTACACAGTGAAGTTTTGCCGGAACCATGCAGTGAAAACAAGTCCAGCGTTAATGCCAGTGTACGGACTACGGAGTGATCTTGCCTGTGCGGCTGTGCCTGACAAGTACTCCCTCGTAAAAAAAAAAAAAAGGAAAAAAAAGCCCGTCTTATATGAAATTTTTTTATAATTAGTATTTTTATTGTTGTTAGATGATAAAACATGATTAATACTTTATGCGTGACTTATCTTTTTATTTTTTTTCATATTTTTTTTAAATAGGACGGACGGTCAAACATTAGACATGGAAACCAGAGTTTTTCTTTTTTTTTTTTTTTGGGACGGAGGGAGTACAGCTTCGGGCAAAAAATTGAATCAGCTGAGACAAGAAACGCAGAAAGCAATCAATGTGGTGCTATCACTTTATTAAAAGTCGCCATGCATGTGGCTAGGTTAACCGCACCTTCGAACTTTTACATCAGATAATTGTACATATATAGAGATTTTTGTATGGAAAATTCTACGTAAAATAGTTCTGAATGAAAACACGAGCATTGTCTGCTTCAGATTGTTGCCATCGATCCCTCTTAAACGTCAACTGTTGAAGCACTGTTCACAGACACGGCAGTGATATACACAAGTGCTAACAGACTATTTTCATTAAGAGAGTGACCATTCATAAAAGTAATATAAAATTTTTGAATTTCCTCCAATTTTATATTAACCGAGGAAACTACTTGAAATACACTTCCAGAATCGCTCTATTCTGGGCCCTCACAGGGATTTGCAAGCTGTTACCGCAAGAGTCAAGACATACGAAGGCAATATTTTATGCTTAAATCGATAATCTAATAGTTCCCGGCAATTCTATTTTCACTGAAGTTGTCGAATCTAATAATTCCTGGCAATTTATAACTGAGGGGCATTAAAAAAATAGAACTGTAGTTCAGTTAAACGAGATGGCCTGGCACAGTAACGCCTTTTTTTTCATGCTTAAAACACATATAAATCATCCATAAAAAATTAATTTAGATAGCACTTATATATTCTCAGAAGTTGATTTTTTTTTTCTTTTAAGTTCATCGTTCTCGTACTTGTTTCTATATTAAGGCCTCCTCAAGCGTAGAGAATACACAACATTTTGTGGCAACTGAATCAATTCCTTCGAAAATCTACAAAATTTCTGCATTGGAAAGGAGGTCTCGACGAGCAAAACCTCCTCAGAAAACATAGTAGCTTTTTTAAACTAATCAAGTTCTTCCAAGTAGAACTAAAATTATAAGGGGATTTTCACCCTCTTTATATATTTGTCTATATAAATGCAAATACCCTCTCTCTCCATTCCAAAATATAAGTCATTACTACCTACGTGTTTCACAATATAAAGCGTGCATGTGTGCAGGCAATTAATTAGCACCTCATATCCACTAAATTATTACTCTCTCATTCCCAAATTGATCATCATATAATAGAATTCAAAATTTCTCAAATTAATCATCATATAACTGCATGGGCACAAATTTCATCAGGATACAATTAATGCAGCATGAAAGAATGTGTGCATACTAAGGTGTAATTGACATGATGTTTTAATCGATGCATGTATTGTGTAAGAATGTGTGCATCATATCTTGATTTATGTGATTTAAATTATCCTTGGTATTGGTGCATAAACATATATGATGATCAATTTGGGAAGAAGGGAGTATTATTTAAATCCTTCACTATCAAAATCTCTAATTCTATTAGATACATGCATTGAATTTATTAAGATGATATAATCAAGAATTTGATTAATAGTTGTTTCTTGGTATTTGGTACAAAGGTATTTGTGTCTTATATTTTAGAGTAAATTTCACAAAACTACAGATTTAACTCAGTGTGTCACAAAACTATACATTTAACACCAAATTTATCACAAAACTACACATTTAAGATGAAGTGTCACAATTCTACATGTTTAGTAACTAAATTATCATAAAACTACAGGTTTAGAACCAATTTAATCACAAAGTAATAATGTTTGTAGTTCCACCATAACAATGGTGCTAGGGATTTAAACTCCAAAGTTGTAGTTTTGTGATAAGTTCAATATTCAATATGCATTTTTGTGATACTTAACCTAAAATCTGTAGTTTTGTGATAAATTTGGTGCTAAATGTGTAGTTTTGTGATACAACTCCTTAAATCTGTAGTTTTGTGATAATTTGGTCAAAATACCTGTAGTTTTGTGAAATTTACTCTATATTTTAAAATTGAGTGAGTACAATTTGAAACAAAATAAAAACTTCTAGTATTTGAATTTATCTCAAAGTACAAGAAATTTTAGTACTATTCATTACTACTTGTTCCCACCGTACTCCAAATTAATCACTCGTAGTAAGAGGCAGTAGACTATTTTCTACTCAACCTTAATCTCTGCTAAATAATACACTACGTACTACTCCCTCCATCCCTAAATAGACAACATCCCACCAAAATCCCTTATAAATGATGGAGAGAGTACTAAACAATAGAGAAATAGAAATAGTTATGTTTTGGAATGAAGGGATAGGCTATTATGTGTGTAACTTTTTGATGTGTCGTTAGAGATTCGAGGGTACTCTCTCAATCTTATTTTAAGTGCAGTTGTGGTTCTGTGTCAAATGTTTGACCGTCCATCTTATTTAAATTTTTTATGAAAAATTTTTAAAAAATAAGTCACATATAAAATATTATTCATGTTTATCATCTAATAACAATAAAAATATTAATCTTAAAAAAATTTAAATAAGATGGACGGTCAAATGTTGGACACGGAAACTCACAACTGCACTTAAAATTAGACGGAGAAAGTTGTAGAAAACAAACTAGTACTCCCTCCGTTCCATAATATAAGGTACAACTACTTTTCTTTGTATGTTCCATAATATAAGGCATGCATGCATGCATGCATATAATTAATTAGGACTTCTTTCCCATTAAATTATTACTTTTTAAAATCCTCCACCCTCAAAATCTCTAATTGTATTAGATGCATGCATTATATTTATTAGGATAATTCAAACTAGGAGATGATAATAATGGTTTCTTAGTCTTTGGGTTAAAGGTGGTTGTGTCTTATATTTTGTAACGGAGAGAGTACCATGGATAAACTTTAATGTCAATTTTCAAATTTTCTAAAAGAAATAAGTCAATTATAAAATTAAGTTTCATGCTCTTGCATGCTCTTGGAAGAGAATGCTTGAGCAAGCTACACGCGCAGGAAGATTTGGAATTCGGATCAAATTTCAAATGGAATCGACATTATTTTAACCAAATGGAATCAACATTATTTTAACCAAGAGGGTGTTTAGATCCTCAGGGGTGTGTTTGGATAATGGGAAATGAGGGGTGAGATTGGGATTGAGAAATGAACGAAAGTTTAGGATTAAATGGAAGATGGAGAATGAATGATTAGGATTTAAAGATGGATGGGAAATCATTTCCCTTTCCTATTTGCCAAACACTGCCCAGTGTAAAGTTTTGGCGTGTCACATTACATATACGGACACATATTTAAAGTATTAAACGTAGACTAATAACGTAAACTGCTAGACAAATTTATTAAGCCTAATTAATTTGTCATTAGTAAATGTTTACTGTACCACCACATTGTCAAATCATAAAACAATTAGGCTTAAAAGATTTATCTCGCAATTTACACGTAATATGTGTAATTAGTTATTTTTTCGTTTATATTTAATACTTCATGCATGTGTCCAAACATTTGATGTGACAAAATATTTAATGTGACAGGATAAAATATTTTCCCATCGGATCTAAACAGGCCCCAAATCTGTGAGACAGTATCACATATCCTAGCCATAACTACACCTAACACTTTATCACAACGTTCTGAGCCACACAGTGCAAGAAACCGAGCAAGAGACACACATCGATAGAGAGAGAGATGATTCCTTTGACCAAGAAAAGAGGTGGCTTGGGCACTTGGGCCATGGCACATCAAAAGGACAAAAGTTGCAAAGCTGACCAAGTTCCAAAGTTCAGCTCAGCTCCCCAACAACCCATGCAAAACCAACAACGGTATCTTCGTCTCTTCCTTTTCTCTCATGGGGGCTAGTAGAGCATGCAAGAACAACTTCTTTCCAGGATTGTACAAGTTGGTGAAGAGGAACAGAGGCAGCAAATGGTGAGAATCTTTGCAGCTACCACCAGTAGTAGCTTCAAGTTTTTGGATACTCCTCTCCCTACTTTCTGGCCAGCTATGTGCATCTAGCATCTGCAGGGTTCAGTAAATGATGATACTCCTGGTAGCGCGTGCACCTTCTCAGCTTTCCTTCTGCTACTACTGCACGGCTACTACCCGTAGCCTTTTTGGTCTTTGTGAACACTGTATTTTCAATCCCCTGGGTCTTCTCTGGCCAAGAAAATAAATGTAGGGTTTGTTGGGTTGATGCCGAACAATCCTTCCCAAAATTTTGGCTAGGGCAACGTGATGGCTAATTGTTTATAGTACTATACCTCCGTTTTTAATACTAGATAATATCGTTGACTTTTTATTCACATTCCTAACCACTCATCTTATTCAAAAAAAAATTTATGTAATTATAATTTTTTTGTGAGTTATTTTATCACTCAAAGTACTTTAAATATGATTTATATCTTATATATTTATATAAAATTTTAAATAAGATAAATGATCAAACATATATTTACAAAATCAAACGATTATCTATTAAAAAACAGAGGAAGCAGTACTATTGCTATAGTACTTGCAATAGGTTGGTTTCGTTTCTATCAAAAATAAAAATAAACATAAAATTAGGACACAAAAAATAATAAAATATTAACACACGATTAATTAAGTTCTAATTATTACAAACTTAAAAAATATTTTATTTGATATTTTAAAGCAACTTATATGTAGAGAAAGTTTTCACACAATACGTTATTTAGTTGTTTGAAAAGTATGATAATGAAACCGAGATAAATCTATATTTCTAGGGCTTCTTTGTGAGATAGAATTTTAGAAATATAGAAAACAGAAAATATAGGATTAAAATATTCATAGCTACGGAAATCTAAAACAAAAGATTTTGAAACATAATATGTTTGAATGGCTCGCATGAATTTTGATGGATTTGAGAAAAGAGAGAGAAGTTGCATTGGACTGCTCAAAGGCAAAATAAAAGGAGATTTGACCTCATGTGCTATTTTCCTCTGGAATGTACGCATATAAATGAATTTCAGAGGAATTAGCGCTGAGTTTAGATCCAAAATTTGGATCCAAACTTCAGTCCTTTTCCATCCATCAACCTGTTATACACACACAACTTTTCAGTCACATCATCTCCAATTTCTACCAAAATCCAAACTTTGGATCCACTAAACACAGCCTTAATATGTTCCAATCCTTTTGTTCCAAACAGGTAAAAAAAAATGGAACGGTATCCTCTAAAATTCATATGAATTTCATGTCCTAAACAACACACTCCCTCCCAAACCTACTAATTAAATACTACTTTAATCCCAAAAAAGAATCCTGACAACAGACCTCGAAAAAACTATGAATTCATATGCAGGAATTTTATTTTGGGACAAATGGTGTAGGTGCCATACAAATACAAAATACATTATTTATATTTTTAAATCATGAAACCACCATTAAAACCAAATTGATTGGTTGTGGTGATCGGATGGTTTTAATAGTTGAGGGATATAAACATATCTGATTTTCTAGTTGATTTCAGACAAACCTAACAGTTCAGGTCGAATATGGACTTTTTTCTAATCTGAAATGCCCAACTTATTTCACAGCCAAAAATTTTTGGTAATATACTACTATCTCCTTCCTAAAATATACTCCTTCTGGTTCCATAATTCTTAATATTTAGGACAATGACACAATCTCCAAAATATAAGTTTGGCTATGTTTTTTCTATTATAATATATACTATAAACAAAAATATTTTTACTTTTATTATAGTAGTTTATACGTCAAATCTATAGATGTTATGTTGTTTTTATGCTTTCAAACTAAATATTTCTAAAGTTATTTATAATCAAAGTTATACAAGTTTGACCAAAACTTATCCAAAAGGTCAAGAATTATATAACCGGAGTACTGCTTTTGGGTGTACTGGACTACTGGTTCTATGTGCATAGAAGTAACTGTATATCCTGAAGCACAGTAGTACTTCAGTCTACAATGAAGTCCCAAACCAAACAGCCAGTAGCCAACAAAGCAACTCGGTCAAAAACTTTTGCATCAAACTAAACATGCATAACCTCGACATAATTTTGGTATACCAATATTTAAGGTTCATATCTGCTATTATAAACCAAACCTGCCCGTAATACAGGTTTCTTTGGGCAAGCACACAGCAGTCACATGTGGACTGTTAATACCTCAAAACCAGGTAAAAAGAACATGAGTGGAATAGTTTAGACATGTTTTATATACCTCCCAAAGATTAATTGATAAAAGTTATGAAGAAGACAATTGTTTGGCTTTGAAATAGCATGTCTGAATACCACTAGGTGCAGTTTAAAAGAGCATACGTGAAATAATCCAAGAAACTTCTATTAGGACAAGTCAAGCAGTTATTGATCCAGACCAACGTAACCTAGGCTGTGTTTAGTTCAGCGCAAAGTTTGGATTTTGGTTGAAATTGAAGATAATGTGACTGAAAAGTTGTGTGTGTATGACAGGTTGATGTGATAGAAAAGGACTGAAGTTTTGAGGCAAACTTTGGATCTAAACACAGCCCTAATTCAACAATTTGACCAGAAACGCCATCTTACTCGTTAACTCCAAACTAGCAGTCCAATATTAATGCAAGACAAATTCACAGGCTTATATGGGGCCTATTTGGGGAAGCTTAAAATTCTAAGAAGCAGCTGGTTAGTAGCCAGTTTCTGAGAATTTGGAAAAACTAGGTTTTCCAGCTTCTGACTTCTAGTTCATTTTCTGGATTCTACAACTACAGCTTCTTATAATCTAGACTGTTTGGGAAACTTCTGATTCTGGAAGAAGCTACAGCAACTAAAAGCTCCCCAAACAAGGCCATGGTCCCTCATGTCTTACCACGCTTATTAGCCTGATGATTCAATCATACACTCAAGGTTTCCAAAATGACAACTTTGGCATGCATTTAAGCTGAACTTACTGATGGCACACAATTAATCATCAAACAAGAAAGCCACATCAAGAACTAGAACTACAGTATCCCCTCCTTTGATTTTGAATGATTCTACTCCCACAAGTTGGCCATTCAAGTTTAGTACTAAACTCAAGATTTTTCACACAAACTTTCTAAGATTTTTCACATAAGTAGTTCAGAGGTAAACACTGGCAATTTCACTGTGGCTGAAATTAGGTCCTGTTTAGATGGGACTAAAACTTTTAAGTCCCTATCACATCGGATGTTTGAATATTAATTATAAATATTAAACGTAGACTATTAATAAAACCCATCCATAATCTTGGACTAATTCGCGAGACGAATCTATTGAGCCTAACTAATCCATGATTAGCCTATGTGATGCTACAGTAAACATTCTCTAATTATAGATTAATTAGGTTTAAAAAATTTGTCTCGTGAATTAGCTTTCATTTATGTAATTAGTTTTGTAAGTAGTCTATATTTAATACTCTAAATTAGTGTCTAAAGACAGGGACTAAAGTTAAGTCCCTGGATCCAAACACAAGCTAAACTTCAGGAAGAGGTAAACACTGTGGCAATTGCATAGGAGAACATCACAATACAAACAGTGGGCCTCTAGGGGGACTGAACCTGCATTCCACACCCACAGACAAAACAAAGTAGGAATAGGGACAGAAGGCCTTATGGCGTCCTGTCCTGCCGAAGTAAGGCTGTGTTTGGATCCAAACTTCAGTATTTTTTTATCATATCAATCTATCATATACACATAATTTTTCAGTCACATTATCTCTAATTTTAACCAAAATCCAAACTTTGGATCCAACTAAACACAACTAAACACAGCCTCAGCATAGTACCCCTCTAGTATTACACGGCTGTGTTTAGTTCAGCGCAAAGTTTGGATTTTGGTTGAAATTGGATATGATGTGACTGAAAAGTTGCGTGTGTATGACAGGTTGGTGTGATTAAAAAGGACTGAAGTTTGGATCTAAACTTTGGATCTAAACACAGCCTTTCTTCTCTGCATGAAGAAAGCAAGAGGAGAAAAAGAGAACCCAAAAAAAAAAAAACAACATTCCTAACGCATCCAAAGGGCCCCCAAGCTAGGGTTTGAAATGTTTACAGCTCTGGTCAGTGGTGGTCACTCTACTCTCCACTGGCTCAAAGAAAAGACAAAATTGACCAAAAGCAGGTGATTGCCAATGTGTGGAAATGACACGAAAAAGAAGGCTGGAAGACAGCTCTCCTTGGAGTACAGTTCGTGTGAGACGAATCACTAGTTTGCAGGTTTTTTACCGTGGTGCCAGGAAGCAGGACAAGTGCAAATGTACAACGGTGAAAAAGGTGTAAAAACTGGTAGTAGCAGTCAAGAAAGAGTGGAGTTGTAGTGAAAAGCAATAACAAGCATCATTCCAAGGGAAAGTTTTTAAGTAAAAGGTCATGACAAGCATCATTCTTGATCAAAAGTCTACAGGATGAACCACTAAACACCGGGGTCCTACTAACCTGCCTTACCGGGATCTTGTTCAGTTCCTTGCACTAATTGACTGACCTCCCTCCATCTCCAGCCAAAAAAAATTCTGCCTCCCAATGTTGATTCTATTAGTACTTCTGCAATGCAAGAGATTCTTCCACATCTCCAATCAAGAATGCATGCGCCTCGATTAAGTTGTAATCTTGCAAGGTGTATAGCCTTCAACAACAAAAAAAATGAATGCATTGTCACAAATGATGAGATTGAAATGAAATCCATCATTCCTCACTCAGCTTCGTCTTCTTGAGTGAATCTTTGTGAGGATTTAGAATGCATGGCGTTGTTGGGGGAGAGCTTGATTTGAGGTGTTTGGATCAGAATGGCGGCGGCCTGATGCTGCCGCTCCAGCTACGAAGTTGTCTCCTGGTCGGGAAGCTGCTGCTGCTGCTGCTGGTAGGATCCCACATGGCTCCAAGATACATGCCGAGACCACCGCCGCCCCCGCCGTCGCCGGCGTCACCTCGGAGGACTGCGAGGCGGTGGGCTGCTGCTGCGGTGGTGGTGGGCCGGTTGGCTGCGCCGCCTCGCCGGGAGGGGTGGCGGCGGCGGCCTCCGCCTCCGGATCCTCCCCCTCGAGTGGCAGACGCTCGTAGACGGCATTGGCGAACGAGGCGGCCATGAGGAAGACTGGCCCCGCGGCGATGAGCTGGCCGGCCACGCTCCCGCCGACCACCTGGCCCTGCCCGCCGGAGAGGAAGACGGTGAGGCCGCTGGCGCTGGGCGGCGCGGGCGGCGGGAGGACGGTGCCCGTGAGGGACAGGATCTCGAACTGACCGGCCATGGTGCCGACCAGGCTGCCGGGGGCGACGCGCCGGGCTGGCGGAGCGCGACGTTGGCGACGGCGCCGCCCCGCTGAGCACGGAGACGCCGCGGCCGCGGCGGCGCGCGAACTCGCAGACGCACTCGACGATGTCGGTGCCCGCGGCGACCTCGAGGACGTGGGAGTGGAGCGCGTTGGGGCTGTCCCGCGTCACGATGATGGGCGGCTTGGGCTTGTTCTTGAGCCCCAGGGCCTCCCGCGGGGGCGCCGCATCGGGCCGCCAGAACCGCTGCCGCCGCCGCCCCGCCGCTGTCCTCCGCGGCACCATGGCCGACGACGTCGGGTGGTCCGATCCTAGGTCTGCGTCAGCGCGCGGGCTCTCATCGGGCGACAGCATGGACCGCTCTGCCTTGACGTCACCTGCCGGGGACAGCGGCTGGTGCTGCTGCGCGCGGAGCATGTGTAGGTAGTGCGCCGCCACGCCGCCGCCGCCGCCGCCGCCGGTGGGATCCATCCCGGCCATGGCGCCCTCATCGCGCGCGCTCCCACCACTTGCTGCCGCCAGCTTCTCGATCCTCGATCCCACCCCTCACCTCACCTCACCTGCAGAGAAAATCAACAACCAAAAAAAAGAAGAAAAAAAGAATGATTCGCGAGCTTGGTACTCGATCGAATTCAATCTACTCCCCCGCGTAGGTAGCACTGTAGCAGCACTACTACTACTGTTCTTACCCACCCCGGTCGGAGCGAAGCTTCTCGTCTTCTTCCTCTTTGACGTCTCGGGCGGGCCAGTGTCCAGGGGAAGGAGGAGGCGGCGCGGCGGCGCAAATAGTCGATCGATCTCGTTGGCCGGGGGGCGGGGCGGGGGCGCGGCGCCGCTCAAGGAAAGGTAGTAGTGGCGAGTGGGAGGTGGAGGAGAGAGGGGGGAGGGGGCAAAAAAGGTTGTAGCTAGGGTCGGTGCAAGTGAGGGGGGAATCTAATGGGAGGATTTGACCGCAAATGGGAAGAAAATGGGCAACGGGACGAAAACGCGCTCCCGATACCGATACGGGGGATTTTCGCAGTTTTTGGTAGCGGTCGAGGTGGTACGGATATTTTTTTTTCTTTAACCCATTTCATCGACAGATTGAGAATTTTTCGTGATGCGTAGGTCCGGTTTTTTCTCATTAAAATGCAGTTTTTAGCTCAGTTCTCGTTAGCTTATTTTTCAAATCGCTAAACGGTATATATATATATACACACACACATAAGTTTCTTGAAAATATTAAATAAATATTTTTTTCAAGTTTGTACTAATTAATACTTATTCGCTGACTTCATCGTAATCTAATCCCAAACATCATCATAGTGCATAACGCGTACACATACATCTACCCTATAAACACTTTCGAGATATCGGGACTGATATCTTTAAATTTACAAAGCCACTATAAAAGTTTCCCAATGAATAGGTGCACAATCTACCACTCATAGAATATTTAGCCATAAAATAAAGTGATATGACCATGAGTAATATGGATACAACTGTTGCACACGACACATGTCAATTAATTGGAAGACATAGAGATCAAGCCGTATAAGTTGGAATCCAATTCGGCCATCAACAGCAGCTCTAACTTCAAATGACCACCAAATATGCATACGAGTTCCGTTATGGGTCCATGAGTACTCGATGGAAAGCTCTTGGAGTCCTATTTCTATGGATCCAGTTTAATCTCCAAATTCCATCTCAATCGTTCTCGATTGAAGAAAAAGATGTTACGCACATTGTCATGTGTTTTTGGGCTTGTAACTTCTTTTGGGACCCCGGCTCAAGCGGGACCCATGTGTGGTGTGTCCCAATCTGGTGAGCACGACCCTTGGAACCCCTAGTCATTCTCCCATCTTAAATAATTAGGTGTCCTTATAGGGTTTCTAGGGTTTGTTTAGATTAAATTTAGCCATTGCTACTTTTCTGGTAAAGCGTCGTGATCGGTTAGATCATCGTTTTCTCGTTACGGAGCCCCAACTTGTCATTTGTATTTAATTCCTATTTGCAATATCAAATTATTTTTATCTTGTTCTTGCTTGTATCTTCAATTTTCTTGCAAGAATAAGGTGGATCTTCACCGGCAAGATCAACAATGCATGGATAGTGGTATCAATCACTAAAGTGTAATACAACAACGTCTTGTACGTTGTAGTCGGGTCGTCAGCGTTTCTCCCAAATCGTAATTATTATTATATCATCGAAAGATCGGCCAATCAGAGTTGTTAGCGTATCGAGTAAAGCTTAGGGCTTTATCAGCTAATATGAGAGCTTCCGTTACTTGGTGAGTTTTTATTTACCCATAAAGAAAAGGTAGCCAATAAAGATTTACCTAGCCATCTTTGTGCCGCTACATTTTCTTTTCAGTTTTTCCTTTATTGAGTTTTGCGTTGCATCGTTGTGTTGTGTTATTGGTCTTAACATGTAGCACGTTTAGATTTTCGAGTTCTGGCCATAGTTAGTACCATTGTCGTCGCCATCTCTTGTCTTTGTTGTCGTTGGGACCTTCGAAAACATAATCATCTCGCCGCTAGTGTTTCTATTTTTTTAGTTTTCAGAATTTTTTGTCGATTGGTTTTTGGAATTGATCTAGGGATTGCTTAGACTTAGACTATTACCAGATCAATTTTTAGAACTAGTGAAGTTTGGTTCAGAAAGAAATAGTAGATGGATATCGTGGAAATCAGTTCCCTTTTTTATCTCATGGATATCGGTGGTGTTTGGATCCAGGGACTAACTTTAGTCCCTGTCATATCGGATGTTTAGACACTAATTTGGAGTATTAAATATAGACAATAATAAATTAATTGCATAAATGAGAGCTAATTCGCGAGACGAATTTTTTAAACCTAATTAATCCATAATTAGCACAGGTTTACTATACATCACATAGGCTAATTATGGATTAATTCGGCTTAATAGATTCGTCTCGCGAATTAGTTCAAGGCTATGAAATGGATTTGTAATTAGTCTATTGTTAAGACTCCAAATTAGCGTCCAAACATCCAAACAGGGTCCCAGTCTGGACTCCTGGCCGTTTCCTTCAACTCCAAATTTGCCTCCTTTATCATATCGTAACTTGCTAAACACCTTGATAAAAAAAATTGTGTCGAATACAAAATGCATTTACATAAATGGAACTGGCGTAACTTCAACACTCGATTTTTGTTTAATTTTAATTTAGGGTTTTCACTTTTACATTTGAGTCCATGTATTTTATATTTACATTTAAATCCCTACAATTATACATTGAGGTCCTTAAGTTGGTTTTTGCTTGAAAAAATTAAGAAAGAGAGAGAAAAGACATAAAGGTGCTTAAAAAAGAAAAAAAAGAAAAGTTGTACCTAGAAAAAGAAAGAAAAGAAAAGAAAGAAAGAAAGAAAGAAAGAGAAGAGAAGAGAAAAGCAGTCGTAATCTTTGAGTTTGCTTTCATATATCAGAGTTGTGATTGAGTTGTATCTAGTATTATCTCTAGGGCCGCTGGGGGTCAGGCCGTGCGGCCGCGCGCGGCCCTATATACACATATAGTATATATACTACATACTGTACAATTTAGTCTATGGGTCATGGGTCTATATTAAGTTTGACAGCTAAATAGCTCAATATAGAAAATGAATTTTAGTCCATCGTCAGGCCTGCTTTAGCAAAGCCGAAGCGATCTTCATCTGACTCCCGTCGCTTCGCCTCGATCACATCACGCCACTCGCGTCGTGCCGCCTCGATCACGTCACGTCGCTCGCTGCTCTCACTCTCGGCGACTTCTCGACTTCTCGGCGTCTCGCAAACGGAAACAGCAAGTCGGCAAATCATGGCTCGCCAGTAGCCATGCTCGTGTTGATCGTCCGCCGATCGCTTTCGATCTGCTCGCTACTGCTATTTATTTCTCTTTGAAATTTTAAAATGTATATATAGATAATTTTATCACATCGAATATTAAATGTTGTGTGTGTGTTGTGTTGTGTGTGTATGTGTGTGGTGTGTGTGTGTGTGTGTGTGTGTTGTGTGTGTGTATATATAATTTTTATTATATATTTATATCAGAGAGAGAGAGGGGGGCCTCCATATAAGTTTTTGCCCTGGGGCCCAAAAACCCAGACGAGCCCTGATTATCTCGTGGTATCGCTTGTATCTAGGCTCGCGTCTATAGTACATTTTAGCTTAGGACCAACACGGTACTGACTTTGAGCGATTATTCAACTTTGTATTATCTGATTTTACATTTTCTATTCTTTGTTAGATCGGTAAGTCTACCTAGAGCTCCACAGATTTGATTACAACCGTACAGAAAGTGTTTGCCAAGGTATTAAACATCCGACCTCTATTAGGGTGCTTGTTTGAATCGGCGTACGTTACCATTCAGCTTGTATTGGTAAGAACTTGTAAAAGCTTGGTTAAAAACATGATTATGTGTGACATTTGAGCCTACATTACCTAGTAGTTGATAGTAGTGTGCTTATTTTTCTACTTTTCTTGTTTTCTACTAACAATGACAGGGATACGCAAGAGATAGCCTTACTCAACATCGACATCTTTGTCGAGACATGAGAAGTGATCAACATGATGCTAATGAGGTACATGATGATTTTTTATCTAAGATCAGGTTTGCTTACCTTATTCTAAGGGAAATTATGGTCATCATGATTACACTAAATGGGAGCTAATGGTTGATAGAGAATTTAAAACGCAGTTTGTTATAGTTACAGATGATTTATGTGTACCTCTAGTGTTCTAAATAAAAATGCTTCTTTTCATTGGAAACATACTTATAGGCATAACAAAATACTTCAATTTTGGAAAGACATGAAACAATATTTGAGAGATGTTTATATTCCTATGTATTATGCCGATATTCTGCTCAACAAACTAAAAGGTTTAAAATAAGATACCAAAACTGTTACTTCATACTATCACGATATGCATGCTTGTTTATTACGTGTGGTTTAGATGTATGTGAGAAGCTACAAAGTTGAAGTTTTTACGTGGGCTTAACAAAGAAATTCAGGACATGCTTACTTGTCAAAGTTATCGATCTCCTTTCAATTGTTACAACTTGCTTCAGTGCTGAAAGTTAAATAGAGAATGATATGAAAAAGCAACACACTATGTTTTACCTCTTTTCTATTACCATTTGTAGGAAGTGCATAATCACAAAAAGGAGAGAGATATGAATGAGCCGCCATTTCCATTGTTCACGCTCAAGTTCGTTGCAACTCCATCATTTGAATAGAGCATCAAAGGTAAGCTAAATGGGCTGAAATTAATCAAGGCGAGTGTGCTGTTAATGAATTAAATCTGTCCACTTTTGTGCTAAAGTATAGCAACCATTAGTGGAACCAATTGTTGAGATTCCTTTGTCACAAGTTAATTTGTTTGCTATTCTTTGTGATAAATAAGAGATGTGTGATAATACTTCACTTATATCATTGCCACAACTAGTAAATGAACAGCTACTTTTAGTGCTAGTTCTTTATGTGCTGATTTTAAACATGTTGTTCATATTACTAATGAAGTTGAGGAACATGAATTGTTATCTTCTTTAAGTACTTTGGGTTTTGTTTTCATTAATGACTTTTGTAAGCTCGATAATTTGATAGAGAAATTATTTGATGTCTGATTTGCCATGTCCAACTAATACTCCCTCCATTCCAAAATATAAGGCACAACCACTTTAACCAAAGACCAAGAAATAGTTATTATCATCTTGTAGTTTGGATTATCCTAATAAATGTAATGCATGCATCCAATAGAGTTAGAGAATGTGAGAGTGAAGGATTTTAAAAAGTAGTAATTTATGGAGAATATGTCATAGTTAATGACATGCATGCATGCATGCCTTATATTATGGAACATCTAAAAAAGTGGTTGTGCCTTATATTATGGAATGGAGGGAGTACTATATTTCATATCTTTGGCACATATATAATGATAGAGGAATATATTTGGTGCATAAAGTTTACATATGTTTAGCTTAGAACCTTCGGTATATGTAGATAAAATTAGTGATAGTCATATTATTGTTAATCATATTCTCTCGAGTTGTCTTGTCATGATTTAAAGAAACATGTTGGCTCTGAACAAGGAAAGCACCAGATTGCTCAATGTTACTACCATACACCTTGACAAAAGTATCATGCGATTACTTGGCTTATGAAGAGGGGAGGAAGATGAGTTGATAAAGGAGCTTACACATGCAATGCCTACATTGTTTGTTGTGCTATCTCATAATCAGGTACATTTGTTTCAATGAAGGCTAAAATTATTTGCTAAAGAACTAATGATATTGCATGGCAAAAGTTTTTTGCGTTTGTTTTCATGTACACAATTCTATGGTCAAGGTCATGCAATACGCAAAGATTGCTATATGGAAAAACCGATGAAGTATTTTCCATGAAGAAGGGAGGATAACTGTGACCATTATTACTATGGATACAACTGTTGCTCACATCACGTGTCATTGGAAGAAATCGAGATCAAGCTGTACAAGTTCTAGAATCCAATTCGCCCACCGACAACAACTCTAACTTCAAATGGCCACCAAAATTACATACGAGCTCTATTCTGGGCCTATGAGTACCAGATGGAAATCTCTTAAAGTCCCCTTTCGATGGATACAGACTCATCTTCAAATTTCATTTCAGTTCGTCATCAATTGAAGAAACAAGATGTTGCACCACCTGTCATGAGCGTTCGGGCTTGTAACTTTGTTTAGGACCCTGGTCCAAGTGGAGCCCATGTGGGATGCGCCCCAACCTAGTGGAGTGTGTGACCTTAGAGACCCATGGTCATCCTCCCAATAGCTAGGTACCCCTTTAGGGTTTCTCGGGTCTTGTTACGGTTAAAATTTAGCGATTGCTACTATTTCGGGTAAAGCAGTGACCGGTTAGATCACCGTTTTCTCGTTACGGAATCCCAACTTATCATTTGCATTCAATTCCTATTTGCAATATCATATTGCTTTTATCTTGTTCTTACTTGGTTCCTCGATTTGCTTGCAGGAATGTGGTTGATCCGCACCACCAATATTAACAACCCATGGAGAGGTGTATCGATCGCTAAAATACAACACAACAACGTCTTGTATGGTTGTAGTCAGATCGTCAATGTTTCTCCTAAATCATAGTTATCATTAATTCACCGAAAGATCAGGCAAATCAGAGCTATGAGCGTATCGAGTTGAGCTAAGAGCTTTATCAAAAAGTAATCATGAACCAAATCTAAGATTAACTGGTCCAATAGGTTTCACCACTAGCAACATAACCAGCGGGGTGAGACGCTTTTATTTATAAGTTCCTATAGGAAAAAAATATAAAGAGAGATACATATGGAAATTTCTTGTGGATGCAAATATTATTCTATCTTTTCAATCGATTTTGTTAAAAAGTCATCGCCACAATTTCTATAATTACCTGTTCAATTGACTACAAGCATCACCCTATAAAATATATTGATTTATCTTTGTACATGAAACTTAAAATAAAAAATAAAAAGTGTATTGAGGACGGGTTACCGAAAATACTACTTCCGTCTAAAAATATAAAAACTTCTACTGTAAATTTTCTTCAAAATATAAGAATTTCTAACATTTATTATTTTCTCGAAGCGATTACAACATGGGTGGATTTTCCTTAGCTAGTTTTTTCCGAGAGCCCCCCCTCCTCGACGATCTTGGGCTCTCACCTTGTAGTCATGGGGAACACGGTCTATCACTGGTAAGCTCCAATAATAGTGGTTAGGTATTGGAGGTGTCGTTGTTAGTAGCTGATAGACGAGCCTGGTCATCGAGCTCTAGTGGGCCTCCCACGGCGCCACGCTGTAACTGAGAGAAAAAATTGGAAATATACTTTTTTTTTTCCCTTGGTTTAGCAGGAATATACTCGTTCTAAAAGGGTCGGCAAAAGTATGCCATGCATCATCGCACTGCAAACATATGAACTCGCGGTGAGGAAGCGATAACTTGTTACTTCGTCGTCCACGCACGGCGAGATCGCTCTGCTGATGTGCAAACTTGCATGGCTAGCTTAGCTTAATTTTTGTGTACTACGTGCTAATCAACCAGCTAATCCTCACCAAAAAAAAATTCCAAAATTTGTTGAAGCAAGATTTCCTCTCGATCACAAACATGTTCCAAGGTTTGGTCAAGCAAGAGCAAGAAGCTAGCAATGGTGCCGTGTCACTCACAACCACACCCCCCACCATCATGGCGTACGGCACGACGAGCTCGGCGAACCGGCGGAGCTCCCTTAAAGCATCCATGGAGAACCAAGAAATCGCAGAGATTGTAGCAGTTGTTGCGTGCGAGCAGGGTGTGTTTCGATCGATGCGTATTGCGTCGTACGAGCAAGCTGAAGCTGGTGACGTTGGCGAGCGAGGCGCCGGCAGAGCTGGACCGAGTTCCGCCGGAGGAAGCTGGCCCGGCGAGACGCAGCAGCCTCTCCGTCTCCGCCGCCGCCGCCGTGGCTCCGTCCTCTCCGTCTCCGCCGCGTCGCCTCCTCCATGTCGATCTTGGGCCTGATGTTTGCGGCCCAATCCCAGTGGATTAGCCCGACTTGGATTGAAAACCCAGCCCACATTCGGTTAAGCCTGGAATGGGTTGAATCCAGGCCTACCACGGCCCAGGAAAAAGAATAACATCTACGCTGTTGCGGCGATTGCAGAGACGACGGCGACGGAACGCTCTCTCCTCCGGCTGTCGCGCCTCCCTCCAGTCCAGGGGCACGGCCCGACGACAGAAGCGGGATGGCGTATGCGAAGGTACCGGTTGAGGATACCGGTTGCTCATGCTCTGATGAATGGCTTGGTAGATCAAGGTATGGCGTTTCTCAAAGAGATGAACACAATACACCGTATTTCCCCTCAAGTGGAGCACTGCGCGTGCATAGTGCACCTCCTCCCCTAGTTTATCTGTAACATGGAGATCGAGCCAAACAGTCTAGAGTACTGTTCAACAGTACGGTAGTATTTACTACTAAAAACCGCAGCGATCAATCTCATCCATCCATGTTTAATCTAACGGCTGAAAATGGCTAATGGTACAAAGTACTGTAGCTCTATGCCATTCTAGTCTCGATGGTAGAGGATACGTTCCCACAGACCGAGTAGTCCATTTATTTATTTGTTATCCTATCATTGTTAATCAAAGTCTGAAAGTGATTTAGTTCTATTGCTGTTAATCAGAATTTGAGAGTGATGATTTAGTTATAATTAGATCATATGATACAATTAAAGCTTGTTATAACGTATGGATATTTCACTACTACTTTCATCCGTAATATATGACGCGCATGTATTTTAATATTTAACTTGTAAAATATTTGACCAACATTAGCATAATACTTAGTATGAATTAAATTTTGTTGTTGAAAATAATATATCATTGAATTGATATTTGAATTTAGTTTCATGTAGTTATAATTTTGTTGCAACAATCTTTATAATATTTAAGAAATTATAAGTCAAAAATTTAAATATTTGAAGAACGTGTCTTATATTATGCGATGAAGAGAGTAGTATTTATAAAACTTGTTCGAAACATAATCATATGGAATTTTTGTCATGATAAATTTCTTAATATTTTTTTAGGGGAAGGTCGGTTTTTAATCTATTAATCCATTAGATCATCTGCATGCGTTCTACTCACCAAGGTCCTTTTGAGAACGAAAGAGTATCTCATCGCACGCAGTCCCCACCAAAAAAAACACATGGTTTTGTGTACGAAATGCGATCTTATTACAAAGATTAAAGGCTGCATTTTTCGTTCTACATCCATCTCACGATCCTCCAATCCAAAGTTGCATTTTGATATTCACAGTGTATATTTACACATGCATTCACTCATCGAAAGTTCGAAACAAGGAAATACTCCCTCCATCCCAAAATGTTTGACGCCGTTGACTTTTTTAAAAATGTTTGACCGTTCGTCTTATTCAAAAAATTTAAGTAATTATTATTTGTTTGACCGTTCGTCTTATTCAAAAAATTTAAGTAATTATTATTTCCTTTTCTATCATTTGATTTATTGTTAAATATACTTTTATGTATACATATAGTTTTACATATTTCACAAAAGTTTTTAAATAAGACGAACGGTCAAACATGTGTAAAAAAGTCAACGGTGTCCCACGTTTAGGGAAGGAGGGAGTAAAATTTATGAGAAAGGTCATCTTTTATAAGGCTTTATGAGCGGCCTGCAGTGACAATTTTTACATAAGCGGTGCTGTACGAACCACATGCCTTAGCTACAGACTGCAGATTCTGAAGATGACCATACTGCGACCTGAGTGCGAACTGCTACTAGATTACTGGTTACTCCTACAGTAGAGCCATGTTATTCCTGAAGCCTAACCTGAGTTTAGTGCTGGAATTATATCATAGGACTCTTAGATGGAGGCCAGGATATCCAGTTTCTGTCTTGTATTTGTCGAAAAGATCTTGCAAGGCCACAGTAAATTGTTCATGGACTTCATTTATCTGTCCACAATAACAAACATGCTTTCAGTAAAAAAACAAACATGCTTTAGCTAATTTGAATATTTGCCTTTTAAGCAGTGATAAAACTGGTTCATGCTATTGTGCTAAACCAATACTCCAAACTAATTAATTTTATTTATAGAAGAGAAAGCTCATGTGGCACATGAGGTAGACTGAACAGGGGCACCCTAGTTTTTCCCAAATTATTTTCCAACAGATCTACAGAATAGTTTAGATCAGAAGGCATTTTTCACCTCATCAATGGTAGGCTGAGAATTTTTCTCAACCTCAATGGGTCTGCCAACAACTACATGCATGGGCGTTGGGAAAGGGATTGGTGTCCTGCATTTGAATACGCCAGTAGGCCAAGTAGAATTATTAACGTAAGATAATAATATAACAAAAGGTGAACGCATATGTAGATATGGAACTTATCAGGTCAAACAGGAAACAAGACGGTTTACCCGTATCTTCCCCAAAAGACAATGGGAGTAAATTTAATTGCTCTAGCAATTTTCACAAACAATTTGCCCTTCGGTCTCCACCACTTGTACGCGTAGCTCTAGCAAGAAGTTTGATAATCAGAAATAGGAATTTCCACATATGCATTTACTGATAGGGAATCAATGATGTAATAATAATACTATATATGAACTTGTGAGAAAGCAGTAATGCTATTTCATTGCATCTGGAGTTTCAAGACTAGCATAACTAAATTCCCTTGTTTCTTCTGTAAACTTCATAAAGAAATAACAGATCCAAAATTATGGACCAGACTAATGCCGCTACCTGTCCGAAACAGAAAACGGGAACTAAAGGGCAGCCAGACTGCATAGCTATCTTGACAAACCCTTTCCTTGATTTCAAAAAGGCAACCTGTAAAAGACAAAGACAGTGAACCTTTTGTAATTCTGTAAAGGATTTGCCTGAAAAAAAATTAGATTAGGAACTATAGCAAACATATATCAATAATATAGGAAAAAGAAATCATCGACAGAATGAATGCAAAGGCAAACCTCTGAATCATGATCCATATGAAGAATCTCTTGGACACCTCCAGGCACTATGATACAGCTATAACCAGCTCCGAGATATGACTGAAAATTCTTCCTCGTTGCAGGAATTAGTCCTAACCACGTCCATATTTGCCTCAGGAACGGTGTGTAGAACACCTTAAAAAATGCACCACAAACTAATCAGGAACACAGGGGCCACCAAATGTGTGGTGAATTCAGTTAACCTGTTGCATTGTGCTTCCTGGCAATTCCAGGGCCTTACCGCGCTGCTCGCGAGGACCTTAATTTTGGGTAGAGGCATGAACCCGACAAGATCAGCGAGCGCCGCGACTCCGATGGGCAGCACAGAATGTGGCTCAAAGCCGAACACTGCAGATACAGTACACCAACATCAGCACACCACAAACTGCATAACAGATTATCTGCTATCTGTTCCTCCCCCTCTTTCCCCTTTTGACATCATCATAAACAAAAAGGGGAAGAGTGAGATCGAAAGCTAGAGCCACAACTAACTAACTGGAGGAATTGATGACGATATATTAGCATCCACAAATAGAATCATCAAATTTGGGGCTCACCATATGCCCTGTTGGGATCGAAGCACTTGTAGTCCTCCACATGCAGACTAATCGGGAAGTAGCCCATCGCGTACCTGCATATGAACCTGCAGCACGGCACATGCTCCCGGTCAGTCCAGCATCCAAGAAAAAGATGAGAGAAATTTTCAGCAATTGGAGGGGAAGGAGGCGACGTTCCTGGCGATCTTGCGGCCCAATTTGTCCTTGTCGTTGAGGGGGATGAGCATGAAGAGGAGCTGGAACGCCACAACCCTGCACCAAGAAAACGCGGATTCAGAGAAAAGCAGAGGAAAGGCGGCGAGCTTTTAACGAATCGAAAGAAAAAGGCGGAGAGGGGAGGGGGGCGGACATGGCGGCGACGCGGAGGGGGAAGAGGAAGAGCGAGGCGAGGACGAGGAGGACGTTGAAGTGGATGCCGCCCAGCCACAGCGCGAGCGCCACCGTCGTGCGGGGCAGCGAGTAGTCCGCGCCGCGGAACACCATCGCCCCGCCCTCGGCGACGACCCTGGCCGCCCCCATCGGCCTCTCCCCCGCCGCCGCCACCGCGTCGTTGCCGTTCGCGCCCATGCCGCCGGGACGGACGAACAGTCGGCAGAGGAGCAGGGCTGCCTCCCCTCTCCCTCTCCTTCCCGCGGAGGCAGGCGGCGTGGATGGATCAAGCGATGGGCTGTTGCGTCAAGTTTGATGGCGTTCCGACGATCTGATGCCGTTCGATGGCGTCGGGCGCGACGCGCTGCGGCTTGGATGGCGAGGCGAGGCGGCGGGGGGGCGCGTCAAAGTCTTATGGGCGAAGCGATCCGTGTCGTGGCGAGGCGAGGGGCTGCGCGTGGCCTCGACGTGGCTGTCCGCGGACTGCCGCGCGGCGGAGGTTGTCGTCTGCAGCCTGTGTGACGAGGACGAGTCTCCGGGACTCGGGATTGCTGTCAAACGCCTCCTTTAGAACAAAAGACTTTTAAAGGAAATTTGGAGAAATTTAATTCTACGGAAAAAAATTTCTATATGGTTATGAATCATAAGAACAGCTATTAAAAATCCTATGACGTTTCTTTACGATTGGCTCAAAACATAAACCTGTTAAAAAAATTCATAACATGGGCTCTATCCAAACGGCTTTTGTTTTTAAGTTTTTCTGTGTTTTTCATCTGAGATTTGAGTTGCTAGAGTACTTTAATCCTGTAATTTTTTTCAATATTTTTAATTAAAAAAAACTCTTAGGGTTACCAAAGTTACCAACTATCTAGTAATACCTCACAAGTCGCATACAAAAATGTTGGAACAACGAGGTACACATCCATGGTCTGCGCTGCGCAGGGATGACAGCAACCTCCGCTACGTGTTGCTCCCCGTACCGGCAAACTTCGCATTGTGGCCGTCACTGTCGAGAGTCGTGAGGTCCTTCACGTCGATGACCTCCTCCATGCCTCCCCACTGAGTCCACTTTCTCCCTAATCTGTGCGGGGTGGTGACGGTGGCAAGAGGAGCGCCCGAGGAGGAGGGGGTGGTGGGAGGTGGGAAGGGCGAGCGTCGGCGCATGCCATTGCCGCCACCTCCATATGGCGTGGGACGAAGGTGCCAGGCGGCGGCGCTGAGGTTGGCATGGAAGAGGGAATGGTTTGGATTGGGATTAAGGAAAGGATATTTTACGAAGACACCCCTATACTTTATATGGTTACAACGCTATTCTTAGGAACAAAATTTACTATCCTTGTAAACAAAAATTTCTATTCTTCGTGTTCTATTTCTCTTAAAGGCAGGGTGTTTTTAGATAAAACATAGCTAGGCGTTGGGTGGTTCGAGGACCTATGTGATGTTTCATACAAACACTTTTTTTTCGCAAATAGCCAACACACGTTAATTTCTTCTAAAGAAAAAAACTAGAAAAGGGAGAAAAAGGGAATCCTAGGAGGTATTTAGTGGCTGTGGATATATGTTCCTGTGAGAAATAAGAGCATGTCTGGCCCAGCGAAAAGAAAAGAAAGAAATAAGGGCATGTCGCATTTTCCAACCCACGGCTAACAAGTTGAGGATTGACTAGTGCAATGGAAAATAATAATTGTAACATATGCATATTTTAAAGTGAATATTATAAAACTGTAATTATCTGCCGAAAAATATCACATATGGTTGCAACATTAGTCAAACATTTCATGAAAAAGGCAAACGACTTATCTGTAACAACAACTTTAGCCGCTTTGTATGCATGCCTTGTGGGTTCAAATTGTTTTACAAGCCTTGACCTATCTAGCAAAAAAAAACTAGATTGTAGTTCTATGATAAATCATCATCATTGGTGTAGTTTTTTTAATTAAAACACTCCATCCGTCCACAAATATCAATATTCCAAGCAGTTGAATTCATTGATAAGTATTTTTAGAGTACTATTTGTGACATCTTATTTAATGTGCTCCTGCAGGAATCATAGACTTGGTAGACAAGGAATGCAATCCCTTTTTTTTAAATCAATAAAGTTCCCTCTTTAACCTTAAAAAAGAAATTCTTTCATCTTATCCCAGTCACCCTTCCACTTCCAACCCTCCTATTAAATAAAATACACCAAAGTCTTTTTTTTCCTCATCCATAATCTCTTAAAATCAAAATAATCTAGAAATGCTTATATTCGTGGATAGAGGAAGTAAATAGCTAAAGTTACAGTAAATTCATAATTTTGATAAAATAGTTGTATATTTTAGTATATTGAGCGCACTCCCTCTTTTTGCCACTTATACTATTATGCTTAAACTTTTCACTACTTATCTTTTCTGTAGAGAATGAGTAAATTGCACCCACGGTTCATCAACTTGACAGGTGGGTGCAATTTGGTAAAATAACTTGAGAAATGAGCGTTCTAGTGTAATAACTTGGCAGGAAGGTGCAATTTAGTATAAAAACTTTATAAGTGATCATATAAATATAACAACTTGCAAGGTAGGTACGATTTTGATACAATAAATTAAGAAGTTATGCGGCAACTTAATTATTTGGACCATTTTTTATATAGATTCAATTTTTAAGTGCTTATTTTGATAATATACTAGCGTGTATTTCTATAAGCATATTTATATTTTTATCCTAATAACTAAAAGTCAATTAAACTAGATGTAAAAAATATTATATTTCGGTTGATATTTGAGAAGGTGAAGAAAACAAAAAATTCTTAAAAGTTAATTGGATGTAAATTGTATGTGCAGTATAATTCTTAAAGATTAAATCCAATATTATAAGGTAATATCTGTAGGATTACTATGTAATGGCATATTAACATCGTAAAAAAAATCACCTAGCATATGCTTAGCCAAGTTGATGCATCAAAATACTAAATTGTCAAGTTCTTGTACTAGAATGCACCCACTTGTCAAGTTGTTACACTTGGATGTTCAATTCTTAAGATCTTGTACTATATCGCACCCACCTGCCAAGTTGTTGTACCATGGGTGCAATTTACTTGTAGAGAATCTTAGAAGATGCTATATTGGCAATGCGCTTTAATTTACATACCATTAGATTTTGTTTATCGTAGTTTAACTATTCAAAAATTAATACTAGTAATAATCAGAGTCGAAATATGCCAGTCAACAGTGATGCTTGTTTGCGGACCATGCATGGGAGCAAAATTCTTGGGTTCTACTCCCTCCGTCCCAAAATATAAGTATTTTTAGCATAGTGCTAAGTCAACCATTTTTAAATTTAACTATTAATAGAAAAAAAAAATAAAAAGATCAATCATGTAAAATTGATGTTATTAGATTTATCATTAATCAAACTATCATATTATGCAACTTTTTTTATTTGAAATATTTTATTTTTATAGATATTATTGGTCAAAGTAGCATATCGAAAACTGTGTCAAAGTCAAAAATGCTTATATTTTGGGACGGAGGGTCGGTTCTAAGAGCAAGTTTAATAGTATAGCCCTCTACTAGCTCTAAATCATCTATAGCCAATTCATACAATATTTACTTACTATACTATTAATACCTGGTCCCACATAGCATACACACATTGCATCTTGAAGTCTGTGCTGCAGCTGGCTACAAATCTGTAGCCCGCTACTCTTCTCTCTCTTCCTTTATCTCTTTAAAATATGTTTATAGTTGGCTTATAGGCTGCTATTGTACCTGCTCTAAACGAGATTACGGTGCCCTCTCCAAAGAAAATGAGATTAGGGTGCAAGTCAAATATGAGAGGAACTGAGTGTTTTTTATTTATTTCCCTACCATACATTCGGAGAGATTCACAAGTTAATGTTGGGATTACAAAATAGAGTTGAAGGTGGACTAGGCATGATTTGCAAGTTAATGTTGGGATTATTAAATAGAGTTAAGGGTGGACTAGGCATGATTTGCAGCGGCCGTAAGTTTGATATGACCACTAAGGCCCCGTTTGGTAGGGCTCCAAACTCCAACTCTTAGCTCCAAACTACAACTTCAATGAGAGCTAGCTCCTGTTAGAGTTGAAGACTCGCCGCCGCCCGCTGACAAAGATGCTGCCGTCGCCCGCCGCTTCCCGCCACTGCCGTTGCCTGCCACCGTCAACGCTGCCGCTGCCGCCCGCCAACACAGATGTTGTCGTTGCCTGCCGCTTCCCGCCGCCGCCGTCGCCCACCGCTTCCCACCGCCGCCAACGCAGACGCCCGCCGACACCGACACACATCGGGAAGAAGATGTGAGGAGAGAGAATAGGAGGAGAGGAGGTGTGGAGGGGTAGTTGAGTGGCATTTTCATGTAAATAGACTAAAAAATTAAAGGGTGTGGGTCTTTTGGGTGGAGTGGAGCTGTGGAGCAGCAAAAACCTAGCTCCACCCTTGTAGTTTATTTTCTAGTAGTAGCTCTGCTAACTCCGCTTCAAAAAAAAAAAGGAAGATCTAGACCGTTTGGTACAGCTCCAGCTCCAGATAAGTTGGAGTTGGGAGCTAGAGCTGTGCCAAACGGGGCCTAATTCTTTTACCCTCTGTTCTAAGATAAAATATAAAAGTTTTAGCTTTCAACAAATGTGTTAACGAGAGGTAAAAAAAATTTTATAGTACTAATAAGAGAAATAAAAAGACTTGTACTTTAGGCTACGATAATTTGGGAAAAAAGGTACAATTGGTGCTATATTTGGTCTAAAAAATTTGAAAGCTAAAAAATTATTATATTTTAAACATTAAAGGTTAACATTTATTATATTTTAGAACAAAAGGAGTATTAATTATTGGGCTATCATTATTCTAGTAAATGTTTAGCAGATAAGCAAATACTTTTGTTTGCTGATATTTTTCTTTTTATGGTTCCCTATGCATCATCTTTTTTTTTCCTGTTGATACAATATTTCCTGTCATTTTGGAGTTGGTGGAAACTGAGAGCATGATATCTGAAACGAGAGCAAGACGAGTCATCTCCCTAGACAAATACAATGCGACCACGGCAAGTATGGATTTGACGTTAATTTCACCTTAAGGGCCTGTTTAGGCCGGTTTAGTTCACCAAATGAAAATTTTTGGGTGTCATATCGGATGTTTGACCGGATGTCGGAAGGGGTTTTCAGACACAAATTAAAAAACTAATTTCATAACTCGTATGGAAACCACGAGACGAATCTTTTGAGCCTAATTAATCCATCATTAGCACATGTGGGTTACTGCAGCACTTATGGCTAATCATGGACTAATTAGGCTCAAAAGATTCGTCTCGCAATTTCCCCTTAACTGTGTAATTAGTTTTTATTTTAATCTATATTTAATGCTCCATGCATGCGTCCAAAGACTCGATGTGATGTTTTTGAGAAAAACTTTCGAGGAACTAAACAGGGCCTAAATATTTTGCACCACGTACACATATATGATCCCGGCCAATACGCCGGGCACTCTTTGCATTGGTCAACGCGTGGTGCAGGTCCTCCGCATCTTATTACCCTCCTCTACGACTTAATTGAAGCATTATCCTTCTCAACGACTTAATTGTATCAGCAAGCAAAGCTAATGCACACAAAAAAACAACTACCCGATTGGATACGACTGACAATTCAGCAAAAGATTCGGTCTTTATCCGATAACTCGTCTATCATTCTGATATTAAAATGATAGAATTAATCAAAGCGACCGCCAAGTAGATTAAGCACAGCAAAACGGAATTGCTATTATACAATCACATCTCAAAAAGTGCGCCGATGCTATAATATCCATTGTGAACGCACAATGCGTGCACGAATGCACAAAACAGAATAATTTCTGGAGAAGGTGTGGAGACAGCACGTTGAAATTATGATGACACTTCGACAGTAAGTACTCAAAAACTCCACGCACAAGAGCAAAATAATCACAATCATCCAAAGATCAAAGGGATTAAATAAAAGGCGAGCTAGCTAGTAGCAAACAGTGCTGGGTAACAGCAGCAAGGATTTATGACAAATAAAACCACCATATGGTCTTTCACCAAACGTGACTTCTATGCAATGTAGCTCTGGATAATTATGAGGGACAAACATTACGCACCGGCACTCAATTCCCAACGAATTCTTTCATGCTCTTCAACCAAACCAGATACTCCTTCTCATCCTTGCTCATCATGTACTCGCACAGCCAGTCATGCAGTGAGTGCTTGATTCCCCTCACTTCGAGATACCGGTGCAAGGCCTTCTGCAAGCTCTCATCAAGATCCCTGAAGCACATAATGAGGAACTCAAAGGTTAGGGGAAAGCTGTAAACACAACGACTATTCAGCTATACGAATCAATAAAACATATGAATGAACTGCAATGATTAGCACACAAATGCTAAGAACACCAGAAGGAAGAAACTACAAAGTTAAGCCATTTTGGGGAAAGGAAGAAACTACAAAGTTAAGCCATTTTGGGGAAGAGGAAACGAAGCTGGTGGAAAAGGGTTCATGAGGAATTCTTTTACTTAAGTATTGTTTGGATCCTGCTACTATGCTTGAAATCTAAAGAGCAGGGAAATAGATATGATTGAACTTACTGAAATGTCGGTCCCACATACAAATTCTCCACATCACTATTATTTTGATCCAGCATCCTCATACTTTCAATTGCCAGTTCATCATCATTGAAGTGGCATTCAAATTCCAAGATGGAGGCTTCTGGTTTCTCAACAGTGACAACCATCTGGATTGCTGGCTTAAAAGATTCCTCATTGTTCTCATCATCATCGCCATCCTCATTCAAATCTTGTGTATCAAAGTTTGTGTAGACAGTAGCTTTAATAGTCTCTCCTGCAATTTCTCTTTTGAGTGTTATGGATTGGTCACCAGGATTGTCGATTATCTCAAAAGGGAAGTCTTCTGGTAGATCAATTTGCTGTTCAAAAGATGAAAAAAAATACACACACACACAACACAACATATGTCAATCAAAATGACGATAAATAATCCAACCACAGCAGATTAACTGTATGTGAAGGTATAAACTGTAAAATCTCAAGCACTATAATCTTATGATATCACCTGCACATTATCACATCCATGAGGTTAAGTCACGCTACTGATCATGTGTAAATAATACTTCATGATAAAACAGATATTTCAACTGTTTGTAAAGTTTAGCTCATATTTCAAATGGACTTGCACATAAGCCAGATGATGGCTATTTCCAATATATGAAATGCAAAATGTGTTCTTGATGTGTTAAAGTTAAAAATGTGAACAATATAACTCAAGCTAGATTACAGAACAGATCTTTGTAGGATGATATATAACCAGGTAGATTTCCTGAAAAACATGAGGTAACCACATCTTCATAATTCCATTTTATTTGTTTTTATAACACAACCACATCACTGTTTTGTTCCTTTGTACCAATGCTATAGAGAATCATATGTTTCCTCAAATCTTGGAGATCACATTCATGGTGGCAAATTCATATGTTTCCTCAAATCTTGGAGATCACATTCATGGTGGCAAATAAAGGAACAGATTGAATAAAATTCAGGATAAGCTTGATATTGGCAAGACAGGTGCCAACCTAAATCACACTTTCCATGGTTAAGCAGCAAATAATTTGATGATATAAGGCTATTTCACTACTGACAGGGCTAAAGAATGTGGTAATGTGGTTATCTAATAACTATAAAAAATTCCATTTTATTTTATTTACAGCATAACCACATTACTGCTTTTTTATTTGTACCACTTCTATGATGAATATTATATATTTTCTCCATCTTAATCTTGTCGAGGCACAGGGTGGATAACTTTTGGGAATTAGCTGCTTATCGGTGGCAGGTGCCAACATGAATCTACCTCTCCGTGTTTAAGCAGTAAAAGGTGATTATACAAGGGTACTTAATAGGCACCGAACTAACTACAGATAGGACTAAAGAACATAAATCGGCTCCGAATTTAAGTCTAATCTTTCCCTACCAAATCGGCCAATCCTCTCCAATAAAACAAGCAGAACCTTTTAATTCGCGGTAAGAATTAAGCTAATTCAACGATAAATAGAACAGGAATAAACAAAGCATTAATAAAAGGGAAACCGGCAGACCTTCGCGGAGGCGGCGCCCTCCTCCGACTGGACAATGCACTCGATCTCGGAGTCGATGACCCGCACCAGGTTCTCGTCGGCGGAGGCCTTGGAGGGCGACGACGACGACGGGGATTTCGACGCGAGGAAGCGGAGGGAGGTGATCCCAGAAGACGGCGAGGAGGAGGCGGCGGCCGCGGCGGCGCGGAAACGTGGGAGCGGAACGGGCGGGCGGGACGGCGCGGCGGCGGAGGAGGAGTGGGCGCAGCGGCGGGACAGGGCGGAGGATGTGCGGCGGAGGAGGCTGGCGGCGCGCGACGCCGACGACGACATGGCTGGCTGCTGGGGGATTCGGCGGTGACGAAATCAATTTCTAGGGTTTTGCGGGGTTTAAAGGGCTACTTGGGGAGAAGAATGGAGACCTGAAGAGGAAAGAAAGAGTGAGCAAAGATAACCTTTGAGGGCCCAAGTCATAGCCCATCCTACTTCACGTGAGAATCTGACACGAGGCCCGTAAAGCCCAGTGGATCATCCTGTGAGTAATTGAAATTTTTTTAGGTTAATTTGATCCGTGTCATTACGCAATTTTTTTAGGTTAATTTGATCCTTGCCATTGCGCATTTTCTGATTTGAAATAAATACCATTATTTCTCACGATATCGGTTGGGTGCTACTGAAATTTCGCAAAATTAAAACCGCCGTCATATTTTTCATCTTTCTTCTTTTCTTTCTTCATCTCCCTCCTGGAAGGCCTCGAAACGGTCAAGGATGTGGGATGTGGGTGTAGGAGGCACAGAAGAAGAGAAGGTCAGGGATGCTGGGGTTGAAGCTAACCCTGAGGAAACCGGTGCACTGGCGGCCTCCTCGCCACCAACCCCTCGACGTCGTCGGTGGTAGCTAGTAGCCACGAAGACGACGATGCAACGAGGACGAGTGGAGCTTGTGGTAATTGGGAGGACGCCAACCTGGATCTATAGCGAGCCCCATCCTTTTCAATGTCAGGAATGAGAAGAACCGTCAGGAGGAGCTCGAGATGGCTGGCGGCATAGCAGCAAGCTTGAGCGGGAGCGGGTGGGGCTGTCGACCCACTCCCATTCTCGCTGGAGCTGATGATGCCCTTATCCACGAACACCGACACCGCCGCGCCCCCGAATCCAATGCTAGCTTGCCACCATGTAGCTCGTTAGAGCATCCTCAAAATTGTTTGTGAGCATGAACTCTATCCTGGGAAACTTCTTAGTGTAAAACGTGTGAACAAAATATGGCGACCGAGTGATCGAAGCAATAGTGCCAAATAGCAAAACTTTATATTCATCTTTTGATGAATTAACATGAGCTCTAGATTAAGGATTAGTTACACTATCATTGGGCTCAGTTTGATATACATGACTGTTTCTTCCCCCATTTTTAATCCGCACTCGGCAAGTTATTTCACAAGCACCAGGAGAGCTTTTGAGTAAAGTGAAAAAACATCCTTCTGCAGAAAAGATAGCTATGAATCACGGCGAAATTCTCTGAGCTCACATCCTGTGCAGGCAAGATAGCTACGATTCCCAGAGGAATCAGAGGTGCTAGCTCACGTTTCATAATAGTGCCGCCAAAGAAAACGGTAAGCTCAAATCTAATATAATCGAACACAAACCACTCGCAATGCAGTGACCTGTTTGAGCAATTATTGCTGTTCCAGAACTCATCCTCAACACATCTCTATCACACTCAAATTCACAGGTCCAAAAACGAGACACTCAAAACAGAGAGATACGGATACCAGGATATGACAGGCTTCAGCTTCACTGGCTCTCAGATGGTTGCTTGGCCACTGAAAGAGGGAGAAGACATGATGGTTAGCATCTCTGTCACAGAGGCCATGGCGCTTAACGCTGCCTTCAGGACATCCTGGGAGCATCCAGGCTTCACAATACTTTTGACCTGCGTGGCATGCAAAGGAAACAATGATAAGAGATAAAAGTACTGATGATGGTTAACCCTGGTTGTTTTGATAGCAAAAGGCCAAAATAAATAATAATAACAAACTAATTAACAGCACCTTCTCCAAATACTCCTGCAATTGTTTGATCCTCCCCATGTAGTCTCGATCTTCGACACACAATGAAATCGGCTTTGTCTCTCCACCTGGTCCCTCAAATTGCAGAGGACCAGGGTTTCTGTAGATGTCTTCCATCAAGAAGCTGGAAGAGTTTTGTCTCAACAACCTGCAGAGCAACAAAAGAACATTTCCTCAGTAAAAGACCAATAGCAAATGCAGAATAAAAATGGCATGGTGTCCTAAGCATATTACAGCATTTATAGCACTTTAATTATCATTTAACATTATAATTAGTATGGACTAAAACGAACTAAAATTGAAAGAACACAAGTATATTTTCCCATGAATACATGTACACTTTCATCGGAATGATAAATTTGTCAATACATACTCATATGGTTTTCCTTTTAAGTCGACACTCGCCATGTGAACAGCAGGCTTCCCAATTTGACTGGCAGCTGGTCCTCGTGACCATCGCTTTACGGTCATCATGGACTGTTCATGAGGAAATGTAGAGACGAGTAAGTCTATCTTATGTAATACTTGAACTCATGAAAAGGTCTTCAATTTACAAGTTTAAAAAAAATATTTAATAGCATAAAAAAGTAATCTATGCTCACAGTAATAGGAGCAGCACCGCATTTCCACTTGTTCACAGGACTCTTAAGATTTGTCACAGTGGCCATGTAGCCATTTAAGCCAGCAGCTAAGATGTGATAGCATACATGCCCAAGAACCTGGAACCAAACAATGAAACAATCAAAGGTCAGTAAACAACAATAACAAAATGATGCACGAATAGCGAACTAGTGAAGTAAGAAGAAACTTACATAAGCATAATCACAGTCGAACTTTGAGGGTAGGGCACCTCTGGCTTGGTAGCCAAAGAAGTGACAAATTGCATTGAACTTCTTTCCTTTGTAAGTGCCTTCCTTCTGCAATAAAAGGCAAATGTATGTGCACGGATAAAGCTACATTTAAAGAGCAAGTGAAAGTAAAAACTGTAAATATTTTTAGGGTGTCCACAGCATGCTTACCAGACGTTTGTTCATTTCTGCTTCAACTAATTGGGCTAGAAGTTTCTCAGTCTCAATCTGCAAAAACAAGCATATATTGCTGTCAGAACATATAGGTAATACAATAATAAAAACAAAATAAATCACAGTGCTACCATGCCTGAGAAAGTTGAGCGGAGTCATCGGATTCAGGATGAAGAAGTAGCTGCATGACAGAAAGAACAGGTTGAAGCAACACAACTTCTGTAAATTATGATTTTCTGAATATTATACAAAAATAAAATATATACCTGTTTCCTAATAAATGGAGGCAAAAATTCAAATAGAGCTGAAGCCCAAGGCGAAAGATGAGAAGATATGTTCTCAACAGAAACACCTTTATCATGTAGCCCATGAATTTCCTGCAAATATTAGCTCAGCTCAGTAATAAACCTTCAATGTACAAAACCAGTACAGTGGGTGCTGATGCTGACCTGAAGCAAAGCATATAATTCAGGGATACTTTCAACAAGTCCCTCAGGAATAAGTACAACACCATGATTTTTGTCTGCACAAGACAATATGATCACCAGGAATGAGGGAAATGAATGATATTTATGTGTACAAGATGGTATGAACTGGAAACATGGGACTAGAAGACGAAGCCTATAAGATAACTTTATTCCTACCCTTTTCAGCCCTTGCCTGGACTGCATCACATATCTGCTTCGTGATATCAAAAATTGTAAGTTTTGATGCAGCAACCTCCTCACCTAGTATAACCTGAAAATGATTCAAGCCAGATTAAATCAGTAAATTCTGTATTGTCGATCAACTAGGAGAACACAAAATAAAAGAAGGATATGTCTAACCATATTTGGATGCGATTGAAGAGCACATTCCAAAGCCACATGAGATGCTTTCCGTCCCATCAGCCGAACAAAGTAGTAATACTGCCAAAGGTAAGAAATGAAGATTTGAGAAATATAAGCAATTGATACTGTGTAAGTGAATTGTGTAAGTGCATGAGGACTTAAGGATATGCAGCAAATCTCTAATGGCATAAAATATAAAAAAAATATAAATATAGAGGAACTTTGCAATTTGGATACTACTTGTAAGGGTCATATATTGGAAGCTCAGATAATAGATTTCCCAAGATGGACCAAGTTGGATAAAAAAAGGTTTCCCAAGGTGGAGCACAAATAATCCTGATCAGTTGATAAATTGCAGTCTGGATCCAGAGTTGCTTAATGGAAAAACCAGCCATTAATTTTCAATTCTATCAATATGGGCTGTAGGTTTATTTCTAGCCCCTTATTTGTATCATCTAAAAAGAACCAATAGGTTTTTACGGTTACATTTTTTACGCATTACATCATTTTGATATGCCATATGTTTTTTGGGGTTACCGGGTTGGTACTTAGTAGTATTTAGAAATGTCAAGAAAATAAAAAAAATTACAGCAATTTCCCTATTACATCAAGAATTTATACACAACCAAGAAATAATGTTAAACTGTTAATATGGCATCTGAAAATCTGTTCTGATTTACCTTCTCAGCAGAAAGAGCATCAGTGCAGACATTGCTTATGAGCTGCGAATTCACCTATAGAAAAGAAAAAAGTTCAAGTAACCATCACAAATCGTAATGAAATGATATAACACAAAATGCTAGCATATCGTTAAACTCTTTGATCTTTGCACATAGATACCTTACATATGGTATCAAAACCAACAGTTGTCTCAACAAACTGGTTCTTAAGGTCCCCATTCAGAGTTACAGGAACACCAACTACCTGTTAAGGAAATACATGTGTCAGGTTATTTATGTGGCATAGGGAAAATGCTTGTTAACACAGTACACAGTGAAACTTAAGGAATCCAGAGTCAAGAAGCTAGCTAATATAGACAAAATACCAAATATCTGCTAACCTTTGTTGAACACTTTGACTCAGCAAAAGTCTCAGCAAGCTGAGCAGCATCCGTGTTGGATGTAACACCTTAAGAAAAGAAAACGATATTGTCAGGTCATTCAAATGAATAAGATAGGTAAAATTCAGCATATTGGCATAAGGGATGCTACCTCCAATTATTACAAGAGCATCCAACTTCAAGGCTTGGCAAGCAGTCATTGCAGCATTCACTTGTTCAGTTGTTCTGATCTGATCCCTTGTCCGTCCAAGCAAATCATAACCACCTTGATTTTTATAAGAGGAAAGGACCTCATCGGAGATCTCCAAAGTTTTCTGTGCAAACAATCCATCAGTTCCTCCTGTTACAGTACAAAAACAATAAATTAGTAATAAAGCATATACAAATTCACTCTGTTTTAGATAATCTACCATGAATATCAATTTTGAACATGTAAGTGTCAGGGCAGACATTTTGAGGATTTAGTACACACTAAGCTCAGTGCTGATTACTGATCCTAAAATCATATTCGTTTTCTAGACAATAATCAGATCGAAGTATAATATATTTAGAAACGTTAAAAAACTGTCGAACTCCTTATAAAATGACACAATGATTTTTAGATAATGGAAGCTTTATGACACAATGATTATCACAATAAAAAAAAGAAAGAAACAACACAAAATACAAATATTAATTGAATTAAATCATATTAGTTTCATCAATAAACATATGCACTGACCAAGGAAACCAATAAGCTTGCTGTTTGCGTTGTGAGCCTTTGTAGCATCATGGAGTCCCCATATAACATTGTGCCCACCTGGGGACTGCCTCCCACTGAAGACAACACCAACCCTGCATCATTCACAGATTTTAAATTAAAGCTGTACAGACTTGTAAGAGTCAAGGTTACTGTTCCAAAACATAGCAGGAAAAATAAGCAGACATGACATGATTACACCACTGTGTGCATCTCATATAGGCTTGCAATTATTTTTTTTCCTAATCATGAATGACTAACTCAATAATTAGTAAAGGAAGAATACATCTTAAATAACCAGCAAAAAAAAGTTAAAATATTAATATTGGAAGCCCGGAACATGTAGAACTAGTGTTTACATGAACGTGTTATGGCAGAAATAAGTGCCACCTTTGTTTGTTACTACTACATGCTACTACATCATAGCTCAACTGCACAACTACCAGGACCACACTGAACAGAGGAGGTGAGCATACCTGACAACAGGGTGCTCTGTTATGACGGTAGCATCCGGCACAGCAGCAGTCTTCCTGAGGAAATGCGCCAGCGGCTGGCCGTAGGTGTGCGGGAAGGCGTGGCTGATGACATGAGCGCCCGCCACGTCGGCCGCGATAGCCGCGTCGCCGTACTCCACCTTCACCGTGGTGCCCTGTTGTCCCCCACACAGACAATAAGCAGGGCAATCATCATCAAGAGTTAATTTTGTCAATGAAGAACACGACCCGCTCGACCATTCTAGCCATGCACACCACAGCAATACGTATTCTCACAGATTGCGCTTATCCGTTGCCACAGTGCAGCGCCCAAATGCAAAGCTAATAATAGCCACAAAAAAAAAAGATAAGACTAACAGAATCGGGTGATTAGCTGCGTGCCAATGTGCCGTCGTTTTCGCTTCGCCTCGTCGCGATCCCCTGCCACTTACGTGGCCGGAGGATGACAACGCAACAGCCGAGAGGGGAAAAATTTAAAGGAGATGCCGAATTTTGCTCCAATTATCCCCACCCAGTGTGCCCTGTGTCGCAGGCTTGGCCGGGGGAATCCCAGAGATGAGATCCCACACCTTCCTCCTTCCTCCCGGAGTGATGGAGAGCGACGATGGCATCGGCATCGGCGCATTACTGGTACACCTAACCCCAATTCACCCCCACCCATCCATCCAACCATCCAACCATCCGAAAGCGCTAGGCGAAATTGCTCGAAACCGCACTGTACCATAGTTAGGTTAGCAACCTAGTGGCTTCCGCCGCCTCCTTCGTCGACGGGGTCGATCTCGCCGGCCGGAGGGGAGAGACGGACGAGAACCGCATGGTCGGTGATCGAGGGCAATGTCGTCACGGCGGCGGCGGCCGTGGGTTTAGGGTAGCTAGGGCACGTTACCTGGAGGCAGGGCGGGAGGTCGGGGCGGTAGAGCGCGCGGGCCTTCTGCAGCGCCGACAGCTCGCGCGGCACGCCGTAGTCGGAGTCCATCGCCACGCTGCCCATCACCCGCCGGCGCCGCCGCCTTTCCTCGTCTCTCCCTCGCCGCCGGCCAGTGAGGCGTTCGGCTACAGGTGGCTCGATCGATCGCCTATAACAAAAAATAATCGAAATAAACGGGCATCGGCTGCGGCATTTATACCCGAGCACGCGCGGCGCGGCGCGGCTGCACCAGCAACAAGCCAACAACAACAACAACAACTCGTCACGCCGATGCGGCGGCGTGTGCCGTGCGGAGTGCGGAGAGATCTGGGCCGTTGGTTGACGTACGCAGGGGCCACGCGTATCGCCTCTCCCTCTCCGGTGTGCGGCGGGGTAGGGTGGGCCCACCGGATTACCTGGCGTGTTCCTCCTCGTCACTGCCGCGTGGGGCATAGCAATGCGGGACCGCACCAGCGGCACGGGATGGATGACGTCACCGTGTGCTACGGCCCACGGGAATACCTGATCTGCCTCGTTGGGGGTGGGTCGGGACGGAACGAGATCCTCTGCAGTCGACTGCCCTCTACCCTTGCCACTAACATGTAGGCCCTGCATTCTACTTTTTGTCACTGACATGTGGGCCCATGTGAGTCTGGACCCACATGTCAGTGATAAAGGTAGAGTGCAGTGACTGCAGAGGATCTCATTCCAGTCGGGACTCGGGGTTATTCCTGCAAGGAAAACGTCCATTTGACGTCCCCAACCAGAGGTAGAGTTTAATTTGTGTCCCTCAACCGTAAAGCCAGATACGAAGCAATCTCTAATATCTAAAACTAGTGTAAATCAAGTCAGTCGGTAGTATTAACTGTGGTTTTAGCCGATACGACTGTTGACGAAAAATCCGCGCTCGGACAATGGTGTCGGATCTGTGTTGGTGCGAACTAAGTCGACGAACACAACGCTCTAGGAGATCTGTTTAGCTCTAATACAAGTCCAAAGATTGATGAGATGCGGATGTACCAGTCAGTTTGATCCTACAACTGACAAGATATGTAAATAGCAAATTAAATAGCCGATCGGCTGACAAGCCGATGGAGTAGTTCCATCCGATGCCAATACTAGCCGATGTCAATAGAGTTTTGAGCGACCGGCTATATGTCTAATGTAGATAACGATATAAAGATAATCGACTAATGGTAATGTAATAAAACAATAATGTAATCCAATAGAAACCAATCGGCTAATGATGATATGATTGAATAAACATTGATCCGAAGGCTAAAGTATACATCAGTTGGATGTCTAATGTCATAAAATCCATAAGATTAAATAAACAATGAAACCTTTATTGCGATCGACTAAAACCAACTTGTATGCAATCTTTGTAAGCCGATGCAACGTCCATATAACTCATCGGCTAAAACCCCGATGAAACCCTTATTATAATCAAGGGTTAATTGGATCCATGCCACTACAAATATATCAAATTAGAAAAATACCACTACTATTCACGATATTGACTATGTGCCACTGAAATTTGAGAAAATTGAAACCGTGCCACTCCATCACGTTTTCTATCCACTTATCCGTCATACCCTTTAATTTCTATCTTTGCCGGCCAACTCCGGTGGTGAGCGGTGGAAGGATTGCTATCATCGTTGCCATGTTAGTGAGCCGGAAAGGCATGCATGCTGGTGATGTGATCTAGAAAAATCGACGAGACCCATGAGACGACCTCGTTGTTGAGCACAGCATAGTATTGTGCGGTTGGAACAACAAATCTGAGGAAATTGTGCCCGGTCATTTCACCCATTCCGAGCGGCCAGAGACTTGATCGGCTGGCCAACTTCGGCAGCGAGTGGCCGGACGGGAAGCGGCGGAAGGAAGTGGAAAAGCGACGACGCCCTTCGGTGAGCACACACCGGCAAAGGGCGACAACGAAGGAGCTCAGCGGCAGGGAAAGCAGTGACGACCTTCGGGCGCAACGGCGACAGCAGACTGAGAGGAGTTTTTCAAATGACATGGATGGATACATGCCCCGTATCAAAGTCATAGAACTCAACCAGATCTACAACATTATAATTGAAAATATTTTCATTTCACAAAGTTTACATGTTCAAAATACATGTTATAAAGTGAGATATATTTTGAAAAATGAAATTTTGAATTCTTCAAACAAACATCGGATGAAGATATTTTCTATGTAAAAGTTATAAAACACGATGAGATCTATAACTATTTAGTTGATAATATTTTCATTTGAAGTCATTTAGGGTGTTAAATATATGTTAAATGATTCAGACAAGCATAGACAAAATAATAACATTGGGTGAGTAGTCAATATGTGTTGAGTAGGTGAGTTGGTAAGGGAGCTCTATATGGAGGTTGAGGTTTTGAGTTCGAATCTCATGTGTAGCATACAAGTTATATTGCGTGAAAAATTGTGAATTTGTAGGTAGTGATGTTGTAACCATGTTATAGGATGGCTAGTAAGATTTAAAATATTTTTTTGAGGTTTTTTTTGTTGCGTTTAAAACTCAAAAATTGTATTTCTTGCTTTGTCGTCAGTGACGGGTCGTGAGTTATAACTCGTCAGAGATGAGACATCATTGACGGTCAGGTAGTTACGACACGTCACTGATAACTCATTTGTGACGGGTGACAAGTTTTAACCCGTCAGAGATGACTTATATACCGGTCAGAGATGGGTTATCTGTGTCACAGGTGATTTTGTCATCAGTGGCCACTAATCACTGACCAAGACCAAACCCGTCAAAGGTGAGGGTTTCGGCCCGTCAGAGATAACCTGCTCCGGTGTAGTGAATAATGTAATCCAATAGAAATCAATCGGCTAATGATGATATGATTGAATAAACACTTATCCGAAGGCTAAAGTATACATCAGCTGGATGTCTGATATCATAAAATCCACAAGATTAAATAAACAATGAAACCTTTGTTATGATCGACTAAAACCAACTTGTATGCAATCTTTATAAGCCGATGCAACGTCCATATAACTCATCGGCTAAAACCCCGATGAAACCCTTATTATAATCAAGGGTTAATTGGATCCATGCCACTATAAATATATCAAATTAGAAAAATACCACTACTACTATTCACGATATTGACTATGTGCTACTGAAATTTGAGAAAATTGGAACCGTGCCACTCCATCACGTTTTCCATCCACTTATCCGTCATACCCTTTAATTTCTATCTTTGCCGGCCAACTCCGGACTCCGGTGGTGAGCGGTGGAAGGATTGCTATCATCGTTGCCATGTTAGTGAGCCGGAAAGGCATGCATGCTGGTGGTGTGATCTAGAAAAATCGACGAGACCCATGAGACGACCTCGTTGTTGAGCACAGCATAGTATTGTGCGGTTGGAACAACAAATCTGAGGAAATTGTGCCCGGTCATTTCACCCATTCCGAGCGGCCAGAGACTTGATCGGCTGGCCAACTTCGGCAGCGAGTGGCCGGACGGGAAGCGGCGGAAGGAAGTGGAAAAGCGACGACGCCCTTCGGTGAGCACACACCGGCAAAGGGCGACAACGAAGGAGCTCAGCGGCAGGGAAAGCAGTGACGACCTTCGGGCGCAACGGCGACAGCAGACTGAGAGGAGTAACGGCGGGCTCCGGATTCGGGCACCACGTCTAGGGCCTCCTCCACCATCCCAGCGCACTCCAGCACGTCCACCATGCTCCCGTTGTGCTCCACCCCGGGTTTCATGCCGTACTTCGCCGCCATGCTCCCCAAGATCTCCCTCACGCGCCCGACCAGCCCCTCCCTCCCGCACGCACTCAACATGTAGATGAAGGTCTGCGCCATTTTGCTGAATCCGGAGGACGCCGGAACTCCGCCGCCGCCGTCGCCGTCGTGCCCGAAGGCCGTCCCTGCTTTCCCCGCCGCCGCTCGCCGCTGGAGTTGGCCGGCAAGGATAGAAATTAACGGGATGATGGAAAAGTGGATGGAAAACGCGATGGAGTGGCACGGTTCCAATTTCCCGAAATTCCAGTACCACGTAACCGATATCGTGAATAGTAGTGGTATTTTTCTAATTTTGTATATTTGTAGTGGCATGGATCCAATTAACCCTATAATCAAAGACAGATTAACTTTTATGATTCTAAGCACGGCTAGGGACGATGATTCACAAAGTATGCAAAGAAGCATAAAGTCTAAACAATCAAGTCTTTGACTAATTTTCAGGGTGGTGGATACCTTAACTAATCTAATCTGGTAAAGCGATTTAGTCGATAGCGGCATAAAGCCTAAAGCGAATCTCAGCCCATACAAGTAAATCAAGCTATCAAACTAGATTAACTAAGATATATAATAAACAGGTAGATAAACATACCAACCAAACCAGAACGATCCAAGAGCTCGAGAACGATGCAGCCTTAGAGAACACCAATGTAGCCGATACGATTGCTAGGGCCGGTGGAACATAGGACTTACCCCTTCGCCGGAGATCGAAAGCCTATGCAGCCCCGCTTTAGGTGCCAAGTTCCGTCGGATGATAAGTAAAAAACATCGGTAAAGAGGATGGCAATGCGCCGAGAATAGTTGTATTGATCGAGAGATAATTTACAATGACCCTGGGTGTACATATTTATACCAATGGGTAGATACTAGTTCAAGAAAGAAACTTTCCTAAAGATAAAAGGAAAACATAAAGTTCTTATCGGACACTAAACATACTATCCTAAAGATAAAAGGAAACTAACAAACTTTTCCTAATTAATAGATAAACTTATGCCATGGACTTATGCCGCCATGGGCACCTTGAACTATTGGTCGAATCCAATTCGCCTTAACTGCAAAATATTAAAACCAGGGTAAAACGACTACCTCAGTTATTTTGAGCATGGACACTGAAGAGGATTGGCGACTCGAGACGAGTGGCTGACCATCTCCTACTGCTTCACCAGCCCATTACCATGGTGTCAGTGCCCCCACGTGCGGGCTCTTATCAAGCTCGAGCTTGCAGCTGTGGTGCTAAGCAGCGACACTCGTTTGGACCAACCTCCTCGCCTATAGCTATATGCCGTTGGGTCCCTCCCAGATTTGAAGGTGTTAGTTCCTTCTACTCAAAGAATGACTTCCTCGAGCTCCACTATGGCAAGGGCCTCCCCCTCCATTCACCCCATGGCAAGGGACTCGTTTGCCCCCCTCCCTTTGTGCTGGTGGATCCCGTGCCCTCCATTAGAATCGTCATTGGTCTGCATACATGGCCACCGCTACCACCCCAAGCCCTAAGATGACCGTCAAGGTCGATGAGCCCATCGAGCAACAAAGCTCATATGGCGTCGTCCTGACCTTGGTCTTTAGTAGGGAGAAGGGAAGAGGGAGGAGAGATACTGACACGTGGGCCTCACACAGTAACAGGCATGTGAGCTATTTGATTATTTTTTTATGAAACTGCCAATGACATGTGACTCTTATTGTTGTTTTGTATTTTTCTTTCAGTTTGTGATTGCGCGTAAGCACCACATAACCACTACATAGGACAAACACTGGTTAACGTGCTATGTAGGGTTTACATAGGATGAAATCACTCTTAAAACAGCCAGGTTTAACAGATAAGGAGCATTTCTACCTGATTTAACATTTACGAGATATAAATAAGATTTTGACAATAGTTGAGAAAATCGCAATAGACTTTTTTCCCCTTATTTTGATCCCCTGTCTTAGGGCTTGTTTGGGGGTTTCTAGTGGCTACAACTTCTCACATAATAATTCTGAAAATATGTAGTTGTAGAATAAAAACCCCTAGAACACAAAAGATGAAAAACCCACCTTTCTAGATTATCAAAAGTTAATTACCAACCAGCAAATTCTTAGAATTTTAAGCTCTCAAAACACGGCTATAGTCCTTGCTCCCTATGTGCTTGCGCAGGCAGCTTTGCGTATAGGTCTGATAGGCCTTATGGCCCAATATGTATGATTTTTTTTGGCATTTTCCTATTAACAAGTGATTTAGAATAGATTGAAAGTTACTCAAAATTTTGTATTTTCAAAGTTACTTTTGGATACATTTTTGAATACTTTTACTAAGTTTATAGTCATCATTGAATACTTTTATAATTCAAGTAAACTTTACACAATAGACTTTTTAACTAAAAGTTTTATTTCAAATTAAAAAAATCCGAGTAAACCTTCTATTGAAAATTTGAAACTTGTAACTTAAATTTTAAAACTTTTAACTTAAACTTTACAACTTTCTACTCAAAGTATAAAAAATTTAAACTAACATTTAAAATTTTCAACTCAGATTTTAAAACTTTCAACTCATATACTACAATAGCACTGCACCCGCGTGCAGTAGACATCCCCATCTACTTGATCTCTTATAACAAAACTTTAATGGGATTTCCAACTAATCAGCCACCGGTAGTCCAATGTCTATTTTCCAAAAGAATTTCTAGAAAATCCTAGAAATACACAACACTATATTGGCCTTCTCACAGATTATATCTCTATCAAAAAAACCTCCTGAGATTAGAAAAACATTTTTGATATTAGTTGCGGGAGCCAAAGGGAACCTTTGTTAATGCTAAATCATACTAAGAAGGACTTAGGCTCAGGTACGTCAATGGGAAAAATAATTCAAAGACTTCAACTGATAAACACCATTATTTATTACTGAAACATTAAGTAGCATTATTACTATGGTTGCCCGTGCAAATAATGTACATTAGTACAGTCACTCACACAGTAATGATAACTTAACTTCGTTTTGCCTTGCATCACTGTTGAGCTGAGACAAAATGAAAGAATCATTAAATAAAATTACTTAAAGAATCCAAAATCGAGTCACTGTTGGGAAAAAATGATTTGGGGGAAGAAACATTAATGTCTTAAATCACATCCCTATCCCTGTTGCGCAGAAGTGACAAAGAAAAATATCATAAATTATTGAATTTAAAAATCCTAAATCAAATAACCAAAAGCAGGTAGACATGATATAGGAAATAATACAGTAAATTGAGTTTAAAATCCTAAATCAAATCACCGCGAGGTAGAAATGATATAGGAAATAATGCCATTAATAAGGACATAAAAAATAAAATCTTTAGCTACATCACCGTTGGCCAGAAATGGTAAAGAAATTAAGCTTATTGACAAATTAAAGTTCTTAATCACATCACCGCTGGGCTGGGCAGATGTGATAAAAGAAATAATAATGCACTAATGGCTTGAACTAAAAATACTAAGTCATTTGACCATTAGGCCCAGAAATGACAAAGGAACTAACAATATATATTAAAATTTCCTCAATTATATCACCGTTGGACAAAAAATAATCAAGGAAATATTAATCTTAATGGAATTTGACATATAATAACAATGATTAAAATAATTATACGCCTAATTATTTTCTAGTTAAATTTCTCATTGGTTCCATTCAACTAGAAATAATTTAAATGACTGAGGAAATAATAATCATGATGATGAAATCATAGTCTAATATAATATCATATCATTAATTTCTTTCGAGTTAAACTTCACGTTGGTCCTATTTAACTAGAAATAATTCTCTAAGTGATAAAAAAATTGATCATGGTTTCTTAGCAATTTTAATGACTCAAAAAATGCCAAATAAAATTCTGTAAATGACTAAAGGAATTAAATCGATGGGGCGTAAAAAAAAAATTCTTATTTTGGCCAAGGTCTTAGGAGTTGGCCCATCACTGTGCCGGGCGGTGGGGCACGCTCTTGTGGAGACAGTCCATCTCATCACTGGTGGGACGTTGCAGGAGCAACGACCGGCGCAGGCCATCTTACTTATACGGCCCGTGAACGTCCGATAGGAGGGCCGTCCGATCTAACTGACAGCAGAAGATTGAACTCACGTCGGTGAAATCATCACCGGAGGGGACTAATTTGACCTATAAATGGGTCTATGAGTTGATCCATTTGCACCTCTACGACGTAGGCACATGGCAAACTGAGCCATGACGTGAAAACCTGTGGATTACCTTTTATTTAACATATAAGTAGGTTCGCGGGACAGCCCGCTTGCATCCCTATTCAAAACCATAATGTCCCAATCCTCTTCTCTTCTCATCCCCGTTCTTTTCTCCGGTGAGCAAAACAACGGCGATGGTCCAGCGAACTGAAGGTCACGCAACGGCGCGAATCTTGCTATTCGCTGGCTATTGAGGGGTGAAACCCTAATCCCATGTTTTTCTCTTCCTCTCCCCCGATCCCCTTTCTCTCCGGTCTCCTCTCTGGTGAGCGAAGAGCCAGACTGCAGTGATGATGGTGGCAGCGAAGAGCGAAGAGCGAGACAACTTTATATTCAAACATCAAAAACTTTCATCCACAAATACTCAAATAACGCTTCCCGTTCAGTTCCGGGCACCCATTGACACCTTCCTAACCATAGTCGTCGACGCCATCTCAGCCATCGGCGGCCAGCAGCGTAGCCCTAGGATTAGGGTTAAATATCTAGGGTGGGGCACCGCATAGCCTAATATACTAATGAGTGCACTAGGATAGGGAGGAGTTGAGGAAGGAGAGGAACAGAGGGAGGTGAGAGACCGAGAGAGAGGGGGAATGAGAAAACGGATTGTTCGTCTCCACTCCACCGCGTGACTACATGACGTGGGCCTTGTGGGCTTAATGTGCGCCCCAAACGAAGCTGCGCACAATAGCTTTTCCAAACAAGAACAACTACAGGCACTGTAAGCAGCACGGATCAATAGCATTCTGTTTCTTTTTAAAACACAGCACGTACGCAAAACACTCACATATACATGCACTCATTCTTTTTGGCAATTTTTTTTAAGAAAATAATGGTAATTACCAGCCTTTGCTTTACTTGCAAATGTACTTTGTGAGTTCGTTAATGATGACCTTACCAAATTGCGGATACACATATCAGAATTCAGAGCTTAACGGTAGATTGGAGTAATTGGTAGTACGTGACCAAGAAGGAAAATAATCCTGTTTCTCAAAAAAAAAAAATAAAGATGCCAAATCCTAAAATGGGAATACTTATCACGCCTTAACAACCATTGCCGATGGCGATGGGTCAGTCTACATCATAAGGCCCTGCAGGTAATTAACCGTTATCATGACGACGACGGCGATCGAAGCTATCGGTCACAGGGATCGATATATATATATGGATGGTAGCTAGCTTAGCTTCATCACCACTGTTCGATCGCACGCATGCCCTCCAGCAACATTTGCGTTGGCAAGTTGCAGTTTTGTGGACGCGTGGGGACGCCATGCCTATCAACTAACAATAAGAGCTGGGTGTCAAGTACTAATTGAGTATAAGACTAGTGGGTTAGTGGGCCTTTCTATTTGAGTAGAACGGGAGAGAATATATGTATAGTATTATGGGAGTCAACTAATTGTACTATAGCAAGCTAGGTCCACCTAGCTTGACGTCATAGATCTTCTCCATCTCTAAGACTAAAAGTGTTATGGGGTTATGTAACAAAGAAATGAGAATTTTCGCCATCGAATACACACTGCTTTTAGGATATGTAACAACTTTCAGCCGTTTAGACTTCAATTTAAATTCATGTTTGGACCGTTGAACTCCTTTTAGCGTTGTCGATGCCTCCATGTCTCTACGGTTTTACACCAGGATCGACCAAGCGAGCACGAAAAGGCGCTAGCAGGCAAAGTTGCGGACGACAACGTGAATTCATTTAAGTTGAAGTCGGGGGCTACTGTCATGGTTACGGATAAGACATACATCCTATACTATGACTTATGGAATATACAAGTATGGTATACCTTCACGTACACGGGTCGTTTACGTATGCATTTGTAGGAATCTGTTACAAATTATGGAAAATATCTCTACGTGTCAAGCAATGTCCAAAATCCTACTCGGAGGGGATAGAGTTTCTGTTATATTGTACAGGATCTGATGTCTCCGAGTCTTACTTGGAGATCAAGATGATCCACGGTATAAAAGGGACCCCCCGGGGAGGGGTGCAAGGCATCGAATCTCATCGCCAACACACCCACCATAGTTTACGAAGTCGGAGTACGCGAAGCCAAGTCGCCGGGAGATCTCGTCGAATACATTAACCACGATCTTGCCGGTATCATTGAATTTGTCTACTTCCTTTGTAGTATGTGGTTCTCCATCATCAATCCCATATAAACTGGACTAAGGCTATTACCTGATAAGAGACCTGAACCAGTATAATCCTTGTCTTCTATTTGCTTGATGTCGTATTACGTAGATCCTCGTTCCAACGTACCACAATATCCTAATCATCCGGTCTGCGAGTATCACTCGTCGACACAAATTTCTTTATGTTTGACCAAATTTATAGAAAAAATTAGCATCATATATAACACTAAATTAGTTTCATTAAATTTAACATTGAATATATTTTGATAATATGTTTGTTTTGTATTAAAAATGTTGGTATATTTTTCTATAAACTTTGTCGAAGTTAAAGAAGTTTGGCTTAAAAAAAAGTCAAACGACTTGTAATATAAAACGGAGGGAGTAAGATTTAATAAAATTTATAGAAAATAAAGCAATATTTTCAGTACAAAATAATCATTTTAGAAAGAGAAAAGTACATTTTACCCCCTGAACTATCGAGGTCGACCGAATTACACCCCCGAAC
>CM020183.1:18641712-18687324 GCA_009805545.1 Oryza longistaminata | reverse complement strand
GGGCCGAGCTACAACTCGAGTCTGTACCGCGTGCGTGGGGGAGTACACGCGGTGCACGGCGGCGACGGGGCGGTGCCGAGGGGCGCTGCTGGTGTGCCCGATGCAGTGCGAGGGCCCCTGCTTCTACGACTGCGACGCCAACTGCAAGGCGCACTGCCGCTTCTAGCAGCGGCCGGCCGGCGCCGCCCGCCGGCGTCATTTGCCGGCCGCGGCCGGGAATATATATATACGTCAATACGTGCCACCGGCTGCTTGCATTTGCTTGCTCATTCTGTGTCAGTGTGTTTGTGTGTGTAGCTCGCTCGATTGGCTGTTTAATTTATTGGTGAGGATAAGGGCGCGCGTGCTGCGTCGCTATAGCTATAGCTGCGTGAGGACTGATCATGAGGAAGACTTTTTGTGCATGTGCTATAGCTAATGTGTGTGTGATGCATGTGCATGAGAGCTTTTTGTGCATGGTTGAGTCCAGTGTATGTACTTCATATTATAAAGTCTTACTTTTTTTCGTAGTGAAAAAGTAGCAATATTTTCAAAATAAAATAAATATATTAAATGTTAGTTTTATTAAAACTAATAGTGTTATAAATATTGATAAAATTTTCTATAAATTTTATCAAGCTTATAATATGAAACAAAAGGAGGAGTACATGTATATATCATAACTAGAGTACTCCCTCCATCTTAAAATATAAGAAATTTCGGATAGATGGGGTGCATCTTAATATTAGGAATCTGGACTGGCTTCCTGTCTATATTCATAGTATTAGGATATGTCACATCCACCTAAAATCTCTTATATTTTAGGACGGATGGAGTATATTGCATTTATTTACCAATCGGCGTTCAATTTGGAGTAGCTCACATGCATGATGTTTGCATTTAGAGAAACTGGCTAGTTCTGTTCCTGTTTCCAGCGAGCCGCGAGGCTGTGTTTAGTTCCTGAAATTGGGGAGAAGTTTGGGGAAAGTTGGTAGTTTGAAAAAAAAGTTGGGAGTTTATGTGTGTAGGAAAGTTTTGGTTGTGATGTGATGGAAAGTTGGGAGTTGGGGGGAAGTTTGGTGTGAATTAAACTTGGCCCAAGACCGATTTTGGAGGAATTTGCATCGCTTGGTGAATGGACATTATTTCGCTGTGATGATTCGGGATTGCAACAAAAAAAAATTGCATATTTTTTGTATGCCATTGGTTCTTCTACTTCGTCATAATGCGTGCCATGACTGAACCGCCGTCTGGAACAGAGATTCCTTCAGCCTTTTTTCTGTATGCAAGTAGAAAGGGGGTGCAGCTCACTCGTTACAAAAGGCTGGCTGACCACTTTACTTGTCCACTGAGAGAAACCCCATATTGATAAATCATCGCTCACAGTCATTGCTCGGTCAGATATATATATCCTCTTCGCCACCATATGCATCCTACTGTAATTAATGATCTGTTCTGAAAATTGCATGCCACTGTTTTTCTCACGAAAAAAAAATCAGGAATGACTTCTCTACATGCAAATTAAAGCACTTCCATTTTGTGGTGTTATTTGATGATTTGGGCTGAAGCAAAGGATAGCTAGGGCTCCCGAGAAAAACAACCGTAAAAGAATTATGATATACTCCGTCCGTCCCTAAATATTTGACGTCATTGATTTTTTTAAACATGTTTGACCGTTCATTTTATTCAAAAACTTTTGTGAAATATGTAAAGCTATATGTATACATAAAATTATATTTAACAATGAATCAAATGATAGGAAAAGAATTAATAATTACTTAATTTTTTTTAACAAGACGAATGATTAAACATGTTATTAAAAAGAGTCAACGGCATCGAATATTTAGGGACAGAAGGAGTATATATAACACATTGCGATTGTATCTTTGTTGATCGGTACTGCGATCTGTAATGACTATAGCATGGTTTGCAGATGGTTGGCCAACACCATTTCCCTTCGCCTATATGCATCGCACATGCCATCTATGTATAAATTCCTATGGTGTGTGTTCACTTGGTATCCTCGAAAAAATGATGAAGACCTGAAGCAAGTTTTCAGACTTCCTTTTTAAACTTTTTATTTCTTATAGGAAAGTACCCCTGCCTTTTTCTTTATCAAGGGAAGAAAACCTTGCCATATGTTTTAAAGCTGAGGGAAGAATACCAATGAGTACACTGCTAATTTGTTTTGGAGAGGACATTCTTTTGAGAAAATGTTATCTTTAGGGGGCACTTTATTAAGAATTCACTACTAAAAAGCCCTATCTCTGCCGGGCCAAATGAACCGATAATGATAAGGGGTTTATGCCAAAAAATCGAATTCCAGAAGTGAACCTAGCATCACTACCATCATGAACCGGAAGTAATCGATAACCATCCTTGGACCTAAACCAACGGCTGAGATTCATCGGTTCAATACGTGTACATTGACGACTTGGCCACCGGAATCAATTGGTCCCTTCCCACATCCTCTTCCTAGCCGCGTCCCTTCCCAACTCACCCCCCGTGAATCCTCTTCCCCCTCCCCAGCCACCAGAGATGGCTCCCTATCCGCCTCCCCCATCCATGGTCTAGGGCCACTAGATCTGTCTAAGATGGAGTTCACCTACGCCACCTCCTTCTACGATGAGTGGAAGATAAAAGCAGTGGTTGGTGGGGAGATGAAGGGTAGATGAGGTCCTCGATCGGCGGGGAGGTAGAGGGCAATGATTTGTTCTCCTTCTCTTCCTCTCTTTAAAACCTTCTTTGCTCTCGCTCTTTCGCAAATCTAGGAGGAAGAGGAGTGAGGTATAGGATCGTACTAAGGTTGGAGATCTCAAATTTGATCCCACACCAATGAAAAAACTTGCCCCAATTTTGATGCTTGATCATGGGAATGGCACCAATCACTAATAATGTGTAATTACAAACCATTACAAATTAATTAAAGACCATTCGCCATTTATTATTGAAAAAGGAGACTATTAATCTTGAATGGATACGTGTGGTTATTATGAACCGTTACATATGTTGGCCTTTTCTTTTACCTGGAAACAATGGGGGAAGCCCCCACGGTGATTTTCATTTAATTAAACAAAAACTGTACAAGATAGATTACAGATTGTCAATCCATTCTTGAAGATGAGGTCTAGAAACTAATCTAGGTAAATATAGACTTAGTTCCTCCTTGAGATTGGCCCTCCATCGAGAAAGAGAGGGCTGCACATTCTGAAATATTATATCATTTCTCTGTTTCCACAACAGCCAGCAGGTCACAAGAAAAATTTCCATAAAGCACATAAGTCCACCATTCCTCTGCCTTTGTAATATTTGATGAAGTTGGCCTTTTCTTTATAGTGGCAATTGATAGGACATTATATTAGGTGTGACACCCTAAAAAAAAAATTGAGGAGAAAAAAAAAAGAGAAAGAAGAGAGCTAGCTAAGTGGGCTACTTGCCTTTGGCGCATTATAGCCAAAGAATCTATACCACTACCTCTGTCTTCTCAAAATATTTGTCTTTATACAATTTTAAATTTATTCCAAAATACTTGTCAATCTCAAGTACTACTTGTCTCATCCATCACCTGCCATTCAAATTTCTATCAATTCTACCCCCAACTTCCATTTCAAATTTCTATCAGAGATGACTCCTACGATTATATGTGTGTATGTGTCGTGTAAGCGGCCATACAATGCTTACGGTTATGCCCAATGAAGTGGTCGTACGTGTATATATATAGGTGATACCAACAGGAGATATTTCTAGATAGTAGGAAAGCCTAGGTATATATTGGTTCGATGGGATGTGGAATCTTTGTGTGTGGATGTTAGTGACGTTCTAGTATAATCGAGAGAAAAGAGAAAAGGAGAAAGATGAAGAGAGCTAGGTAAGTGGGCTGCTTGTTGGCTTGGGCCCAATCTAGCAAAATAATGCAGATAGAAATCCTTTCTTTCTAGAAAGTTAAGACCATTAGCTGTGATTAGAAGAAGCTATGTCATCAATTTTTTTCTCACCGTAGGATTGATTTTTGATGGCACAGATTGCCATGTATCCTTTATATCTCACCGAGCCGACGGGCTAAGCAGTAACGTACGATGGCTAAACAGTAGTACTACGTAATGTATGATAGCAGAGGTTGTTCGACCAATTGTCTCCCACTAAGGATATTTAAGATTTTCTATCTCCCTCCACAATCAGCCATGTCATCATACAATAAGTGATTGTCCTCGGTTAATACACCCACCATCTCATAGCTCTGCATAAATCATGTCTTAAAATCCATACATCAATTGGAATCGTTTTACCTTATCTGTTCACATGCAATTCCCATTAACTAAATCTCTTCTTTTTATAAAGTTAAGACCATTAGCTGCTTCCACAAGCTTTCGCATCATTAGCTGATTAGAGCAGTTAGATTAGTTCATACCAGCTAATACCAACCGTTCGATTGATAAGGGGTATTAAGAGGGCAAACTGGGATAGTTAAGGTCATCATTACTGATTCTTGAAAAGAAAGGGTCATCGCTTCTTAGCCGTTGGATGAAACACAACAACCCATCAGTCACCAGGTGAGTCTTTTTTGCTTTACCAACCGTTAGATTCGATATAGGAAAACCATCGCAAACATATTAAACAATGGGAAGGCAAAAGGTTGTCCCTTCATTCCTTTATATTTTTTCAATAAAATTATACAAAATATAGTTATTTTACATGTTATTTCTACTAATATCACACAAAACTCCTGCGGCAACGTGTGGGGTATCATCTAGTAGTGTAACAAGTTTAGTACCACATTGCTAGTTTGCAAGGAGTTTGACTGGTTTAAAAGGATGAAGGTTCGATGACTTGTAACACTGTTTCATATTTTTAGCATAAAGCGAGGACCAAAGCACAAGAGTATTGCAGTGTAGATGTGGTCCAACAAATTAAGTTGGGTCTATTATAGTTTTGGGGCCATAATTGTTACATTAGGTTACTCACATGTTGCACCAACTTTTCTTTCTTGTGTATGTTTCTATAAACCATTTGAGTTGTAGTAAACATATAGCAAATTTTGCATTAACAATTTCTTCATAACAACATTTTGGTTCATATGTGAACAATTGAAAACAAAAGTTGCAACATCATTAGTAGTCCGTTTATGTTGGCTGCATTTGTATATCATTGCAACTTAGACTTTCTTCATGGAATCTAAACAACACAATTTTGTGAGGAAGCATATTTGACACTAAAAATAAAAAATAATTAACATTCATAATCTAAAAGCAAGAAACCTTCGCATCAAAATTTAGTCTATTTCGAGACAACATTCTTGTTTTTAAAAAATATATTAGTATTCTATTTCAACTTTTATAAATTCTTTTGCCATAATTGTTATTTCTTTCATCCCCGTAAGAGCCAACTGGTCATCGTCGATTGCTCAGAAAGCATCCAATGATGGGAGAACACCGAAGATGTGGCGGTGGAGTCATGAACGCAAATACAGCAAAGACCTCATGTAGAGGCACTTTTGTAGAAGTGTTTTGTAAATTGCTTCCAAAATTCGGAGTTTTATAGCATAGAGGCACTTTACAAATCATCTAGAAAACTTCTACTCTCAAGACACTTTAGAGACATTTTCAACACATTTTTTTAATTTTATCATGTAGAGGCATTCTTTTGGCATTTTAGGGCCCACAGATCCAGCTCCAGCTCCACCTTTCCTGGAGCTGGAGCCCAACCAAACAGTTTCAGCTTCACCTAATATGGGAACAGAGCTGGGTGGAGCGCTCTCACAAAATGAACTAGAGAGATGGAGCTGGGTTTAGGCTGCTTCACAACTCTACTCCAGACCCAACTCCTGAAACTAAATTTAGAAGTTGGAGCTCTACCAAACATGCCCTTAGAATGTGCTTGATATGTAAAGACATTTTCCTAAGACATTTTAAACTATGTAGAGACACCAATGTTGAGAGAACTATGAGGATGTGTTGGTGGAGTCCACAGTATTGTACCACTAGGATTCTAATCATAGTGCCCATGAATATTGTGCGTCCCTTCAATATAATTTAATGGGGTTAGCGATTTACCGTTAGTCTCCAATTTTTTAAGACTATCTTAGGTTGCACTCATGGGATGTGCGCATGTTGTGTAATTAATTGACTTGTGATGCATGATCATTAAAATGGTGTCAATAACTAGTGATTACAAACCATTAAAAGTTAGGGAATCAGGGACTATTTGTCTCCAATGGTTAGATGGTTCTTAGGGTAGTGGCAACCGACAAAACATAGATTATGTTACTGTGTGTTTGCACGAACTTGTTTTTTTTTTTTCTAATTTTGGTTTCAGTAAACCATTTGAGATGTTTTGAGCATGTATTGAATGTTGCACTTTACATATTCGTCATAAGAACACATTTATTTCGTATGTGTAGTCCTATATATATTGTGACCGAGAGTTCCTTTACAAGGAATTAATACTGTCGACGTTTGAGATCGCGACTATGGTATTTGGATGGTATGGGGATTGTTGGTACCAGGGTATATGCGAGATTGAGGTAAAAGAGATGGAGACAGGGATTTTTATACAGGTTCGGGCCCCTTATCTGATAGGTAATGTCCTACATCCTGTTGGCCGAAGCCGGTTGTTGCTCTTTATTCATCTGGATCACATAATACAATATTTTGGATAACCTATCTAACTGTCGTCGACTTGGCGGCTAGATAACAACTTGTAGTCACACAAGGGTAGTCTTCCTCCTAAATACGAACTCGTCGAGATCAGAGATGGCGCTAGATCCCTCTTGCCAGCTTCCGTAGGCACCGGATGGGGTATGTCTAGGCTAATCTCGGATGTCGATGTTTGGCGACGTGTGTTGGCTCGTGGCTTTGTGGCGTCTATGGTGGGTGCGTCCTCTCTCCTCCTAGGGGGGCTTGTATTTATACCCATAGGTGCCCCCTTGTCCAAGAAAACTAGGGAGACCAATATGGATACAACCCGATTAGTCCTTATCGTTTGCACGTAGAACTATATTTGGCCTTCCTTATCGAACTCCTTTATATACGAGGTTTGTTTCCGTATAAGACATGGTATGTGGTGGGCCCTACCGAGCTTAGTCGATTACTATTGGGTATGTGGTATCCATAACCCTGACAAATCAAACTCTGTGAGGAAGCATCTTTGGTGTAACAATGGAGTTATGGTCATATGACTTCACCCATCCATGTACCTATACACATCCAAAGTTAGTTATGAAAATTCAAACAAACCTTTGCATCTCAATGTATTCCTTTTCTTTTTAATATTACACTTGTTTTAAAATAAAGATTCTAGTGTTATTATTCAACTATTTTATAAAGTTCTTTCCTTCATATTCATTGCACATGTCATTTTGTAGGCGTTGCCTACATAGCGTGAGAGCGGTAGCCTCTAAAACTGATTAGCACAAGTGATGGTCTTATGCTCAGAAAATACCAAACCATACCCTCTAGAATTCAAATGTTGGTGCCCACAAATACCTCGTGTGCTTTTTATACTATTTAGTGAGGTTGGTAAATGTCTCCAATTTTATAAAGTACATATGTGAAGTAGAGTAGCATGTTTTCCATGAAACTTCCTCTTATGTAATAGAAAAACACCAATGCACTCCCTCCATCTCGAAATAACTTATTTATAGAGCCAAAGTTTATCCAAAATAGTTTGATCTCTGTCTCAAAATAAATGAACTTCTCGCATCCCAAAACGAATTTAGGAGTGAGAATATATGACAAAAACACCCCCTCAATAATAGGAAAATAGGTATTGGTATGATGTCACGTCCTAGTATAAATTCATCGAAATAAAAACATTCTCTAAAAGGAATAATAGAATTAATTAAAATTCAAAAAGAAATTGGCAACACTAAAATACATACAAGAAAAATTTGAATGTGGCCCGGAGAATTTTTGTTAATTCTCCTTGGTCTAAAAGGAGCCCTCAAATTTACTTGAATTTTCAGAACACCGGCAATAATTATTAAGCAACAAAAACAATTATCAAAGTTTATTAAAAAGAAAAACTAAAAATTAATCCTCCTTTTCCCTTTGGACCAAGTTTGGCCCAAAGTTTTCCTCTCTCCCTCGGCCCGCGGCCGAAGTCCTCTCTCCTCCCTCTCTTTTTCCTTCCCTCTCTCTCTTGGGCGCCCTCCCTCCTTCCCCTCGGCCCAGCTCCCTCCTCCTCCCTCTCTCCCCGGGGCCGCCTCTCTCTCCTCTCCTCCTGGGCCGGCCGCCCGGCCAAGCCACGCCCCCCTGCCCGAGCCGCTCCCCTCCCGTGTGCGCACGCGTGTTGCACACGCGCTGACCGCGCGCCGCGTGGGGCCCAACGCCGGTCGTCGTGCTCCTTCCTCCAGCCGCCCGGCTCCTCTCTCTCTCCCGAAAAACCTAGCGCCGGTATATTTTAAGGTCGTTTTGGGACATGACATCGCGGCACCCACTCCGGCAGCCCCTGCCGCCGTGCCCGTGTGCCGGCCGACGTTGCCGTCTTCTCCGGCATCGCAGCGGCAAGGTCGCCCTTGGCCTCGCCTCCCTCCACCCGACCCCGCCGGTGTTTGTCGTCGCCTCCTCGTCGGTTCCCTCGTCGTCCTCTCGTCGTTCCGGTCATCGTGGTGTTCGTCCCTCCACCAGGACGATCGCGTATGTCATCCGCGTCCGTCAAGTGAGCTGCTGCCGCCCCGTCGTCGTCTTCGTCCTTGGCTCCGCGTCGTCAAGCCCTGTGCCGGCCGCGTCTCGCCTTCGTCCAAGGATCGCTGCCGAAGTCGTTCCCTCGCCGTTCATCTCCGTCGTCCCCGAGCCGTCTCCCGCGCTCGTTCGCCGTCATCGTTCCCACGCCTCGTCGCCCCGTGCCCGTTGTGCGCGGTTGTCGACCTCGGAGTACCCGTGTACCGGTGTCGGTAGTCGTTCGTGGGTGCGTGTGGTGACCGTGTTTTGTGTGCCACTCGGTAGCCGCGTGGTGTCCACGTGTGCAGTCCGCGTGGTGTCTAGTGGAGTCCGTTTGTCGGCCACTCGCCTCGGTTGACACACGGGGTCCGCTTCCGTCGACCCGTGGACCGTCTCTGTGTACTCGGTGTACCGTGGCCCCTTAGGTTGACATGTGGGGTCCGCATGTCAACAAGCGCAGCCTTCCTGTCTTTTCCAGGCTAGCGCTCACACATGTTTTATAGTTGCAAAACCCTAATTACAATAATCCGTAATCTCCACGTGACAGCATTAAACTTCGGATGACCATGTCTTTGATCATACGAACCCCGAATCGACCCGTTCAAGTCTCCTAATGTTTGTTATAACTAAAGAACCCTGTGCTTTCTTTTTTATGTATTGTTATTGCTTCTTTATAGGCTTGTAGCTTTGCTTGTGTGCTTCGCGTAGCTTCTATCGTTCTGGAGGTTTCTGAAGCGTGGTTTGCGGTCGTCGCCGAAGGTTCGGAATGCCGTTCTCTCTGAGCAAGGAAAGTCGCATCACCCTTGAGCATATTGAATCCCAGTTTATAAAATTATTTTGATTTAAATTATTGCATAACCGCTTTACTTAAATTCCCGCGTTATCAACTGTTTTATTAAGCTATGCCTATTTACCTTTGTTATGACCTTATTATTATTGCTATTGTTATTATTACCTTGTTCACCCTAGGATAAACAAAACCCCAACTAGTGGGTACTCTATTACGGTTTACTAGTATGAATTTAGGTAGATGCTTCGCCTGATTAATTAGGCAACACTAGGTGGGTTTATAACTTTAGACTTTGGGAATTCTCATATCATTTGGATAGTATGGAATGGTTGGCTTATGTTGAATTGGACACACACTCCCCCTCTATTCAAAACCCCCAAAATGGTTTTAGGCTGGGCTCGAGGTGCATGGTTCTGCTAGTAGCACTCGGCCACTATAAGGACCGGTCTTCGGGCCTCTGTTGCAAAGCACTACCGTACTAACCACATGTCTAATGGGTAAGGCTTAACTCGGTGCTCAGTCTAGTCCTAGCAAGAGTACATGGATGGAGATGGACGAAGTCGGGGCTCGATGGACTCTCTAGGGCAAATGAAGGCTACATGGGCTGCGGCTCTGTAGTTGAGATGTCATGGCACAGGGCCGGTGTCCTGCTGCTAGGGGCTCAATCTTACCTGCCTGTCTCGGGATTCCGGCCGTAGGCGAGGTTGGGTCGGTGCTTTTGTCACGGCTAGGATGGGTAAAGGGGTTATGTCACATCCTTTACGACGGGTTCCACGGCCGTGTAATGCAGAGTAAAGATGTGTCTTGTGGGTAAAGATGTACACCTCTGATCAGAGTATAATCTATTCGAATAGCCGCGCCCTCGGTTATGGGCAAGCCTAGCAATGTACCCAAGTTAGTGGTTTAATTCTTAAAACTTGCTTAACAACTAAAATGTGGAATGGTTGGCCTGGGTTGGCTTGGGACGAGCTGGGACCCAGGTCGGGTTGCCAGTTCGGTCTGAATCATCGTAGGCCTTGGGTTAAGGGCAGGTTCGTGCGGGTTCACGGCCTTGATTAATAATACTGTGTAGCTCTAGGATCGTCTTTATAAAATGGCTTTGGGCAACTAAGTGACTTTTAAATGCTGTTTACTGCAAAACTTAACCCCCATATTATTACTCCTTGTACCCCCTTGCATTAATCATGCATCTCCCGGTGTGATTTGCTGAGTACTGTGGTTGTACTCATTCTTGCTCTATCTTTCCCCCTTCAGTAAGAGAAGCTTTGGAGAAGAAGTCTTAGGTGGAGCCCTGGCTTATACCCCAGTTGAGCGCCTGTGAAGATGGAGCCATAGGCCCGCTAGTCCGCTGCTGTTTATTTTTGTTTGTCAGGCCTGAAGCGCCTTTGTAATAATGTAAATATTATCGATATAATAAAGGTGTGTCTTTTATATCATGTTTGTGTGGTGTACCCCGGCTTTTCCTGGGACGGGGATTAATACACTAGCATTCGGGAAAATGCAAATTTTCTCGGTCGCGATAGTATATGGGTAGGTAAGGGATATTAAAGAGATACAATTTCTCAATGTAGACTGGGAATCTGGGATAGGTAATAGCCTATAAATAAGTTTATTTTGGGATAAACTAGAAATCAACTTATTTTTTGACGGAGGGAGTACTCTCTTGCTTACTCCCCATACTAAATCAAGAAGTTTTACCCCTTCAATATTCCTTACCAACCCACCCACCCACCTACTTTTCTATTAGCGATGGGGCACTTTTCCATGCCTATTGCCTTGAGATGCTTTCAACTATTTTATAAATTCTTTTATTTCTTTAGTTGTTGGCTGTTGCATGTGTCGTTTTGTAGTTACTGCTTTCATCTACGTCATAACCATAGCCACTAAAAACTAACTAGCACAACACTCCGACTGGGTGTTGTTGGTTCCTCATAAAGCATCCAATGTTGAGAGAATATTGAAGTTGCGGTGGTGGTGTCATGAATTGCACGACTTTACCACTAGGACTGAAATCCTAGTGTCCACGAATGTTGTGTGTACCATCAATAGAATTTACGGAGGTTAGTGATTTATTGTTAGTCTTCAATTTTTTAAGCTTATTTTAGGTTGCACTTATGGATCTTCTCATATATGTGTAATTGCTTGACTTGTGATGCGTGATTGTTAGAATGACATAAATATATAAATTGTAATACAAACCATTACAGATTAGTGAATCAACGATGATTTGGGGCCGACGGTTAGCTGGCTATTGATAACCATTGCATATTGCCTTCTTTAGGTAGTGGCAATCGACAAGTTATAGATCATGTTACTCATGTGGTTGCACCAACTTGTTCTTTTTTCTTATAATTTTGGTTGTGCAAACCATTTGAGATGTTGCAAGCATGTATTGAATGTTGCGATAACACTTTCTTCATAAAACTCTCTAATTTTGTATATGGACAACTTAAAAGAATAACAACATTATTGTAGTCCTTTTATATCGACTCCATGAGTATGTTACTACGACCGAGAGTTTCTTCACAGGGAATCTAAACAACACAACTTCGCGAGAAAGCATCTTTGGTATAATGGTAGAGGTGGAGTTATGGTTGTATGACTCCACACACCCTTGTAGCTATGACTCGTGCAATGTTTTCAACTATTTTTTTGCACATGTCATTGTCGATGTTGTTTTCATAGTGTGAGATCAGGAGCCTCCAAAAACTGACTAGCATGAGTGATGGTCCGTTGCTCGGAAAATACAAAATGAATGACGGTGATCTCGTGATTCACGACTACCCACCAGAATTCAAATACTGGTGCCCACAGCTTTTGATTGTGTTTAGTGATTTACCACTAGTCTCAGTTTTGTTAAAAAATATGTTAAAGGCACATTATTTGTTATAAAAATGTGTTAAAGACACATTATATGTGAAGTAGAGTAGCATTATTGCCCGTGCAAGTTCCTCTTATATACTCAATAAATATCTAACTTACTCATTCTGTCGTAAATAGGTTGATATCTACAGCCCAAACTTTGTCACAAATATATGATTCTTCCTACTCTCTTACCTCTCCTCGACTCGTAAATCAAGAAGTTCCGTTCATTATCCCTTACCTAGCTACCCACCGTACTAATTTCTATTGGTAGTGGACACTTTGGTCGTTTTTTCTACCTAATTAATCCATCCTTAAAACATATCACAGGGATGCAACTTTGTCTAAAGGTAGGTTGATTTCTACCCTTTGGTCTATATGTCGTGATGTTTTATCCTTTCAATACTTCTTTACCTCCCCCAATAAATACTACTTTCCTATTAATTAAGGATGTAGTCATTTTCTCTCACCACTAAAATTGCTTCAGGATATGAGTGCTTAATTTATTTTGGTAACAAGGAAGTAAATTGCCCTGGAATGAAACGATACATTTAAAACATCAGGGGTAGTCACTTTTTTTCTAAAATAAAACGACTCCTATCATCCTAAGAAAATGTTAAAAAACAGGAGAAAAGAAAAAAAAACTTAAGAAAAGAGATTTGAAGGATAAGACGTCCCTACAAATATTTTTTTATGAAAAAATTATGTATGTGTCGGGGTATTAAACGTGAGATATTGGATTAAAAAAACACACACCCCTTATCAATGTAATATCAACCGCAAATAATACTACTAAGAAAGTAGCATTGGAGATTGAGCAGTTAAAGGGTATTTAAAAATAAAATTTGTAAATACTCATAAAGTTAGAATCAATTTATTTTAGAACACAATTTAAACTTAGTAAATTTATTTTATGCGGAGCAGTACTCTACAACGTCCACCCACACGAGACCGTCATGTTCTCCTCCACCGCATTTATCCATCGCTTTGACCGGGTGTGCGTCAGATACCTACGTTGACCCAGCCACGCAGGACCCACCGGTCCCCCACACACCTCACTCTCTCTCCCACATCCATCTCACTGACAAATGGGACCACCATAAGCTGGAATAATTGGTGTCCTCGAGCACGGGGCACGTGAAAATCCCCAAAAGTTTTATCGCTGCATTAATTTTCTGTACTACTAGTACTTAAAAAAAAAACAACAATAAATAAATAATACTCCAAGACAAAGCTACAGCTAATCAATCGCTTACGTCCCACCGCGACTCGTGTGAACGCGTCCAAATTTTTCCTCGAGAAAATAAATTTTGAAACAGCTCGTTCGCCGGGTCATGTGAACGCGGACGAAAAAGAGAAAAATATCTTACCAACTGAATTTTCTAGTAACCCCTCGGTTACGCGGAAATTATAAATACAGGATAAAGAGCGGCCAAATTTAGCTACACCAAGTAACGCCTGAGAATTCCGCGGATTTTAAGGGGACTAAAGTGTAAAAGTGTCCCGCTACCGAGTCCGACTCCTCTCTTCCCCATATATATAATTTCTAGGGTTCAAGCTATTTTATTCACCTTTTGATTTTCCGGTAAATCCAATTTTTCTCTCTTCTCTAGTCTCTCTTTTTGTTTCGTCGTAGATTTCTTGGAGAATTTTGGTCGTGAAAATTTTCGAGGAGCCGTGGAGTTTGTGAGGAGGCGGTGGAATAATAAGATGGGGAATTTTAGCGCGGCTTGGTTCGTCCATCGATAAATTCCTCTATTTTTTCCGTGTACTTATATTTTTTTTGGCCGTATTTCGTAGCGAGAAAATTTTCCCGGTGAAAATTCTCTCTGTTTTTTTTTTTGCTTTTCCCCTTATTTCCGCGCAACTGTAAAAAAGAAAAAAACGAATCTTGTGAAAAGGAAAAAGGGGAAAAGAAAAGAGAAAATCGGGGAGTTTGTAGCAGGAGTTGTTTGCTAGTGTTTGAGCTGGAGTACACTCTCCCGTGCGCTTTCTTGATCTCGTTGAATTCCGCGCTGATTTCCGAGTTCGTGGGAATCGTTTGTGCGCGGACGGGGTAGCTGGGCGAGGTCTTGTGGGGTGATTTTTGCGGAGAAATTCTGCTGTTGTTGGATGCAAGGAGGGGCCATGTCGGCGGCGGCGACGGCGACGGCGAGCGAGGCGGCGGCGTACGGCGGCGTGGGCATGAGCAAGAGCGGGGCCCTGCAGCCTCAGCCGCCGCAACAGCGCCGCCGCCGCGGTGCGCCTCGCCTACACCCACGACGGCACCGCGGTGTACAAGCACACGCCGCCGCCGCCGCCGGTGTACCAGACGCCGGCCTCCGTCGCCGCCCCGTCGCCGCCCGTCCGCGGCAATGGCGGTGCGCCCGCGTCCGCCGAGCAGCACAAGCGCAAGCGCGGCCGGCCGCGCAAGTACGCCGTCACGGACGTGCCGCTCGCCGTCGTGCCCCCCTCGCCGCCAAAGGCTGCGGCCGGCGCCAGCGCCGGCGCCGCCCAGTCTCCGGCGACGCCCCGCTGCGCCGGGCTTCTCGTCGGGCCTGGCCGCGTACGGAGGCGCCGCGGCGAGCCAGCCGGCGCCACGTCAGGCTCCGCCGGCATCCGGGCGCGTGCTGACTCACAAGAAGAGGGGCCGGCCACCGGGCTCCGGCAACAAACAGCAGCAGCGGCCTCAGCACAAGAAGGCAGCAGCTCCAGGTATAATGCTTTTCTTGTGCCTTGTTTGTTGTAGCAACTACTCACTCGTGTTACTATATTGGATATATGATGGTATTCCTAGTTGTGATACATGTATAGTTGTATACTCTCTCCTCCTGTTCAGATTCATTATCCTAGGTTATATCAAATTCTCTCTTAAATTGGTTTATTTTGCGAGGGAGTGAGAGAATGCTACTTCAATCAGTATGGGCAAAAGGGCATCTGGTATTTTTTTGGTTGTTGTCGTGGTGACAAGCAGACAGCAGCACGCCATAAGAGTATGTAGGCATGAGGATGAAGGGGACTAGAGTTGTGGGGGGAGGGAATGGAATATCTGCTGATGATGATAATGACCTTTATGCCCTTGGTCTTGCTATGCGCTTGTAGTAGTTGCTGGAAGTTTGTGAGTTGTGTTCAGTTGTTCTACTGTATCCAGGATCACCGCTTCAAGGTGAATTGGTGTAGTAGTGATCATATTATGGATATGAGAACAACCTGTCCTGCTAGTTCATTCTGAAAAGTAATACTGCTTTAGTTCTATTTTTGCTTATGAGTAATTGTGGTTTTAGCTCATTTATCCTCTGATGTCTGTGGAATAGGTGTTTATGTAAACCCTGTCTTGTGGGTTTTGTTGATCTACATTGCCAATAAGATGTTCTAATTCCATCATTAAAATTAATTGTTTGTTGAAAAAGATAGTATTTGTTATCCTTTTCCTTAGCTGGAATTATCTGGCCATTCATCCCTTTTTGAATTTGATTCTGGGAATTTTAGTAACAATAGTTGCAATTGTTTTTTTGCCTCTCATAGTTAGTTTCCTAATGCATGGCTACTCTTAGAATCCTGTGTTGCTATTTCTTCAAGAATTATACCAAAGATTGTGAAACATTTGGAAGGTGTTTGTTCTATCTAGTGCCTTATGCTCATGAGTGCTTTGAATCATCAGTTTATCTTTATTACAATATTATCTGTACTTCATTAATATGAAAATTTTCTTTGAATTCTTGCAGGATCTAGTGTGATTGGATTGAAGCCTAGCGTCATCACAGTGCAAGTTGGAGAGGTACAGTGTTACTATCCCAGGCATATCCTAGAGATGCCCTTTTGTGGTGTTAGGATTTTCTTTTATTAAGATATCATCATATTTGGTGGTCTAACTTACAAAATCTGTACATGCCCTTTTAGGCAATATATATATATATGCTCTGTTTTTAATTTTTTAGCTGTACTCAGTATTTATTGTGCCAATGAAGGTCCTTTTTTATAGTTTTTGATGCAAAGTTTGTTCTTACTATGTGATTGCTGTTTCTCTATCATGCTTTACATATCAATTTCTTTTAATTTTTTAATACAATTTCGTTTTCTTGGTGTACTGGTGATGAAGCTTTGCTTAGTTCTCTAGGATGATTAACTTTCCATTTGCCAACAGTTTTTGCAACAAGTACACTCTATCTATATTCAATACACTTTAGGTGTAAAGTTAGTTTGTTAGTTGTTTCATCAAGCTCCCTGCTTGAATGCACACCAGTCAAATGAATATTTTTCATTATTGTACATTTCAAATCTTTAACTGAACTCAAGCTATAATAAATTTTATTTTCTTCATTCAGCCTCATGATATCAATTTAGTATTTGTTGCTGCCAATTTTGTTTTTTTTTTGTGTGCTTTTTTTATTGAATTGCCAGATGCAAACGGATGAATACCTCTATTTGCGTAAATTTGATCTGTCAATGTATTCTCTTAAATAATTGACCTATTCCCATCAAGAATTATTCCCTAAATAATGCATATTTGTGAATGATAATTCTTCAAGAATTTGTGGTGATAATATACAGAATATATGGATTGGGAATTGCAGACATATACTAATTCATATATTGGGTTGTATATCGACTTGGAACCAGTTTCACGTCCCTTTGAATTGTATGCTTATTATTAGTTCATATGGACCATCAATAGTAATGTGCAAACATTGGTTGGAGCTCTTTTTTTTTTGAATTTGTGTACTTAATATAATTCAATAATTTAATAAATATATACAGGGTTGCTATAAATTTTCGTCTGCACAGAAAATAACTGAATTCAGATATGCATAACCTATGGCTTATTTTAGTCTTTTTCAGTTGAAAATATGTAAAACCGTAATAAAATTATATGGGAACATGCTGTAGCTAATATTCGTTGTTTGTGACTGGCCTTCCCATGTTTTTCAGCTGTTCTATTCAAAGTTCTTTTGTACCTCTCTTGTAGTCATATGGTAAACTGCTAATGAGGATTTGTGATTTTCAGGATGTAGTATCCAGGGTGATGTCCTTTACTAAGAATGGATGGGCTGTTTGTGTTCTCTCAGCTAATGGTGCTGTATCCAACATGACACTGCGTCAAGCAGGTTCTTCTGGTGCAACAACAATAAATTATGAGGTTCCGTTTGGTCCATTTTCTCAGTAGGAATTTTCTATATTCTCCCTGTTTTTTTTAATAAATTTCACTACAGTGTGATTTGTCCAAACTGGTAGAAGAAATATTTTAGTATGCTGTGCAGCTGGGGTATTGAGCCAGTGACCTGAATGTTCCAGCCCCCAGTTCAAAGCAAGTGAATTTAAGCTCATTCTTGGTCTGTCATGACCCGAGGCCATGACGGGATAAACACCGCCGGGAAGATAGCCGGGCGGCGTCGGCTCCTAGAAAAGGGATGTAGATTTAGGCTAGGGAGAAGAACATTGTTGGAAGGAAGAGATTAGACTAATTGATATTCATTGCTTAATGATAATAGATACAATCCCATCCTTATATAGATGGTATAGCTTGACCTCTAAGTAAGGATTCAATATAATCTTATCTCTAACTTAACTAATAATCTTATCTCTAACTTAACTAATAATCTTATCTCTAACTTAATTGATATGGGCTGCCTATGGGCCTTCGCCTTCCGGCCCAATGCACATGACATGGTCTGTAGATGGCATAGAATCAATATTATTGAACCATATGGTCTGACTAGAAAAAAAAGCATTGGTTTGACCGGTGAACCTTGAACCTATGACTTCAACAGTCCAATTTTTGTACTATGATGTACCTCAGCTCCTGCCAAACTTTAAAGATTATAATGGCGGAAGTATTGTGTGGTTGTATTTACGAAAAGTACCACTTTATGCATTTCACCCTTATTGCATTCAAAGCATACAAATAGTATTTTTGAAATAGATGTTGTTTGAAATTTTGAGTTCTAAATTTGCATACAGTTTTCAAAATGTCATAATTCTTTGTGTTCAACGTGCAGGGCCATTTTGAGATTCTTTCTTTGTCTGGCTCATATCTGCTGTCAGAAAGTGTTGGCCTGAGCAGTCGAGCTGGAGGACTTAGTGTTTCGCTTGCTGGTCCTGACGGACGTGTTCTAGGTGGCGGAGTAGCAGGACCTCTGAATGCAGCTACACCTGTTCAGGTTTCTACTTTTCACTGAAAGTACTTGATATTGATTATCTGACCCTAATGTTGCTATGATGAAAACATCAATAGTTTTGGATCTTGTTCTCTTTTGTTTCTTTACTAGAATGCCCTATGCTGTCAATTAGGTTAACCATGAATTATAACTCACTTGCCAAATGACATTATGCAACAGAGTACTATCTCTACGAAACATAGTCGAACGCAATATTTTCAAACATTGGCTTTCTCCTTACCAAACTTTCATGCTTTCAAGAAAGTTTGTCTAATGGTTTGTTTCATTGTACTTGGTGTTCAGGTGGTCATTGGAAGCTTTCTGGCTGATGTGAAGAAGGGGCACAAACAGGCCATGCCGAGTGGGGCTCCGTATCCAGGTGTGAGCACTCCAACATCCAGAGAGACTCCCAGTGGATCCTCAGGTGGGCCTGGTAGCCCCCAAAACCAGAGTGCAAGTGGCTCATTTAACACCAGCAACCAACAAGCCTTGGCTGACTTCCCATGGAGATGAGCTTGGTGGTTCTGATGATCTTTCAGCCTTCAGCTAAAGTCATTGGTGGTTCTGATGAGGGGATTGGGGTTTGTAGCTATTTGGACCTCAAGAGGTAAACATAATTTGGTGGTTTCGGCTGTCGCTTCGTTTATTAGACAGGTTGTTGTCTCTCAAGTTTAGGTGCTGAAAATGTCAGCTCTTAGTTTAGGTGCTCCTAGACACCTAGTGTTCAGAGAAATCAGCTTGAAAGGAAAAGCTGAGAAAAAAATTTGTTGGCTTCAATGCACCCCTGGATGTCATGTGGTTAAGTTACCATGTCGAAATGTGTGGTGCTGTTTTAAGGTACACCTGTTCTTATTACTCTTTGTTTAATGAGGGAATGCTGCATGGTTGCTTATGCACACGTAGGATTGGGCTCTAATTCTGTAATTCCATTTCCATCCCGGCTGGCCTGCCAAGGGCTGGCCGGCGTGGGCTTGCCGGCCTTCCAAGGAGATGGCCCACCCAGCCCCCGAGCTTCACTTGGTTTTGGTTGGTCCGGGTTTTTGTTGAGTTAATAATTACGATTTAGGAGAAACATTGACGACCCAACTATAACCGTACAAGATTTTACTGTGTTGCTTATTAGCAATTGATACACCTCTTTGTGATTTGTTGATTTTGCTGGTGCAGATCAACTTTATTACTACAAGAAAATCGAAGAAACAAGAACAAGATAAAAGCAATATATATTGTAAATAGGAATTGATTACACATAATAAGTTGGGGTTCCGAAGACGAGTAATTAGTTGGTCTAGCCAACACACACAACTACAAGGTGAAGTAGCAATAGCTAAACTTTAATCTAAACAAAACCCAAGAAACTAAAGGGATATCTATCTATTTAAGGAGATGGGAGGACGACCAAGGGTTCCTTAAGGTCGTGCTCCACCAGGTTGAGGTGCACCCCACTTAGGCTTGGAGTCCCAAACGAAGTTACAAGCTCAAAGGTCCATGACAGGTGGTGCAATAACTTGTTTATTCAATTGCGGATGACAGAAATAAAATTTGGACATGAGGCCAAATACATTAGAAAGAGGACTTTAAGTGTTTTCCACCAAGTACTCATGGGTCAAAAAGGTGCTCGTACGCATATTTGGCGATCGTTTAAATTGAACACTGCAGCAGGTAGTCGAATTGGATTTCAGAACTTGGACAGTTTGATCTTGATGTCTTCCAGTTGACCTATGATGTGAGCAACAGTTGTATCAAGAGTAGCCATATGTCACATCACCATAGGTATGACCTTGCAGCATCCGAGGCGGCAAAACCGTCATCAGGAGGTGATCCTAGCCGTCCATCATCTCTACCATCATAGTGGACAGCCGGCCAACCCCTAGGTCAGCCGACAAATACCCTCCACACTCACTTAGGGTTTATTTTTAGTAGTTTAGCATTCACTCGTCCATCCCACTCATACACATTTCATTAATTCATTAACATTTGAGTAGAGTGTGGAGGAGTCTGAGTTGGATCCACCAACTCTAGTTTGGAGAATAGGAAAAGTTCCACTAGGAGTGGAGTGGAGCGGTAATGATGTCGTATTTTTCTGAATTTCGTACATTTTGAGCAATATAAATTTTATCTTGTATTCGTTCCTAGTACTTCAACATTTACTTTTTAGTTTTTATTTCCTTGTGGAATACTTGTCTGATCAATGTTTTAGCTGATCGTCGTTTATGTATAGCTTAGAAGTCATACATTGTTGTCTATGAGTTTCTTGTTCAGGTTTAGTCACGTAGCTAAATCCGGGAATTCTTTATTCCAATTAGAGGAAGGATTTTAGTGCAAGTCTTAGGTGTGATGTCTAGGTCTTATATTTCCAAGAAAAAATAGCTAGAAAAGTTGTAGTGTGATGGCATTAGAGATCAGAGTAGCAGTGCATCGAAAGTGGTAAACTACCTTGTGTGCCCGAAGTAAGAAAGTCTTTAGTATTTCAGTTCTAGCTGTGCTGAAATCGTGACAAAGTTGTGCTCAACCACAATAAGGACAGAGTATATCTAGACCATAGGATCACTGTATTTAGAGGTCAATTCTCTTTCTTTGACCTCCCACCGTTCATGACACCCCTAGTATTCTCCAATTTCTTGATCTAGACATGTGCGTTATTCTATCTGTGTTCTAAAAGTCTTGGTATATTTTTTTTATTGGATAAAGTCATGGTTCTAGTTTGCATAGATTCCCTTGGATAGTTTAGGTAATAGGAAGATAGATTTTCACCATAGTGTGTCCTTTGGGATAAATTTGATACTCTTGAATACTCCGAGTTGAAGTGCTATATCAGTAATTTCATATGCTTGCATATCCATTTAGTGAGAACATAAGAAATACCAACACTATCAAGTCTCAAAATTCCCTCGTCAACGTATTGGTAAGGTGGGAGACGACACTGAAGTGGTCTCTCACTAGGGATTGTTTTTTTTCTCCACTCTGGTGATGGCAAATACCGAGTCACTCACAATCACAATTGGATCTCGTTCACAATATTCTCAAAGGGGTTATTGCACTCCTCCAGGCCTAGGAGGAGGTGACATCCAAGAGTATCAATGATCAAGTGCCATAGTAGCTCTAGCAATGATACAATATAGTTGCCTTGACTCAATCCCTCTCCAACACCAATAAGAGAAAATTTAAGTGATCATGGTGTGAGAGTGAAGTGTACATGATGCCAAAAGGAACTCCTTCTAAGGGGAGGGGTATAAATATGCCCACCCTCCCTAACTAGCTGTTGGGGTGGAGTCCCAACTCTCTGTGCATTGTTGGTCAGACTGCCCATGGTGGGATGGTTAGACTAGTCCTTTGTACAACGGTTAGAAAACTAATCGTTGCCTATCACATCAAGCATTATGATCTGACCGGTCTCTTGGATCCCGTTAGACTAGCCTCAACTCCAGTCAGACTAACCTCTGACCATTTGTCAGATTGTTGGTGGCTCTGTATCACTTGCCCATCGGCTCAAACTCCATTGTACATCACCCCGATCAGATAGAGCCACATGGGAAGGGTTAATGTCCCATCATTATCTTATCTTACTATAAAGTTATCCCCCACTAACTCATTTAGCTTAACATGCAAAGATGCCACATCATCATCCACTAACAATCATCATATTTAAACATCATGCAAACATGCTATATCTTTATAGTTTTTATAATTTAAGAGCTTTTCAAATACAAACATGTTAAATTATCATTCAACATAATTCACATAATATTTCAATGTATATCTTTATTATGTTTTATGATATCCTATATACTTATATAGTTCATCCTCACTTAGTGCTTAAATGATTAATTTATGGTCCAAATTATCTTTCTCCTTTTTTCCTCTATTAAGTCATATCACATCAATTGTTTTTAGCCTTTAGATGATTAATATACGGTCCAAACTATCTCCTACTTTTCTTCTTCCATAAAGTCATACCACCTATTTTTTACGTTTGAATCACATTCTACATACTATTTAAATTTAAATTATCATAAATCACATTAATTTACTTAATCTGATGTTATCTAGCTATCTTACATGTTATTTTTTTTATTGTTTACATACTAAATTCCCGCAGCAATGCGCGGGTTTCACCTAGTTTCCCCAGTGTTTATAACCAACTCCTCGGTAGTGATTATTATTAGTCAGCCTTCGTGGTTTTTTCATGTAAAAAAATTATGTCTATTTCCATCTATTTTCATAACACAAGAGGACAAACCAAACATACTAGAATTTGGTAATCTTAAAACTTTCTACTCTCATAACTGTTCATATTTCTTAATGATATTACTAGGAACTTAATCCCAAGCAATGTTGCCAAGAAATATTAAACAATTATCTTATGGGTTACAGAAATAAATCCACAAGCACACGGATATATCGCTTAGCATTTCACCAGAATATTTCCAAGGTACGTATTTATTTAATCCCAAGGGAATATATGGTAAGAGAGTAATATGTTATAAATTCGTATTACACTTATGCAATCAAAGTCTTATGTAGGGGTTAATCAATTGAGGATAGGGATAGATTTGACAAATAGAAGGTTCAGTTTAGAATACTCCCACTATTATAAGTCTAGGTTAAGCAGAGAAGAAATAAAAAAAGCATCGTTACTGTTCTTCTAGTATATAGTCCTTTTGGTGTACACTTGCTATTGTACAACTAGTTGACTAATACCCCTTAACTACGCCCTCTTGGTATATCGAGAAACCACCCCTGATTGCCGAGTTCCTTATTACGACAATCCGTCATGACTATCCAACGCGTTAAAGATACGGAGGAGTACCCACACCAGAACCTTTCTTAGCCCTATATACGCACGGTGAGGAATGCTCATACTGAGCTGTCACATCAGCGGCCTACCTCTATAGATCGTGGCATATAGCACCACTTAATAAATCTAATAATCTAAGCATCGCGCTTATATTACTAAATATTACTCTACATCTCTGCAGATGACATAAAAGACTATATAAATAGACACTAAGCCAATACCATTGCATATCTCTGATAGCTAACCATATAATATATTATAATATGAGACAAGAATAACTAAAGTCGGTACTCGAATAATTATGCAAGTAATGTGATATATAATTGCTGCAAGTCTGAAACTTAATTTACTCTCTGCACTGCAAAAAAAAAAAATTTTGCTGCGTCTTTGCCCTAAACCCATAATATATTTATGGTATTTCAGTTTTTAACCCCACCGGCTGTGAAAGTCTCTATAAGAGAATTTCTGCTCAGATTAAACTGCAATGCTGCCCTCATGATTGTTTTTTTTTTGAGTAAAATACACCGACAGTATCACAACTTGTAAAGTGGGTGCAATTTAGTTACCCATATTGTAAAATGCATGCTCAAACAAATCACTCATTTTAGGGTGCAAATATCATGTGGGATGTTTTCGTAAGGTTAATTTCTTTCACAAATATTGTCATACATGATCCATAAATAAGCCAATGTGTAATTCTGTGTAGTAAAATCCAGCTGAAGATAAATTTTGTTGTTGATTACCAAGCACTATATGACATGAAACATTCAAGTAGTCGCATACATAAAAATATAAAGCTTTGATTTGTAATTTTATTTCTTGCCTTGTCCACATGGTTAAGAATGGATTATGTTAGGTCAGTACGGCTTTCAATTTGAAAACAAGTAGTCCATGTGACATGTATTTGATTAGATTTGCACCATTGAAACAAGATAATGACTCATTTGAGCATTTTGCAAAACACGAGTGACTAAATACATCCACCTTGAAAAGTTGTGATAACACTAATGTATTTAACTTTTTTATATAAAAAATAAAGACGTGTCTTTCTTCAGTTTGCTTTGTGCATCGACGTGTGCATTTTTTAAAAAAATAATAATTGCGGATCATTGACTGAGTTTGGTTCTGAATAATATAATTCATTAGTAAAATAACAGGATTAGGGCCTAGAGCTGGGGCTCAGCCAAACAGTTTCAGCTCCACCAAAACTGGGAGTGGAGTTGGGTGGAGCCCTCTCACAAAATGTACTAGAGTTATGGAGCTGGGTTTAGGCAGCTCCACAACTCCACTCCAGACTCAACTCCTGGAGTTATATTTAGGAGTTGGAGCTGTACCAAACAGGCCCTTAAAGTCTAGAAATCATGAGGACAGAAGTTGCAGCGCAAAAAGTTTCTTTTCGGTAATTATTTAACCATCTTCGAGAAGGTATTAAAATGTATCATATTTTTTAACGTAAAATTTGGTATATCCATGTACCAAGTCATCGAGCTACCAAAAATTTTAATGTAAAATATAGATACCTGGAATCGTAAAATTTCTCTTCTTTTCACCTGTCACAAAACCAATATGGTGATCACTGATATTATAGGAGTATTTGATATGAGTTTCATAAGTTCCATTGGACATAAATTTCATTTTTGATAGACAACATCACTAGTCATTAATTTCTTCGTGACTTTGATATGAGTTTAATTTGCTGTAAGTTTTTATGCGGGCCATGAAAAAGTACATTTTTCCCACACTGTTGGTCCCTTCATCAACATCGTATTATCGTGTCACTTTCTCTCTGTCCTGTTCTCAACAGAGAGGACATATGTACGTCATGGTCATGAGCCCCCTGCTGCGCACAATCACCTCCTGCGATTCGTTTTGGAGGCATGTGCAGTGAGATCGTTCAGTAAGGAGCAAATGCTAACCAATACTAAAATTTGAGCTAATTTTGGGTATTTGAAATCTTGGTGTTCCACATTTCACATTTTTATTGATTACAACTAATTACAAGTTGCAACAAGCTCACCACTCAGCACAAGCATATTTACAAAATGCGATAATCACACAATATTAAGTCATTGACTAATAAGACAACATATGTAGAAACTTAGATCCAATTACGTTAACTAATCATCTCAAATGGAGATGTGGGATAAGGAGGAGCTTCTCCTTGCGGTGCACAGCCACCCCGAACGTCTCGGTCATATCAATACCTCCCTTTGCCGCCTGATCTACTGGTAGCTCCCAGTCAAAGCAGTACACCAAATTTGCTAGCATGATCTCGATGGTGGCAATTGCAAAGTTTATACCTGGGCAGATCCTCCGCCCGCTCCCGAATGGCAAGAAATGGAAATTGTTCCCGTTGTAGTCACCCGATGTGTTAACGATGAATCGCTCCGGTATGAACTCGTCGGCGTTCTCCCAATAGTTTGAGTCCCTGGCCAAAGCCCATACATTGACTATGACACGAGTACCAGAGGGTATTGTGTAGCCATTGATATTACAATCAGACATGGAAAGATGCGGCATTAGAAGTGGTGCTGGAGGGTGTAGCCGAAGTGTCTCCTTGATGACCGCCTTTAGGTAGGGCATACAACCTAGTTGCTCTTCAGTAACTATGTCTTGCCCCTTTGGCATCACTCTTCTCACCTCGGCCTGCAGCTTTCCCATTACATGGGGCTTCTGCATCAGCTCAGCCATGGCGTATTCTAGCTCGATGAATGACGTGTCCGTGCCAGCCATGAGCATGGCCTCCAAGTTTGCCTTGATGTTATCTTTAGTTAGGCCATATTCGTGCTGAATAGAGAGTAGGACATCGATGAAACCTGCTTCCTCATCGTAGTGGTTGAGCATCGAGGAAGACCTAATATGCTTGGTAGTATGGTCGTCAATGAGCTTTTCAAGCAGCTGGTCCCATCTCTTGTTGATGTTGTGTGCCTTGGCGCATGACAGTAGCAACCTCCTAGCTGCGGCCAGCCTTGTAAAGCTAGGAAAGTAGTCCTCGATGTTGAAGCCACCAAGTAGCGATGTGTTTACCTTGACCAGCTCCCGGAGTAGTTGATCCCAACCTTCTTTCTGGGAGAACTTGCCACACACTGCGTGACACACTATATTATTGGAGTAGCAACTTAACATCTCGGTCAGGTCCACCACCACATGTTTGGACACCGCCTCAGTGATCCTGGCCATTACTAACCTCACCTCCCGTTGTCGTGCCGACACATAGGAGCGCACCTTTTTCACAGTCAAGAGATGTGTGGTGGTGATCTTCTTGATTTGCCGCCAATACTCGCTGTACGGGGAGAAGCCGACATCTGTTGCACCGTAAAAGAGGATGTTGGCTATAGGAGAGTAGGGCCGTGATGCGAATATGTCATCGTGCGTGCGCAGGATGGACTGTGCCACACGAGATGACGACACCACTAGGGTTGGCACGGCGCCGAGGTGGAGGAGCATCATGTCAGGGCTATGCTTAGTGGCAAGGTCGCGGAGGGAGATGTGGGGCAAGGAGCCGATGAGGTGCAGGTGACCGATCACCGGAAGCCTACCGGGGACAGAGGGGAGCTTGTCGAGTAGCTTGGCACCGGCCCTTCTGACATAGCTGCGCATGACAAGTAGGACAAGGAGAAGAGGGAACAACAAGGACGACATGAGCAGGAGAGAGTACCACGCCATGGTGCCGGCCTGTGGAGGAGCTCCCAGCGATTCGTGGCCGTGCTCATGGCTGATCAGGCCATCAGGGAGGAAGGCTGCTAGCATTTGGGCCATTCAATATTGCTGCGCCTGCGCAATTAGTGGCCTTCGAAGAGCAAGCAAGCTAGCTAGGTGGATGAATCGAGGAATGAATTTTGAGTGGGAGCATTCCTTGTGGGTGGTTTCATTATTGATCTATAGAGGAAAGAAGACTGTGGGGATCGACTGACGTGTCCTGTACTTAATTAAAGTAAAAATGACCGACGTCCTCCTCTGTTAAAGTATGGTTTTGTTTCGAAGATACGATGCCCTATATACATAATTTTGTTCTGGGTGGCACTGAAACTTCTGTTTTTTTTAAAAAAAAAGGGAACGTGAAACTTCTTTTGCAAACACTGACATTGACATGCCATCTGCTCTTTTATCTCTTGGACCGTTCGTAGCACCCATGACTGGATTTTTTTTCATTTTTTGTTCCTTGTAAAAAATTATTTTAGAAATAGACCCCTAAAAAACTTACTCACTCTGTCCTGAAATATAACAACTTCTTCACCAAAATTATCTTCTCAACTAATCACAACCCTTCACCATTCAATTTTCTCACCTACCTCCGCTTCTCAATTAATCACAATCTTCTCCTAATTAATTTTACTTACTTTTTTAATACTTTTATCCAACCCTATAAATCTTTATATTATAATGGGGGAGTACTACTAAATAAACCTTTTTGGCGGCCCCAACTTATATGATAGGAGGTTGATGTCGTAACCCTTGGCCCATCTCCTGCTTGGTAGTATGTTGATGTCGTAACAGCTCTTTTGTGTCTAGCTGCCTAGCCCGTTTGGTACTATTGATGGATTATTCTGACTAGCCGTCGCCCATGCGTTGCACGGGCCCTATATTATTATTATTGCTATTATAGATGGTAAAATCTAATTCGCGCACGCTCTCTGTTTTGTCTTATCGCGCGACACACTCATCGGCCGTCCGATCCCACAAGCGCTGGTGCATCCATACATGGCCAGGTGATTCACGGATATGGCATCATCCACAGGAATCCAAATTGGAAGCCATGTGATGCTCTACACTACGCCGGCTTCAAAAATATTTTTCTCTTAAACTAATCAACTTTTATTATATACGTAAATTACTTTATAATAAATCTAAATTACTTTTAACTAAATTACTTCTTCGACATGTAAAAGTAAATTCAATAAAGTTTAAAAGTAATTTACATATATTATAGAAGTAACTTATAAAAAAAGAAAGTAACTTTAATGAATTTACTTCTAATGTCGTGACAAAGTTACTTCCGTTTTGTTTTAAGATACTTTTATAATACATGTAAATACCTTTTAGACTTTATTGAATTTACTTTTATATGTCTAAGAAGTAACTTAGTCAAATCTAAAAGTAACTTATATATATGATAAAAGTAACTTACGTATATAATAAAAGTAATTTACAAATATAAATATTTTTTCATCTTAATATAATCATGTAAGATCTTGTTGTGAAGATTTAATTGTAACGAACACAATGGTGCAATCGGATTGTAGATCGAATAAGTAATTTAAGAGAACACTTTATAAGAAGGAAGAAAACGACATGCATGTAGGAAAAACAAGCATGCACGTCAGCACGTGTAGCAGTACTTCTTCTCACAATTCGTTCATCGCTGGTTAACACTAAACCGAGATGCCTCTCAATTTAGATTTTGCGATATTTCTATACTAAATAAGTTGGTTATTTTTTAAACACCATGGCTTGAATTGAAAGAAGAGTCCACCTCAGGTACACCTTCCTAATTATTAATTTCAAAGTTTAGCACCAAATTAATAAAAAAAACTAAATTCAGACTCCATGATAGATATAACGACTCCATATTTACTAATCCTAAACTATTTCTAAATTAGGGAAGAATTTAAAGTATACTGAAAGAAAATTATTCATTCTGAATTATTGATTATATTAATGAAGTGCTACATTGAGAGTCCAAGATGGGTGCAAACATACATTTAACGCGAACTCATATAAAATAATTTATTCAAACCAAATGCTTAATTTTATTTATGGTTATGATGATAATATATATTTAATCGCAAAATCTAAATCGAGAGCTCTCTTGATTTAGTCATAACGAGCGACCCTATCAGCCATCGTCCACATACGATCAGCCATTGTACAGACATGTGTCATGAAGAATCTTACTTTACTATACATCTAAGAAGTAATTTAGTGAAATCTAAAAGTAATTTAGATATATTATAAAAGTAATTTATATTTTTTCATCAAAATATAATCATGTGATATCTTGTTATAAAGATTTAGTTGTTATGAACACAACGATGTAATCGGATCATAGGTCGGATAAGTAATTTAAGAGAAAATTGTATTTGAAGTATAGGTGGATAGTGTCTATCATAGATGGAGTGGTAACTGGTTTAGACTAGCTGTATAGTCACGTCCATATTTAATTGATGGCTAAATCTTCCTTCTCAGTTAGAGTCAGTAAACCATCTGTTACACGGGTTATTATTACACGCATCACCATTCATACAAACTACAGTAACACACCTTTGGGTATGCCCTTTTTAAGCAACTAAGATGAAGGCTCAACTTTAAATCTATGAACTCGAAATTCTTGTTATAAATAGTAGTCATCCATTGATCCATGTGGAACAATACAGTGGTTAATTTTTCAGTAGAAATTTTATTAGCATCAATTTAACTGGTTCTTAAAAACCAATTAATTAATGTGCGTACTTAAATACTAAATCACAAACAATGGTTCATCTTTTTCAGAAGAAACCTACTTAGCATCCATTCAACCGGTTCTTAAAAACCAATTAACTAAAGTGTATATTTAAATACTAAATCACCTTAGACAATGCTAATATGATTAGTGAAATATAGTTAGAACCCACATTGTGAAGTTATTGTTATAAAAAGGCCACATCATCATTTTTTTTAACACTCGCCTTAATGGTTCAGTTTTGTACATAATCTTTTCTAGCCTACATAAAAATAGTTTTTTGGATGTTGGGTAGCAATTTAGAAAACACAAAGTACGCACCAACACATAGCAATGGACATGACAAAATAGCGCTAGCGCTGATTACAGGCAGCCCGAAGGCAATGTACAAACAAATTAAGGATTCGATAAAATAGCTCTGATTGTGTGCATCCATACTAAACAGAACAACTAACAGTTACCAAGTTCTACCTTATATATACTATTTTTTCTACTATGCTCGGTTATACTTTATGCTCGGTTAAACCGTGTGAAAAACTTATTTCAAAAATAAACCGCGACCTCAGCGCCATCGGAGTTGGTGCTGAGATCCAACATGTCAACGCCACTAATTTTGGTGCTAAGCTCCGTCCGAGGTGGCATGTACTAGCCACATCATCAGGAGGTCAACGCCATTCTCTTTGGCGCTGACATCTGTATCGGTTAAAAGTTTAACCTCCCTTTATCCAACTAAGAAAGTGTGATAGCTCAGTGGTTGAGGTGGTTTCCTTCAAAGCAAAGGTCCAAGGTTCAAACTCACACATGACTTCTTGTTTACATTTTTCCCTACTAGCTGTTATATGCTCAAAAAATATGCATGCTCACAACAGGAGTGCTAAAAACCACAGGAGCTAACCACTACACTAATAGTACATCCGAAGTAGGAATCACCATTATAGCCTTTTACCCTTTACAGACGTCAGCGCCAATAAGAATGGCGCTGACCCCTGATGATGTGGCTAATACGTGCCACCCGGACAGAGGTTAGCGCCAAAATTAGTGGCGCTGAGATGTGTCCGATGGCCTTGAGGTCGCGGTTCAATTTTAGCTCCACTACACTAATAGTACATTCGAAGTAGGAATCACCATTATAGCCTTTTACCCTTTACAGACGTCAACGCTAATGAGAATGGCGCTAACCTCTGATTATGTGGCTAATACGTGCCACCTCAGACGGAGGTTAGCGCCAAAATTGGTGGCGCTGAGGTCGCGGTTCAATTGTGAAATAAGTTTTTGACACAGTTTATTCATGTAATAAGTTTTTTAAAGGGTCAAATTGTCAAATTTTTGGGCTGCCCGGTGCACAACGAGAGCTAGCTAGGGCGGAGTCGTTATGCTGTTCTTGTCCAATGATGCAAGCGGCCCAGGCTGCCCAGGCTGGACTAAAAGCTTGTATGTTTCGCTGACTACAGACTATTGGTGAGATCCTAAAGTATTACCTATAGATTTACATTTTTAAAGTCTCTATATTACTTCAGATGATGAGATCATATATCACTCATAAACAAATCACAAAGTATCAAGTAAAATTCTTTGAAGTTTTTGCAGTCCTTTGGGTATCTTTCTCACTTTTTGTCTTTTTTAACCTCAAAAGTCAAATGTAGATTGAAGTGCATTCATGGATTCGGATTGTATCAGTTGAAAAGCTGAAATTTATGCCATCATGTCCCAATCTTACTAGAATGATTGCTTGGTCTTTGTGTTTCTACTACGGTGATTTTTTGGCATGTATATAAGTTACTCTTCGTTTTTCTTTTGGAGGATTGATCTAGGGGAGATAGGAATCAAGCAAATTCTTCACTGTCCCATGCATTATATGCTAGATCCCATTGTTTTTATCTTTTTCAATAATGCCATTTCATGAGGTATCATTGCTTCAAAAGAAATGGTCAGTAACAAGATTTCAATATCTAGCCTGTTTTTTCATAGATCACATCAAATTCAAACGGAGAACATTCATAAACACAAAAATTTATAAGCTAAACCAGGTAAACAAGGTAACATAATTTTCTAACGGTTCAACCAGGGACAATTTGTTTGCACCTAGTTGCGTACACACCCTTTTTTTTTCACATGCTTCTCAAATAGTTACGGAAAAATATGAAATAAATTGGTAGCATTGATTTTCTTTAAAGAGATGTAAAATAGATATGATGACAAATGCCCCTTGTCCAACCAGGCTCCAATTATTACTCTATAAACATTTTACACCAGAGCTTCAGCCAAAATAAAAACATGTCTGATTACACAGGCTAGGAGATTGCTCCATTCGGTTTGGAGGGGATTAAGGGGTGTTAGCTTATAAATTAACCATAATAGGTGTTTTTTCCACATCGCAATAGGTGTTTTTTAGATCAACTAAACATGGCCTTAAATAAAAAAAATGGTGCACATACTTATAGCCATAGTACAAACATCAGGTAAACAGTACCAAGCAACCGAATTTAACAGCAGGTGGCTAGTGCATTTAATGATATGACCACGCTTAATTTATACTCCCTCAATTAATATTCATTGTGCATTTAATTCATTTAATGATAACACCAAGGTTCATAGCCTTTGAGCGAGTGTGCAGCACAAACAATTAAATTTGTGGCCTGTATCTATCTCCTCGTATCAAACATTGAGGTGCGGAAAACCTAATCATCAAGATCACGCCATTGTACAATGAGAATTACAGTATTACACCAAAGAAAACCGACGCACAGAATTTTTTTTTTCAACCAGCATCAGTTGGCATCACTTTCTGTATAAGAGCATTACCAGTAGCTCACCTAAATTTGATTCTTCGTATTCGCATATGGATGGTCATTCAAAAAGATTCCTCCATACCCTTCCACTCCAACAGATCATCCATATTACATCCGTCATATCACACTCTGTTATATTTTACTAATATCTTCCAACTACAAATAAACTATACAAACTTCTATATCCTTATTCTCACATTTATCTTTCTCTTCTCTCTCTCACAACAGTGACGGAAGTGACGGCGGAGGGGGAGATGCAGTGGGAGTGACAACGAAAGGCATAGGCGGAGGGGGATATGCGGCGGGAGCGACGGCGGAAAGTGTGGGCAAAGGGGGGAGGTGCGGCTGGAGCGACAGCGGAAAGCATGGAGGGGCAATGGCAACAGCGGATGCCGCATCTTGGCGTAGGCGATGGCGCAGAGGGCACAGCATCTTGGTGCAGGCGATGACGTGCAGGGGTGATGATAGGAGCTTCCGACGCCGCTGGGCGGCGCAGATGGGTGCATGGCTTCCGCTGCCGCCTATGCTACCGGTGGCACAACTGCTACAGCGGTCCACCTCCAGATTTGGTGCGCCCCTCCCTCTCCTCCCTCTCCACCCGCCGTCATGGCCAGCAACGATGACGACAGAGGATAGATTGATCCAGAACTCTGGATGGGGGCAGGATATGGCGTCTCTCCTGTTTAGGGCATGCACTATTTTTGAATTGCCCAATATCTCTTGGAGACCGAATTTCCTCTCACTTGTGCTATTTCTCATATGGAGAACCGGATGCCCCATCTGTTGGGATGCTCTAAGGCTCAGTTCGGCACCCTAGGTTCCCAACCCAAACATCCAGTACGGAAAACGGAGCAATCCATTAGCACGTGATTAATTAAGTGTTAGCTAATTTTTTTTAAAATGGATTAATTTGATTTTTTAAACAACTTTCGTATAGAAACTTTTTGCAAAAAACGCATCGTTTAGCGGTTTGAAAAACGTGCGCGTGGAAAACGAGAGAGGGGTTGGGAACCTGGGTTGCCGAACACACCCTAAGTCACTTAAGAGTGTCGAGCTTTGCTCCAAAAAATAAACTAATGAACTGGAAGACAAAAAGGCGTGAAAAATAGAGGCACTGCAAATCTACAAGCCAAGCCTCAAAAATTGAAGCCTGATTGTGAAAAAACAAAGCAACTCTCATTTCTCTTTTCTACCTTGATAATCTAACGTGAGATCTCACTAAAGTGTGTTATTACAGGCTTATCGTAGTTGCTCGTGGCTCATATGCAACCTTGTCGACGTGCACAATCCTACCAGGGCACAAGCATCTAGGCCGCCATAGCTAGATGGCTGGTCCAGTGGCCAGCTGAAGAGAGTAGAAACGTTGGTAAGCATGGGCATTTTTTTGTCGTTTGCCTTAACCAAAAGAATTTATGGTAATGCATGGTAATAGTAAAATTAACTGCGCCCTCTTATCTCAAATTCAAAAATTTTCACGCGAATTAAGAAAAGAGGTGAATTAAATGGAGAAGACTATTGTGATTGATTAAAATGATAAAATAGATAGAGAAATTAATTAAGACATTGTTGTAGCAAGGAGATAACACCCTCTCTCTCCTATCCGTTCAAAACACCTAAAATGATTTATGGAAAGTTCCTAACTGTAAAACAAGGAAAATACTCTCAAGTTGGAAAACTCTCTCGAGTTGTAAAACACCTCTCGAGTGGGAAAACACCCTCGAGTGGGAAAATACTCTCGAGTTGGAAAACTCTCTCGAGTTGGAAAATACACTCGAGTGGGAAAACCCCTCTCGAGTGGGAAAACACTCTCGTGTGGTTTCTTATCATTTATATGTAACTCATCTTGATTGGAGATGATTTCTGAATACATGCAGGTGAACCTGGCGATCGGGAAGATTGTTAAAGGATGTGCAAACCCTCAATCACAGAAGACATTCGGCTAAGAGAGCTCGAAGGAAAGAAACTGCTCGAGTAAAGATCCGGTCGAATGGAAGATTCTGTGGGAGCCACTTCTCAACCACCCTTGCCAGCTGGAGCCAAAAGACTAGAATGACCCTGAGAATGTACTAAAATACCCCTAGGGTTACGACATGGCAAGGGCATTATAGGAAGTTCACTAAAGCCCATGAGGGTAGAAATGTAACATCACATGTACGACCATAGGCTATAAAAGCCGGTCAAATCCTTGTAGCGAAAAAAGACATTTTTTTAATATAAGAGTAATCCTCAAATGTTGTGTTTGCTGTTTGAACTCATTTCTAAGAATAGGCGGGAAAACACTTCTTTCCGGCCTCGTGACCTACATAATTGTGATTGCTTAAAATAAGGGAAAATACAAATGTTAGAAGCAGCTGTATTTTGAAAGGGTAGGTAACACTGGTAGCACGTGCAGAAAATTTAATTGCGAAAGCGAGCCGGAGATTCCATGGGTGAAATCGATCAAATGACTAGGAAGTATCAGTTGGTCGCACTTCATGAAATCTTCAATCTTTTGGCAGCAACCACGCAATCTGTTACAAAATTCATCTTCTTCCCAAATCCGAAGTAAAGGCTACACTATACACCCATTTTTCTGCGAAGTAGTTAGGCTAGTATAATACAGAACACAACTGATCTTCAATGGCACTTTTATCAGAAGCAGAACCGGTATCAAACAATGTTCGAATTAAATAACATGATAAAACACGGAGGTACTTTAGTTGAAATGTTATTATTAATCTGAATCGCAGAAGGGATTTTTTTTTTCCTTTTTACTATTCCGCTACCTAGATGAAAAGGCACGTAGTGCAATACGAATTAAAAGTTCCGTAATTGCATTCCCTAAAAATGCCATGATCTAACTTATTTTCCTTGCTATTAATGTGAAAGGGATGAGCACATGTGATATGTTCAGTGTAGCCTCGCACCAGTTGAAAACGAAATAAAGCAACCGCATGTGTGTCTGATGTTATCAAAGTTTAGGCCTCATTGAATTTGAAGACGCAATCATAAAGCCTCCCACCCAAAAATTGCGCCACTTCAGGATGTTTTACCTGGAACATGGAAGAAATGATGGCAGTTTTTAAAGCTCAATCATTGATAAACTTGCAATGAACTATTCAATACAAATTATAAAATCGCAGAGAAATGCAACACACCATTCCGATCTTAATCGAGTCACATTTCATTTGTGCATATAGGTTGGTTTCAATTGCTCTTCCCTGTAACAAAAAAGAGTTGAAAAGTGATGGGCAGCCCTGTGAAGGCAAACAGATTGAACGTTGCAAGCCCACTTACCATGCCTTCTAGAACGACCAAGTCAGCATCATTTGCCAAATAAGCTAGTTCTGGTGACACACTGGACAAATCAATTACCTGAGACCAAGACAGATATCCAGTTAAGAACTTACACATATAATACAATGCAATAGGTAAAATAGTTTAGTACACCACCATAGTAAGATAATCTTACTGGCAAATCGTTACCGGAGTTGGCAACGAGTAGGTCAGATGCATCCACACCTGCAAGCTTTCCATTTTCATCCTTGAGCTGAAAATAATTGCAAGAGTATAATTCATAATCTTTTCTCAGATCCCCGCAAAAGAAAAAAAACGTCTCACAATTATAACAATTTCATGTTTCTTACCTTGTTTATAATTTCAACAAGCTCTGGGTAAGTGACATCATTGATTGATGGCATGTCATTGGCAGCAAGAATCACCTACACAATCCAACGGTAGCTATTTATTGACATTCTTTACCAACAGAAAAAGATAGCAAATCTCAAACAATATATGCAAAAGACACTCTCGAAATAGCTAGAGATGTACATATGAAGGCAACTTCAGCAACTACCGAAAGAAAAAAAGAACTATATCAATTTTACTCATGGATAAAGATAAAGACATCATTTAAAAATTCACATGGATTTAACAGTGTAGTTTCCATGCGAATTGAAAAAAAAACAATGTGCTCAAAAGGGAAGAAGATGCAGTCTGGACTTGTAAAAAATCATAGTTTATTTGGTTGTTCCTGTTTCTTGTTTAAGCTGTGGGTTATCTCACATTTAGCAACTTAAATCACAATACTATTTCACACATACAAAATGATGATCCACTTCAATGTAATCAGGGGTTCATTTCGATCGATCTTTTTACATTTAACTCCCTAAAAATAGCGCAACATTAATAATGTGTTACTGGCTGGAACAAATAGCAACATCTGCTCTTGTCCTAACATAATTCCTCAAATAGTTCTGGAGCAATGACAAGAGAAACAAAAAGGGTGAGACAGACCTTTGTGCCACGTCGGAGCAATTCCCTTGCAAATGGTAATATGCCCAAGATGATATCAGCGCCAGAATTATCAACAAAAATAACAGCCTACATATGTGACAAAGCAATGATTCAGCTATGTATAACAAAGACATAACAATGTTAGTTAATATGCAATATCCCTACAATAAATATGTTCAGAACTCCAGCTGAAAGATTATTATGAATAGTTCAGACTGACATGTACATATATGGACTACACAAGGCCAGGTGTTGTGTATGTCAAGAACTAATACTAAAGATACTAATAAAATATAAATGTCAATAACAAATAAATTAATAAATCTAAAATAAATTGACACCTTGGATACCATTGGGAGAATTATTTGATACTTATCCACAACGTGAGAAGAATACATGTGAAAAAGTTGCAGCATGGGAGTAACAAGTAAGAGTATTAATTATTTAAGTTACACAGTAGTTACAAACTTCAAAACAATATTCTTTCAAAAGAAGTGGGAGAGTTTCTAATATGTTTTAATAAGAACCAAAAGAGTACATGAACATTTGTAGAGTACATTATACATGTGTACGTACAATAATTCTGAACCAATAGAATTCTATTCTTGCATCCAGGCTCATACATAATATTTATACATGATGCAAAACTAAAACAATACTAAAAGCATGGTAGCAGTATCTTATATCTAGGTTTGTTGCACCCAGTTGATGTGTGCCATGGGATTGCGGTAAAGTTTATAATGGAAGATAATTTTTACCTTTTCCCAAGATTTCTTAGTCCATTTATTTTGAAATGCATCCAGGTCATCAATAACCCAAGGTCGAGATACAAGATTCTGGCAACTTGCTAAGAAGGACATACCGTCTTTAGCAAAAACTTCTGCAAGCTAAGAGAAGTGAAAGAAAACAGAGACATTAGAGGCAGGGCGACATATGTAAACCTTCTGAGAAGGAAATAATGAAATAATGAACATAAGAGCATTTCATCAACAACAAACCAATTATTCAAAAAATCAGAAGGAAATAATGAAGAAAATTTTGTTGGTTCTGCCCTTCACGCTGATTGGCCTTTCACACTAAGCCAATGGTGCACCAACAGAAACTACGGAAAACCCTTTGTGAAGCCCTATCCACAGGAAAAGGTCAACAAAAATAATCATCAAGTGACAAAACATACCTGTGCAGATCCTAAGTCAAATATGTTTCCTGCTAAGATTCCACGGATCAAGTTCTCTGCTCGTTTTCCATCATCTTCAATCTCATCATTTCGCTGAACAACGCCCTCAAAGAGTGACATAGCCTTAGCATTCTCCTCATCCTAATCATGGAAAATCATCAATCAAGCATAGACAATTACAACCATGTAAAATTGTCACGACAATAGACTCCAAAGTAGTATTTGAAGACAAGAAAAACCTTTGTTGGCATTTACCTTAACCTTCTTGAATATATCCCTAAATCCCAGTTCTCTAAGGACTAGCTCACGAAGCCTGCAAAGAAGCTTGAGATTCATTCGAAGAGTTAGTGCACAGTAATCCAAGATCTTCTTTTGTTGTTCAAAGAGCTCATCTATCAATATCTTACAATGCAATCTGGTGGCCCTCCATTACTCTCTGGGTTCTTCTTCAACTCCTCGAGCATTGCAGTGTACCTTCACCATATATACAATAGATAGACATAATAAAATGTTAGGGCATTGCCCAGTAGTTGGTTTGGTTAATATTAATCTGGAGAAAACGCACAACGCAAAGACATGCTTGTTCCCAAAGCAGTAAAAGAGCCATGGGACCAAATGGTAATTAAATGTCTGATTCTTGAAACATAAAATTGGACTATATTCATAAGTCATGACAAAGAAAAACAATATAAATGGAGACAATTTCATTTTCCAAACAAATATTGTATGACCAAAATAAAATGGGCACAACTTTTCTGGTGATGGCCAAATTAGTATTGCCTTCAGTAAAAGAGGAAATGTTTTACTTTTCAGTAACAATTTATGCCACCTTGAAACTGAACTTTGTTAGGACTAATTTGAAAAGAGTTGTGAATAGTTTTCATGATGGATTGCTTGCACCATTTTCATATATACCAAAACTTTGTATTTTTAGGAATATTGTCCAAATAAACATGTTTTTACTACACCCTATTCTAGGATGACATGTCTTTTAGCACAGAGGGGTAATAACATCCGGGGGTTATTTGGCACATTCAAATGGATTAATGCACATCCAAATTCCAGTTTCCCAGGACCAACGAGTGCCTTCCTCCATAATTTTATTTATCAGGATAACACAAATGGCACATTCCACAACACATTAAATATAAAAACTGGAAGGGTGATTATGTTTCCAATTCATAAAGACTAAAATGGTGCAATACTTTGGCTGCAAAAAAAGGCAAAAAAAGGATAAGTAGTGCCAACCTCAATCCGTAAACTAAACACAAGGGGATATTACCATGGTTCGACACATGCTAAAACTCCATATTAAAGGGTCTTTTCACACATTCTATGTTTGATGCCCCGGAAATGCATCCACACCCAAAAATAGAAACGAAGTACTAACCTATCTCAGGCAAACAAGCAAGTACCATCCACCACTACCTACCAGTACCTTTACCTTGAGTTCCAGGAGACAAACGTGAGCAATCATCAACCAATCATCGATCACTAACCAAAGCGGATGCACACATACCTCTGGGCAAACTTCTCGGCCTTGGCGGGCGCATCGGGCACCGTGGGGTCGTTCTCCGCGCGCTGCCTGCGGTGCGGGAAGATCAAAATCAACACGGGACGAGTAGAGCTCAGAATCCGCCGCGGGCGGCGGGGTGGCAAAGGAGGCCTTCCTTACCTGAAGGAGGGGACGGAGTTGAGGAAGAGGTCGATCCACTGGATCTCGACGGGGGTGGCCTTGCGCGGGTTGTCGGAGGCGAAGCGGTAGGGGATGGTGCACGCCCTGTACGTGCTCTCCACCGGCGCCTGCAGCAGCGGGAACGGCACCGACGGCGACGAGCTCTCCATGTGCTCCGGCTTACTACCCGGATCGCCCCTCCTGCTCGGCGGCGGCGGCGGCGGTGGCGGCGGCTGGGATTCGTGGGGTGGTTAGGTAACCGCCTAAACTTGGGGCGCCGTGAGATCCGGCGGTGAAGTGGTTATTCTGCACGCGAGGAAGACGGAGGAGAAGGCGAAGGGGAAGCAACCGCCGCTCGCCACAGATGCATATTCTGCTGACGTAAGATGGGCTTTAGAGGCCCAAATGGCCTAATTCCTGGCCCATTGGACTGTGCCTTTGTAGAGAGGAGGAGAATGGATTGCAAATGGAATAAGTTCACTTTAGCTCCCTCTATTTGTCGCTCAGTCCGATTTTCGTCCCTTGGTGGCAAAACCAGGTACGATAGGTCCCCCAACTTTCGAAACCGTTTAAATGAGGTCGCTCGGCAGTACTGCGTCCGGTTTTCGCTGAGGTGGCGCCTACGTGGCTCCTTTTGGCTAGGTATTTGTCCAACGTGTCAATGGCGTGGCAGTTACGTATCAATTAGATCCGAAAAAAATAATAAAACTCATGGGACCCACATGTCAGTCGCAAACACAAATAATAAAAAATTGTGGGCCCATGAGGACCCACACGTCATCCTCTCTATCCCCCCTCTCTCTCTCTCTATCCTCCCTCTCCCTCTTCTATCGCTCTCCAGCCGGCGATCGGAGAGGGCGACGGCGGGGCGGAGCGGCGGCGGAGGCAGAGCGGGGTGGAGCCGAGGGGCAAAGCGGGGGCGAGCGGATAATGTCAAGCTGCCGCATCCTCGTCGTGGCAGATGCCGTGAACGACAACGTCTCGCGCGGGTGGTCTTCATGTCGAGGGTGTCCGGCCCAGCGGGGCTCCTGGCGCCGTTGTTGGAGGACGCCGACACCCGTAGCCGACAACGGCGAGAGCGCAATGGTGGCGAGGAAAACGTAGTGACGACGACGACGCCGTCACACAAAGCCGCCGCCGCCGCCCACGCCGTGCTGCCCGCCGTCCCCCTCGAGGAGGGGACCGACCTTGCCGCCGGCGGCCCACGGCAGTGCCTGCCCCGCGTCTCCCTGCCGGTCGGTTCTTGACCCATCGCCAACGACGGGAGGAGCGCGTAGTGATGACGACGTGCCGTCACTTGCAGCTGCCGCCGCCGCCCATAGTCGTGATGTCCCACGTCCCCCACGAGAGGGGACCGTCCTCGCCGCGCCACCGCCCACGGCCCGTGCTACCCCGCGTCTCCCGCCGGTCGCCGCCGTCCCGCGCCCCTTCTCTCGCCGCCAGTCGCCACCGTCGTGCCATCCTCCTCGCCGCCTGTCACGCCGTCTACCCTGTCGGCCCGCTGCTCGTCTCGGCCCTGGCCGCATCTCCTCCTCCTCCGTGGCCACCGCCGCATGCCGCCGCCCTTCTCCCGCCAGCCATCGCACCGTCCCCGTCGCCCCATCGACGTCGCACCCAAGAGAGAGAAGAGAGAGGAGAGTGGGGAGAGAGACAAAGAGGGGGAGATGGGGAGTGAGAGGAAAGAAGAGGGGATTGAGATTGACATGTGGGCCCCCACTTTTCTATTATTGTTTTTTGGTGTAACTGACATGTGGGTCCATGGGTATTATTTTTTTCAAATTGAATTGTCACGTAAGCGCCACGTCAATGTCACGTGGGATGGAGACCTTAGACACCCATGAGCCACGTCAGCCAAAACATCTATCCAAACCGCCTTAGGACCTTAGCTCGGTTTCGTAAGTTGCGGGATGGGTCGTACCCGTTTTGGAGTCAGGGACGAATTATCGGACTGGGCACAAATAGAGGGACCTAAGTGAACTTATCCATTGCAATCAGCCAGTTCTCCCCCAAAAGTAAATCTTCTATATCTATACTAATAGATCCACAATCGGATAACATAACCAAATTCAATGATGATGTCTCCGAGGAGAGAGAGCAACGATCACAAATAAAACCACAAGCGCAAAAATATCGTTGTAGTATTTCACCTCAAGATATTACAAGGGTAATCGAATCATAGGGAACGTGTGTCTAAATCTAAGAAAAGGTTCATCCAAGGACGGCAATTAAATGATAAGGCTTAGAATAGAGGATTTCTATAGGTTAATATTTTTAATTGAGTTAAGGTAATTTATCGGTTGCTTCGGGCACCGCCTCTTCCTTGATTTGCCAAGCTGAGCCCGGCTTGTAGCTCTACATGTCCTGAATATAGAGGAATACAAAGGACGAACAGGGTTGTCACTACTTTCTGCCCCCTCACTTCCGTAGAGCACACAACAAACGAAGTTAATCACTAACCTAGCACCACATCTATATTATCACAATTACTACTCAAGTTCAGCAAGAACTTCCTTCTTTAATCTAGAGCCTTAGTACCAGAGTACTCAGTATGAATACTAAGCGATGAACCCGTAATTTTGGAGAATATATCTTACTTAAATAAGAAAAGTAAATACCAAAGGAAATCACGAATACTTATATAAAAGAAACACATCCGTCGAGGTACAAGATCAAGAGTGTCGATATCTCCAACACTCTCTCGAACTCCAATAATAGAATGCTGACATCTCCGGCACTTCTCCGGAACTCCCCCGAAGAGAACTCCAACATATGGGACACTCCTTTTCGGAGTTTCCCCTCACCTTTTCCTATATTCTAACTCTACTATAGAGTAGCCTAATATGAAAGTGAGCTGCACTCCTTTTGCAAATGGAATGAGCTTATCCTTTTATAACCCTCCTTTGTGTGACGGTCGTTAAAGTGCAAACTTTAGCCGTCAACTTCTGCATAAAAGATATCAAATATACTATCAACCATAGTGGTAGGAATTTACTACTTACCACTTCCACTAGTTTTGGTAATATATGTATGCATGTTATTTAAGTTGTGAAAATACACTCGACATGCGACGAAATGAAACTCTGGCCAATCATGCGGAACTCACAGGATTGGAGGACCACACAAGTCAGTCGAAACTGACTTCCTAACCGCCATAAGGGCCACTAGTTAGCCTCCCAGCCAAAGTCATCGGTTGTTGGGATAAAGGGTGGTGCTCAGCCCACAGTTCGGGTTCGGCCGAACCACCATAGTGGCGCCCCATCCTGGCCTTCCACGTGGAAGATCTTATGAAGTCCCAATGACGGTTGTGAGAGATTAACCGTCATTGGCAGTTATAAAAGGATGTCTTCACACACTTGGAACATGCACAATTTGAGCTCAAGTAGAGTACAAACTCACTTGTAGTTTCATATTAGTTGTTAGTTTGGTAGAAGTGAGAGGAAACTCCGGAAGGAGTGCCCCGAAATATCGGAGTTCCTCTAAGAATTTTACGGAGGAGTGCCGGAGTGTCGCATTCTTCACACAGAGTTCCGGAGAAAGCCGGGATTGTCGGCCTTCTTCTCTCCTCGCTTGTCCTCGGCGAATGCTTCCTTTATCAAAGTAAGTGTTTTGAGTTTCTTTATTTTAATTAGTTTATTTAAGTGAGATATATTCTCATCGGTGCGGGTTCGTCGCTTAGTGTGCAACTAAGTGTTCTAGTACTAAAACTCTGATAAATTAGAAAGTTCCTACGCAAGGTTAGAGTAATAATTAAGGGTTAATTAGATACATGCCATGAAAATTTTGCCGGTTTTGAGATATGCCATTACTATTTACGTATTTGGAATATGCCATTGCTATTTGTTGTAATATCAGTGGTGCCACTAAGATACGTATTTTGCATGTATTGGACAAAAATGCCCTCATCTTCTACCTCTCTCCCTCTTCTCTCATCTTCTAGCTCTTTCCCCGCTGCTTCTACTCTGGCGCCGTCACGGCCGCTGTTTTGCTGTCACTGTCGCGCTGTTGCTGCTCTCGACGTCGCCGCTGCTTCGCCGCTCCACCGCCGCCGCTCGCTCCACGCTGCTGCTCGCTGTTGCCCCGCGCTCGCGCCACTTCGCCGCACGCTGCTGCCGCTTACTGCGCGCCGGCTCGCGTCCGCCGCTGCTGCTCGCTGTTGCCGCCGCTCCGCCACCCGCCGCCGCTCGCGCCGCCGCCGCTGTTGCCGTCGGTCGCTTCGCCGCCCGCGCTCGCCACTGCCGCCGCGCTACGCCGCCACGCTGCTGCCGCTTACTGCGCCGCCGTCGCTCCCGCTGCTGCTCGCTGTTGTCCGCCGCTCCGCCACCGCCGCCGCCGCTCGGGCGCTCGCTGCTGCCGGTCGGTCGCTTCGCCGCCGCCGCTCGCGCCACTTCGCCGCGCGCCGCTCGCCGCACGTTGCTGCGCTCACTCCGCGCGCCGCCACTCGCGCACTTCGCCGCCGCGCCGCTGCCGCACGCTGCTGCGCTGCGTCCGCCGCCGGCCGCTCGTGCCGCTCGCCGTTGCCGCCGCTTGCTCCGCTCGTTGCTGCCGCCGATCCGCCGCCGCGCCGCTCGCTCCGCTGCAGCCGCTTGCTCCGCTCGCTGCTGCCGCGCGCTCCGCCCGCCGCCAGTTCTCTGAGCTGTGGAAGAAAGGAGGGGGAGAAAAAGAAGGAAAGAAGGGTAATTTGGTCCAAATTTTTTCATAAATGGTTGGTAGTGGCATATCTTGAATATGTGTAAAATTGCAATGGTATGGTTCCAAATACGCGAATACTGATGGCATATTTCAAATCCGGCAAATTTTTAATGGCATATATCTAATTAACCCAATAATTAATAATTTAGGCGCGGTGTCTAGGTTAGAAGTTACCTTTGTTTGTTGTGTGCTCCACAGAAAGTGAGTTAGGTGGTAGGTGGTGACAACTCTGTCCGTCCCTTGTATTCCTCCATGTTTAGGTAAATCATAGAGCTCAATGCTGGACTCATCTTGGCAGGCCAGGGGAGGGCCGATGCTCGAAGTATTCGATAGAGTTTTACCTTTAACTTAATTAACTAATTAACCAGGGAAGGGTCGGTGCCCGAAGCATTCGATAGAGTTTTACATTTAACTTAATTAACTAATTAAAAGACATAGTAATCCTCTCTAGCCAATTTAGCTTAGGTTGTTATCCTTGGATCGTAGATAATACACACACGTTCCTCAAATTAGATACCCTTGGAATACTCCAAGGGGAAGTGCTACAACGGTATCTAGTACACTTATGGATTTATCTATGATCGTAAAATACTTACCAACACCTATAACGGTTACTATGGCGGTTATGATGGCATTTCACCTACATCCACGTGGAAGGTGGGAATGAGAGGCCACAAAGGGGTTCAGTCGACCTTGGGACTTGGCCGACCCTTGGTCCCACCTCTCGGGCGCTTTTTTGGCTGGGAGGTTGCGTGATGGACCCTATACACTCCTCTGGGCCTGTGCCATCTTCTCACTGTTCCAGCCGTTCCTGACGACGTGTTGTCCGACCTAGCAGCCTAGGTGCTGCCCTCGCCATGCCCGGTGCAACCATCCTCTTGGCCCCTTTGAATCGCAGGATTAAGAAAACGTAGGAATAGGAAAAATGTAGGATTTTGATAGGAATGTAAGTGTAAAATAGAGGGTTGCAAAACGTAGGAAAAACAAAGGAATGACCGTTTGATTGAACCACAGGAAAAAACACAGGAATTGGACGAGAGAGATAGACTCAAAGGAAAAGTTAGCAAGAGGTTTTAGGTCTTGCTAAATTTCCTCCAAAATCTCTATAGGATTACCCATTCCATAGGATTTTCAAAGGATTGGATAGGATTCAATCCTTTGTTTCAAAGGGATTCATAGGAAATTTTCCTATAGGATTAAAATCCTCTAAAATTCCTATGTTTTTTCTCCAAATCAAACGGGCCCTGAATCGGGTCCAGGCAACCCCCACGTCGCAGTAGATCGCAGCCATATCTCCACGAGCCGAGCCGAGCCGCACCGAGCCGAGATCAAGCCGGAGCCGAGCCGC
>CM020183.1:18600742-18641617 GCA_009805545.1 Oryza longistaminata | reverse complement strand
CAAAAATATGATCCACTTCAATGTAATCAGGGGTTCATTTCGATCGATCTTTTTACATTTAACTCCCTAAAAATAGCGCAACATTAATAATGTGTTACTGGCTGGAACAAATAGCAACATCTGCTCTTGTCCTAACATAATTCCTCAAATAGTTCTGGAGCAATGACAAGAGAAACAAAAAGGGTGAGACAGACCTTTGTGCCACGTCGGAGCAATTCCCTTGCAAATGGTAATATGCCCAAGATGATATCAGCGCCAGAATTATCAACAAAAATAACAGCCTACATATGTGACAAAGCAATGATTCAGCTATGTATAACAAAGACATAACAATGTTAGTTAATATGCAATATCCCTACAATAAATATGTTCAGAACTCCAGCTGAAAGATTATTATGAATAGTTCAGACTGACATGTACATATATGGACTACACAAGGCCAGGTGTTGTGTATGTCAAGAACTAATACTAAAGATACTAATAAAATATAAATGTCAATAACAAATAAATTAATAAATCTAAAATAAATTGACACCTTGGATACCATTGGGAGAATTATTTGATACTTATCCACAACGTGAGAAGAATACATGTGAAAAAGTTGCAGCATGGGAGTAACAAGTAAGAGTATTAATTATTTAAGTTACACAGTAGTTACAAACTTCAAAACAATATTCTTTCAAAAGAAGTGGGAGAGTTTCTAATATGTTTTAATAAGAACCAAAAGAGTACATGAACATTTGTAGAGTACATTATACATGTGTACGTACAATAATTCTGAACCAATAGAATTCTATTCTTGCATCCAGGCTCATACATAATATTTATACATGATGCAAAACTAAAACAATACTAAAAGCATGGTAGCAGTATCTTATATCTAGGTTTGTTGCACCCAGTTGATGTGTGCCATGGGATTGCGGTAAAGTTTATAATGGAAGATAATTTTGACCTTTTCCCAAGATTTCTTAGTCCATTTATTTTGAAATGCATCCAGGTCATCAATAACCCAAGGTCGAGATACAAGATTCTGGCAACTTGCTAAGAAGGACATACCGTCTTTAGCAAAAACTTCTGCAAGCTAAGAGAAGTGAAAGAAAACAGAGACATTAGAGGCAGGGCGACATATGTAAACCTTCTGAGAAGGAAATAATGAAATAATGAACATAAGAGCATTTCATCAACAACAAACCAATTATTCAAAAAATCAGAAGGAAATAATGAAGAAAATTTTGTTGGTTCTGCCCTTCACGCTGATTGGCCTTTCACACTAAGCCAATGGTGCACCAACAGAAACTACGGAAAACCCTTTGTGAAGCCCTATCCACAGGAAAAGGTCAACAAAAATAATCATCAAGTGACAAAACATACCTGTGCAGATCCTAAGTCAAATATGTTTCCTGCTAAGATTCCACGGATCAAGTTCTCTGCTCGTTTTCCATCATCTTCAATCTCATCATTTCGCTGAACAACGCCCTCAAAGAGTGACATAGCCTTAGCATTCTCCTCATCCTAATCATGGAAAATCATCAATCAAGCATAGACAATTACAACCATGTAAAATTGTCACGACAATAGACTCCAAAGTAGTATTTGAAGACAAGAAAAACCTTTGTTGGCATTTACCTTAACCTTCTTGAATATATCCCTAAATCCCAGTTCTCTAAGGACTAGCTCACGAAGCCTGCAAAGAAGCTTGAGATTCATTCGAAGAGTTAGTGCACAGTAATCCAAGATCCTCTTTTGTTGTTCAAAGAGCTCATCTATCAATATCTTACAATGCAATCTGGTGGCCCTCCATTACTCTCTGGGTTCTTCTTCAACTCCTCGAGCATTGCAGTGTACCTTCACCATATATACAATAGATAGACATAATAAAATGTTAGGGCATTGCCCAGTAGTTGGTTTGGTTAATATTAATCTGGAGAAAACGCACAACGCAAAGACATGCTTGTTCCCAAAGCAGTAAAAGAGCCATGGGACCAAATGGTAATTAAATGTCTGATTCTTGAAACATAAAATTGGACTATATTCATAAGTCATGACAAAGAAAAACAATATAAATGGAGACAATTTCATTTTCCAGACAAATATTGTATGACCAAAATAAAATGGGCACAACTTTTCTGGTGATGGCCAAATTAGTATTGCCTCCAGTAAAAGAGGAAATGTTTTACTTTTCAGTAACAATTTATGCCACCTTGAAACTGAACTTTGTTAGGACTAATTTGAAAAGAGTTGTGAATAGTTTTCATGATGGATTGCTTGCACCATTTTCATATATACCAAAACTTTGTATTTTTAGGAATATTGTCCAAATAAACATGTTTTTACTACACCCTATTCTAGGATGACATGTCTTTTAGCACAGAGGGGTAATAACATCCGGGGGTTATTTGGCACATTCAAATGGACTAATGCACATCCAAATTCCAGTTTCCCAGGACCAACGAGTGCCTTCCTCCATAATTTTATTTATCAGGATAACACAAATGGCACATTCCACAACACATTAAATATAAAAACTGGAAGGGTGATTATGTTTCCAATTCATAAAGACTAAAATGGTGCAATACTTTGGCTGCAAAACAAGGCAAGAAAAGGATAAGTAGTGCTAACCTCAATCCGTAAACTAAACACAAGGGGATATTACCATGGTTCGACACATGCTAAAACTCCATATTAAAGGGTCTTTTCACACATTCTATGTTTGATGCCCCGGAAATGCATCCACACCCAAAAATAGAAACGAAGTACTAACCTATCTCAGGCAAACAAGCAAGTACCATCCACCACTACCTACCAGTACCTTTACCTTGAGTTCCAGGAGACAAACGTGAGCAATCATCAACCAATCATCGATCACTAACCAAAGCGGATGCATACAATACCTCTGGGCAAACTTCTCGGCCTTGGCGGGCGCATCGGGCACCGTAGGGTCGTTCTCCGCGCGCTGCCTGCGGTGCGGGAAGATCAGAATCAACACGGGCCGAGTAGAGCTCAGAATCCGCCGCGGGCGGGGGCGAGCAAGGAGGCCTTCCTTACCTGAAGGAGGGGACGGAGTTGAGGAAGAGGTCGATCCACTGGATCTCGACGGGGGTGGCCTTGCGCGGGTTGTCGGAGGCGAAGCGGTAGGGGATGGTGCACGCCCTGTACGTGCTCTCCACCGGCGCCTGCAGCAGCGGGAACGGCACCGACGGCGACGAGCTCTCCATGTGCTCCGGCTTACTACCCGGATCGCCCCTCCTGCTCGGCGGCGGCGGCGGCGGTGGCGGCGGCTGGGATTCGTGGGTGGTTAGGTAACCGCCTAAACTTGGGGCGCCGTGAGATCCGGCGGTGAAGTGGTTATTCAGCACGCGAGGAAGGCGGAGGAGAAGGGGAAGGGGAAGCAACCGCCGCTCGCCACAGATGCATATTCTGCTGACGTAAGATGGGCTTTTAGAGGCCCAAATGACCTAATGCCTGGCCCATTGGACTGTGGCTTTGTAGAGAGGAGGGGTAAAAGTTCACTTTGACTCCCTTAAAAAAGTAGGCGGAATCTAATCCATACCCCTCAACTAGGAAACCAGATTAGGTGACTCATCCAACTATTGAAACCAGTGCAATTTGACTCCCTCAGTAGTTTTGAAATGTGGTTTTGTTAACGTGGCGGTGTTGACCTAGTCTTCATCCCATGTGGTGCTTATGTGGCATTAGAATTAAAAAATATATGTGGGACCCACTTGTCATTAAAAAACAATATTGTGGACCCACTGACATGTGGGGTCCACATATCATCATTTCTCTCTCCAACCCTTCTTCCTCCTCCCCCTCTCTCTCTTCCTTAGCTCTCTCTTTTCTTCCCCTTCGGCCGTGGACGACGGGTGCGGCTGTAGGAGGAGGCCAAGGATGGTGCGGGGGTGCGGGGAGGATGGCCGGGGACAGTGAGGTCGAGGTGGACGACGGCTGGTCCACATCGCCGGTCGCCACCATCACCTCATCCCGGATGGTGTTCACCACAATTGAATTGCTGGTGCACCCGGCATCGGCCGATGCAACAACGACGACAATCCCATCTCTTCTTCCTATCTTCCCACTCTCTTCCCCTCCTCTCCTACCGTTGTCGCTCGTTGATGCTACTGGCAGTGGCGGAGCGGCGCATAGATGTGGAGGCCCGTGGCGAAGCGTACATGAAGGAAGGTGGGCTGAGCAACTTGATGAGCACCGGCACAAGCTTTGTGCGAATGAGTTACACCTGTTTTGCCAATGAGGGAGAGCAGCGAGGCGAGCAACAGCGCCGCGTGTGATGTCCTCGCAAGAGTAGACTGCTGCAGAGCGAGTAGCCGTCGGCGCTTCGACTTGCTTGGCGGCGAAGACATTGGGGAAGGAGAGGAGATTTATGGACAAGCAGCGGTGGCGGCAGCTATTGTCGGTTGCCGCAGCGTTGCAGGCCGGTCTCCCGCCGCACAGCGTTCTAGTTGCTCTCGCCGTGCCGCCGGTCTACCTCACTTTCCGTGGAACACACAACAAAAGGTAACCTCTAACCTAAACATCACGTTTATGTTATCAATTACTACCCAAGTCTTCGCAAGAACTTCCTTCTTTATCTAGAGTCTTAGTAGTAGAGCACTTAGTATAAATACTAATTAAGTGACGAACCCGTAATGATGAGAATATATCTTATGTAAATAAGAAAAGTAAATGCCAAAGAAAGTCACGAATACTTACTTATATAAAAAAAAACATTCATCGAGGTACAAGATCGAAGAGAGTATTGACATCTCCGGCACTCCTCTAGAACTCCAATAGAGAGAATGCCGACATCTCCGGTACTCCTCCGGAACTCTCCCGAAGAGAACTCTGACATCTGGAACACTTGTTTTGGAGTTTCATCTCACTCCCTTCCTATATTCTAACTCTACTATAGAGTAGTCTAAATATGAAAGTGAGTTATAGTCTACTTGAGTTATAGAGGTGAGAGGCCACAATGGTGGTTCGGCTGACCCCTTGGTCCCACCTCTCGGTCGCTCCTTTGGTTGAAAGGTTGCCTGATGGGCTCTCTACACTCCTCTAGGCATGTGCCATCTTGTCACTGCTCTAGCCATTCCCGACGATGTGTTGTCTGACCTAGTAGTCCAGCGCTACCCTTGCCAGGCCCGGTGTAGCCGTCCTCTTAGTCTGAACGGACTAGGGAAGAGATAAGGCTTAGAAGTACAAGTGACGATGGGTTGGCTCATTTAGATTGTCCTCTAATATCTCCGTTTCATATTTTTTTTTAGGGAAATCTCCATTTCATATTATAAATCGTTTTGATATTTTTGTCAAACTTTTTCAATTAATTTGACCAAATTTATAGAAAAATATAACAATATTTTCAATACGAAACAAACATACTATTAAAATATAGTAAATGTTAGTTTTAATGAAACTATTGTTTTTGTTATAGATGTTGCTAGATTTTTCTATAAATTTTTTCACGACCAGAAAAAAGTGAAACCGACTTATAATACAAAATGAAGGGAGTAGAAAACATCCATCGTGGTCGCAATCATATGACCTTAATAGTGCTGTCAGCAGAAATGAAAATAGAAATCTACTCTCTCCGTTTCATATTATAAGTTGTTTGACTTTTTTTAAGTTTAACCAAGTTTGTAGAAAAATGTACTAATATTTTCAATACAAAATAAATATATTATAAAAATATATTCAATGTTAAATTTAATAAAACTAATTTGGTACCGTAGATGTTTCTAGTTTTTCTATAAACTTAATCAAATATAAGAAAAATGTCAAATTACTTTTAATCTAAAGTTGAAAGAACTAAACTTTCTTGCAATGTTGGGTCACGTGAGTAAAAAATCTAGGACCGTCCAATGCAAAGAAATAAACAACAACCGTTGGATTAGTTCTAGTCAAACAAGAAGAGTTTAAAAAGAAGTCTCTGGAACTTCCAGGCAGCCAACGTAGAGAAAAGATTGTAGGAAACAGGAAAACAATAAAAACAAGGTCGCCATGGCAAAAGCCCTCCAAATGTTCTATTCATCTTTTTAATGAAATGCAATCCTACTAGATAAAACAACCCTTTTTAAAAAGGAAAAAGTACGAAATACCCCCCTGAACTATTGCGGTCAACCGAATTACCCCCCTAAACTTAAATACCGGGCATTTTACACCCTAAACTATACATACCGGACAAACGAGGGGGTAATTCGTCCGGTATTAAAAGTTCAGAGTGTGTTATGTCTGGTTTTCGGGTTCAGGGGGTAATTCGGCCAACCGTGATAGTTCAGGGGGGTAATTCGTACTTTTTCCTTTTAAAAAATAATAGAAATTTTTCCAGCATTTACTTCAGAAAAGCTACACCCAATTATTAAAATGTTTGCCAAACAAATAATTGTGAATTACAATATTACAACTTGATTAAGAAAAACTATTGAGAATAGTACCACCTTAAAGACAATCCTTTTCACCACATAAATTAGATTTGCATTAAAAAATAAGCCCAATGCATAAATAAAAGAAATTTAATCAACTCGTGACAATTATAACTACTTATTATTATATACTGTCAGTTAAAAAGTCACGCCATAGAGTAAATCTTAACCAAAATATAGGGATGTATCACTTTCTGGAGACAAATGTGTATCACAAGGGTCCTACACTCGATCCCAATTTCCCAACACCAAACACACCAGGGTCGAACACGAAAGCGCTAGCGGCAGATTATAATTTGTACAACACCGTGGGTAAGTGGCCGTATTTTGTCACGTAATCTATCTGATCAAGCCAACGATTAGTGGCATCTTCCTTCGGCATCTCACTTTTGTACGGTGATGTCAACGCCCCCGGCCATTTCTTTAACCCCTCACGTCGCCATCACCACACACCACCACCATCGTCCTCTACCTCGCCACCTGTATATATACAAAACCAGCTAAAATATCATCAATCCACGACTGCAAGCTGCTCGTTCGTCGGCTGCTTCTGCTAGCGTGCTCGCTCGCTCGCTGCGGCGACAATGGCTCCGATCGGCGTGCTCACGGCGCTGGACCAGGCGCGGACGCAGTACTACCACTTCAAGGCCATCGTCATCGCCGGCATGGGACTCTTCACCGACTCCTACGACCTCTTCTGCATCGCGCCCGTCATGAAGATCGTGGGCCGGGTGTACTACTCCGACGGCGGCGGCGGCGGCGGTCCGGGGGTGACGCCGCCGGCCGTCGTGTCGGCGACCGTCGGCGTGGCGCTGCTGGGCGCGGTGATCGGGAACGTGGTGTTGACGTCGCCGCTGCTCGCCGCTCCACCGCCGCCGCTCGCTCCACCGCTGCTGCTCGCTGTTGCCGCCGCTCGCGCCACTTCGCCGCACCGCTGCTGCCGCTTACTGCGCCGCCGCTCGCGTCCGCCGCTGCTGCTCGCTTTGCCGCCGCTCCGCCACCGCCGCCGCCGCTCGCGCCGCTCGCCTGTTGCCGTCGGTCGCTTCGCCGCCGCGCGCTCCGCCACTTCGCCGCCGCGCTCGCCGCACGCTGCTGCCGCTTACTGCGCCGCCGCTTCCTCCGCCGCTGCTGCTTCGCTGTTGTCGCCGCTCCGCACCGCCGCCGCCGCTCGCGCCGCTCGCTGCTGCCGTCGGTCGCTTCGCCGCCGCCGCTCGCGCCACTTCGCCGCCGCCGCCTCGCGCACGTTGCTGCGCTCATCCTCGCCGCCGCCACTCGCGCACTTCGCCGCCGCCGCTCGCCGCACGCTGCTGCCGCTCGCGTCCGCCGCCGCCGCTCGTGCCGCTCGCCGTTGCCGCCCGCTTGCTCCGCTCGTTCTCCGCCCGATCCCCGCCGCGGCGCCGCTCGCTCCGCTGCAGCCGCTTGCTCCGCTCGCTGCTGCCGCCGCTCCGCCGCCGCCAGTCTCTGAGCTTGGAAGAAAGGAGGAGAAAAAAGAAGGAAAGAAGGGTAATTGGTCCAAATTTTTTCATAAATGGTTGTGTGGGCATATCTTGAATATGTGTAAAATTGCCAATGGTATTGTTCCAAATACGCGAATACTGATGGCATATTTCAAATCCGGCAAATTTTTAATGGCAATATCTAATTAACCCAAAATTAATAATTTAGGCGCGGTGTCTAGGTTAGAAGTTACCTTTGTTTGTTGTGTGCTCCACAGAAAGTGAGTTAGGTGGTAGGTGTGACAACTCTGTCCGTCCCTTGTATTCCTCCATGTTATATAATCATAGAGCTCAATGCTGGACTCATCTTGGCAGGCCAGGGGAGGGCCGATGCTCGAAGTATTCTGAAGAGTTTTACCTTAACTTAATTAACTAATTAACCAGGGAAGGTCGGTGCCCGAAGCATTCGATAGAGTTTACATTTAACTTAATTAACTAATTAAAAACATAGTAATCCTCTCTAGCCAATTGCTTAGGTTGTTATCCTTGGATTGTAGATAATACCACACGTTCCTCAAATTAGATACCCTTGGAATACTCCAAGGGGAAGTGCTTACAACGGTATCTAGTACACTTGTGGATTTATCTATGATCGTTAAAATACTTACCAACACTATAACGGTTACTATGGCGGTTATGATGCATTTCACCTACATCTATCATAGGGATGAATTCTGGGCCATCCACGTGGAAGGTGGAATGAGAGGCCACAAAGGGGTTCAGTCGACCTTGGGACTGGTTCCGACCCCTTGGTCCCACCTCTCGGGCGCCTTTTTTGGCTGGGAGGTTGCGTGATGACCCTATACACTCCTCTGGGCCTGTGCCATCTCTCACTGTTCCAGTCGTTCCTGACGACGTGTTGTCCGACCTAGCAGCCTAGGTGCGCCTCGCCATGCCCGTGCAACCATCCTCTTGCCCCTTGAATCGCAGGATTAAGAAAACGTAGGAAAGGAAAAATGTAGATTTTGATAGGAATGTAGTGTAAAATAGAGGATTGCAAACGTAGAAAAAACAAAGGAATGACCGTTTGATTGAACCACAGGAAAAAACACAGGAATTGGACGAGAGAGATAGACTCAAAGGAAAAGTTAGCAAGAGGTTTAGGTCTTGCTAAATTTCCTCCAAAATCTCTATAGGATTGCCCATTCCATAGGATTTTCAAAGGATTGGATAGGATTCAATCCTTTGTTTCAAAGGGATTCATAGGAAATTTCCTATAGGATTGAAATCCTCTAAAATTCCTATGTTTTTCCTCCAAATCAAAGGGTTCCTAGTTTGAATGAACTAGGGAAGGGATAAGGCTTAGAAGTACAAGTGACGATGGGTTGGCTCATTTAGATTGTCAGCTACTACCTCCGTATTATATTATAAATCATTTTGACTTTTTTCCAGTCAAACTTTTTCAATTAATTTGACCAAATTTATAGAAAAATATAACAACATTTTCAATATAAACAAACACACTATCAAAATATATTAAATATTAGTTTTAATGAAACTCTTCTTTTTTTTATAGTTACTAGATTTTTCTATAAATTTAGTGAAACTTAAAAGTTTGTGTAGAAAAAAAAGTTAAACCGACTTATAATATGAAACGGAGTCATAGTAAACATCCATCATGGTTGCAACTGAATCCTATGACCTTAATAGCGTTGTCAACGGAGATGAAACAGAAATCTACTCCCTCCGTTTCATTTAGAAGTCTTTTGATTATTTTTCCTTTTTAAGTTGACCAAGTTTGTAGAAAAATATACTAATTTTTCAGTACAAAATAAATATATTATAAAATATATTCAATGTTAAATTTCATAGAACTAATTTGTTAGTTTATATGATTCTAGTTTTGATATAAGCTTGATCAAAACTAAATAATCTGGTTAAGAAAAAATATCAATGACTTTCAATTATTAAACGGATAAAACGGAACGTTCCGAGACATGTGGGCCCCCCACCTTTTCTAATTATTGTTTTTTGTGTAACTGACATGTGGGTCCCATGGGTATTATTTTTTTCCAAATTGAATTGTCACGTAAGCGCCACGTCAATGTCACGTGGGATGGAGACCTAGACAACCCAGCCACGTCAGCCAAAACATCTATCCAAACCGCCTTAGGACCTTAGCTCGGTTTTCGTAAGTTGGGGGACGGGTCGTACCCGGTTTTGGAGTTCAGGGACGAATTATCGGACTGGGCGACAAATAGAGGGACCTAAAGTGAACTTATTCCATTGCAAATCAGCCAGTTCTCCCCCAAAAGATAAATCTTCTATATCTATATACCTAATAGAAATCCACAATCGGATATACATAACCAAAATTTCAATGATGATGTCTCCGAGGAGAGAGAGCACGATCACAAATAAAACCACAAGCGCAAAAATATCGTTGTAGTATTTCACCTCAGAATATTAAAGGGTATCGAATCATAGGGAACGTGTGTCTATAATCTAAGAAAAGGATTCATCCAAGGACGGCAATTAAATGATAGGCTTAGAATAGAGAGGATTTCTATAGGTTAATATTTTTAATTGAGTTAAGGTAAAACTTTATCGGTTGCTTCGGGCACCGCCTCTTCCTTGATTTGCCAAGCTGAGCCCGGCTTGTAGCTCTACGATGTACCTGAATATAGAGGAATACAAAGGACGAACAAGGTTGTCACTACCTTCTGCCCCCTCACTTCCGTAGAGCACACAACAAACGAAGTTAATCACTAACCTAGCCACCACATCTATATTATCAATTACTACTCAAGTCTCAGCAAGAACTTCCTTCTTTATCTAGAGCCTTAGTACCAGAGTACTCAGTATGAATACTAAGCGATGAACCCGTAATTTTGAGAATATATCTTACTTAAATAAGAAAAGTAAATACCAAAGGAAATCACGAATACTTATATAAAAGAAACATCCGTCGAGGTACAAGATCAAGAGTGCCGATATCTCCAACACTCCTCTAGAACTCCAATAAATAGAATGCTGACATCTCCGGCACTTCTCCGGAACTCCCCCGAAGAGAACTCCAACATATGGGACACTCCTTTCGGAGTTTCCCCTCACTCTTTTCCTATATTCTAACTCTACTATAGAGTAGCCTAAATATGAAAGTGAGCTGCACTCCACTTGAGTTGTATGTTTTTGCAAATGGAATGAGCTTATCCTTTTATAACCCTCCTATTGTGTGACGGTCGTTAAGTGCAAACTTTAGCCGTCAACTTCTGCATAAAAGATATCAAATATACTATCAAAACATAGTGGTAGGAATTTACTACTTACCACTTCCACTAGTTTTGGTAAATATATGTATGCATGTTATTTAAGTTGAAAATACACTCGACATGCGACGAAAATGAAACTCTGGCCAATCATGCGGAACTACAAGGATTGGAGGACCACACAAGTCAGTCGAAACTGACTTCCTAACCGCCATAAGGGCCCACTAGTTAGCCTCCCAGCCAAAGTCATCGGTTGTTGGGATAAAGGGTGGTGCTCAGCCCACAGTTCGGGTTCGGCCGAACCACCATAGTGGCGCCCCATCCTGGCCTTCCACGTGGAAGATCCTTATGAAGTCCCAATGACGGTTGTGAGAGATTAACCGTCATTGGCAGTTATAAAAGGATGTCTTCACACACTTGGAACATGCACAATTTTGAGCTCAAGTAGAGTACAACTCACTTGTAGTTTCATATTTAGTATGTTAGTTTGGTAGAAAGTGAGAGGAAACTCCGGAAGGAGTGCCCCGAAATATCGGAGTTCCTCTAAGAATTTTACGGAGGAGTGCCGGAGTGTCGGCATTCTTCCAACGGAGTTCCGGAGAAAGCCGGGATTGTCGGCCTTCTTCTCTCGCTTGTCCCTCGGCGAATGCTTCCTTTATCAAAGTAAGTGTTTGAGTTTCTTTATTTCTTTAATTAGTTTATTTAAGTGAGATATATTCTCATCGGTGCGGGTTCGTCGCTTAGTGTGCAACTAAGTGTTCTAGTACTAAAACTCTGATAAATTAGAAAGTTCCTACGCAAGGTTAGAGTAATAATTAAGGGTTAATTAGATACATGCCATGAAAATTTTGCCGGTTTTGAGATATGCCATTACTATTTACGTATTTGGAATGATGCCATTGCTATTTGTTGTAATATCAGTGGTGCCACTAAGATACGTATTTTGCATGTATTGGACGAAAATGCCCTCATCTTCTACCTCTCTCCCTCTTCTCTCATCTTCTAGCTCTTTCCCCGCTGCTTCTACTCTGGCGCCGTCACCGCCGCTGTTGCTGTCGCTGCCGCGCTGTTGCTGCTCGACGGCGCTGCCGCTCGCCGCTACAACCGCCGCGCGCTCCACCGCTGCTTCGCTGTTGCCGCCGCTCGCGCCACTTCGCCGCACGCTGCTGCCGCTTACTGCGCCGCCGCTCGCTCCGCCGCTGCTGCTCGCTGTGCGCCGCTCCGCCACGCCGCCGCCGCTCGCGCGCTCGCCTGTTGCCGTCGGTCGCTTCGCCGCCGCCGCTCGCGCCACTTCGCCGCCGCGCTCGCCGCACGCTGCTGCGCTTACTGGCGCGCCGCTCGCTCCGCGCTGCTGCTCGCTGTTGTCGCCGCTCCGCACCCGCCGCCGCCGCTCGCGCCGCTCGCTGCGCCGTCGGTCGCTTCGCCGCCGCCGCTCGCGCCACTTCGCCGCCGCGCTCGCCGCACGTTGCTGCTGCTCACTCCGCCGCCGCCACTCGCGCCACTTCGCGCCGCCGCTCGCCGCACGCTGCTCGCGCTCGCTCCGCGCCGCCGCGTCGTGCCGTCGCCGTTGCCGCGCCGCTTGCTCGCTCGTTTGCTGCCGCCGATCCGCCGCCGCGCCGCTCGCTCCGCTGCAGCCGCTTGCTCGCTCGCTGCTGCCGCGCTCCGCCGCCGCCAGTTCTCTGAGCTGTGGAAGAAAGGAGGGGGAGAAAAAAGAAGGAAAGAAGGGTAATTTGGTCCAAATTTTTTAATAAATGGTTGGTAGTGGCATATCTTGAATATGTGTAAAATTGCAATGGTATTGTTCAAATACGCGAATACTGATGGCATATTTCAAATCCGGCAAATTTTTAATGGCATATATCTAATTAACCCAATAATTAATAATTTAGGCGCGGTGTCTAGGTTAGAAGTTACCTTTGTTTGTTGTGTGCTCCACAGAAAGTGAGTTAGGTGGTAGGTGGTGACAACTCTGTCCGTCCCTTGTATCCTCCATGTTTAGGTAAATCATAGAGCTCAATGCTGGACTCATCTTGGCAGGCCAGGGGAGGGCCGATGCTCGAATAGTTTCGATAGAGTTTTACCTTTAACTTAATTAACTAATTAACCAGGGAAGGGTCGGTGCCCGAAGCATTCGATAGAGTTTTACATTTAACTTAATTAACTAATTAAAAGACATAGTAATCTTCTCTAGCCAATTTAGCTTAGGTTGTTATCCTTGGATTGTAGATAATACCACACGTTCCTCAAATTAGATACCCTTGGAATACTCCAAGGGGAAGTGCTACAACGGTATCTAGTACACTTGTGGATTTATCTATGATCGTAAAATACTTACCAACACTCTAACGGTTACTATGGCGGTTATGATGGCATTTCACCTACATCTATCATAGGGATGAATTCTGGGCCATCCACGTGGAAGGTGGAATGAGAGGCCACAAAGGGGTTCAGTCGCCTTGGGACTTGGCCGACCCTTGGTCCCACCTCTCGGGCGCTTTTTTGGCTGGGAGGTTGCGTGATGGACCCTATACACTCCTCTGGGCCTGTGCCATCTTCACTGTTCAGTCGTTCCTGACGACGTGTTGTCCGACCTAGCAGCCTAGGTGCTGCCCTCGCATGCCCGGTGCAACCATCCTCTTGGCCCTTTGAATCGCAGGATTAAGAAAACGTAGGAATAGGAAAAATGTAGGATTTTGATAGGAATGTAAGTGTAAAATAGAGGATTGCAAACGTAGAAAAAACAAAGGAATGACCGTTTGATTGAACCACAGGAAAAACACAGGAATTGGACGAGAGAGATAGACTCAAAGGAAAAGTTAGCAAGAGGTTTTAGGTCTTGCTAAATTTCCTCCAAAATCTCTATAGGATTGCCCATTCCATGGATTTTCAAAGGATTGGATAGGATTCAATCCTTTGTTTCAAAGGGATTCATAGGAAATTTTCCTATAGGATTGAAATCCTCTAAAATTCCTATGTTTTTCCTCCAAATCAAAGGGTTCCTAGTTTGAATGAACTAGGGAAGGGATAAGGCTTAGAAGTACAAGTGACGATGGGTTGGCTCATTTAGTGTCAGCTACTACCTCCGTATTATATTATAAATCATTTTGACTTTTTTCCAGTCAAACTTTTTCAATTAATTTGACCAAATTTATAGAAAATATAACAACATTTTCATATAAACAAACACACTATCAAAATATATTAAATATTAGTTTTAATGAAACTCTTCTTTTTTTTATATGTTACTAGATTTTTCTATAAATTTAGTGAAACTTAAAAAGTTTGTGTAGAAAAAAAAGTTAAACCGACTTATAATATGAAACGGAGGTCATAGTAAACATCCATCATGGTTGCAACTTGAATCCTATGACCTTATAAGCGTTGTCAACGGAGATGAAACAGAAATCTACTCCCTCCGTTTCATTTTAGAAGTCTTTTGATTATTTTTTCCTTTTTAAGTTTGACCAAGTTTGTAGAAAAATATACTAATTTTCAGTACAAATAAATATATTATAAAAATATATTCAATGTTAAATTTCATAGAATTAATTTGTTAGTTTATATGATTCTAGTTTTTGATATAAGCTTGATCAAAACTAAATAATTTGGTTAAGAAAAAATATCAAATGACTTTCAATTATTAACGGATAAAACGGAACGTTCCGGAGACAAATGTGTATCACCAGGGTCCTACACTCGATCCCAATTTCCCAACACCAAACACACCAGGGTCGAGCACGAAAGCGCTAGCGGCAGATTATAATTTGTACAACACCGTGGGTAAATTGCCGTATTTTATCACGTAATCTATCTGATCAAGCCAACGATTAGTGGCATCTTCCTTCGGCATCTCACTTTTGTACGGTGATGTCAACGACCCGGCCATTTCTTTAACCCCTCACATCGCCATCACCACACACCACCACCATCGTCCTCTACCTCGCCACCTGTATATATACAAAACCAGCTAAAATATCATCAATCCACGACTGCAAGCGCTCGTTCGTCGGCTGCTTCTGCTAGCGTGCTCGCTCGCTCCGCTGCGGCGACAATGGCTCGGATCGGCGTGCTCACGGCGCTGGCAGGCGCGGACGCAGTACTACCACTTCAAGGCCATCGTCATCGCGGCATGGGACTCTTCACCGACTCCTACGACCTCTTCTGCATCGCGCCCGTCATGAAGATCGTGGGCCGGGTGTACTACTCCGACGGCGGCGGCGGGGCGGCGGTCCGGGGTGACGCGCCGGCGTCGTGTCGGCGACTGTCGGCGTGGCGCTGCTGGGCGCCGTGATCGGCGAAACCGTGGGTGTTCGGCGCGCTGGGCGACCGCGTGGGGCGGCGCCGCGTGTACGGCGCGTGCCTGCTGCTGATGGTGTGCAGCTCCGTCGGGAGCGGCTTCTCCGTGTGCCGGACGCGCCGGTGCGCGCTCGCCAGCCTCTGCTTCTTCCGCTTCCTCCTCGGCGTCGGCGTCGGCGGCGACTACCCGCTGTCGGCCACCATCATGTCGGAGTTCGCCAACCGGCGCACCCGCGGCGCGTTCATCGCCGCCGTGTTCTCCATGCAGGGGTTCGGCATCCTCGTCAGCTCCGCCGTCACCATGGCCGTCGCCGCCGCCTTCGACCACAACACCGGCTACCCCGCGCCGCTCGACACGCCGGAGTGCGCCGACCTCGCCTGGCGGATCATACTCATGGCCGGCGCCGTCCCCGCCGCGCTGACGTACTACTGGAGGATGTCCATGCCGGAGACAGCCAGGTATACATCACTTGGTCACTGACATGTGGTCCCCAGATGTCATACATCCATGCTAGCTTGCTCCGTATCTTTGACTTCACATTTACCAATTTTGAACATAATAAAAGATTCCAAAGTTTTTGATTGGTAGATTAGATTAAGAGTAAACTGACTATATCTTAAACTATAGTGATAGTGGAAGAATATACCGAACGTGATCCCAAGAACAAATTCATCCTTAACACCATACGAGAAGGAATCGATCGAGTATGCTAATCACCCGACCGTTCGCGTGATTAATCAAAGTCTATTCCTTGTCACTATGACACTGTCATATATCTATGCATGGTCAATTGCTGTTTCTTTTCTGTAGGCTTAAGTTACTACTAGTATATTATATCATGAAGCTCAAGCACACATGCATCTCCTTGTGAGCATGCATACTTTTGATTATCTAGAACTAATCACTCATACACGCGTCTGTGTCATTGCTAATGTCAGCTCAGCATATATTCAGTGGCAGTCAATACTATTGCACAATTAATTTGCACTTTAGCTTTATGCAAGCAGTTGCTAGCTGCCTAGCTAAGGTGATTAACTAGAACAAAAAGGGCTTAAGCACCTAACCACCAAAAAGCTAATCACCGTACTTAACGTACAACGAGCAGGTATACGGCGCTGGTGGAGCGCGACGTGGGGAAGGCCACCAACGACATCGGCCGCGTCCTGGCCGACCTCGACCTGGCCGCCGTCGCCGAGGAGGAGGTGGCGGCGGCGGCGTACGTTGAGCCCGCCTCCGCCGCCGCCTCCGCCGCCGCGCCCTTCGTACGGTCTCTTCTCGCGGCGCTTCGTCCGGCAGCACGGGCGGGACCTGTTCGCGTGCGCGGCGGCGTGGTTCCTCCTCGACATCCCCTACTACAGCAGCACGCTGTTCCAGTCGCAGATCTACCGGCCGCTGTTCCCGGCGCCGGGGCTCATCAACGCGTTCCAGGAGGCGTTCAACGTGGCCAAGTTCCAGGCCGTCATCGCCGTCGCCTCCACCATCCCGGGCTACTTCGTCGCCGTGCTCCTCATCGACCGCGTCGGCCGGCGGCGCCTCCAGATGGCCGGGTTCCTCCTCATGGCCGTCTTCCTCTTCGCGCTCGCGGGTCCGTACGACGGATACTGGCGCGACCACGGCGCGCACGCCGGCTACATCGTGCTCTACTCGCTCACCTTCTTCTCCGCCAACCTCGGGCCGAACACCACCACCTTCATCCTGCCGGCGGAGCTCTTCCCGGCGCGCTTCCGGTCGACGTGCCACGGCCTCTCCGGCGCGGCGGGGAAGCTCGGCGCGCTCGTCGGCTCCATCGGCTTCCTGTGGGCGTCGCAGCAGAAGGACGGCGCGGCGGCCGGGCACCTGCCGGGCATCGGCATGATGTACGCGCTGTTCGTTCTTGGCGGGATCTGCCTGCTCGGGCTGGCACTCACCTACGTGTTCACGCCGGAGACGATGATGCGGTCGCTGGAGGAGAACGAGAGCGACAGGGCGCAGACCCAGGTCGGCGACGGCGGCAGCGACACCGAGGCGGCCAAGAGCCCGGCGTCCATGGCGAGCTCGCACCTCAGCATGTCGCCCATCCTTCCAGCCCGGGTCTCCGTGTGAGTGAACTCGATCATCGTCGGAAAGCGAGAGAGTGCTTTCCCTCACTATTTGTGCGTCAGAGATAGTGCATGCTGTCGAGATGTCGATGCATGCAAAAGCATGACTTGTGTACAATCTCATGGACTCACACTATATGCAAATACATGTAGGATATGCATATTCAGTTTTGCTAGCAATGCATGTTTCTGATGTTGGCCATAAACCCTTAATCTACACTCACGCGAGTAGTGGACAATGCCTGAACAACGGACGAACACCTTGCAAGCACTGAAAATACCTTGACGATGAACAGCTATCGGGAACACGATCAGTTTTGGCAACGCGTAACTTGCCGGCTTTTCTGTTTCATCCTCTCTTATGTTTATAGTATGACTAGTTGGGTGCCGTACGTTGCAACGGAAAATGATATATATTAATTTCAAATTTCAAATTATATCAAAGTGAAAAGATATTAAATAATCATCGAGTAAAAATTTGTTGAACACGGTAAAAAATCTAGCAAATCAAATAGACTACAAATCAAAATTGTTCTGTAGATTAATTCAGATTAATTCCAATACAAGAAACTTGTTACCACTGTACAATCAGAGTGCAAACTTTCTGGCGTATAAAACAAACTCATGGTGTTTATGAGATCATAAAAAGACAACATAGATAAAGACTGGTATGGAAATTTAATGATGCCATACTAATTAAACCACAAACAAAAAATTCTAGAACATCAAGCATACCCAGATACGGTATTTGTCATGAATGAGCTGCATATCACCCTATCACATATCTCCGGTACAATTACATTGGCATTTTCATAAACCATCACTAATTCACCCCCAAACAACATGACATTTCCATTTTTTTTGTATTCACATGTAACAATCTTCTGGACATCATCAAAAATCATGATCTACATTCATAGAACAAACTATTATAAATATTACAAAATGGAAATTATCTCTAGAGATTACAGATGAATGCTACATTTCTAAATCAAAGGATAGAGACTGAATTGAAATGATCAAATACAGTCCATTAAAGACATGTCGAACATCTGTCAATTTTTGCCACATAATTTGCACACAAATTGTTCTGATAAATATCAAATTTCCATCAAGAAATTTCTGCCACGAGTTCACCTGTAATGAACGTACTAATCTCTATCGACGTCTCCAGCATTGCGCAATATGCTATATATCATGATAGATTGTTGATCTTAGAGCATGGAAAGTAATAAAGTGAAGTAGCACATCAGTCCACTACTCTTCAAATTCAATCTTCGGATGACCCTTAAGAATTCTGCGAGAACAATTCCAGATCAGTGATAATAACACATATAGGTGCCAAAGAATTATTTAAACTGAGTCAGTGAGGAATAACACCTATAGGAATGTTAAAGGCCAACTGCTGAAACAATAAATCGCACATTTTTTTTACTATTATTGGGATTTTTATTATAGGGCTAGGCAAGTGATCACTATGGACTGTGGAGCAAAGTTCAATGATCACTTGCCGGATCAGTATTCAGTATCCCGGAACACAACATTGCTGACAGGGCACAAGACTGCTGGTAGGGCGGTAGCAATCTCTTCTCATTTTCAGCTACAATTGCCACAGAATAATATTACTATCTATAACCAGATCCTGACTTCTGGGGAGGAGGGAATAACCTTACGTCGTGGCAGGGAAACAGAGAATATTTGCAGTTACATATACATGGGACTGAATTAAAAATCAATCGCTAAATTGCAAAACCACCACCCAATCTATCGCAGCAGAGTAAGGAGGCGATAATAGTAGCGGCAACAACGCAACTTGGTATATTGAGATCAGTGACCTTTCAAGTCCCAACAGTACTACATGCTCAGAATTTCAGAATAATTGCATAAATCAGAATTTCAGCACTGAAATTCATAGCGATGTCAAAATTCAGATTTTTTTTTAAGAAAGGAAATCAGTGCTTTGGTCAGAAATTCAGTACTGAACATTCAAATCTCAACTTTGATCGAGAAATTCAGCATTAAACTTTGAATTGCTGGGTCATTATCTAGATTACCTGCTGGCTTTATCGAGCTCAGTGGCTGCTGGCAGAGTGGCAGGATATAGTAAAAAACCAGAGAGCATCGTGCGCTGAATGCCCCGTCCACCGCGGTCGCAATGGGAGCCTGCATGAATCCTATGTCATAATAAATCACGGGGAACACAATAGTGAACCGTGTGTAGTCTTGTAAGATAATCCGTATGTCAGTTCAACGAAAGCTAATGGAACGAAGGAGGTTGTCTTACTTGGATTTATGGTTAGAGCAGGTCCGAGTTCATTGGTGAAGAAGTTCTGTGTTGGAATACATGTGGACGCACCGACGCAGCCAATGTGGAAGCATAAGAGGTTTGCTTACATTTCACAAAATAATTCTATAGAAATCTGAAATGGATGTTATACCAATCGACTTGTATATACCTGCATTTCCTTATCAGCACTACTCTTTTGTCTTAGTCCACTGACCTCAACATCCACAACCTGAGAAATGAATGCATTGAAGAAATAATTGCTTTCTGAACAGTAGTATATCACATCTAAAGAAAAGGAAAGCGAGACGGACTTAGTAGCAGAAGATGTGAGTTACCTCTGATGGGCCGACAAGCTAGTGATAAAAGGGCATGGTGAGGACGTAAGGTTGGCATTGATCATTAGGCCTAGCGTGCTGGTGGGAAGAGCATCTTGAACTGCTCTGGCACTGCAGAGGAATCATGGAGAGGTGCACCTTGCAGAAGTCCTTCTGCTACTGCTCGTGTGGAGCCACCAACATTGTTCTCCATTGTCAAAATATATCAGCAGTCCTTACTACAAAATAATAATCAATGGATTTATAAACATTTTGGTGGTCCGTTCTGATTTTGAAATTATTTGGGTGAAAATATGTAACCTATATAAAGTCAATTTGAACATATAAAAGTAAAGATCACATTATAGTGCTCAAGACATGACATGCTTGTATAGGTTAAAATCAGAAACAATACTTGGAGTTGAGAAAAATCAAAGGTGGTTTAGTGAATTGAGGATGTCACTGTCGCCAATGGGAGCTGGCAGCGCCGCTGATAGAAGCTCTGCACATTTGCAGGTTCCATTGATAATGAGGCCAGCATCATATTCCAAACAGTAAAAAAAAAAAAAAAGAACAGGCTCAGAAAGTAGTATAACCATTCTAAGCCCCTGAATTGTTGTAGGATTAACAAAACTAACAAACAGCAGGTGCTATTGCAATGCTGCAGTGCCATTGAGTTGTATCAGCTCTGCACATTATTGGCTAAAATTTCAATTTGTAATTTCAGAAGAACAGAGGTCTTTCTTGGAAGGAAGATTACTATGATCTCATTAATTACAATAATAACAGTGCAGCATGCGCATATCAGTTATCAATGTTGATAATTCAGAACCACAATGCAGACTTTTTGGTGAATCAAAATGTGCAAGCAAAGAATGTGAATCTGTGCATCTATTCTGTTCGGTTTCAGATTACGGGAAGGAAGAAATGGAGTGGGAAGAGGGAGGCTTTACCGGCGGCCCGGACAGGATGGAGGAGAGGGAGGCCTCGCCGGCGGCCATCTTGGCAACCTTCTGTGGCAGCAAGGTGATCGGCTCGGAACACAAGTTTCCTCCCCGCTGGATCCCCGCAGATCGATCTACCGCCGCCTGTTCTGATCAAGAGCTCCGGAGATTTTACAGGAGCACGTCCATAGGACGGCACCCAACCCTTGCTCTATCACCAGAACGATTTTCCTCTCGCCTCCGGATTGATTCCGCACCAGCTCGGGGATTTTACGATGGATCTCGCCGCCGCCTTCCCCCAACCCTCACCGTACAGAATCAAGAGCCAAGAATCGTCGTTGCTCTGATACCTTTTGTCAGGATCGAGCTCCACTCCCTCGCCAAAATGGAAAACGAACCGTGGTGTCAGGTAGGATTCTTGTGGCCGCCGCAAGACAAGCTAGGGTTCTACTTTAGTTCTACTTCTACTCCTAAGACAGATAAATGATAGAGTTGATTCTTGATTTCATTTCTCACGGGAGCGATTACATAAGTAGTTGTTACATCTCAGCACCGCACTTTGGATGCTCTGTTTCCAGCTCACACGCATACATAAAAGGAAATAAACGACAACAGATTGACACAGTGGTCCCCTGACAATGAGACAACGGCCAGATCTTCTCCGTACCCCTTCACGATTAATCTGAACCGTCCAATGTACATAACATGAGATTTACTCTTAGCAATCTTCAGAACTTCAGACATTCTTCAGAATCTTCAGTAGAATTTTCCCCTTTTCTCATCCCCAGGTCTTGACAATACCTTCCCCTCAAGAATCCTTGTCCTCAAGGATTGAAAGCAGGAAAATTGCTCTGAATCACTGATGCATCCTCCCAAGTTGCTTCAGCCGGAGTCAGGTTCTGCCAAAGGATGAGCCACTGAGTTACAGCCACCCATCCTCTAGGGATCATTCTCCTCTGTAAGACTGCAGCGGGCTCAGTCTTGATCTGCCCTTCCGGTCCAACAGATGGTAGATTCGCCATAGGAATCGCATGAGGCCCCAAATGCTTCTTAAGTTGGCTGACATGGAATACTGGATGTATTTGGGCATCCTCAGGCAACTGCAGTCTGTAGGCCAGCTGGCCTATTTTCTCCAACACCTTGAATGGCCCATAAAATTTTGACCTGAGTTCCAATGATCCTCTGATTCCGAAAGCTGTCTGTCTGTATGGCTGAAGCTTCAAATAAACCATATCACCCACTTGCAACTACCTGTCAGTTCTGTTTTTGTCGGCAAAGTACTTCATCCTTCTTTGAGCTTCCCCCAAGCTATGTTTCAGATTATCCAAAATGGCTGCTTTCTCCTCTAGAGTCACTCTAGCCTCTGCAGATACATTACAGGCAATAGAGAATTCATTAATCTGGGGTGGTGAGTACCCATACATTGCCTTGAATGGGGTCATCTGTATTGCCGTGTGGTATGTGGTGTTGTACCACCACTCAGCCAAAGATAACCATGAATACCATTTGTGTGGCTCCTGAAAAGTCATATTTCTCAAGTAAGACTCCAGACATTGATTCACCCTTTCAGTCTGCCCATCGGTTTGGGGATGGTAGGCAGTACTGAACCTTAGCTTAACATTCATAGCCTTAAAAATCTCCTGAAACAAAACACTGGTGAAAATTCGATCCCGATCAGTGATTATTACCATTGGCATTCCATGTAGCCTGTGTATATTCTCCATGAACAACTCCACTACTTGTTCAACAGTGTTGGGGTGTGACATCGCAATAAAGTGGGCATACTTAGTGAGTCTGTCAACTACTACCAGGATGACATCTTTTCCTTTAGATTTGGGTAGACCTTCAACAAAGTCCATTGAAATGTGAGTCCATGCCATGTCAGGAATCTCCAAAGGGTTAAGTAACCCTGGTATATGGATGTGTTCTGCCTTGGTTATCTAACAAGTTGGACATTCTTTAATAAATTGATCCACTGTTTTCTTTAGCCCAGGCCAGTAAAATAGCATTTTAATCCTGTGGTAGGTTGCTCTCATTCCTGAATGTCCACCCATGGCTGAAGAATGATAGGCAGTAAGTAATTGTCTTCTAATGTCAGTGCTGTCTCCTACATATATCCTCCCCTTGTACTTCAACAAGCCAGCTTCAAACTTGTATTGTCGGTCGGGATCTCCTTCAGTGCCGACCAGACTAAGAATTTTGTGAGCCTAGACATCACCATCATAGCTGTTCTGTATGTCCTTAATCCATTCCGGTACCACTACTGCCATAGCTCTGCATTGTTCAGATTCCAAGTCCTTGGTTTTCGGCAACCTAGATAGTGCATCAGCCACCAAGTTCTCCTTCCCTGACTTATACTCTATGGTATAATCAAACTCCATGAGTTTCAGTAGGAGTTTATGCTGAACTCCCTCAACTAATCTCTGGTTCATCATATATTTCAGGCTCTGCTGGTCTGTTTTGATTATCAGTTTGCCTCCCAATACATAATGCCTCCATTTCTTTAAAGCCTCAAGGATAGCTATGGCCTCCTTTTCATAGACTGATTGCCACATTGCCTTAGGGCCTAGTGCTTTACTGAAATAAGCAATGGGCTGACCTCCTTGCATTAAAACTGCCCCAATACCAACTCCACAAGCATCTGATTCAATCACAAATTCTTTGTTAAAATCTGGAAGTGCCAAAACTGGACTAGTGCACAGCTTCTGCTTCAGGGTTTCAAAAGCCAAAGTTTGCTCAGTCCCCCACAGAAAACCCCCTTTCTTGAGCATATCATGAATTGGCCGGCAAATAATTCCATACCCCTTAATGAATCTCCTGTAATAGCCTGTCATTCCCAAGAACTTTCTCACTTCTGTGACATCTGTTGGAATTGGCCAACCCATGATCTTATCTACCTTTTTGGGGTCAGTGGCCACTCCTTCTTGTGATATGACATGCCCCAAGCAGGAAACCTTAGTTAACCCAAAAGCACACTTCTTAAGATTGATAACCAGGCTGTTAGCTTGCAATGCTTGCAGAACCAGAGATAGATGTTGTTTGTGTTCTTCTATTGTCTTGCTATATATCAGTATGTCATCAAAGAAAACTAACACGAACTTCCTCAAGTATGGTGCTAAGACTTGATGCATCAATGATTGAAAAGTGGCTGGGGCATTTGTTAGCCCAAACGGCATAACTAGATACTCATAATGGCCTAAATGAGTCCTGAAAGCTGTTTTGTGGATGTCCCTCTTGGCCATTCGGATTTGGTGATATCCAGATTTAAGGTCCAATTTAGAAAAAATTCTAGCTCCATGTAGTTCATCCAACAAGTCCTCAATTATAGGCATTGGAAATTTGTTCTTAATCGTTTGGGCATTCAGCTGCCTATAGTCCACACACATCCTCCACGATCCATCCTTTTTCCTAACCATCACAGCAGGAGAGGAATAAGGACTGTCACTTAGTTGTATTTCCCTGGACTCCAACAGCTCCTGAATGATGTTTTCCATGGCTTCCTTTTGATAGTGGGGAACCCTATAGGGTCTAATATTGGGTGGTATTGCCCCCTGCTGTAAAGTGATAGCATGATCGCACACCCTCTTTGGTGGTAGTCCCTTGTTTTCTGTCAATACTGCAGGGTACTGTTTCAAAATGTTGAGCAGTTCCTCAGGAATTACAGAGTCTGCTTCTTCTTCCTCTTCACTTATCAAGTTTACCTGTATTATCACCCCTAGTGCACCTTTCCTCAAAGCTTTCCCAACCTTCTTGTCAATAACTTGGAAATGTTTCCCAGGTTTAGTAAAATCTTGTAACCATACTGATCTACTATTTTTGGTGATACCCAACACCCTCTTTTTCAGGTCAAGAGAAATTGGACTGTGCTTATAGATCCAATCTGCTCCTAAGATGATGTCATACCCCTTAAGGGAAATTAATTTGAACTGGTTGGAGAATTGTTCCCCCTGTATTTCAAACTGAATTTCAGGAACCATGACATTCGATGCTAATTCTCCACCCCCTGCTACTCTTATCCTCCTTGTTTCAGTCGTCTCCATGGGGTATTGATGCTTGACCGCAAACTCCTGATCCATAAAGGTATTTGTGCTACCGCTGTCCACCAGCCCAATTGCTGTCTTGCCATTGATTCTGATCAACACAGAAAAAGTGTTTGCCTTGGGATAACCTTGGACAGTGTTCAATGATATACACATCACCTCCTCATTAGCTTCTTCCCTTGGGTTTTCTTCTGTTTCTTCCTTCTCACCCTCCTTCACCTTGCAGTCTTCCTCTGTTTCTTCAGATTCATCTTCCTGTGCTTCCTCAGCCATTAGCATAGCATTAATAGCTTGCTTCACCTTACACTGATGCCTAGGAAACCATGGTTCTTTGCAGAACCAACATTTCTTCTCCCCATTTCTCTTTTCTCCATCTCTCTGCTGCCCCCTGTTGTTAGCATTCCTGCCTTGATTTCCCATATTTGGTCCAAGGTTTCTATTTCGGTTGACATTGCTAGCTATTCTCCTAGCATTTGCAGCCCTCTCATAGTTTTTAGCATACCAATAAGACTCCAGCAAGCCTTGAGGCTTTTGACCACACACGTCATGTTTAATGTCCCCTCGGAGTCCACTGATAAAACAGCTGTTCAGGTAATGTTCTTGTAAATATGGATGATCCCTCTTCACCAGATCCATATACTCTTCGAATTTATCAATATACTGTTCTACAGTCAAACCATACTGTTTCACATTTTGGAATAATTCCACAGCCTCATGTACACTTGCGGCTGAAAACCGAGTACTTATCATGGAGCACCATTGTGGCCAAGTAATGAGCTGCCATGGAATACCCACTCCCCTGAACCATTTAGAAGCCCTTCCATCCAAGTGAGCCATAGCTAGATTAACCCACTGATCCAAAGGGGTGCCAGTTATCTCAAAGAACTTCTCACATTGCTTCAACCAATCAATTGGATCCACACCACTGAACAAAGGAATTTCTAGTCTTGGACCCTTAATAACTGCCTCAGCATAATGGTTCCCGTCACCATAGGGAGTTCCAAACATGTTCCTTTGAGGGTCAATGACGTGAACTCCAGTGTTTCCCTGGTTAAATCCCCTGTTTACCACAAATTGGAATCTAGGTGCAGTTCCCTGTTTATCACCAAAATTCAGATGGGTTCCAGTATGTGGCATTCCCTGTGTTGCCCCCATTCTTGTCAGATCCACAAATGGCTGTCTACTAGTGAAATTTCCCTTCATTCCCCCTGTATTAGGCACTTGTGCAGTAATGGTTGGGCCACTACTAGTCATCACTGGTCCTGTGGCCATAACCTGACTTACACCCCCAAATGGATTACCAGTGTCTGCTTCTATCGCGAAACGTACCTCAAAAGTGGTGGGATTTCCCCCTGCTGTAGCGCTCGGGCCAGCTCCATCTGCTTGGACCGACTTCATCTTGGCAGCAGCGGCAGTAGCAGCAGCAGCAGCCTCAGCTTCTAGGTTCTCCTCTGCTGTTCTCTGCTTGCAAATTTCCATCAGCAAACCCTTAATCTCCTTCATCTCACCTTTCAGAAGCTTCAGTTCAGCCATATCCTTCTTCATTGCTGCCATGTCAGTCCTGAACTCAGTCATTTCTTCCAAATCCACCATTGATTCGTTGGATCGAGTCTTGGTTACCATCCCCTTTTTTTTTTCTGCAGGATCGGCTCGGAACACAAGTTTCCTCCCCGCTGGATCCCCGCAGATCGATCTACCGCCGCCTGTTCTGATCAAGAGCTCCGGAGATTTTACAGGAGCACGTCCATAGGACGGCACCCAACCCTTGCTCTATCACCAGAACGATTTTCCTCTCGCCTCCGGATTGATTCCGCACCAGCTCGGGGATTTTACGATGGATCTCGCCGCCGCCTTCCACCAACCCTCACCGTACAGAATCAAGAGCCAAGAATCGTCGTTGCTCTGATACCTTTTGTCAGGATCGAGCTCCACTCCCTCGCCAAAATGGAAAACGAACCGTGGTGTCAGGTAGGATTCTTGTGGCCGCCGCAAGACAAGCTAGGGTTCTACTTTAGTTCTACTTCTACTCCTATTAGCGGTTTCTACGTATGACTGCCAGCGAAAATTATAGGTCGACGCCATGAAAATTTGTTTTTGTAGTAGTGACTAGAGCAATAGTGTACTGGTGTCTAATCCAACAACACGAGCCGTCATAGATGAGTGAGGAGAGGTGGGGCAGGTTCTCATCACAGAGAGAAGGGCACAACACTATTAAATAGGGGATAGCCACCCTTTGCAAAATTGATGCATCCAACAATATATTTAAAAAACTTCTAATAAGTCTTACATGCTATCTATTTTTCCATCTCAAAATAACTTTATTTTTTAAACAATCGTTGCATTGGAGTTTGTGAAAATGGAGATAATATATTAGGAATAGGTAAAGTGAGGGCCTGTTTAGATCCCATCCCAAAATTTTACACTCTGTCACATATCTGTCACATTGAATGTTTGAACACCTGCATGAAGTATTAAATATAGGCTAAAAAAACAAATTGCACAGATTGCGACTAATTTGCGAGACGAATCTTTTAAGCCTAATTTCTCAATGAATTGATAATGTGATGCTACAGTAAACATTGGCTAATGACGGATTAATTAGGCTTAATAAATTCGTCTCGCGGTTTGCTGACGGATTCTGTAATTAGTTTTTTTTATTAGTGTCTGAACACCCCATGCGACATCCTATATAATATCCAATGTGACACGCCAAAACTTTACACCCCTGGATCAAAACACCCCCTGGGAGACAATTGTAGTGCACTAGATAAAGTGGGGAATAATTACATTGGGACTAGATAAAGTGGAGGACTTCGTAATGGGTGAAAACTAAAATGAACTTATTTTGAGTCTCAGATGATAAAAGTATGACATAAAGATAGATTAATATATAATATATCACCCTACAAATGTGTAAGTTTAAATTTGACCTCTACAAGTTATAAAAGACAAATATGACAATGAATATAAACATGCTAGCAAGAGTTTATTTTTTTCTTTTACATCTTGTTGATGTTCATACGAATTTATAGGTTTGTGAACTCATATCACATATTAATATATTTTATCAAAATATTTAAAAGATATATAGATTTGTAATAAACTAGGTGACATTCTCTCGAAAGTTCAAAGGTAAATATATAGAATGAGAGAAAACCTAAGAAGCACTGTGAATAAATCCGCGTTTCCGCTCCTCCTGTCAATCCAAAGGATGAGAAGCCTATGTTTTTCTACCCTCTTAAGTTTGAGAAATTTTATCTTTTATGTTACTTGATAGTATTAAGAGGTACTCCCTCGTATTTTAATGTATGACGCCGTTGACTTTTTAATCAACGTTTGACCACTCGTCTTATTCAAACCATTTACTACCTCCGTCCCAAAATATATCAACTTTAGTTCTCACATAGCTAAAAGTACTTGTATTTTAGCAAAGGATTTAAATTAGCCGGCTATAGCTGGCGCTATAGCTAGAGATACGCTGCTAGAAAGGGAAGCAGCTAAGAAATACCTTTTGCCGCTACATAATGTATTGGCGCTAATAGCCGGGATTAGCGGGAGATAGCCGCTAATTTCGCCCTTAGTTAGCGGCATCTAAGCTTTGGTTTTTGGCTCAAATTAGCTACGGGCCAAGGCCATCTACTTCTCATATAAAGCTGTAGTCCTAATTCCCTAACCCCTATCTCTCCTCTCCTCAGTCTCCTCACCTCCCTCTCCTCTACAGGCCGACGGCGGCGGCTGCGCCCGGAGCCCGGAGACGGCAGCGGTAGATCTGAGCGGCTGCGCCCTTGCCCGGAGGCGGCAGCTGGGCCCAGAGGCTACCGAGCCAGCGACGGCGGCGGCTACGCCCGGAGGCTCGAGCCTATGACGCGCGGCGGCCTACCTAGAGGGCTGCGACGGCGGCGGCCACTCGTCCTCTCCCCCAAGCGTCACTCTTCCTGATCTCCCCAAGCGGCACAGGGCACCAATGTCCAGCCAGAGACAGGCAAGCTTTTCTCCAGCCAGAGACAGGCAAGCTTTTCCCTAATTCTCTGATATTCCGTATTGATGTTGTGTTTGAACTTTGAAATGAGAATATTAAGATCAGTAGATCACCAATGCAGTCTTTTTTTTAGCTGCCAGTGCTAGCCCACTTCGTTTTGCTTATTGGTAAGGGCTTGAATATCGGTAGGCATATGGCATGGTTTGTAATCATTAAAGATATTTGTAATTTAATCCTCTGAAATTTAATAGTTAGTATGTTTTGACAATACTGAATCTGCAACTACTAGCTAGCAACTGATCCTGATCTTGAATATGCAAGTAGTAGCAAAGAAATTTCAGTTAATGATGACCTATTTATCTTTTGAGGCTGTGACTCATGTCCCAATTTATACAAAAAGCTAAACGGCTTAGCTGCAGCTATAGCGGGCTATAGCTGATCATCAACGTTGAAAAGCCCTAGCAGCTAAAGGCTTAATCGGCTATTTAAATCCTTGATTTTAGGACGGAGGGAGTATATATTAAGGAATAAAGTACGAATATACCTCCCCCGAACTATCCGGTCGTCTGATTACCCGCGAACCACAAAACCGGACATTCTTCACCCCCAACTATGCAAACCGGGACGAATTACCCCCACTCGACCCAATCAGCCGGTGGTTTGGTCTACGTGGCGTACGCGTGGCAGCCAGTCATCAATTTATTTATTAAAAAATAGGGGCCCATCTGTCATACTCCTATTGCACTTTTCCCTTTCTCTCTCTTCTCTCACTCTCCATCTCACGCGCACAGCGGCAGGCGGGGGCGGGCGAGGGCGGCTGGGATGAGGCGGGGTGCGGCGGCGGCGGCGGCGAGGCAGGGGCGGTGGGAGCTCCGCGCTGCTCGAGCGAGGAGAAGGGCGGCAGTGGCGTGAGGCGGTGGACAGAGGGACGAGGCGAGGTTGTCCCATGGGTTTCATCCATATTGTGTCTCATGCACTCATCGATCGCGTCAGTGTGTGTCGTGTTCGATCGATGCGTTGCTTTCGATCGATCTACATGTACAGATGATCGATCCAGTCGATCGGATCCGATCCGCCCGTGTTTTTGTTGTGTTTGTGTGTGAGAGATGGTGGTTAAGTGTATGGTTAGTGTGCGCTAATGTGGTGTGGTTTGGTTTGGGGGTGGTTGTGTGCGTGTGGTTGCAGGGTGGAGAGCTTCATAGAGCACCAGGATGCGTGTAACTCTAGGACAGGTGCACGGCGAACGGTCGTGCCCGTGTTGACGGTGCTGCCGCCGTCCATCCGTCCCGAGGGCGCTGCGGCCATCATCATCCGCCGCCGCCGCCGCCGCCTGAGCTGCAGCTCCTCTCGGCGTCCACCACGGCGCCGTTGGCCGCGCGTTTCTCGTCCAACTCCACGACCACCACGACCACGGCTCGTCCCACGAGCAACACGCGACGACGACGAAGCTGCAGCTCTCCATCGGCCCCGCTGTCGTTGTCGTCGCGCCGTCCGACGGCGGCGCCGGCGGCCGCGCCAGCAGGAGGGGAGGAGGAGGAGCAGCCGGGAAGAGGTGAGGCGCGCACTGGAGGAGAAAGGCCGCCGCGACGCGGCGACAGGAGGAGCGCCCGCTGCGCGAGGAGGCCGCGGCGGCGCAGCACGCGCTGAGGGACGCCCGCCGCCGCCTCGCTTCGCTCGAGCAGCGCGAGCTCCCCCTCCCCCTCTTCGCCGCACCCCGCCGCCCGCTCGCCGTCTCATCCCCGACGCTCACCGCCGCACCCCGCCGCCTCTCGCCTCCTCCGCCGCTCCCGCCTCGCCTCGCTCGAGGCAGCGCGAGCTCCGCCGCTGCCGCCGCCGCTCGCCGCCCCCGCCTGCCGCTGTGCGCGAGACAGAGTGAAGAGAAGAGAGAAGGAAGAGTGAGAGAGAAGAGAGAGAGAAAAAAGTGCAATAGGAGTAGAAAAGTGGGTCCCACATTTTTTTAATAAATAAATTACTTGACGTGGGACTGCCACGCGTATGCCACGTAGCCAAAACCACCGCGGATTGGGTTGAGGGGGGTAATTCGCCGGTTTACATAGTTAGGGTGAAGAATGTCCCGGGTTTTGTGTGTTAAGGAGGTATTTCGGACGACCGCGATAGTTTGGGGGGTAATTCGTACTTTTTCCGTTATATTTATGGAGAAAACCTAAGAAGCACTCTGGAGAAATTGGCGTTTCTGCTCCTCCTGTCAATCCAAAGGATGACAAGCCTCTGTTTTTCTTACCCTTTTACCTTTGAAGAAATTTCATGTTACTTGATACTAGATACTAAGAGGTACTACTTTCTAGTACCAGAGATATCAAGAGATACTAAATTTTACTTTAGAAAATATTATCTCTTCGACTGAACAGCGTGCTGCTGTTAGTAGGGATGTCGAGGAGGAACACGCCGCCGCGCACGCGAACAGGCTCCGCCCGTGCTGCCGGACGAAGCGCCGAGAGAGAGGCCGTACGAAGGGCGCGGCAGCGGCGGAGGCCGGCTCAAGCCGCCGCACCTCCTTCCTCGGCGACGGCGCCAGGTCGAGGTCGGCCCAGACGCGGCCGATGTCGTTGGTGGCCTTCACCACGCCGCCGTATACCTGCTCGTTGTACGTTTAGATACGGTGATTAGCTTTTTGGTGGTTAGGTGCTTAAGCCCTTTTTGTTCTAGTTAATCACCCTAGCTAGGCAGCTAGCAACTGCTTGCATAAAGCTAAAGTGCAAATTAATTGTGCAATAGTATTGACTGCCACTGATATACATGCTGAGCTGACATTAGCAATGACAGACGCGTGTATGAGTGATTAGTTCTAGATAATCAAAGTATGCATGCTATGCTCACAAGAAGATGCATGTGTGCTTGAGCTTCTAGAACTTCGTAGCCAAGGCAATTCATGATACTAGAATTATAGTAGTATAACTTAAGCCTACAAAAAAGAAACAGCAATTGACCATGCATAGATATATGACAGTGTTATAGTGACAAGGAACAGACTAATTATTCATTTAAGATTCCAACTAACAATAAATTATTGCTGCAATTTCGCCATAGAGAAAAAGAAGACTTTCATTAATCACGCGAACTGCCGGGTGATTAGCATACTCAGTTTCTTCTCTGATGGTGTTAAGGATGATTTGTTCTTGGGATCACGTTCGGTATTCTCTCCCACTATCACTATATGTTTTAAGATATATGTCAGTGTACTCTTAATCTAATCTACCAATCAAATACTTTGGGATCTTTTATTATGTTCAAAATTGGTAAATGTGAAGTCAAACGTACGGAGCAAAGCTAGCATGGATGCATGACATCTGGGACCACATGTCAGTGACCAAGTGATGATTACGTATTAATCCTGGCTGTCTCCGGCATGGACACGATCCTCCAGTAGTACGTCAGCGCGGCAGGGACGGCGCTGGCCATGACACCATGAGTATGATCCGCCAGGCGAGGTCGGCGCACTCCGGCGTGTCGAGCGGCGCGGGCCGGGGTAGCCCGTGTAGTGGTCGAAGGCGGCGGCGACGGCCATGGTGACCGCGGAGCTGACGAGGATGCCGAACCCCTGCATGGAGAACACGGCGGCGATGAACGCGCCGCGGGTGCGCCGGTTGGGCGAACTCCGACATGATGGTGTTAAGGATGAATTTGTTCTTGGGATCAAGTTCGGTATATTCTTCCACTATCACAATAGTTTAAGATATAGTCAGTGTACTCCTAATCTAATCTACCAATCAAATACTTTGGAATCTTTTTTATATTCTTTTATTAGCAAATTGGAAAGCATAAAGGACTAGACTATTGGGTTAGCTTAGGGGCAGAGATGAAGAGAGTCGATTTTAGAGGAAATCCATGTTGGTGTGGTGGCCACAACATGGTAGCGAGGTGTTGGTTGTCGCTGCTGTGGCCACCAGGAGAGGAGGGGAAAGGAGAGGATGACGGTAGGCTGGAAGTTGGTGCAGTTAAACTCGTTAGAGTGGTTATGAGGTGAGAGCACTCACTATTACGAAAACTATCTTTTGTGGCGGACATTTTGAGTTTTCGCTGGCAGAATTTGGAGGCGCACAAAAGCAAAGGACAGTAAAGATCAATATCTTCGGTAATTTTTCGCTGGCGGTCGTCTTTAGCCAGCCGCCAGCAAAGATCCATTTTCGCTAGCGGCTACATGCCAGCGAAAATGTTTTTTCGCTGGCGGTTACACTGTGCCATCGCCAGTGTTAATACTGGCCAAGTTTAAAAAAAAACGACGAACGGAGTGACACCGCTCCGTCCGCCTCCGTCAACGCTCCATCATTCAAAATTTCACAGAAAATTTACCCTAGCATTCAAAATTCCACAGAAATTTACATCAACAATTTACAGTAAAAAATTTCCATTCATCCCAAACATTCAAGCATCATGAAAATCAACACATTAACAAAAAATTTGAAGTCATCTTCACCATCACCGCCGCCGCTGCCGAGCCCGTCGGCCTCCAACACCTCCGCCTCGACGACGCCGCTGCTGAGCCCAACCGGCCTCCACCGCCTCCGCCTCGCCACCACCGCTGCAGAGCCCCGCCGCAGCCTCCACCGCGGTCCGCGCGCTAGATTTGAGAGAGGGAGTGGGCTGGTGGGGCGCGGGGGAAGGGGAGGGAGGAGCGGGGGAGAAAGGACTGGCGGCCGATCCGGGCAGCATGGTCGACGACATCGAGGTCGGTGCCGCCCTCCCCGTGGTTCCGGCGGCGGTGAATCTGCCCTCCCACGGCCCGCCGTGGTGGCGGCAGATCCAGCCTCCCGCCCGCGCCCGAGAACCGCCGCCCGCGGCCCTCCGGCGACAAGATCCGCGCCCCTCCCGGTCGCCGTCGTCACCATCGCTAGTCCGTCGTGGTTTCCAATGCCGAGAGGAGGAGGATAGGCTGGAGGAGGAGAGGAGGTGGAGAGGTGAGGAGGAGGAGAAGGAATGGATTGGTGAATGGGAAGGGATAAAATATAGAGGATTTTAATAGAGGGAATATTTTTCACGGCCGGTGCTATAGTTAGCTGCCGCCAGCGAAAATCGGACGCCAGTGAAAACTCGATTTTTATGGCAGGCCTCTTAGCGCGGCCGCCAGTGAAAAATAGAGCCATTTTTATGGCGGGCCTCATAGCGTGGCCGCCAGCGAAAAACCCATTTTCGCTGCGCGGTCGTAACCCCTCATCCCTCGTTTATATTTTGTTAGCTCTGGTCTACGTAATGTGCATGATTACAAATTACAAGCAACAACTTAGATTTCCCCGAACATCAATCACCCACTCCCGGTCGCCTAAACTTTCGAGGGGACAAACAGGAAAAGGGGCTGATGACTCTACCAGCTATGTGCGACACCGACAGCCCAAACTTGGGTTAGCTTAGGGGCAGAGATGGAAGAGATCGATTTTAGAGGAAATCCATGTTGGTGTGGTGGCCACAACATGGTAGCGAGGTGTTGGTGTCGCTGCTGTGGCCGCTAGGAGAGGAGGATGATAGTAGGCTAGAGTTGGTGGTGGTTAAACTCATCAGAGTGGTTATATATGAGGTGGGAGTGGTAGTGTACTGGTGTCTAATCCAACAATACGAGCCATCATAGATGTGTGAGGATTGAATGAGAGCTAGAGAGAAAGATGTAATCTTAAACTGGATTAGGTTGTTGTAATCTTTTATGTTTCTTTTCATTTATTATCAATAAAGTTTTTTAACAGCGCGGCCTCCTCTGCTGTGATCCTTTCCAAAAAAAAAAGGACAAGTGAGGAGAGGTGGGGCAGGTTCTTATTAGAGAGAGAATGAACAAAACTATTGAATAGGGGATAGCCACCCTTTGCAAAATCAATGCATCCAACAATATATTGGAAAAATTTCTAATTATTCTTACATGTTATATATTTTCCCATCTCAAAGTAATTTCACTTTTCACCATCTTATTTATCCAAAATAACTTCATACTTTTAAAAATCGTTGCATTGGAGTTTGAAAAATGGAGATAAGTACATTAGGGTTAGGTAAAGTGAGAGACAATTGCATTGCACTAGATAAAGTAGGGACAATTACATTAAGACTAGATAAAGTACAGGGCATTCTCATCTTTTGCTCTCGTGTTGTTGTTGTTGATATGCGTGCAACGGGTGAAAATGAAATTATTTTGAGTTTGAGATAGTAAAAGTGGGAACAAAAGATAGATTAATATATGATATATCACCCTACGAACGTGCAAGTTTAAATTTAACCTCTAAGTTATAAAAGAATTGATATCACATATTAATCAATCTTGTCAAGAAATTTAAAAGATATATAGATTTGCAAGAAACGAGATGGCATTCTCTCAAAAGTTCTGGGAGATAATAAGTACTACATCCGTCCCAAAATGTAACAACTTAGATTTATAGCTAAAAGTGCTTGTATTTTAGCCTTTTAGGACGAAGGGAGTATATATTATGGGAGAAAATCTAAGAAGCACTCTGAAGAAATTGGCGTTTCTGCTCCTCCTGTCAATCCAAAGGATGACAAGCCTCTGTTTTCTACCCTTTTACCTTCGAGAAATTTCATCTTACTTGATACTAGATACTAAGAGGTACTCCTTTCTATTATCAGAGATATCAAGAGATGCTAAATTTTACTTTAGAAATATTGTCTCTCTCGACTGGAACAGCGTGCTGCTGTAGTAGGGGATGTCGAGGAGGAACCACGCCGCCGCGCACGCGAACAGGTCCCGCACAAGTGAGGAGAGGTGGGGCAGGTTCTTATTAGAGGCAAGCTTTTCTCTAATTCTCTGATACTCCATATTGATGTTGTGTTTGAACTTTGAAATGAGAATATAAGATCAGTAGATCACCAATGCAGTCTTTGTTTTTTTAGCTTGTAATCCTCTGAAATTTAAAGTTAGTATGTTTTTGACAATCTGAATCTGCAACTACTAGCTAGTAACTTATCCTGATCTTGAATATGCAAGTAGTAGCAAGAAATTTCAGTATAATGATGACCTAATTATCCTTTTAGGCTGTGACTCATGTCCAATTTTTACAAAACAGCTAAATGGCAGCTATAGCCCGCTATAGCTGATCATAACTGTTGAAAGCCCAAGCAGCTAAAGGCCTTAACCGGCTATTTAAATCCTTGATTTTAGGACGGAGGGGGTATATATTATGGGAGAAAAACCTAAGAAGCACTCTGAAGAAATTGGCGTTTCTGCTCCTCCTGTCAATCCAAAGGATGACAAGCCTCTGTTTTCTACCCTTTTACCTTTGAGAAATTTCATGTTACTTGATACTAGATACTAAGAGGTACTCCCTTCGTATTTTAATGTATGACGCCGTTGACTTTTTATCAACGTTTGACCAGTCGTCTTATTAAAAAAGTTACGTAATTATCATTTATTTTATTGTCACTTGATTTATCATCAAATATTCTTGAAGTATGGCATAAATATTTTTGTATTTGCACAGAAATTTTGAAGAAGACGAATGGTCAAACGTTGTTCGAAAAGTCAATGGCGTCATACATTAAAATACGGAGGGAGTACTACTTTCTAGTACCAGAGATATTAAGATTTTACTTTAGAAGCGAAAGGGCCTGTAGCCTAATGGTTACAAGAGTCTCAGTAGCACCTGAGGTCCTGGGTTCGACTCCCCGTGGGAGCGAATTTTTCAGGATTTAACGGCGTTGTGCTTTCAGTGGTAGGCGACATACCCGTCGACAGCGAGGCGCCTGTGGTGACTTCGTCAATCTCTCCAGAATTTGCCGGCCAGTCTTCGAAGATGCTCATAGGAGGAAGGCGCTGTCGGAGGATGCGCCGGTGTTCGATTACAACTCGATCGGAAGCTGGAACCGGGGCGGCAAGGAATCCGGCGTGACGCCTACCAGCAACATCGGGTAAAAGAAAAAAATATCGGAGTTAAAACTCTTTGATGTTCTTGAGAAACTGAATTGGTTGGTTGTGATTGTGCCTGTGTGGAGGATTTGGTTGTTTATTTGATTATTTCTTTTCAACAGCTTGGTAGGTAAAGATTGGATTTTTTTCCCTTGTGTTGGATTGCATTATCGGTTGATTCTTTTTTTTTTACAATGGTGGCTGCCGGGAGCTCGAGGGAGAAATGACTGAAGGGTATTTTGGTCAGACCGGGTGCGAAAAATGATGGAAATAGAGTGAATTGGCGATTATGGCAAAAGAAAGGTTTGGTATCCTTTGGGAGTGGCTTTTTAACGAAGTCACTTTGCGAAATAGCATTACAGCGAAACCCACTCTTCAAAGTGGCACAATGTCAATTTTCTCCTCAATTTCATACCGTAGGTCCATTTGACTTTTTAGCAGTCAAACCTTTCTAAGTTTGATTAAGTTTGTAAAAACATATAGCAATATTTTTTAAAATATATATACTAACAAAATATAATCAATGTTATATTTAATGAAACTAATTTGGTATTGTAGATGTTGCTAAATTTTTCTATAAACATAATCAAACATAAATAAATTTAACTAGATTAAAGTTAAAGTGACTTATAATATGAAACGGAGAGAGTATAACTAACAGAGATTCCTAGGGAAAAGATAAACACATGTGCATGATTACAAATTACAAGCAACAACTTAGATTTCCCCGATCATCAATCACCCACTGCCGGTCGCCTAAACTTTCGAGGGGACAAACAGGAAAAGGGGCTGATGACTCTACCAGCTATGTGCGACACCGACAGCCCAAACTTGGGTTAGCTTAGGGGCAGAGATGGAAGAGATCGATTTTAGAGGAAATCCATGTTGGTGTGGTGGCCACAACATGGTAGCGATTGTCGCTGCTGTGGCCGCTAGGAGAGGAGGATGGCAGTAGGCTAGAGTTGGTGGTGGTTAAACTCGTCAGAGTGGTTATATATGAGGTGGGAGCGGTAGTGTACTGGTGTCTAATCCAACAATACGAGCTGTCATAGATGTGTGAGGATTGAATGAGAGCTAGAGAGAAAGATGTAATCTTAAATTGGATTAGGTTGTTGTAATCTTTTATGTTTCTTTTCATTTATTATCAATAAAGTTTTTTAACAGCGCGGCCTCTGCTGTGATCCTTTCCAAAAAAAAGGACAAGTGAGGAGAGGTGGGGCAGGGTCTCATCAGAGAGAAGGAACAAAACTATTGAATAGGGGATAGCCACCCTTTGCAAAATCAAGGCATCCAACAATATATTGGAGAAATTTCTAATTATTCGTACATGTTATCTATTTTCCCATCTCAAAGTAATTTCACTTTTCACCATCTTATTTATCAAAAATAACTTCATATTTTTAAAAATCGTTGCATTGGAGTTTGAAAAATGGAGATAAATACATTAGGGTTAGGTAAAGTGAGAGACAATTGCATTGCACTAGATAAAGTAGGGACAATTACATTAAGGCTAGATAAAGTACAGGGCATTCTCATCTTTTGCTCTCGTGTTGTTGTTGTTGTCGTTGATATGCGTGCAATGGGTGAAAATGAAATTATTTTGAGTTTGGCCGGGAACGTGGTGTTCGGCGCGCTGGGCGACCGCGTGGGGCGGCGCCGCGTGTACGGCGCGTGCCTGCTGCTGATGGTGTGCAGCTCCGTCGGGAGCGGCCTCTCCGTGTGCCGGACGCGCCGGTGCGCGCTCGCCAGCCTCTGCTTCTTCGCTTCCTCCTCGGCGTCGGCGTCGGCGGCGACTACCCGCTGTCGGCACCATCATGTCGGAGTTCGCCAACCGGCGCACCCGCGGCGCGTTCATCGCCGCCGTGTTCTCCATGCAGGGGTTCGGCATCCTCGTCAGCTCCGCCGTCCCATGGCCGTCGCCGCCGCCTTCGACCACAACACCGGCTACCCCGCGCCGCTCGACACGCCGGAGTGCGCCGACCTCGCCTGGCGGATCATACTCATGGCCGGCGCCGTCCCCGCCGCGCTGACGTACTACTGGAGGATGTCCATGCCGGAGACAGCCAGGTATACATCACTTGGTCACTGACATGTGGTCCCCAGATGTCATCATCAATGCTAGCTTGCTCCGTATCTTTGACTTCACATTTACCAATTTTGAACATAATAAAAGATTCAAAAGTTTTTGATTGGTAGATTAGATTAAGAGTAAACTGACTATATCTTAAACTATAGTGATAGTGGAAGAATATACCGAACGTGATCCCAAGAACAAATTCATCCTTAACACCATACGAGAAGGAATCGATCGAGTATGCTAATCACCCGACCGTTCGCGTGATTAATCAAAGTCTATTCCTTGTCACTATGACACTGTCATATATCTATGCATGGTCAATTGCTGTTTCTTTTCTGTAGGCTTAAGTTACTACTAGTATATTATATAATGAAGCTCAAGCACACATGCATCTCCTTGTGAGCATGCATACTTTTGATTATCTAGAACTAATCACTCATACACGCGTCTGTGTCATTGCTGATGTCAGCTCAGCTTATATTATATTCAGTGGCAGTCAATGCTATTGCACAATTAATTTGCACTTTAGCTTTATGCAAGCAGTTGCTAGCTGCCAGCTAAGGTGATTAACTAGAACAAAAGGGTTTAAGCACCTAACCACCAAAAAGCTAATCACCGTACTTAACGTACAACGAGCAGGTATACGGCGCTGGTGGAGCGCGACGTGGTGAAGGCCACAACGACATCGGCCGCGTCCTGGGCGACCTCGACCTGGCCGCCGTCGCCGAGGAAGAGGTGGCGGCGGCGGCGTTGAGCCCGCCTCCGGCGACGACGCCGCGCCGCCGCGCCCTTCGTACGGCCTCTTCTCGCGCCGCTTCGTCCGGCAGCACGGGCGGACCTGTTCGCGTGCGCGGCGGCGTGGTTCCTCCTCGACATCCCCTACTACAGCAGCACGCTGTTCCAGTCGCAGATCTACCGGCCATGGTTCCCGCCGGCGGCGGAGGTGAACGCGTCCCAGGAGGCGTTCAACGTGGCCAAGTTCCAGGCCATCATCCTCGTCCTCCACCATCCCGGGCTACTTCGCCGCCATGCTCCTCATCGAGCGCGCCGGCCGGCGGCGGCTCCAGATGGCCGGGTTCCTCCTCAGGGCCGTCTTCCTCTTCGCGCTCGCGGGCCCGTACGACGGCTACTGGCCGACCACGCCAAGACCGCCGGCTACATCGTGCTCTACTCGCTCACCTTCTTCTCCGCCAACCTCGGGCCCAACACCACCACCTCATCCTTCCGGCGGAGCTCTTCCCGGCGCGCTTCCGGTCGACGTGCCACGGCCTGTCCGCGCGGCGGGGAAGCTCGGCGCGCTCGTCGGCTCCATCGGCTTCCTGTGGGCGTCGCAGCAGAAGGACGGCGCGGCGGCCGGGCACCTCCCGGGCATTGGCATGATGTACGCGCTGTTCGTTCTTGGCGGGATCTGCCTGCTCGGGCTGGCGCTCACCTACGTGTTCACGCCGGAGCGACGATGACCCGGTCGCTGGAGGAGAACGAGAGCAGCGTGCAGGCGCAGAGCCAGTCGGCGACGGCGGCAGCGATGCCGGCAATGGCAGTGATGGGCTGCGCTTCCACGAACTAAATGTTCTCATGGAGGCGGCGACCAAGAGCCCTGTGTCCATGGCGAGCTCGCACCTCAGCATGTCGCCTATCCTTCCGCACCGGATGTCTCTATGACAATGTAAATTGAACAAAGTAATTAAATGTTTTAAAAAGTGATCATTTTATAGTTTTGAAAAGGTATCGAGAGATAAAAAGAATATCTGGTGTTTAGGAAGTACAAAATTTGCACTAAAATTTGTTACTCCCTCCGTATTTAATGTATAACGCTATTGACTTTTTAATAAACGTTTGACCTTTCGTCTATATTCAAAAAATTTATGTAATTATAATTATAATTC
>CM020183.1:18537787-18600717 GCA_009805545.1 Oryza longistaminata | reverse complement strand
TAACAAAAATAAAACTAAAAATAAAAGAATAGAGCATTAAAGCCATAGGAAAAAGAAACACATGTGGCAAGAACAAATGGTTATTTTCGTCCAATATATAGTCCTCCAGAATAGCCAATTTCATAGGAACTTAAAAGAGATGAATCAATCCTCTGTGCCAATGAGTTATATAGGAAATTTTCTATAGGATTTAAATCCTTTGAAATTCTTATTTTTCCATTGTTCAAAAAAGGCATTAAAGTACTGAAGATGTATATATGCTGTAACTAATTAGATGTTTCATAGGAAGGTGCAGTCTGCCAATCAATACAATTATTAAAATTGACCATCAATATTTCTTTGAATATTTCCATTCAACTTTTTAAAATGAGCTAGATTTGTCTTAAAAATGGTTTAAAAATAGTATAACTCTGTTATATATTTAATAGGTTTTACAATAGTAATAAGTAATCAAATCAAACTAGTATAATTGATGAAGAAAAAGGAAAAATGGAAAACGAAGAAGCAAAGGTCCCACCGAGATTTGAACTCGGGTTACTGGATTCAGAGTCCAATGTCCTGACCACTAGACCATGGGACCGTAAGTGACAAACTTTGCATCCTTTTCCCAGTGATCCTGTGGTCCAGCAAGAAAATTTGAAAGAATGTTACAAGGGTGCTCTATATCGGGGTGAAAACGGTCGGAATCAGTAGCATCTCTTCGGAAACGATACTCGATCGATTAGTAATTGACCATATTTATCATTTAAACTACTCAGTATCGATATTAATGCGATGCAGAAAGAAATTAGAAAAAAAATTAAAATAGCCAAAACGGTACGGTCGTACTCCCTCCGTCCCAAAAAAAAACCAACCTGGTTTCGTGTCCAACTTTGACTGTCCGTCTTATATGAAATTTTTTTATATTCTTATTTTCATTGTTGTTAGATGATAAAACATGATTAATATTTATGCGTGACTTGTCTTTTTAATTTTTTCATAATTTTTTCAAATAAGACGAACGGTCAAAACATTGGGCACGGAAACCAGGGTTTGTCTTTTTTTTAGGACGGAGGGAGTATACGGTACCACTTAAACAGAAACGGCGTCCGGTCGATGGGAAATTTCCGTTACCGTTTTCACCCCTACTCTACTATAATACCATGTGACGGTCTTTATTACTATATGTGAAACGGTATAAAAATAACTCTATTTATTTTAAAATTTATAACAATGCTAACTTTTAAACACATGCTTAACCATTCGTCTTGCTGAAAAACATGCAAGTATCATTTATTATGTTATTATTTGTTTTATTATTAAATGTATTTGAAGCATGACTTTTATTTACTTGCATATATTTTTTTTGGATGAAATGAATGGTAAAATTAATATATGTTCGTAATATCGTCATATATTTAAATACAGTAGTATAGAGACAGATTTACGATCTTACGATACATTATAACATTTTAAAAAAGCCTAACGTGTCGAGGACGATCAGCATATGCCACACGGCTAGCTCCATCGTTTAGGAGAATGAAGAACTCGGAGGATGCTATGCGTCGGACGTCCAATATTTCGCAAATATCGGATGTCCGACCCCCACTGCCGCACGTCTATGCATGCATGCAAGCCTGTGTTGCCCTGTTACTCTAGTTTTTACTACGTCCTTTGCTACTCATGGTTTCGTGGTTGCACACGTGATTAGCACAGGTAAGAAGTCTATATTTGCGCATGCATGACTGCAGGTTGCAACACTTATCTCAACCTACTTTTTATTTCTTTAAATTAAATTTCCTTCTAAATTAATTATCTGATTATTATTTCGATTTCACCATTAAACTCCTTGCAATTAAATCTTTACAACAAGATCTCACACGGTTATATTTTGATGAGAAAAATCAAACGTTGTTTCACACAACTTATAAAAAAAATGTTTCATCACTAGGTCAAATGTCCAATCAGTCTATAAAATGTTTCTGAGAAATGCAACGTTCAAGTAATACTAAATGCAACATCGATAATATCTGTATGAAACATTGACTCAATGAGTTCGACATAAAAATCTTGCTCAAATGTTCCAACTTAGTCTATAAAAATATTTCAGAGAAATGCAATATTCAAGAAATACTAACTGCAACACCGATAAATCACAATTAAATCTTTACAACAAGATCTCATATGATTATTTTATAATTTAATCACAATTAAGGTGTTAACTTTTGAAACATCATATAATATTTGCTGAAACATATGAATGATACCGTGTGCAACATCTCTCATTTTAACTAACTAATGAATACTTATTGAAACACTCAACCAACAAATAGGCAACATTTACAAATAATCAGTCAAACATAATAAACTGCTTACTGAAAGATACAAATAGCACCATGTGATACATTAAAGAAAGATATATACATTGCGACACAAATTAAATACAACATAAGAGAATGTGTGCATGCTAGGGTGTTATTAGCATAGTGTTTTAATTGATGCATGCATTGTGAGAAAATGTGTGCAAGACATGATGTCTTGATTGATGCAAATTAAATTATCCATGTCTTGGTGCATATATAACATATATAAATGATCAAATAGGATAGAGAGAGTATTTTGCAAGCGCCTGAGGTGCCCCCACTAACTAAAAGGATAGACTAAAGCAAACAATGGCATATGTAAGGTTTAGCGTGGCAAATACTTGTGCTAACCAAAACAGCCTCTTACTTATTAATTGGATCTTGAAATGATACTATTATGAGTTGTACCTCTTCTTGCATTGTGTCATAAAACCAAAGCTTCAGCACATCTTTTTTTTCGAGGGGACAGGCAGGGAGCTCCTGCAATTCACTATAGAAGAAGAGAGTTGATCCAGTTTATAAGGGAAACCGACCCAAAAACCTTACAACAGCACGGTTAATTAAAGGAAAACCGGCAAAAACCCCGACATTGACAAACTGAACCTAAGTACAGCTGTCCAACAAGAGATAAACTCCTAAACGAAGCCTCCAAGAAGGTCACGCCGACAGAACGGCGACATCGTCCGATCCTAACAAATCTAGGTTTTCACCCGGAGAGAACTCTTGAGTGAGTTGAACGAGGGCTCCAGTAGCAACACCTTCAAGAAGGTGAACGGCGCCGAGGGCGTCGCCGTTGCTAGCACCGAGAGCGGAGCAAGACTTTCGCCTTGGAGCACCCATCAACCATAGCATCCACGAAGGGAGTCACCAAATTTCACCTGCACACTGAGGGTACCTGCAATATTCACACACCTGCATGACGGCCGAACGCCAAACCACCCCGTCCCACCCGAGGACGCACCGGATCTGGGCAAAGGAGCCAGATCCGGCCGTCCCCCTCACCACCAACGCCGGACGACGCCTAGAGGGGCGCCGGAGACGCCAGTGGCCGCCGCGGGATGCCTGCGTGCTCACCCCCACCGCCGGCCGCCGCGCCGCCGCCGGATCCGGGCGCGCCGCCGCCAGGATCCGCGGCCTCCACCACCGCCGCTCCAACGCCGTCGCCATCCCCGCCGCCAACACCCCCAACACCACCCGGCGCACTCACCTCGCCGCCACCGTCGTCGTCCCCGCGCCGCCGCCTACCTCGCCGCCAGCCCATCCCCGGCGCTCCCCAGGCCGTCCGAGCGCGGAGGAGACGAGGAACGCCCACCGCCGCCGTCCGTTGCCGCGGGCGGTTCGCCGGCGGCCGCTCGGGCGACGGCGAGGCGGAGAAGGGGTGGGGTGAGGGGAAGAGGGCGGCCGGGTCGCCTCCCGAGCCGCCCCTGGGGAGAGCCGACTCGGGGCTGCTGTCTGTCTCAAAGCTTCAGCACATCTTCGTTGCGCAAATATAGTATGCTCGTGCATGTGGAAGGTCACCTAATTAACCAAGGTGCTAGGGATACGTTTCTTTTTAAGCCAGCTAGCACTATAGGATTGCTAATTTATCATATTATTTGGTGTTTTTAGCATATCGAACTTCGAATATAATAGAAAAATTTTGAATACCCATTTTTGTTGGTCGAATTGGGGGAAGCTGTTGGCGTTGCTCAGGTCAATCTATTGGGGGTGCCACCCACTTGCATATATGCAAAGTTTGGCGCTAAATTGTTCCTGACACAATTTAAAATCCTTCGGAGCTCTTTAGGATTGGACCAGAACGTGGCACTAAGTAACCTCGGGAGTGTAATACTTCTTTTTAATTAATACTAATCTTCTAGACACAAATGTATAAACATATACTTTTATATTCCGTACTACTAGTGTATATTCAATAGAGATTCACTAATTGCCAGTTTGCCACGTTTAAAAGAAAGAGAGAAATTCGACGGCTGCGAAGCGAGGGTAGTTTAACTGGTTATGTTTCTTAGTGGTGGAACCAGCTTATCCAGGTTCAAATTCTAGATTTGGTATAGATCGATTTGGCACGGGTGCTCGTATTTTCGGTTAATTATTCTTTTAGTAGTAGTATGCGACGTACTCGTCGATAGCGAGACGCTTGTGGTGACTTCAACAATCTCAAGATCCAATCTTTTGGAGATGTTGATATAGATAGGGTGTGCATCTGTGTTTTATAGAGACGAGTGTGCTTGATATGTCGATCCAACCTTTCCAAGGTAGGATGTGCATATGTGCGTTGATAGAGACGAGTGTGCGTGATATGTCGGTTCAGTCTTTCGAAGGTGTTTATAGAGGTAGGATGTGCATGTTTATAGTGCGCGCGTTGGGGACTTCTCTGTTTGTGCTGCTGTTGTTAAAAAGAAAGAAAAACTAGACGGATGGGTTGCTGGGATTCTGGGCGCAGCGCGGCAAGCCCAAACACGCGCCCTCTCCAAAGTCGAAAGTCGCATACGAAAGCGCTGCAGATTGGTACGCGAGTGTTGGCCATTGGCCGTAATTTTCTTATCCCTCTTTATTAGTAGCACTCCACATAATGTATCTGATGAAGCGAGGAATGGGCGGCATCTTCCTCGGCATATCTCTCAGTTGTGTACGGCGATGTCAACTCCCTCGCCCATTTCTTTAACCCGTCCACGGCTCCACGTCGCCGTCACCAGGGAGCAAGCTAGCTACCACCTATCGGCTATCCGTCGTCGTCTAACCTCCGCACTCCGCCGGCGACTTCTCCCTGTATATAGATATCACACACCACTCAAAGAAGCTAAAGAACCAACGGTTGCTAGTGCTAGCTAGCTAGGTCGGCAGCAATGGCGCCGAGGATACGGGTGCTCGCGGCGCTGGACCAGGCGCGGACGCAGTACTACCACTTCAAGGCCATCGTCATCGCCGGCATGGGCCTCTTCACCGACTCCTACGACCTCTTCTGCATCTCGCCCGTCATGAAGATCTTCGGCGGGTGTACTACGCGCCATCGGGATCAGTGGACGGCAGCGGCAGCGGCCCCGGGGTGACGCCGCCGGCCGTCGTGTCGGCCACCGTCGGCGTGGCGCTGCTGGGCGCGGTGGCCGGGAACGTGGTGTTCGGCGCGCTGGGCGACCGCGTGGGGGCGCGCCGCGTGTACGGCGCGTGCCTGCTGCTGATGGTGTGCAGCTCCGTCGGGAGCGGCCTCTCCGTGTGCCGGACGCGCCGGTGCGCGCTCGCCAGCCTCTGCTTCTTCCGCTTCCTCCTCGGCGTCGGCGTCGGGCGGGACTACCCGCTGTCGGCCACCATCATGTCGGAGTTCGCCAACCGGCGCACCCGCGGCGCGTTCATCGCCGCCGTGTTCTCCATGCAGGGGTTCGGCATCCTCGTCAGCTCCGCCGTCACCATGGCCGCTCGCCCCCTCACCACACACCGGCTACCCCGCGCCGCTCGACACGCCGGAGTGCGCCGACCTCGCCTGGCGGATCATACTCATGGCCGGCGCCGTCCCCGCCGCGCTGACGTACTACTGGAGGATGTCCATGCCGGAGACAGCCAGGTATACATCACTTGGTCACTGACATGTGGTCCCCAGATGTCATACATCAATGCTAGCTTGCTCCGTATCTTTGACTTCACATTTACCAATTTTGAACATATAAAAGATTCCAAAGTTTTTGATTGGTAGATTAGATTAAGAGTAAACTGACTATATCTTAAACTATAGTGATAGTGGAAGAATATACCGAACGTGATCCCAAGAACAAATTCATCCTTAACACCATACGAGAAGGAATCGATCGAGTATGCTAATCACCCGACCGTTCGCGTGATTAATCAAAGTCTATTCCTTGTCACTATGACACTGTCATATATCTATGCATGGTCAATTGCTGTTTCTTTTCTGTAGGCTTAAGTTACTACTAGTATATTATATCATGAAGCTCAAGCACACATGCATCTCCTTGTGAGCATGCATACTTTTGATTATCTAGAACTAATCACTCATACACGCGTCTGTGTCATTGCTGATGTCAGCTCAGCTTATATATATTCAGTGGCAGTCAATGCTATTGCACAATTAATTTGCACTTTAGCTTTATGCAAGCAGTTGCTAGCTGCCTAGCTAGGGTGATTAACTAGAACAAAAAGGGTTTAAGCACCTAACCACCAAAAAGCTAATCACCGTACTTAACGTACAACGAGCAGGTATACGGCGCTGGTGGAGCGCGACGTGGTGAAGGCCACCAACGACATCGGCCGCGTCCTGGGCGACCTCGACCTGGCCGCCGTCGCCGAGGAAGAGGTGGCGGCGGCGCGGCGTTGAGCCCGCCTCCGGCGACGACGCCGCCGCCGCCGCGCCCTTCGTACGGCCTCTTCTCGCGCCGCTTCGTCCGGCAGCACGGCGGGACCTGTTCGCGTGCGCGGCGGCGTGGTTCCTCCTCGACATCCCCTACTACAGCAGCACGCTGTTCCAGTCGCAGATCTACCGGCCATGGTTCCCGCCGGCGGCGAAGGTGAACGCGTTCCAGGAGGCGTTCAACGTGGCCAAGTTCCAGGCCATCATCGCCGTCGCCTCCACCATCCCGGGCTACTTCGCCGCCATGCTCCTCATCGAGCGCGCCGGCCGGCGGCGGCTCCAGATGGCCGGGTTCCTCCTCATGGCCGTCTTCCTCTTCGCGCTCGCGGGCCCGTACGACGGCTACTGGCGCGACCACGCCAAGACCGCCGGCTACATCGTGCTCTACTCGCTCACCTTCTTCTCCGCCAACCTCGGGCCCAACACCACCACCTTCATCCTTCCGGCGGAGCTCTTCCCGGCGCGCTTCCGGTCGACGTGCCACGGCCTGTCCGGCGCGGCGGGGAAGCTCGGCGCGCTCGTCGGCTCCATCGGCTTCCTGTGGGCGTCGCAGCAGAAGGACGGCGCGGCGGCCGGGCACCTCCGGGCATTGGCATGATGTACGCGCTGTTCGTTCTTGGCGGATCTGCCTGCTCGGGCTGGCGCTCACCTACGTGTTCACGCCGGAGACGATGACCCGGTCGCTGGAGGAGAACGAGAGCAGCGTGCAGGCGCAGAGCCAGGTCGGCGACGGCGGCAGCGATGCCGGCAATGGCAGTGATGGGCTGCGCTTCCACGAACTAAATGTTCTCATGGAGGCGGCGACCAAGAGCCCTGTGTCCATGGCGAGCTCGCACCTCAGCATGTCGCCTATCCTTCCGCACCGGATGTCTCTATGACAATGTAAATTGAACCAAAGTAATTAAATGTTTTAAAAAGTGATCATTTTATAGTTTTGAAAAGGTATCGAGAGATAAAAAGTAGTATCTCTTGGTATATCTGTGTTAGGAAGTACAAAATTTGCACTAAAATTTGTTACTCCCTCCGTATTTTAATGTATAACGCTATTGACTTTTTAATAAACGTTTGACCTTTCGTCTTATTCAAAAAATTTATGTAATTATAATTTATTTTATTGTTACTTGATTTATCATCAAATGTACTTTAAGCATGACATAAGTATTTTATATTTGCATAAAAATTTTGAATAAGACGAGTGGTCAAACGTTGATTAAAAAGTCAACGGCGTCATACATTAAATAGAGGGAGTACCTCTTAATACTATCAAGTAACATAAAAGATAAAATTTCTCAAACTTAAGAGGGTAGAAAAACATAGGCTTCTCATCCTTTGGATTGACAGGAGGAGCGGAAACGCGGATTTATTCACAGTGCTTCTTAGGTTTTCTCTCATTCTATATATTTACCTTTGAACTTTCGAGAGAATGTCACCTAGTTTATTACAAATCTATATATCTTTTAAATATTTTGATAAAATATATTAATATGTGATATGAGTTCACAAACCTATAAATTCATATGAACATCAACAAGATGTAAAGAAAAAAAAAAACTCTTGCTAGCATGTTTATATTCATTGTCATATTTGTCTTTTATAACTTGTAGAGGTCAAATTTAAACTTACACATTTGTAGGGTGATATATTATATATTAATCTATCTTTATGTCATACTTTTATCATCTGAGACTCAAAATAAGTTCATTTTAGTTTTCACCATTACGAAGCCTCCACTTTATCTAGTCCCAATGTAATTATTCCCCACTTTATCTAGTGCACTACAATTGTCTCCCAGGGGTGTTTTGATCCAGGGGTGTAAAGTTTTGGCGTGTCACATTGGATATTATATAGGATGTCGCATGGGGTGTTCAGACACTAATAAAAAAAACTAATTACAGAATCCGTCAGCAAACCGCGAGACGAATTTATTAAGCCTAATTAATCCGTCATTAGCCAATGTTTACTGTAGCATCACATTATCAATTCATTGAGAAATTAGGCTTAAAAGATTCGTCTCGCAAATTAGTCGCAATCTGTGCAATTTGTTTTTTTAGGCCTATATTTAATACTTCATGCAGGTGTTCAAACATTCGATGTGACAGATATGTGACAGAGTGTAAAATTTTGGGATGGGATCTAAACAGGCCCTCACTTTACCTATTCCTAATATATTATCTCCATTTTCACAAACTCCAATGCAACGATTGTTTAAAAAATAAGTTATTTTGAGATGGAAAAATAGATAGCATGTAAGAATTATTAGAAGTTTTTTAAATATATTGTTGGATGCATCAATTTTGCAAAGGGTGGCTATCCCCTATTTAATAGTGTTGTGCCCTTCTCTCTGTGATGAGAACCTGCCCCACCTCTCCTCACTCATCTATTGACGGCTCGTGTGTTGGATTAGACACCAGTACACTATTGCTCTAGTCACTACTACAAAAACAAATTTTCATGGCGTCGACCTATAATTTTCGCTGGCAGTCATACGTAGAAACCGCTAAAAAAATAAACGAGGGATGAGGGGTTACGGACCGCCAGCGAAAATGGGTTTTCGCTGGCGGCCACGCTATGAGCCCGCCATAAAAAAAATGGCTCTATTTTCACTGGCGGCCGCGCTAAGAGGCCTGCCATAAAAAATCGAGTTTTCACTGGCGTCCGATTTTCGCTGGCGGCAGCTAACTATAGCACCGGCCGTGAAAAAATATTCCTCTATTAAAATCTCCTCTAATTTTATCCCTTCCCATTCACCAATCCATTCCTTCTCCTCCTCCTCCAGCCTCTCCACCTCCTCTCCTCCTCCAGCCTATCCTCCTCCTCTCGGCATTGGAAACCACGACGGACTAGCGATGGTGACGACGGCGACCGGAGGGGCGCGGATCTTGTCGCCGGAGGGCCGCGGCGGCGTTCTCGGGCGCGGGCGGGAGGCTGGATCTGCCGCCACCGGGCCGTGGGGAGGGCAGATTCACCGCCGCCGGACCACGGGGAGGGCGGCACCGACCTCGATGTCGTCGACCATGGCTGCCCGGATCGGCCGCCAGTCTTTCTCCCCGCTCCTCCCTCCCCTTCCCCCGCCGCCACCAGCCCCCACTCCCTCTCTCAATCTAGCGCGCGGACCGCGGTGGAGGCTGCGCGGGGGCTCTGCAGCGGTGGTGGCGAGGCGGAGGCGGTGAGGCCGGTTGGGCTCAGCAGCAGGCGTCGTCGAGGCGGAGGTGTGGAGGCCGACGGGGCTCGGCAGCGGCGGCGGTGATGGTGAAGATGACTTCAAATTTTTTGTTAATGTGTTGATTTTCATGATGCTTGAATGTTTGGATGAATGGAAATTTTTTACTGTAAATTGTTGATGTAAATTTCTGTGGAATTTTGAATGCTAGGGTAAATTTCTGTGAAATTTTTGAATGATGGAGCGTTGACGGAGGCGGACGGAGCGGTGTCACTCCGTTCGTCGTTTTTTTTTAAACTTGCGCCAGTATTAACACTGGCGGATGGCACAGTGTAACCCGCCAGCGAAAAAACATTTTCGCTGGCATGTAGCCGCTAGCGAAAATGGATCTTTGCTGGCGGCTGGCTTAAGACGACCCCCAGCGAAAATTACCGAAGATATTGATCTTTACTGTCCTTTGCTTTGTGGCGACTCCAAATTCTGCCAGCGAAAACTCAAATGTCCGCCACAAAAGATAGTTTTCGTAATAGTGAGTGCTCTCACCTCATAACCACTCTAACGAGTTTAACTGCCACCAACTCCAGCCTACCGTCATCCTCTCCTTTCCCCCTCCTCTCCTGGTGGCCACAGCAGCGACACCAACAACCTCGCTACCATGTTGTGGCCACCACACCAACATGGATTTCCTCTAAAATCGATCTCTTCCATCTCTGCCCCTAAGCTAACCCAATAGTCTAGTCCTTTATGCTTTCCAATTTTGCTAATAAAAGAATATATAAAAAATTCCAAAGTATTTGATTGGTTAGATTAGATTAAGAGTACACTGACTATATCTTAAACTATTGTGATAGTGGAAGAATATACCGAACTTGATCCCAAGAACAAATTCATCCTTAACACCATCATGTCGGAGTTCGCCAACCGGCGCACCCGCGGCGCGTTCATCGCCGCCGTGTTTCTCCATGCAGGGGTTCGGCATCCTCGTCAGCTCCGCGGTCACCATGGCCGTCGCCGCCGCCTTCGACCACTACACGGGCTACCCCGGCCCGCGCCGCTCGACACGCCGGAGTGCGCCGACCTCGCCTGGCGGATCATACTCATGGTGTCATGGCCAGCGCCGTCCCTGCCGCGCCGACGTACTACTGGAGGATCGATGTCCATGCCGGAGACAGCCAGGTATATACGTATACATCACTTGGTCACTGACATGTGGTCCAGATGTCATGCATCCATGCTAGCTTTGCCCGTACGTTTGACTTCACATTTACCAATTTTGAACATAATAAAAGATCCCAAAGTATTGATTGGTAGATTAGATTAAGAGTACACTGACTATATCTTAAACTATAGTGATAGTGGAAGAATATACCGAACGTGATCCAAGAACAAATTCATCCTTAACACCATCAGGAAGAAAAACTGAGTATGCTAATCACCCGGCAGTTCGCGTGATTAATGAAGTCTTCTTTTCTTCTCTAATGGCGAAAATTGCAGCAATAATTTATTGTCTAGTTGGAATCTTAAATGAATAATTAGTCTGTTCCTTGTCACTATGACACTGTCATATACTATGCATGGTCAATTGCTGTTTCTTTCTGTAGGCTTAAGTTTAACTACTAGTAAATTCTTAGTATCATGAAGTTGCTTTGGCTACGAAGTTCTAGAAGCTCAAGCACACATGCATCTTCTTGTGAGCAATAAGCATGCATACTTTGATTATCTAGAACTAATCACTCATACACGCGTCTGTCATTGCTAATGTCAGCTCAGCATGTATTCAGTGGCAGTCAATACTATTGCACAATTAATTTGCACTTTAGCTTTATGCAAGCAGTTGCTAGCTGCCTAGCTAGGGTGATTAACTAACAAAAGGGCTTAAGCACCTAACACCAAAAAGCTAATCACCGTACTTAACGTACAACGAGCAGGTATACGGCGCTGGTGAAGGCCACCAACGACATCGGCCGCGTTCTGGCCGACCTCGACCTGGGCGCCGTCGCCGAGGAGGAGGTGACGGCGCGTTGAGCCGGCCTCCGCCGCTGCCGCCGCCCTTCGTACGGCCTCCTCTCTCGGCGCTTCGTCCGCGCACACGGGCGGGACCGTTTCGCGTGCGCGGCGGCGTGGTTCCTCCTCGACATCCCCTACTACAGCAGCACGCTGTTCCAGTCGAGAGAGATAATATTTTCTAAAGTAAAATTTAGTATCTCTTGATATCTCTGGTACTAGTAAGTAGTACCTCTTAGTATCTAGTATCAAGTAACATGAAATTTCTCAAAGGTAAAAGGGTAGAAAACAGAGGCTTGTCATCCTTTGGATTGACAGGAGGAGCAGAAACGCCAATTCTCCAGAGTGCTTCTTAGGTTTTCTCCCATAATATATAGGAAAAAGTACGAATTACCCCCCAAACTATCGCGGTCGTCCGAATAACCTCCCTTAACCACAAAACCGGACATTCTTCACCCCTAACTATGTAACCGGACGAATTACCCCCTCAACCCAATCCGCGGTGGTTTTTGGTCTACGTGGCATACGCGTGGCAGTCCAGTCAGTAATTTATTTATTAAAAAAATGTGGGACCCACTTTTCATACTCCTATTGCACTTTTTCTCTCTCTCTTCTCTCTCACTCTTCTCTCTCTCTTCTTTCTCACTCTGTCTCGCGCACAGCGGCAGGCGGGGGGCGGCGAGCGGCGGCGCGCAGCGGCGGGAGCTCGCGCTGCTCGAGCGAGGCGAGGCGGGAGCGGCGGAGGAGGCGAGAGGCGGCGGGGTGCGGCGGTGAGCGTCGGGGGATGAGACGGCGAGCGGCGCGGGGTGCGGCGAAGGAGGGAGGGGGAGCTCGCGCTGCTCGAGCGAAGCGAGGCGGCGGCGGGCGTCCTCCAGCGCGTGCTGCGCCGCCGCGGGCCTCCTCGCGCGCGCGCTCCTGCGCCGCGTCCGCGGCGGCCTTCTCCTCCAGTGCGCGCCTCACCTCTTCCCGCTGCTCCTCCTCCTCCCCTCCTGCTGCCGCGGCCGCGGCGCCGCCGTCGGACGCCGCGACGACAACGACAGCGGGGCCGATGGAGAGCTGCAGCTTCGTCGTCGTCGCGTGTTGCTCGTGGGACGAGCCGGTGGTCGTGGTGGTCGTGGAGTTGGACGAGAACGCGGCGGCCAACGGCGCCGGGTGGTGGACGCCGAGAGGAGCTGCAGCTCAGGCGGCGGCGGCGGCGGCGGATGATGATGCCGCAGCGCTCGGGACGGATGACCGGCAGCACCGTCACCACGGGCACGACCTCGCCGTGCACCTGTCTAGAGTTACACGCATCCTGGTGCTCTATGAAGCTCTCCACCCTGCAACCACACGCACACAACCACCCCCAAACCAAACCACACCACCATTAGCGCACACTAACCATACCACTTAACCACCATCTCATCACCAAACACAACAAAAAACACGGCGGATCGATCCGATCGACTGATCGATCATCTGTACATGTAGATCGATCGAAAGCAACGCATCGATCGAACACGACACACACTGACCGATCGATGAGTGCATGAGACAACTAGATGAAACCCATGGGACAACCTCGCCTCGTCCCCTCTGCCACCGCCTCACCGCCACTGCCGCCTCTCCTCGCTCGAGCAGCGCGAGCTCCCACCGCCGCCTCGCCTCGCCGCCGCCGCCGCCGCACCCCGCCTCACCCAGCCGCCGCTCGCCGCCCCCCGCCTGCCGCTGTGCGCGTGAGATGGAGAGTGAGAGAAGAGAGAGAAAGGGGAAAAGTGCAATAGGAGTATGACAGATGGGGCCACCTATTTTTAATAAATAAATTGATGACTGGACTGCCACGCGTACGCCACGTAGACCAAAACCACCGCTGATTGGGTCGAGGGGGGTAATTCGTCCGGTTTGCATAGTTGGGGGTGAAGAATGTCCGTTTTGTGGTTCAGGGGGTAATTCAGACGACCGCGGATAGTTCGGGGGGGTAATTCGTACTTTTTCCTAATATATACTCCCTCCGTCCTAAAATCAAGGATTTAAATAGCCGATTAAAGCCTTTAGCTGCTAGGGCTTTCAACAGTTATGATCAGCTATAGCCCGCTATAGACTGCAGCTAAGCCGTTTAGCTTTTTTGTATAAATTGGACATGAGTCACAGCCTCAAAAGATAAATAGGTCATCATTATACTGAAATTTCTTGCTACTACTTGCATATTCAAGATCAGGATCAGTTGCTAGCTAGTAGTTGCAGATTCAGATTGTCAAAAACATACTAACTTTAAATTTCAGAGGATTAATTACAAATATCTTCTATGATTACAAACATGCCATATAGCCTATACGATATTCAAGTCCCTTAACCAATAAGCAAAACGAAGTGGCTAGCACTAGCAGCTAAAAAAAAAACTGCATTGGTGATCTACTGATCTTATATTCTCATTTCAAAGTTCAACACAACATCAATACGGAATATCAGAGAATTAGGGAAAAGCTTGCCTGTCTCTGGCTGGGAGAAAAGCTTGCCTGTCTCTGGCTGGGACATGGTGCCTGTGCCGCTTGGGAGATCAGGAAGAGTGACGCTTGGGGGAGAGGACGAGTGGGCCGCCGCCGTCGCAGCCTCTAGGTGCAGCCGCCGCCGTCATAGGCTCGGAGCCTCCGGGCGTAGCCCGCCGCCGTCGCTGGCTCGGTAGCCTCTGGGCCAGCTGCCGCCTCCGGGCAAGGCCGCAGCCGCATCTACCGCTGCCGTCTCCGGGTCGGGCGCAGCCGCCGCCGTCGCCTGTAGAGGAGAGGGAGTGAGGGACTGAGGAAGAGAGAGATAGGGGTTAGGGAATTAGGACTAACAGCTTTAATATGAGAAGTAGATGGGCCTTGGCCCGTAGCAATTTGAGCCCAAAACCAAAGCTTAGATGCCGCTAACTAAGGGCGAAATTAGCGGCTATCTCCCGCTAATCCCGGCTATTAGCGCCATACATTATGTAGCGGCAAAAGTGGTATTTCTTAGCTGCTCCCTTTCTAGCAGCATCTCTAGCTATATGCGCCAGCTATAGCCGGCTATTTAAATCCTTGCCTAAATACAAGTACTTTTAGCTATGAATCCTAGTTGTTTATATTTTGGGACGGAGGGTAGTACTTATTATCTCCCAGGAACTTTAGAGAGAATGCCATCTCGTTTCTTGCAAATCTATATATCTTTTAAATTCTTGGACAAGATTGATTAATATGTGACATCAATTCTTTTATAACTTAGAGGTTAAATTTAAACTGGCAATTTGTAGAGGTGATATATCATATATTAATCTATCTATTGTTCATACTTTTACTATCTCAAACTCCACCGCGCCCAGCAGCGCCACGCCGACGGTGGCCGACACGACGGCCGGCGGCGTCACCCCGGGGCCGCTGCCGCTGCCGTCTACTGATCCCGATGGCGCGTAGTACACCCGCCCGAAGATCTTCATGACGGGCGAGATGCAGAAGAGGTCGTAGGAGTCGGTGAAGAGGCCCATGCCGGCGATGACGATGGCCTTGAAGTGGTAGTACTGCGTCCGCGCCTGGTCCAGCGCCGCGAGCACCCGTATCCTCGGCGCCATTGCTGCCGACCTAGCTAGCTCTAGCACTAGCAGCCGTTGGTTCTTTGAGTGGTGGTTTGATATCTATATACAGGGAGTTAGGTCGCCGGCGGAGTGCGGAGGTTAGACGACGACGGGATAGCCGATAGGTGGTAGCTAGCTTGCTCACTGGTGACGGCGACGTGGAGCCGTGGACGGGTTAAAGAAATGGGCGAGGGAGTTGACATCGCCGTACACAACTGAGAGATATGCCGAGGAAGATGCCGCCCATTCCTCGCTTCATCAGATACATTATGTGGAGTGCTACTAATAAAGAGGGATAAGAAAATTACGGCCAATGGCCAACACTCGCGTACCAATCTGCAGCGCTTTCGTATGCGACTTTCGACTTTGGAGAGGGCGCGTGTTTGGGGCTTGCCGCGCTGCGCCCAGAATCCCAGCAACCCATCCGTCTAGTTTTTCTTTCTTTTTTAACACACAGCACAAACAGAGAAGTCCCCAACGCGCGCACTATAAACACATGCACATCCTACCTCTATAAACACCTTCGAAAGACTGAACCGACATATCACGCACACTCGTCTCTATCAACGCACATATGCACATCCTACCTTGGAAAGGTTGGATCGACATATCAAGCACACTCGTCCCTATAAACACACAGATGCACACCCTATCTATATCAACATCTCCAAAAGATTGGATCTTGAGATTGTTGAAGTCACCACAAGCGTCTCGCTATCGACGAGTACGTCGCATACTACTACTAAAAGAATAATTAACCGAAAATACGAGCACCCGTGCCAAATCGATCTATACCAAATCTAGAATTTGAACCTGGATAAGCTGGTTCCACCACTAGAAACATAACCAGTTAAACTACCCTCGCTTCGCAGCCGTCGAATTTCTCTCTTTCTTTTTAAACGTGGCAAACTGGCAATTAGTGAATCTCTATTGAATATACACTAGTAGTACGGAATATAAAAGTATATGTTTATACATTTGTGTCTAGAAGATTAGTATTAATTAAAAAGAAGTATTACACTCCCGAGGTTACTTAGTGCCACGTTCTGGTCCAATCCTAAAGAGCTCCGAAGGATTTTAAATTGTGTCAGGAACAATTTAGCGCCAAACTTTGCATATATGCAAGTGGGTGGCACCCCCAATAGATTGACCTGAGCAACGCCAACAGCTTCCCCCAATTCGACCAACAAAAAATGGGTATTCAAAATTTTTCTATTATATTCGAAGTTCGATATGCTAAAAACACCAAAATAATATGATAAATTAGCAATCCTATAGTGCTAGCTGGCTTAAAAAGAAACGTATCCCTAGCACCTTGGTTAATTAGGTGACCTTCCACATGCACGAGCATACTATATTTGCGCAACGAAGATGTGCTGAAGCTTTGAGACAGACAGCAGCCCCCGAGTCGGCTCTCCCCAGGGGCGGCTCGGGAGGCGACCCGGCCGCCCCTCTTCCCCTCACCCCACCCCCTTCTCCGCCTCGCCGTCGCCCGAGCGGCCGCCGGCGAACGCCGCGGCACACGGACGGCGGCGGTGGGGCGTCCTCGTCTCCTCGCGCTCGGACGGCCTGGGGAGCCGCCCGGGATGGGCTGGCGGCGAGGTAGGCGGCGGCGGCGGGGACGACGACGGTGGCCGGCTGAGGTGAGTGCGCCGGTGGTGTTGGGGGTGTTGCGGCGGGGATGGCGACGGCGTTGGAGCGGCGGTGGTGGAGGCCGCGGATCCTGCGGCGGCGCGCCCGGATCCGGCGGCGGCGCGGCGGCCGCGGGTGGGGTGAGCACGCAGGCATCCCGCGCGGCCACTGGCGTCCTCCGGCGCCCCTCTAGGCGTCGTCCGGCGTTGGTGGTGAGGGGGACGGCCGGATCTGGCTCCTTTGCCCAGATCCGGTGCGTCCTCGGGTGGGACGGGGTGTTTGGCGTTCGGCCGTCGTGCAGGTGTGTGAATATTGGAGGTACCCTCAGTGTGCAGGTGACATTTGGTGACTCCCTTCGTGGATGCTATGGTTGATGGGTGCTCCAAGGCGAAAGTCTTGCTCCGCTCTCGGTGCTAGCAACGGCGACGCCCTCGGGCGCCGTTCACCTTCTTGAAGTGTTGCTACTGGAGCCCTCGTTCAACTCCACTTCAAGAGTTCTCTCCGGGTGAAAACCTAGATTTGTTAGGATCGGACGATGTCGCCGTTCTGTCGGCGTGACCTTCTTGGAGGCTTCGTTTTAGGAGTTTATCTCTTGTTGGACAGCTGTACTTAGGTTCAGTTTGTCAATGTCGGGGTTTTTGCCGGTTTTCCTTTAATTAACCGTGCTGTTGTAAGGTTTTTGGGTCCGGTTTCCCTTATAAACTGGATCAACTCTCTTCTTCTATAGTGAATTGCAGGAGCTCCCTGCCTGTCCCCTCGAAAAAAAAGATGTGCTGAAGCTTTGGTTTTATGACACAATGCAAGAAGAGGTACAACTCATAATAGTATCATTTCAAGATCCAATTAATAAGTAAGAGGCTGTTTGGTTAGCACAAGTATTTGCCACGCTAAACCTTACATATGCCATTGTTTGCTTTAGTCTATCCTTTTAGTTAGTGGGGGCACCTTTAGGCGCTTGCAAAATTCTCTCTCTATCCTAAATTGATCATTATATATATGTTTATATATGCACCAAGACCATGGATAATTTAAATTGCATCAATCAAGACATCATGTCTTGCACACATTTTCTCACAATGCATGCATCAATTAAAACACTATGCTAATAACACCCTAGCATGCACACATTCTCCTATGTTGTATTTAATTTGTGTCGCAATGTATATATCTTTCTTTAATGTATCACATGGTGCTATTTGTATGTTTCAGTAAGCAGTTTATTATGTTTGACTGATTTATTTGTAAATGTTGCCTATTTGTTGGTTGAGTGTTTCAATAAGTATTCATTAGTTAGTTAAAATGAGAGATGTTGCACACGGTATCATTCATATGTTTCAGCAAATATTATATGATGTTTCAAAAGTTAACACCTTAATTGTGATTAAATTATAAAAATAATCATATGAGATCTTGTTGTAAAGATTTAATTGTGATTTATCGGTGTTGCAGTTAGTATTTCTTGAATATTGCATTTCTCTGAAATATTTTTATAGACTAAGTTGGAACATTTGAGCAAGATTTTTATGTCGAACTCATTGAGTCAATGTTTCATACAGATATTATCGATGTTGCATTTAGTATTACTTGAACGTTGCATTTCTCAGAAACATTTTATAGACTGAGTTGGACATTTGACCTAGTGATGAAACATTTTTTTATAAGTTGTGTGAAACAACGTTTGATTTTTCTCATCAAAATATAACCGTGTGAGATCTTGTTGTAAAGATTTAATTGCAAGGAGTTTAATGGTGAAATCGAATAATAAATCAGATAATTAATTTAGAAGGAAATTTAATTTAAAGAAATAAAAAGTAGGTTGAGATAAGTGTTGCAACCTGCAGTCATGCATGCGCAAATATAGACTTCTTACCTGTGCTAATCACGTGTGCAACCACGAAACCATGAGTAGCAAAAAGGACGTAGTAAAAACTAGAGTAACAGGGCAACACAGGCTTGCATGCATGCATAGACGTGCGGCAGTGGGGGTCGGACATCCGATATTTGCGAAATATTGGACGTCCGACGCATAGCATCCTCCGAGTTCTTCATTCTCCTAAACGATGGAGCTAGCCGTGTGGCATATGCTGATCGTCCTCGACACGTTAGGCTTTTTTAAAATGTTATAAATGTATCGTAAGATCGTAAATCTGTCTCTATACTACTGTATTTAAATATATGACGATATTACGAACATATATTAATTTTACCATTCATTTCATCCAAAAAAATATATGCAAGTAAATAAAAGTCATGCTTCAAATACATTTAATAATAAAACAAATAATAACATAATAAATGATACTTGCATGTTTTTCAACAAGACGAATGGTTAAGCATGTGTTTAAAAGTTAGCATTGTTATAAATTTTAAAATAAATAGAGTTATTTTTATACCGTTTCACATATAGTAATAAAGACCGTCACATGGTATTATAGTAGAGTAGGGGTGAAAACGGTAACGGAAATTTCCCATCGACCGGACGCCGTTTCTGTTTAAGTGGTACCGTATACTCCCTCCGTCCTAAAAAAAGACAAACCCTGGTTTCCGTGCCCAATGTTTGACCGTTCGTCTTATTTGAAAAAATTATGAAAAAAATTAAAAAGACAAGTCACGCATAAAATATTAATCATGTTTTATCATCTAACAACAATGAAAATAAGAATTATAAAAAAATTTCATATAAGACGGACAGTCAAAGTTGGACACGGAAACCCAGGGTTGGTTTTTTTTTTGGGACGGAGGGAGTACGACCGTACCGTTTTTGGCTATTTTTAATTTTTTTTTCTAATTTCTTTCTGCATCGCATTAATATCGATACTGAGTAGTTTAAATGATAAATATGGTCAATTACTAATCGATCGAGTATCGTTTCCGAAGAGATGCTACTGATTCCGACCGTTTTCACCCCGATATAGAGCACCCTTGTAACATTCTTTCAAATTTTCTTGCTGGACCACAGGATCACTGGGAAAAGGATGCAAAGTTTGTCACTTACGGTCCCATGGTCTAGTGGTCAGGACATTGGACTCTGAATCCAGTAACCCGAGTTCAAATCTCGGTGGGACCTTTGCTTCTTCGTTTTCCATTTTTCCTTTTTCTTCATCAATTATACTAGTTTGATTTGATTACTTATTACTATTGTAAAACCTATTAAATATATAACAGAGTTATACTATTTTTAAACCATTTTTAAGACAAATCTAGCTCATTTTAAAAAGTTGAATGGAAATATTCAAAGAAATATTGATGGTCAATTTTAATAATTGTATTGATTGGCAGACTGCACCTTCCTATGAAACATCTAATTAGTTACAGCATATATACATCTTCAGTACTTTAATGCCTCTTTTTGAACAATGGAAAAATAAGGAATTTCAAAGGATTTAAATCCTATAGAAAATTTCCTATATAACTCATTGGCACAGAGGATTGATTCATCTCTTTTAAGTTCCTATGAAATTGGCTATTCTGGAGGACTATATTGGACGAAAATAACCATTTGTTCTTGCCACATGTGTTTCTTTTTCCTATGGCTTTAATGCTCTATTCTTTATATGGATGATTGGACTGTATTCCTATGCATGCATATTACTATTTAGTATGAACCGAAAATAGATCCAAACATGTATTTAATGCAATTCTTTTTTTTTGAAGAAATCATAGTTTTATAACCACGGTACGCATAATCCATAAGTCAATACGATGAAAAGATCGATCCCTAAGTTCTCATATTTTTTCGGTGTGGCATCCAAATGATATATAGTTTTGACTCTTCCTTATTATTTACTTTTTTCAAGGAATTGAACGAACATGGTATTCTATCTATACACTTCTTATTGTCATATGGTTTCATAGTCTGACAATTTAAAGATGCCAAAGAAATATAGGGACAATTAATGCTCCCCGAATCACTCTCGCGTGGGCGGCTCGGGCAGCGAAAAAACCCTAGCCGCCCGCGCCTCCACTCCATCTCCCCATCTCGCCGCCGCCGGAGCTCGTCAGCGGCAAAGGCGACAGGTGGTAGCGAGCAAGGGAGGCGGCGGCGAGGCCTTTCTTCTTCTTGGCGACTCCTAGCTCAGTGCAACATAGGCGGGGAGAAGCCGACAAGGTCCCCCCCCCCACCGCGGTCGGACGGAGACGGCGGGGGGCAGTGTGGGAGGTGGCGGATCCGGTGCCCCCGAGGCCAGATCTGGCCACCCCATGCCTGATCTGGCGCGACGGTGGCGTGAGGCAGAGGGGAGCAGCGGCGGCGACTCGGCTTGCCAGGGCACGAGGCGGCGCGGGACGGCTGGGAGCGACAATGGTGGCTCGGTGGTGGCGAGGCCTATCGGAGAGGCAGCCTAGGGCGCTCGGGGCTTGCCAGGTAGCGGGGGTGCCGCTGGGGCGTCCTAAACGCCAGGTGGGTGGCGCGGTGGCCGGGCAACGGGGGCGCCGGTGGGTGGCGTTGGAGTCGGAGCGGCAGTACCATCATCAGCATCGGCGGATGCCCGGATGGAAGTGCAAAGGGAGCTGGCGGTGGTGGGTCATCTTCCTCATTGTCGGTCAGTACCCTCGCTCTTCCTAGAGCTCCTCCCCTTCTTTGCGGGGAGTTTCTAGGTTGGATTGAGGCAGCTGCTCATCATAGGGGGAAGCTCAGGCTGTCGAAGCAATGCCCACCAGCCCGGGTTCTCCTTCGGCCAAATCTGGCGAGAAGGCCAGCGGGTGGTGGAATGGAGCGGTCCTGAGCCAGCTCTCAGGGGTGGTGGTTCGATGAAGTCGGCCGATGGAGGGGCATTGATGTGGTGTGGTGGAAGCTACGTGCTGCCATTTGTCCGTGTGGTAGTTCTGAGTTGGTGGACAGCGATCTACAATCAAGGTTGTAGGGTCCCAGGCGAAAGCCTAGTCCGGTGGTTCACTGGGCCGACAGCGGCTATGCCTTCGGGCGTCATAACCTCCTTGGGGCGTTGTAGAGGGTTACCCTCTCCCCTTCTTGTCGAGCTTTTCCGGGTGAAAACCACATCTTTCTAGATGGGCGATGGCGGCATCCTGTATGTCATGACCATCATGGTGGCATCATTTTCGTAGTCTCGTCTATGTGGTGTTGTTGTAGGCCTAGCTATGTTTGGCCACGCTTAGCGGGGGTCGTTTGGTACTAGGCTTCACCCTCAGCGGTTTATGCTTAGGTGGTAGCGCCTGGTGTGTGGTCATGCACCTTAGTGCGTTGTGGTATTTTTTCTTGTAACTTTTATTCCTTCTTAATTAATACTCCCTCCGTACTCGTAAAGAAAGTCGTTTTGGACAGCGACACGGTCTCCAAAATACAACTTTGACTTCTTGTTTCTATAAAAAAAATTATTGAAAAGTGATATATGTATACTTTTATGAAAGTATTTTTCCAGACAAATCTATTCATATAATTTTTATATTTTCAAACTTAATTACTTGAGAGTTATTCATGATTTATATTCCTAAGGTTTGACTTAAATATTGTTCTAAACGACCTCTTTTACGATTTTACGAGTACGGAGAGAGTATATTCGGATAGTCTCCTTCGACCTTCCCAGCGAAAAAAACGTAGGTACAATTGATTTTGCCTGCCGTCCCACTACCTCCAGGCTACAGCCGTTCTGGTAGGGCAATCCTGTGTCATCAAAATCGCGGCCCACGTCGAAGGCTCACAGCTTGGCCTACGAGCCGAACCGGCCTGTGTTGCGTCGGGCCACACCACGCCTGTATCCCTCAGCAGCCCAACATTTGATGAGCTCTGTATTGCAAAATCCAGGTGTGACCATGATGATGATGTTGTAGACTCGTGGCACTCGAGATATATTTATATGAAATTGAATTGTATTTAATTCTCCAGAAAAAAAATGAACTTATAGTATATTTGAGCTTGTCTAGTTTGTACCATGTTACTAAAACTCAATGCCAAAAGATGGATATTTGATGGTAGCGGTTTCTCTTTTGCTAGGCCCAGTGCTAAAAAACCAACCAAAATGTAAAGTTTATATTAAGAAAACAATATCTAAAGTTACCAAACTAGATGTCACATTTCCACTCGTTCTATTTAAAAATGTAAAGTTACCAAATTGAAAGAGAACTAAGGGTAACGACAAAAACTGTTTCAAAAATGAAATTAATTGTCGATCATGCTGTTGTCGCGGGTTATCGATTTTATCATAGCATAATTTAAACAAATATTTATTTAACAAATATTTTAAACAAGTGACAATAAAAGAAACCTTTTTTTTAAAAGTAAACATATGCTTGGAGGCATGAAGCAAATAATCGACGATAAGAAAAATACTCTCTATCATAAATATTTAACATATGAAATAAGATTTGATTAAAATTTTAAAAATCTCACAATTAATTTTTTATTTAAATAAATCAATTAAATATAGTAAGCTTAAAATACAATACCTGTAATTTTAAGGCAAACTTAAGTTTTAAGGAATTATTAATGATCAAAATTTTTAAAATTTTATATTACTTTACCATAAACATTAAGTATTCGTAAACCACTCAAAGCAAGCACGTGAGTGAACGTGGCAGCTACCGAACTCATCTGTTGAGGCCCGGCAAGGAAGTTCCGATGGAAATGTTGTTCGAGCTTATCAACTCTTTTGACGTGGACAAACACGCGTCCATTGTCTGCACAGCCGACGTGCCACGACGCATCCAGAGATTCCCCCTCTTTCGCTCACGGCAGCCTCAGCAAGCGACACGTCCATGGCACACGCACGCATGCATCGATCATTCGCCGCTTTATCTTGTGCATATAAATATAATTCGAAACGTCGACGATGAGTGCAAGAGCTAGCTTACACCGATCGAGCAGATCAGAGTTAGCTGCAGAGCAGAGTGTGTGTTAAAGACTAGCTAGTTGGGACTTGGGAGAGGATGGCGAGCATGAAAGCCAAGGCCGAGGACGCGGCATCCTCCGCCAAGGCCGGCGTCCACAAGGCCAAGGCCACCGCCGGCGAGAAGGTACGTACGTACTCATTAATATATTCTCGTTTCTTGTCGCTGGCATATATAATCGCTGGTCTGATAGATCATGAACGGCCAAATTGCAGGTGGAGAAGGCGACGACGGGTGACCCGATGAAGAAGCGGGAGGCGGAGGAGCGGAAGGAGGACAGGAAGCTGGAGGCGGAGTCCGACGAGCGCGTCGAGAAGGAGGGCCACGCGGAGGAGAAGTCCGGCAAGCACACCTTCACCACCGCCACGGGGTAGCGAAGCTACTAGCGAGGCACGCGTGCGTGCGTGCCATAGTGGCTGGCGGCCGCGCGCGCTCATGACCGGCTTGAACTAGTTGTAGAGGCTAGCTGCACGCACTAGCTACCCGCATGATGCCGCTAGCTTTGTACCAGTAATCAACTTAAGTAGTTACAGGAAAAAAAATGGCCGCGGGCCCCCAAGTTTTTGGGCGGGCGCGCCTAGGACTTTATAGCCTGCATATAACACTTATGACTTATTAGAACATATATATGTTAGTTTTCGAGTTTTCCTTACAATATTTAATTTTGTTCATTTTATATTTTTAAACTCATGGAAAGATAGACTGTATATATTTCTATGATTTCTTTAGAAGACATAATTTTGCACAGTTGTCACAATGGCTTGTTCAATTCTCATTAAATTTATTTGGGATAGAGAGTTTAGTTTTATACTAACTTCTCGAAGGTCAAAATATTTACAAATATCTTAAGAAATTTGATGTATTTTGGTAAAAAAAAACCACAAATCTGAATATTTTTCTTTCTTCTACGTGATGTTGTGTCTCTCTCTCTGGGAGTGGTATGTGTAAACATCATAATTTACCCAATAGAGTTCATATGCACACCAACATAGCAAAATTTAGTTTGATATATGCACTGAATTACATAGCAAAATTACTTGTCCAACTTATAAAAAAAATAGACTACTTATGAATAAGTTTTATCTTATGGCTATTTATAAACTACTCCGAACCGAAGGGCGCCTATTTGTAAATTTAAATTTTTGAGAGAAAAAAGTTCAGAGTCACACCCTTATCCTCTTAGATCCCCAACCTACTTTCTCTCCCTAGGCAGCCTCTCTCGTCATTCATCACTCCCTCTTGTACTCATTTATTCATCCATCTGTGAGCTTGAAGATAGTCCACGGGAGGCAAGACAACTTGAGATAGGAAGGCAGAGCAGGGCAATGGCTCAGATCTGCTTGGTCAAATCCATCTACCGTTGGCCGTCTAGATTAGTGGCCTGATTAGGTTGCTGCGGCGACTCTAGCTTCGACGAGTGGCGGTGTTCTCAGCGTTGCCTGGGCGGCAACAAGTAAGATGATGATAAACTTGCTGTTTATTTTTATTTTCCTCTTTCCTTTTTCTTCGTTGTTTCACATTTTTATCCTATTTCCAACTTTCCTTTTCATTTTGATCTTTTGTATAGAGATTCTGGATGACACTCAATGGATTTTTTTTATAAGTTTTTGATCTTTGTTTTATCATTTATTTTTTATTAAAATTCATGATCGTGATGGCATTACAGAAACCAAACTAATGAGTAGTATGCAAGAAGATAGAAAAGCTCTGCAAGCTATGTTCATTTTATTACTAACTTGGGGATCAGCGATTTTCTGTAACTATCGATTGTTTTACCAACCATTTTTTATTGAGTAGAGGCCGTAGAGGATGAGAGTGCACGTGGCACGATTTAGAGGAGGTAACCCTAGATCCCGGTAGTGCCATGTGGCCCTTATGAGAAATTGGCAGCCCATGGGTACGCTTCTAATTCAGCACATGTATACTATTTAGTTATAAAGTTTACAACACAACTATTTTTTAATTAATTAGTTTAAGACTCCATTAAATTTATATGTAAATATCATATATTACAAGTACTTCCTTCGTGTCAAAATATATGTATGCTATTTAGTGTGTATTTAGTTTGAAGAATGAGAGCATGCCAGTAATATATGCAAACAAATGGTGTGAATTCCGCCTCATTTTTGTAAATTTATTTTGTTGCATATAAGTTTTGTTAGAATTAGTAACTTAGAAGTAAATACTTTTTATTTGTTCATGCTTGCTACTAATATTTTACCTTATCATTATAAAAGCTATTTTTACCTTTTATATAAATATAGGATATTAACATGTTTATGCTACATGCTTTCAATTTAACTATTCATATATCATACTTAGAGCATGAACAGTGATGCCGTGTCACCGTGTAGGAGAGAATGTCACACATAATATTGGACGAGAGAGGTACGTTTGTTAATTGCTAGACAGTTTTAGATAGACAACTTATTGAACCAAACTATTAATTATAGAAACAACCCATTAATTATTTACTATACACAACATTTGTTATATGAATCATTTTTATATTGTGTAATATGACATGGTAATATTATATGGGCAACCGCTATCTGAACTATTTTTCATGTTCCTCATTGGGATATTTCTCGCCAACATCCCTAAAATAGTAAAATACTACAGTAGAACAAAATAGCAGAAGAAATATTTTTTATCACCTTTTATATTTTATACTTATTCTTTTATGCAAATTTTATTATTTGTTATTTTATTTTTAAGTAATATATAGATATAAACCAAATCTATGTATGTGCATTGTTTTTTTTTCTTTATTTTTTAGCAAACCATATATCATAATTGAAATATATATATATTAGCTTTTAGAATGACATTGACACCAAAAGTTGATCATTAATTTTCTTGCATAGTGTATCATTATTAACTATAATGCTAATACTAATTTAACGTCACAAATAATTGTTTATGAGAGAAATATGCTTAGATATATTTTTAAAATATGCTACGGTGCTCACATGCATCGGTTTACCATTTTACCTCATGGCACATGAATGTGACCGTGGGAGCTGAGCACATAGCTGACTGGGCCAGCACAGGGCACAGACTTCCATGGGTCTATAGGCCAATGTGGCTGGAGTGTTTGGCGAGGCATCCAGAAGCCGCTGTTATTTCGTTGCTCCGGCGCAAAGACAGCAATACATGCATCCGTTTGATGAATGCTTTAAGGACACGTGTGAAGAATTTTAGAGTTCTCTAGCTAAATTTTTATGCTGCCACGTGGCCCAATTGGAGGCTAGATACTGCACCCTACAATCGGTATTAAAGATGTATGAACTCACGTCGATCGCTTGCCATGTGCATATTGATGACGGATATACTCTGTTTCAGTATCACTTATAAACTTCATCATGTGCCCTTAGATAGTCCTAAGGCCCGAGTCCTGCTGGTCCGGCCAAGGCACGGCATTTTGGCCCGGTCTAAGCACGGTACAGCCTGACTGGTGGTTGGGTCCGTCCTGACCCAGCCCGACCGCTGGGCTGCTCCTTGGCTTCCCACTGGGCTTTTCCTTGGCTTCCCCACTGGCACGCTGGACCGGCCCGCGCCTGGCTAGGCCTGGTACGATAGTGAGGGGATGCATAACAGAATTAATTTCAACCATATGTAAGGCACGAGGAAGAAAACTATTATAAGAATAGGGATATAAAATAGACTTAATTTAGCTATATATATATATATATATATATATATATATATATATATATATATATATATATATATATATATATATATATATATAGATATATATATATATGTCACCTCCAAAGAGGAGGGAGGGAAAATAGACTTATTTTAAAGAAGGCATGATGAGCCACCAGTGCCTTCGGGCCGGCACGGCATGGCCCGATTGCTGGTGGGTCGTGCCTGGGCTGGTGGTTGCTGGTCTAGCCCATGGGCCGGCACAGCCTGGCACGAAGTTCTGACCGTGCCGTGCCGGGCGGGCCTTATGGCCATCTATAGTGTGCCCCAGTAAAAATAAGATAGGTAGGCATTTATCCCTCCCCTATATCAATGCCATCTCATTATCCACTAGTCATAATTATAAACAAAACTTATGGAAGAATTTTACAAATCAACCACTACTAAAGATAACTTATGAAAGATTTTTACAAATCAACTACTACTAAATATTCGATTTTTCCGTACGGTCAAAATGGATTTTTCTGTACGAAGGGCCTACCCGTCAGCACCTAGGTGTATGTGAAAATCAACATTTTCTCATGCGGGCGGCCCAACCGCATGGGATAATCTATTATCTCATGCGGTCGGGTTACATGGACCATACGGGATAATAGAGAGGACCGCACTGGATAATAGATAATCCCGTGTGGTTCGGATATGTCGACCGCACGGGATAATCTATAATCTCGGTAAGCATGTGCTAGGCCGACCGCACTAGATCACATGCTAGCCGTTAGGAAAGATGCGCGCTCTATGTTTTCGTGTGCTTTTGAATCATCATATGCATAATATTACGCGCTTGTTGTGCTCGTTATGCTTCTTGTGCTATGTAACCGTTGGTCACTCGTGCTTTTGAATCCTCATATGCATAATATTACGCTCTCTAGGAGTCACATGAATTATACTAGCACTATTACAAAAATGATATATATAATTACATAGCATATGTACATGTGTCTAGTGTTCAAGATATTACAAGTTATGACTCCCTCACAAATATATATTGTTACAAAGGACACATATAAAGAAGGATGATGTCGGGTAATGAATATCTTTGAGGCAAATGAAGGCTTCACGGGCGGGTGTCCGGTAGTCGAGATGTCGTGGCACAGGACGGGCATTAGGATGTTCACTCCCGAGAGATCTTCTGATGCCATAGGGCTCAACCATAACCTGTTTGTCCCAGGAACCCCAGCCGTAGGCGGGCATTGAGTCGGTACTTTTGTTCAGTGCTAGGATGAGTGAAGAACTATGTCACACCCTCCGTCCATATATCGTGGTGGTATGTGGCGCATGGAGACACGTAAGAAAGGCGTGTCTTGTGGGTAAAGATGTACACATCTTATCAGAGTATAATTTATTCGAATAGCCGCACCCTCAGTTATGGGCAATGTACCCAAGATAGTGGTTTCACTCTAAAAAAAATGTCAATCAACTAAAACCTGGAATGGTTGGCTTGGGACAAGCTGGGGCCCGCTTTAAGGCTGCCAGTTCGGTCTGACTCTTCGTAAGCCTTGGGTTAAGGTAGGTTTGTGTGGGTTCACGGCCGCGAATAATTATAATACCGTGTAGACCTAGGTTCAAATTTACCAAATGGCTTTGAGCAACTAAATGGTTTAAAATGTTGTTTTACTACAAAACCTAGCCCCTTATTAGTCTATCTTTGTCCCCCTTACATTTACTGTGCATTTGTCGGTGTGACTTGTTGAGTACGGTAGTTGTACTCAATCTTCCTCAATTTTTTCTCCAAACCAGAAAAGGAGTTCTTGGAAGAGGATGGCTTCGGTGTCTAGCTCGTGCCTGCCGTCAAGTGCTTGTGGTGTTCGCCATAGTCTTCCGCGCTTCTTCGTTTATCTCTAAGGCTGAGTTCGGGAGGAGGGGTTGGGAACCCCACCTCCCGGCACGCAAAACAAAGCACCTATTATTGTTTGATTAATTAAGTATTTGCTAATTTTTTTCAAAAATGGATTAATATGATTTTTTAAGCAACATTCGTTTAGAAATTTTTTTACAAAAAATGCACCATTTAGCAGTTTGAAAAGCGTGCGCGCGGAAAACGAGGGAGGGAGGTTGGGAAAGGGATGTAACGAACAGAGCCTAAGTGTTGGTTCTTTGGTTGCCCATGTAATAAAAATACTATTTACGCTTCTGCTTGTTAAACTCTAATATTGTATTAATTTTTGTGTACCTCATCTCCTGGGACAAGGAATAATGCACGCACGTAAGGAACAGGGTTATGGATACCACATACCTAATAGTAGTTGACTAAATCTCTGCAGGACCCACCACATACCATGTCTTATACGGAAACTGACCTCGAGGGAGTTCCGGATAAGGAAAGACAACCAGAGTTCTACATGGAAACGACAAGGACTACTCGGATTGTATCCATATTGGTTTCCTAGTTCTACTTGGATAAGGGGACACCTATGGGTATAGATACAAGGCCCCCTAGGAGGAGAGGAGATCAATCAACACCCACCACAATCTACGGAACAATATTTCAAGACAGAAGCCACAACATACAAGCCAACATACGCCAAGACAAGACACCGGATATCGACTTCAGAGATAGGCACGGCTAGTCCCCTACGGTGTCTCCGGATACTGATAGGAGAGACATTGTGCTGTCTCTGATCTCGCCGGGCACGGATTCGAGGAGGAAGACTACCCTGCTGTCGAGCCGGCCCAGGAGGAGAGGAGGGAGAGGCGGCCCGGGGGAGAGAGGGAGGAGGAGGGAGCTGGGCCGAGGGGAAGGAGAGGCCCAAGAGAAGGAGGGAGAGAAGGAGAGGGAGAGAAAGAAAGGGAGGAAGGGAGGACTTTGGCCGCGGGCCGAGAGAGAGAGAGGGAGGACCTTGGCCCAAAGGATGAAGGAGGATTATTTTTAGGTTTTCTTTTTAATAAACTTTGTTAATTGTTGTTGTTGCTTAATAAATATTTCCGGTGCTCTGAAATTTCAAGTAAAATTTGAGGGCTCCTTTTAGACCAAGGAGAATTTAACAAAAATTCTCCGGGCTACATTCAAAATTTTCTTGTATGCATTTTAATGTTTGCCAATTTCTTTTCGAATTTTAATTAATTCTATTATTCCTTTTAGAGAATGATTTTTATTTCGGGAAGAATTTATCAGGACGTGACACTCGCCTTCTCCTCCAAGCCAGCGAGGACGATCATCGCCGCCTAAAAAACCTGAGTTGCCGAGTGCATCCTTCCTATAATTTTTTCCCTTTTCCTCTGCCCTCCGCACTCGTGCCACGCGCGCCTCGCTACCCCACGTCAAACACCTCACTGAGCAGGACAAGACACTACGCTCCCCAGTTTTAGCATGTTGATCCTATTTTGATAAATGTGTTGATTGCAAATAAAATTGTATGCTAAAACCATCTTTGAAATTTTTACCAGTATTCCTTGTTGCCTGAGTCTATTATAATGTGTGGTCAAGTATTGACACTCCTTACCATTGCCTGCTTAGAAGATTGTACACCCCTGCTTGTGTTATGGATGTGATGGTGGTGATCACTTGATGGGAGTGATTATCGGAAAGCGGGTGGAGACATGAGCGCCATCCGCAACTCAAAACCTTTGTGAAAACCAAAAAATTAACAAAACAAAATAATTTTGACTGGGGCGATACGGATAGCATATGGGTGATTCTATGAAACGACAAGCCATTGACCTTGGTCAGTTAAGGACCAAATTAAGAAGCTATGTAGGAAAGAAACATAGTACGACTGTATTTCTCGAATGGGTATAGATACGGTAGATTAGGTAATCCAAGTGGGGCGGTATCCCAGTCATGGTTGGTTCTGCACCCGAATTCTTGTGATGTTGTATCGAAATGTTTGTGGTGATTAATGATGTCGAAACATAAAATGCCCCTTAATTCTATATATAATGTAACCGCCTAGATACTTTGGAAAGGCCAGTACTCCTCTCACTGCTAGCTCCTCGAGGTAGGGTGGCTAGCTTGGGGTGCATGAGGATTATAGTGATTGGGGACTGCAATGTGAGGGGAACCAAAAAAACCAGGTCATGACAACTCTTATATGTTGGGTGCATTACAGAGTGCGGGATTAAAAGCATGCTTCCACTACAGTGTGAGGAAAATAAATCCATTCAAATAGCCATACTCTTGACTAGCCTCATAAATTTTAAACCTGCTTAGAATAGGATTGGAGAGAATGTGTGACCCTTCCCGATGTGCGGTGAAAATGTGAAAAATTGGACGCAAGGGTAAACCGAACCAAGCGGGGCTTGGGGAGGTAGATGAACCCTCATTGATTAACTACAACTTCAACTTAATGTTGTTTTCAGTTATAGCAGTCAATTCATAGCTTTGTGAAATGATTTGTGAAATCTAATTTTATGCGAATAAACGTAGCCATCCTTGAAGGGTTGAACCCTGTGTGCACTAATATATTATGTAATACTGGCTTGCTAAGTACAGTTGGTACTCACACGTGCTTAATTAACTCTTTTAGAAGGAGGTCTCGGAGATGACTTGTATGAATGCTATGCCAATAAGGAGAGTATGAATGCTACGCCAATGAGGAGACGGAGAAAACAATGCAGGACCTAGGTTTTCCAGTAGCTACCTTTGGAATAAGATGGACCGTCGTAGCTTCACTTCCGCTACTCTGTCTAGATCTTTCGGTATTTGGTATTGTACCATGCTTAGTTTATTTGGGTCCCACTCATGCAATCCTTGTATTATTAATGTATTATTTGACCTTTATAATGATGTTAGCTATGTGATATGTAATTTTATCATGTGTGTACCATCTACAAATCCATGAAATGGTATTGTGAACACATAAGGTTTCTAGTGTTCAAAACCGGGGGCTCTCACATTGTTTAGAATGTGCCTTTATTCCATCCTCTCCATGCTAATAACATAAGAACTTTTATTTTACTCGCAACAGATTCAGTTAACGACAACCACAAGAAAGGAGTCCCTTTAATTTGCTTTCATGATGAAACCTTTAATGTTTTATTCGTAGCTATATCAAACGACATTAAAGGGCAACACTTTCTATAAAGAAAATTTCTACCATCTCACTTTTGTAATAATACCATAAATGCTTTGCCATATGTAAAACCGTTCGAGTAGCGACAACACCGGTTCTATAAAAGTTGTTCCCTTTCCACGTACTTATAAGCTTATCTAGTGTGCACGCATTCCCTTTCCACGTATTTCCACGTATTTCCATTAACCTTTTCTTGTGTGCACGCATAAGGTACACGGGTAATAACATGCTCTCGGAAGTGGTCCTTACCTGCACCGCTATATAAAGCGACGCCTCTCATTGCAACACCACAAATCTTATTCTATATTTCTATCATATACAGAACAACTAGCATAGCTCTCGTTGCTCAGCCAGGTTGCCTGGTGCACAACTAGAGCTAGCTAGGGCGGACTCATTCTGCTGTTGGTGTCCAATGATGCTAGCTGCTACTCATACTAGTGAAGCCTGCCATGGTTCCAAGAAATTTTTGGATACTCCGCCGCGTAGATCTGCACTAAAAGCTTGCATGTTTCGCTGACTACAGACTATGGTGAGATCCTAAAGTATTACCTATATATTTACCTTTTTATAGTTTCTATATATTACTTCAGATGACGAGATCATTTAGCACGCATAAACAAATCACAAATTATCAAGTAAAATTCTTTCAAGTTTTTTGCAGACCTTTGGGTATCTCTCTCACTTTTTATGTCTTTTTTAACCTCAAAAGTCACATGTATATTCAACTGCATTCATGTCCAAATCTTACTAGAATGATTGCTTGGTCTTTGTTTCATTACTACGGTGATTTTTCATCATGCATATAAGTTCCTCTTCGTTTCTCTTTTCGAGGATTGATCTAGCTAGGGAAGATAGGAATCAAGCAAATTCTTCACCGTCCCATGCACTATATGCTAGATCCCATTGTTTTTTCTTTTTAAATAATGCCATTTCACGAGGTACCATTGCTTTAGGGTGTGTTTAGTTCACACCAAAATTGAAAGTTTGGTTGAAATTGGAACGATGTGACGGAAAAGTTGAAAGTTTGTGTGTGTAGAAAAGTTTTGATATGATGGAAAAGTTGGAAGTCTGAAGAAAAATTTTGTAACTAAACACGGCCTTAGAAAAAAAAATGGTCAGTAACGAGATTTTAATATCTAGCCTGTCTTTTATAAGAGATACCAGGTAATTTTCTAACGGTTCAACCAGGGACAATTTGTTTTCACCTAGCTGCGTACACACCCATTTTGTTCACGTGCTTCTCAAATAGTTAAAAAAAATATAAAACAAATTGGTAGCATAGATTTTCTTTAAAGAGACGTAAAATAGAATATGATGACAAATACCTCTTGTCCAACCAGGCTCAAATTATTACTCTAAACTTTTTTACACCAAAACTTCAGCCAAAACAGAAACATGCCTAGTTATACATGCCAGGAGATTGCTTGTTCGGTTTGGAGGGGATTGAGGGATTCCGCATCACAATATATGTGTAATAAATCCCCTCCAATCTCACATCTTATGTTCAATCGAACATGACATTAAAAGAAAAAAACATATTTGGTGCACGTACTTAAATAAAGGCGGAGTACAAACATCAGGCGGAGTACAAACATCCATGAGATAAACAACACCAAATGCAAGCAACTGAATTTAACAGCAGGTGGTTACTGCATTTCATGATAATTACATATATATAGATGTATCTAGCTAGACTATATATATGTGGTCATCCTCTGGGCTGGAGCCGATCCCCTCCACCTCCGGCTCGATGCCCTTGAACAACCGCGCGAACACGACGAACACGATGAGGTCCACGGCGGACAGCACGGCGAGCGTGATGAAGAAGCGGTCGAGGTGGCCGCGGTCGAGCTCGGCCGGGATCCACCCCGCCGTCCGCCGCCGGTCCGCCGCCGCGAGGCGACGCCGCTGATGGCGCTCACCATCACCATGCTGGCGTAGTTCCCCAGCGAGATGGACGCCATGCACAGCGAGCTCCCCAGGCTCTTCACCCCTCCGGCGATTGCACGTTGAAGAACTCCAGCTGCCCCACGTACACGAACACCTCCGACGCGCCCATCACCGCGTATGCGGCGCCTGCCACAGCACGCTCATGGCGCGGCCGCCGGCGCCGGATCGGCGGCGGCGGTGGACCTCGACGACCGCCGCGGCGACCATGCCGAGCAGCGCGATCACGAGGCCCGCGCCCATGCGCTTGAGCTCGCCGACGCCGCGCGGGTTTTGGTCAGCCTCGCCGCCGCGGGCACCAGGACGTAGTGGGAGAAGGCAGCGTGGCGAGCACGCCGGCGACGTCGAACACCGACATGGACGCGGCCGGCGCGTTGAACAGGCCAGGATGTCGGTGTCCATGGCCGCGCCTTGCTCCACGAACAAGGACGACATCTGGTGAACTCCACGGAGTAGACGACGGTGCAGATCCAGATGGGGATCATGCTCACCACGCACTTGGCCTCCTCCACCTGCGTCACCGTGCACAGCCTCCACGGGTTCTTGGCGTTCCCGTCGTGGTAGTCCTCTCCGTCGCCGTCGCCGCCTTGTCAAGAAACCTGAGCTGGTCCTTGTGGCGAGCTTCCCGACGCCACGGATCGCCGAGCCCTCGCCATCGACCTCGTGGAGGTGGTCGCCGGGCGGCGGCACGATGTTCCGCTTGCGGTACGCGGCGACGAACACCTGGGCGATGCGGGTGAGCGGGTTGCCGCAGGTCGGACCCGGCGGTAGCGCGGCGTGCCGAGGAGGAAGAGCGCGAGCGCGAGCGCGGCGGCGGCGGTGGAGACCAGAAAGCTGGCGACCACCGGCCCCTGTCCTCGAAGAACACCAGGACGGAGTTGGAGAAGAAGGAGCCGACGCTGAGCGAGAGGTAGAAGAGGCAGAAGAAGGCCTGCTTGCGCCGCGCTCGCCGGGGTCAGCGTCGTCGAACTGGTCGGCGCCGAACGTCGCCACCGACGGCTGGTACCCGCCGTTCCCGAACGCCGCCATGTAGATGGACAGGTAGAACACCGCGACGCCACGCCGGGACGGCGCCGCGCACTGCCTGAGCCCGCCGCCGTCGCCGCACCCCGGCGGCTCCACCAGCAAGAACCACGACGACAGCGACAGGAGCATCAACCCCTGCATGCCACAGTGCCAAACACACAAAGAAATTAAACTGCTGACATTTTTAACCTTCTAGTAACTTTAAACATAATTCAGTTTTGCTATTTTCAGTCGTCTGAAATCAAAATTGCACATATGCTCTTTTTTTTACATAATTAAGATTGTTTAAAATGTTGACACAGTATTTATATTGTTATATTTTATACTCTGAGTTGATCCTGATATCTGACTGCATATTTTTCAGGATATCACCTGTTTGACAAGAGAAGGATCACATACCACGATGAAGATGAATTGGGACATGATGCAAGTGATGTAGCGCCCCATATAGGAGTCACTCAGGAAAGCACAGAAGAGGGAGAAGATGTAGACGGTGCCCATCCACATGCTGACGCTGTTGGCGGCCTCGGCGTTCTCCTGGTGGAGCACCTGCCTGAGGAACACCACCAGGCCCACGGCGACGCCAAAAAATGCAAAGTTGGCCAACCCATAGCTCACTGCATCGCCAAGTAGAGCTGTTTAGTCACTGAGGTAACATAAATATTTTACTTTCTTTTGGATCAAACCAATATATATGCCCCCATTTTGCATTGCAGTGCTGTTCAACACTGGTTAGTTCATCCTTATTCCCATTCCATCCATAAAAAAAAACACTACAATATTGAGAGAAATATGGGAGAAGAGAAAAAAAAATAAACTACATTCACAATATCACATCCCTTTGCAAGGCACGGTCCTATGACTAGTATTGTATAAAATGATAGATTGTTCTCCACATTATGTTGGTATAATACTGGACTATTAGTAAATCAAACACTATTAACCACGAAAAAAAAGAGAGAGTTGGGATGAGATTGTGGGGATTAAATTTTTACCAAGAAGTAGTGCCATTGTCATCTTTCCTCTTGAAGTCTTCAGTTCTGGGCTTCCCTGGAAATGTTGGGTCTGATCTTCAGTGTGCACAAATGACTCATTGTGTATCATGGAGTTGCATGGAGAGCATGATCCCACAGATTCAACATCTTCCATTGGCTTTTAAAAAAAAAAGTAGTTGAGGAAAAAAGTGTCACAACTCAATTACCACTCTACTAGAAAGTAATAAGGATAGACTAAAAATTTTAGAGTTTTTATTCTTGGTTTGATTAATTAATTCGCCGACAAATAATAAGGACAAACAGAACAAATGATTCTGAAATGTTACCTATCATATTCAATTATAATATTCAACGTAACAAGTAGCAATCTAAAGGACATCATCTTGGGGAGGTACTTAATTAGTATAATAAAAAAAGAATATGATGTTATTTAGGTTTTGTCCTCTTCTTGAAGAGGTATATGCCTTCTTACCATTTTAGAAATACCTCGCCATACCGGAGATATCAAACTAATTGCATAATTTCAACTTGGATCGACAAATCATATTTATAAATATTCTTTTTTTATTTTATTTTTAAACATTGCTAGGTATATACATTTAGTTCGCCTTCTTCAGCGTTGCCGTGGACCTGGTGATGTTCTTCCGGCGGGTGCCCCACCAGGAGAACGCCGTGGCCACCAACAACATCAGCATATGGATGGGCACCATCTTCATCTTTGCCCTCTTTAGCGCTTTCCTTAGTGATTCCTATATGGGGTGCTACTTCACTTGTATCATGTTACAATTTATCTTCATCGTGATATATGCTCCTTCTGTTCTCACATAGGTGATATCTTAAAATGTATGAGGCATATATACTTTCTACCTAATATTATAAAGTATATGCCTCTATATAGATCAAATAAAGCAGAAAATTAAAGTCATTGTCATTACCAATCGTGTACTTTTGTTCTAATTAAACATCTCAACTAGTTTAAAGTATTTGTCTCTCTTGAACAATGGGTTTAAACCTCTCCACGGATGGGAGAGAACCTCTACTATTTGATTGTTCCAACTTTTGACACAATAGAAACACAGATGATACTGAAGGTATGAAAGGTAAATAATTAGTTAAGGTTCCAATCATTCAAATGCTGGAAAGTACATTTACTTCTATTTTAAACTATTAAGGGGTAAAAAAAAAAACAGATATACGCTCTTACTCTGATCTCAAATGCCCTGATCTCTGCAGATCCCACGGTGTCGGGAACCTTCAGTACGAATATTAAAAAAAAAAAAAGAAAAGATCAGTAAGGAAATGTTTGATCTGCTAGTCTTAGTTTTCATATTATTAAATTTTAGAAAATACAAGTAAGATTATAAAATTATAAGTTTGCTACAATATTTATGTCTGAACATAGTATAAAGTGGTAAACATAGTAAAGAAGTTCTTACTGTTTCATCGACGATCGTAATCTCCGGAAACTCCATATTGTATTGTTTAGCAACCTTTTAGCACAAATGACCAGAACTTGCTAAAAAAATGATAAGGAGAAAAATTAAGCAAGGGAATATTTCAAACAATCCTGCTTTTTATACAATCAAGAAACAAAAATAATGAAAATGAAACATTGCAATTCAATACATATTTTCTTAGAATCTTATTATTGATTTTCTCCATGTTTCAGCCGGCAGAAAAAAATGGGTCGTCAGAACATTGCTCTGTCCAATATAATGTAAAAGAAAAATAAAGCCATCTGGGATCACAGAAGATCCCTACAGCTATATAGAATTTACTCAAACAAAAATTAATTGAAAATGCCAAGAAATATTTCTATAGAGGGTGAGGAAAAATGATATTTTTCAATGGTTACTCAGGTACCCTGTAAACAACATGATATATAGAGATGTTAGGTTGTTTTCTGAAGGAAACTACATCATACTGTATGGACTACTCATGCTCCTATATGAAAAAATATATATTTTTTTATATATGTCCTCGAATTTTTTACAGCTGAGTGGGGGAATAAATCCTCCATCCAATTATTTGTTCTATTTGAAAACCAATTTGGAGAGGAGGGCCAGGACAGGATGGTTCCACTTTCAAATGCTTAAAATTTTCAGTTTTAACCCTTATCAGGAGTTTCTTACGGCCGGCGAGGTATGAACATGACACCTGGATGTAACTAAAAATTAGCAAACAACATATATTGCAGGTAGCTGATGATTGTGCTTTACTTAACACCAGATAATTTAAATTAGTGGTCAGTCTCACATATAAGCAGAAAAGATTGGGCAGAGAACAGAAACTAATACACATTCAGAATTTCAGATCTCGTCACACCTGAACATATACAGGAATACAGGATAATAACTAAAATGAGCAGAGATAATTAAGCCAAGATATATGAATATACCTGCTTAAGTAGTCAGCTCAGCTCGCTGCTAGATCTCCTAGTCCAAAAGAGCTAAGCTAGCTGCGAGGAATAAATTAACACTTCACTCCTACTCGAAGCTAAAGGTGAGCAGAGCTGCTTAATTAATTAGTCGCCGATCTGCCGATTATTTAACCTGAAGGAGAGAGCAGTCGCAGCCAAAATTTCTGCAACAAACATTTGCAAAAAGAACAAAACAAAAAGAGAAATGCAGCAAAGCTGACAAGCTAAGGCGACCGAAAAGCTAGCGAAAGTTAATTTCTGCTGATGTGGAAGGGAGAGAGATACAGATGACACGTCAAGATTCATTGGCATCGAGCGAAACAAACCGGGACGCTTTGCTTGTGCTTCCAGAGAGAATTAAGCTTAACTTATCAGCCATAGCTCGTGACAGATCCGATTCAGAAGCAAACGGCAAAAAGATGGAGCTGACGAGTAGTCTACTGTTCGATCCATTCATCGCATGATCGCTCGCCGAAACGTTTAATTGTTCATGTGTTGAAGCTGATGTGTGCACTTGTTCTGTTTAGGTTGCTTGTTCTTAAGATGACTGTGCTTCTTTCATACGCTAGCTAGCTCCTAGCTTTTTTGTGCTCTTGTTCTTTATAAGATGGAGTTTTGTTGGGCTGTTGTTGGAACTTGGAACGTACTAGTCTGTTAAACAAAAAAGTACTCCTATAAACCTGTACATATGTGTGTCTAGGTTCGTAGTTAGATTAGACTTTTTTTTAAAGGATAGAGGAGGTAGCTGACTAGGCAGAGCTAGCTAGCTAGCTTTTCCGCGGAATGAACACGTAATTTGCAGCTGGCCTCAACTCTCAAGCCGCGAGGAGATAAAAAGCCGCTGCAATTAATCGATCGTCTTGCCGTGCTATGAACTTCGTTTGTGCTTATATACTTTTTTTTTATTATGTTCTGTTTGAGGTTTAATTATGCTCTTTATTCTTTGATATATATCAGTCAATGCTGTGATCTGACTAAGAAAGTTTTTTTAAAAAAGAGTTTTTTCTTCTTCAATCCTTAAAGCGCATACACACACACACCCCTCTACAGGTGAAACCCAATGGGCTGAGGGAAGCGCACAGACACTAAGGTCCAAATCAAATTTTAGTGCTTACAATTAGGCCTTCACTATAAGACAGCCCATAAGCCCAACTTGGTGTACCCGTTAGATCACGTACATCTCACTCGTGGAAACAAACTTGCACGGCCGAGAAAATGGTTGGTAGGCCCAAACGCTCATCAACAGCTCGAGAGCAATCTCATAAAGGAAAAAGTACACTGAAGGTCCCTCAACTTGTCATCGAGTTACAAAATGTCCCCCAACTGCAAAACCAGATATCCGGCGTCCCTCGAAAATCAAAACCGGTCACAATAGGTCCTTCGGTGGTTTTAGCCCCGGTTTTATCCTACATGGCGGCTGAGTCAGCGTGGGACCCACGTGGACCCCACATAGGATGCCACATCAATCTCTATCCTTTACTCATCTATCTCTCTCTCATCCTCTCCTCATCTGATGCCGCGAGGAGGGCGGCGCCGTGACGGCGGCAGGCGGCGGCGGTGGTAGCATGGCGGCGGAGAAGCGGCGCGTGGGCGGCTGGGGAGCAGACGAGGGAAGAGGTGGTGCGTGTCCTCCTCATTGAACCCGTCGTCGTCGTCTTCAGCAGCGGTGACCGCCCCTGCTGTGGGAAGCAGATAGGGAAGTGAGAGCGGCGACGGCGGCGGGAGTGGAGCTCGGTGGAGGAGGCACGATGATGACGACGAAGGGATTTGGGGCGCCGAAGCTGTTGAGATCGGCGTCGGCGGCGGATTGTCGCCGCTCCGCCGGCAATCGCCCCACTCCGGCTGCCGGCTCGCCGCCACTGCCGCGCTCCGTGCCGCCGACTTCGCAGCCGCTGCTCGGCCTCGTCGTCACCCAACTCCACCCACCGCCGCTCCGCCTCGCGGTCGCCCACTCCACTCGCCCGCGAGCCACGCGCTCCCGGGATGGAGGGAGGAGGTGCCCTATCGTCCTCGCTCTCCCCTCGCAGCGCTCCCGCCGCCGACGCCCTCTCCTTCTCCCGCCTCGCGCTACGCCGCCCTGCGTCGCCGGCCACCGGGTCCTCCTCTCGGTGCGGCGGAAGGGAGAATCCAACCTCGGCGCGGCGGCCTCCCTCCAGTGTCGCAGCCTCCGCCGTCTCGGCGCCGGGGATGAGAGGAGGGTCTCGACGCCGAGGTGCCCCATCGTCCTCGCTCTCCCCATGCAGTGCTCCCGCCACCGATGCCCTCTCCTTCTCCGCCTCGCCACTACCGCCGCCCCTGCACTCGCCGGCCCCGGCTTCACTTTCCTGGTCGGCCGCGGCGGAAGGGAGAATCCGACCTCGGCGCGGCGGCCTCCCCTCTAGCGTCGCAGCCTCAGCCGTCGCCGCCGCGGTGGCCTCCCCTCCGGAGTCGTAGCCTCCGCCGTCGCCGCCGCGTCGCCCACCGCCGCTTCCTCTCCCGCCTCGCCCCGGGCGACCTCTCCACGCCCGCCGGCTGGCTTGCTGCTTGCAGAGAAGGAGACAAGCGAGAGAGAGGAGGGAGAGGAAAGGGAAGAGAGAGGGTGCTGACGTGGCATCCTTACATGTGGGTCTCATGCTGAGTCAGCCGTCACGTCGGACAAAACCAGGCTCAAAACCGTCGAGGGACCTAGTTTGCACGGTTTTATAAGTTGGGGGATACGTTGTATCCGGTTTTGTGGTTGGAGGACAATTTTGTAATTCGATGACAAGTTGAGGTCCTCTCGTAAATGTGTTGGCCCAATGATAACTGTGGCGCGAAAAACTACGCGTGCTTAACACACATAATATGGGGATTGGGTGATTTTGGTCTCAAGGTTTGGGACACAACGCTTCAATATCTACCACGATTCAGTGCCTGTTCGCGTTGTGATTCATAGTCTCGCTCTCTGTCATCATCGCTGATTACCGGACACAACGGTATGCCCTTCATTTGGCTCTAGCTAATACCTATCCGTACTTAATATACCTTTCTATGAATGAAGGAACCATAATTAATCTTATATGTTGAAATAGGATTGGAATTTGGAAACTCATATAAATTTGGCTTATCTTCAGTTTTTACCTCCTAACTAACTTCAACACTACGAGGTATATATTTTTTTTAGATAATGCACACTACGAGGTATATATACCTCTCCATAACACACAAGGACCAGATAGGCAGATACTACTACAAGAATCCCCATCAGTGTCGGTAGGAAAGGCCCATTAGTGCGAGAACGATACAAGGATAGTAAGAGATGGAGAGAGTGATACGTTGACACATAAAAGATTTAGAGTAAATTATATTGGTAGTACACACTTGTTAGATGGGTATAATTTAATATATAAACTTGAAAAATCCTTGTTTTAGTAGCAACATTCTTCTTAGATAGATGTTTACGTGGTATTCTAATTAGCATCTAAATTAATAAGATTAACCATGTAGTATCCTTTTAGCCTTAGTCCGCACGCACCGGATAAGTTTATGCATCAAAACGAGTATTTGATAAATTCGTATATTGCTGTGGAATTTACTCAAAGAAGATCATTTTTCCATCCGGCGGCTTGGCTCAGCCTAAGTTTGGCTCGGTTTATTTCCAGTTCTCTCAAAACTCAGCATCAACAGATAATTTAGTATATTGGTTTTTAAAATAAAACCATCACTGATGTGTGGTCATCAGTGCTGGTTTTTCTCTTCCCTGTGCGTGCAACACTGTTAGCAGATGACGAGTTATGTACCAATGAGAGAAGCCTCGTCACTACCAATTATCAACTTGTCTAACCAGTTTATCTTAATCAGTTTAATTTTTACGAGATATATTCCTCTCGAAGGATGGAAAATATATACTATGCTTTAAGACTCGATCTAGCCACTATAAAGTCCCTAGTCATAAATATTTGACAATTTGAAGGTATAGTCGTTACTGGAAAACTCATATTTACACGGATGGTAAAAATCACATTTATCCTAGTTCGAATAGAAACCGGGATTAAAGAAACTTATAACACTTATCATTTCCTTCACTTCTTCCTTTTCTCATCCTCACGTGTGTTATCCTTCTCCCTTTCTCCTTCTCCTCCCATTCCTCCTCTTCCACCATCCGTTCTCCTCCTCCCCACCGGGAGCGGCGGGCGGTGGCGGTGCCCTCCCCTCCGCCGGATCCGGCGGGAGGGGAGGCGGCGGGCGGAGGTGGTAGGTGGTGACGACGCAGTGGTGGGCGGAGGTGACGTGGGTGGTTTGTGTAAATCATAAACAAAACATCTAAAATCCTAGTTTATCATAAAATGCAATTATAGTAAAACTTGCAAGGAAGACTATTACAAAAGTTAAAGGTCAAGTATCTATCTATTATATACTAAAAGTCCATTAAACTTTCTACAAACACCCTCAAGCCGCCACGTGACACTCCTACAAACGTTCTTATACCGCCACATGGCACGGTCTAATCTCACAGTTGATTTTCACTTAAATTGGTGGACCCGTCATTTTACACTATGAGATTGGATCTATTATTAAAAAATAATAACTTCCTGTATACTGTACAAAACGATCTACCGTTCGACGGATGTACGTAATTTGTGTAGTTAATCTGGGTGCTAATGAATCAAGTTGCATATATATACGGTAACCAAACCAAGCATATTACTCAATTTTTTTCTTGCGAACGAAAAAATGAGTTCACTGGTACACGTTTTTTCTCGAAGTGCACGGGCACATGTTTGTGCGGAATTACATAGTTTTCTATCTATCTATCTATCTATCTATCTATTATATACTAAAATTTCATTAAACTTTCTAGAATCGCTCTTAAGCTGGCATGTGGAGTTCCTACAAATACTTCTAGGCCCCAACATAGCATTGTTTAATCTCACCATCGATTTTTGCCACAACATGGCACTGTTTAATCCCACCATCAATTTTCACTTAAATTGGTGGACCCAATATTTTTATATTAGATTAGATGTTTTATTTTTAAAAAGTAATAATTTTCTTATGTATACTGTGGGCCGGAAAAAAAGAAATCAAACATAAGTACTTTGTGTACGTACTTACATAACTGGAAAAGAATCAACAAAACATACCTACTGTTCACCAGCTATTTCCCTCCTCATGCTGGCCCACCAAAATTTTTCTTTGAGATCTTGATACATCTTGGTACTACCCAGATGAATGGAGTATTGAGTCTGATGAGCCTCAGTGAGTATCAGATCTTTCAGCTCTTTGTCATCAGGCACGCACAATCTTTCTCCCATCCAGATTGTGCCATGTTCATCCTCAAGGAAGTCCCGGGCTTTTCCGACCCTCATATTCTTTTTCAGTTCAGCTATCTCAGGATAATTCACTTGGGCTGCTCTGACTTGGTCCACGAGCGTAGGTCGTGCCTCTAGAGCAGCTACGAACCCGTGTTCTACGATTCCCACGTTGAGACGTTCAAGCTCCTGCTGCAATTCCTTACACATGCCCTCGGTGCATAAGGCATTGCAGTAGCTCTTCCTGCTTAATGCATCTGCCACCACATTGGCTTTGCCCGGATGGTAGTGAATGCTCATGTCATAATCTTTGATTAGCTCCAACCATCTTCGCTGTCAGAGATTTAGATCAGGTTGGGTGAAGATATATTTCAGACTCTTGTGATCCGTATATACTTCGCAGCGGTTGCCAATCAGATAGTGCCTCCAGATTTTCAAAGCATGAACCACCGCTGCCAATTCCAGGTCATGTGTTGGATAGTTCCCTTCACGTGGACGCAACTGCCGTGAGACATAAGCGACCACTATGCCCTCTTGCATTAGAACACATCCAAGTCCATGTCGGGATGCGTCGCAGTAGACTTGGAAGTCCTTTGTTTGGTCGGGCAGAATCAGAACTGGGGCAGACACTAATCTCTTCTTGAGTTCCTCAAAACTCTTGTCACACTCGGCCGTCCATTTAAATTTCTCGTCTTTCTTAAGCAACTGAGTCATGGGCCTGGCGATCCTGGAGAAATTTTCAATGAACCGACGGTAATAATCCGCAAGTCCAAGAAAACTCCGAATCTGTGACACGGTCTTAGGTGGGGTCCATTTGGTAACTGACTCCACATTCGATGGATCGACTGCCACGCCCTGAGCTGTAATGACGTGACCCAGAAATTTGACTTCCGACAACCAGAAGTCACACTTGCTGAACTTGGCATATAACTGATGCTCCTTCAACTTCTCGAGTACCAGACGGAGATGTTGCTCATGCTCTTCTTCAGACTTTGAATAGATAAGTATGTCGTCGATGAATACCACAACAAACTTATCCAGAAATTCCATGAACACTTTGTTCATCAGGTTCATGAAGAATGCAGATGCATTGGTAAGTCCAAAAGACATACCCGTGCACTCATACAACCCATACCGAGTGGTGAAGGCTGTCTTGGGGATATCCTCTTCCCGAATCCTTAACTGGTGGTAGCCTGATCGCAGGTCTATTTTGGAAAACACCTTGGCTCCTTTCAGCTGATCGAACAGATCATCAATCCGCGGCAACGGGTATTTGTTCTTGATGGTGACTTCATTGAGTGCGCGATAATCGACACACATCCTCTTCGTCTTGTCCTTCTCCACAAAAATGACCGAAGCACCCCAAGGTGAAGTACTCGGTCGAATGGACCCTTTCTGCAGCTGCTCATCAACCTGCTTCTTGACCTCTGCTAGCTCGTTGGCTGCCATTCTGTACGGTCTCTTGTGAATTGGAGCAGTTCCCAGTGCCAAATCAATCCGGAATTCAATCTCCCTCTTGGGTGGCATGGTAGTGAGGTCTTCGGGGAACACTTCTGGATACTCGCAGACTATGGGGATCTCCTGCAATTTCCTCGAACTCTTCTCCTCGGTGAGCACTGGAATTTCCACCTCAATCTGATTCAAGGAGACCCCCTGCTTTGGTGAGACTGGTGATTTGTACACTACTGTTTCTCCCTTCTCACTGGTCAAGGTGACTGTGCGATTCGCGCAATCAATGACACCCTTGAACTTGGTCAGCCAATCCATCCCAAGAATGACATCTAGGTCTTTGGATTCGAGAAGAATGAGGTTGGCTAGAAATGGTGATCTTTGGATTTCTATTGTTATAGAAGGGCTGAATTGAACCGAAGTGGAGCTATTCCCTGGGGTATGAACCTGTATTGGTGTACTAAGTTCTTCTCTTATTAACCCATGTATCCCAACGAACTTCTTTGAAATGAACGAATGCGTTGCACCAGAATCGAAAAGGACTGTTGCAGGGATTGAGTCAGTGTTGACCCACATGGCTCAGGTGTGATTGTAGTGGGTGGTATCATATATAGGGCTTGTCTGGAGTAAAGATGTGAACTAGTAGTCTTAAACACGCTCCACCTCTCGAGTTTACTGTTTCATATTACTTTAGCACGCTCCATTCTTTTTTTATGGAGCTAAAAGCATTTTGTTGGGCCCTAACTCCAAGATAGAGATAGAGTTGCTGGAACCCTTAGGCCTGAGGCCTATAGTAATGGTGTTAGCATGAAAGTATGTATATAACCAAAATAACACCAGTACACACCAGTACAGAACCTTCCATCTGTAACAGCCTCTAACATGTCTGGAATTAGTGGACCGTCACAGGGAAGCCATCTCAATCAGACCGAAAAAGCACTCGATTGAGATATGGTCGCACATAAATGTTAGATGGCATGTCACAACACCTATCCGTGACAGCTGTAATTTAGGCCGATTGAGATAACATTCCATATCTCAATCGGGCATCAAGTTAGCACCTGTCACGGATGATCATCCGTAATGGGCACCAACTTAGGGCCCGATTGAGATAACATCTAGGCCCGTCACGATGATTCATCCGTGACGGGCTCTATACTAATGCCCGATTTAGATGACTTAATCTCTATCGGGTTTTAACTAATGCTCGTTACCGATAAGTATTTTTCCATTTTTCATATGAAATGTTTATATTTGTGAGTTGACTTGTAGCAAAATAATTAATTGCAGTATAATAATTCATTTTATTAGTTAAAATAATTTTTCGAGTAGTAAATGATTTCAAACGGAAAAATTGTCAACAACAAAGTTGTATAACTTATCAAGATTTACATTTACAACTTTTATTTTGGTCATTTTTCTATATAACTTTTTTGAATAGTTTTAATTTGAATATGAAAATATGACAACTTCAAACAATATTTTCAAATACTAAATGATTTCAACTGAAAAAGTCATCAACAACAAAGTTGTATAACTCATTAAGATCTATAACTTTTATTTTTGTTATTTCTTCATCCGACAAAGTGTTAGTAACATTATTTATAAAATTTAGATATTTGTGTTATAGTTTATAAAACCAGATGAGAGATATGTAAATTTTGTGAACAATGTTACTATCACTTTGTCGGATGAATAAATGACCGAAATAAAAGTTATAGATCTTCTGAATTATACAACTTTGTTGTTATGACTTTTTCAGTTGATATCTTTTAGAATTCGAAAATATTGTTTGAAGTTGTCATGTTTTCAAATATAAATTCAAACTGTTAAAAAAATGTTATATAGAAAAATGACCAAAATAAAAGTTATAGATCCTGATGAGTTATACAACTTTGTCGTTGACAATATTTCCATTTGAAATCATTTACTACCCGAAAAATTATTTGAATTTCTTATATTCTAAAATTCAAATTTTATAGTTCAATCAAACCTGGATGGAGAAATGACCAAAATAAAATTGGTAGATCTCAATGGGTTCTACAACTTTGTTTCTGACAACTTTTTCATATGAGTTCATTTGGTATCATAAAATTCAATTCAAAATTCATTTTTGCCTAGAAGTCTGATTTTCCTCCTCTTCCCTCTCCACCACTTCAAAATTTCAGCAACCTTATCTTCTGTTCTCACTTAGTCCTCTCTCTCTCTTTCTTCCTTAAGGCGAAGAGTGGGCGGCGAGCCAACGACGCGGGCGGCGCCTCGATGACCTCGGTTCAAGCCAATTATTCTTGCTATAATACAACCACTTAAACCATCATGAGATTTATGGTCATATGTATGTTTTTCTCTGTGTCAAATAGTTTTGATAGCAAATAAACAATCAAGTAACATGCACAATAAACTACTCATGATATATTTTCTTATAGTTGAAGAATTCCAACACACCAGGCATAATTTGATGGACCTATGTCATACACCCTATTGATGTGACTATAAAGTATACTTCAATAAATTAGTTATTGTAAATAAGTTTAGGAAAATAGATTCATTCTCCAAATTAATTAGTAAAGGTGTCTCATCTGATCATGAGTAATAGGCATTGAAAAAAACAAACTCAAAATTATAGATATTTGTCAAAATAAAACCAATAATATGGTGCTTTGGAAATTATCGTGGTTGTATTTAAAAAACCCTATATCCAGGTTAAAAAAATCACATATAGTAGAAATAGATATGAAACAACTCCAGTATTCCATAATCGTGATACATGTTTTCATAAATTCAAGGTTGTACGGTTTCAAGTAATATGTCCAAACTAGATATTAACAAAAACATGTTTAAAATAGAGTCAAGATCTATTTTAAAAATATCATATATATATAAACATTCGTAACAAAAATTCAAGCAACATTAAATAAGTGCTCGCGCATACGCGCGGGCTACCTTCCTAGTTTTTAACCAAAAAGAGGAGTGCCTAGCAATCATTCGAATGATTTTTTCATTCATCTCACTCGGATTTTTCAACATAAGGATGTGCGCCATGTTGAAGAGGGAAACATGCTAGCTTAATAGTAACAACGGACCCAATCTGACAGTTATAAGTCCAAAGAGGTTTAATAAAAAAATAAAAATGTCATCAACATATGCATTAAAAAGTTACACTGTAATTTTAGTATAGTTACATTCTAATTTTAGTATAGTTACACTGTAATTTTAGTAGTTACAGTGTAATTATGTAGTAATTACATAATTACACTGTAATTAATTTGTAAGTAGTATGTAAGTTTGTTCTTTGGACACAAAAACAATATTGGTTCCTTGCTCAGTTGGTAAAAGGCCGTTGTTCGGCAACAGGAGATCGTGCGGTCGACTCCTCGACACGTGAGCACGCGCATTTTATTTTCCCACCCGTGTAAGCACGAATCTTGACGCAATCAAACGGTCCAAAAATCGAATGATATGTAACAAGAAATCTGTCGCAAGATTTATAGCAAAACCGAAAGAGTATTGGCATCGCACAACATACTACCATTGGAAACTGGAATCTTCTCTCACGTATAAGAAGGATCTCTTGGTGGATAACAGAGGATAAAAGGAAGAGTTAACAATCATAGTTGATTTACTTCATGTTCATGACAACGTCATAGTGGTGGCCTGATCGTAGAAAGGGTAATGCCAGTCGCCAAAAGCTACGGTTGATTTGTGCAGCATGATTCCGAATATACTTCTCCGATAAATAATGTTAATTGGATTCATTTGATGGACATCCACATTGGAAAAACTTGTTCAATAATAGAAGTATATTCATTTATGTAACTGTGCTTATAAGTTGATTTTGTACTTCTTCATTGATGAGAATCAATACCAGACCTATTTTGATGGCTTCAATAATTTCTGTTGGTCCTGCAGCCAACTCACAATTAAGTTGGGGATGTTCAAACAGCAGATCAGTGGAGCTGCGTGTTAGAAGTCTCCGGGCGAAAAACGGGGCTTCGTGTTCCTTCGTCCGGCCCCCTTTACCCATCGATTCCTGCGGCTTCGGTCGCTGGCGACACAGGAGGGGCATCTAGGTAGTCAGGTGTATTTCGTAGTAGGGTTTATCTCTTTCTTTGTTTGCTCTTTAATTTGTTTCTCTGTGCAGTGAAAGAGGCTGTTGGAATCGCAACCTCTTGTCTTGGCGCTAAGCCATGGATTATGTCTTTCGTGGTTGAAACTCCAAGTTTATCGAAGATGTCATCAACTGTAAGTGCAACATATTCGTGTTGTAGCAGTTTGCGCTAGCCATGGTCTTCTTCTCTAGCGATACATTCACAAGAATGTTGACTTCCTTTGTCATTGGAGGCAGATCTTTCGAGAGTGACTGAGTAATCATAGCATCCGTCGGGTTCTCGGGGAGCGGTGGCGGACCGTTGCCAGAGGCTCTGTTGGGGTGTCCACCGTCGGTGCGTTCTTCACCGTTGCTGCCCTCACCTTTTCAGAAGTGTAGTGCTTCTGAGCTGAAGGCGAAGTTAGAGGACCAAGGCTCAAACCCCAGTTGAGTTTTGCCTGTGGTGTGGAGCTGAAGCCCCCCTAGGATCGCCTTTTTCCGCTGCTGCTGCTTTCGTTTCGGTGTGAGGATTAAGTGCCTCTTCTGTAAGTATTTACGGTTTTATTTACGTTTGGGACTGTATATTACTTGTCGTTTTGTGTACCCTGGCTGGTCCTGGACAGGGATTTAATACACAAAATAGTTTGTAAATTCGGGCTAAATTTCTGGACGTGACATACATCCGATCATTGCCCTTAAGGAAACAACAGAAAAAAAATCTAAACTACTCCCTCCGTCCTACAATATAAGGGATTTTCAGTTTTTGCTTGTAACGTTTGACCAATCGTCTTATTCAATTTTTTTTTGCAAATATAAAAAACGAAAAGTTGTGTTTAAAATACTGTAGATAATAAAGTAAGTCACAAATAAAATAATTAATAATTTCAAAAAATTTTGAATAAGACGAGTGGTCAAACGTTGCAAGCAAAAACTCAAAATCCCTTATATTATGGGACGGAGGGAGTACTTCTTTGCTGGACAGACAAAGCTATGCTTGGCCTGACACCCGTACCTATCTATTCTTGTGCATGGACTTTTTTATGTTTAATTTATATACACATAATGATTTAATTTATTCCATAAATAAATCATGATGTTGCAGATGTAAACTAACATAATCGCATCATAAGATCTATACATGTAAACTAGAAAGTAAAGTATGAACATATCGAATATGCGTAACATACTAAACATGTGAGGGTTTTGGAAAACCGGTTACTCAGTAGGAAGGACTCGCGGTCCCGTGCATTGACGACAGTGCGCAGCATGCGAGCGAAGAGGAAGATGAGCCATTGTGGACAAACAGGGAGCATTCGAGCGAAGCGCTTCCCAAAAATCTTATTACCACCTTCTCCTGGTGTAAGACATCGAAGACGAAGGTTCCGGAGACCTGCTCTCTCGATCGCCGGTGCACACCGACGAGCAGGATGATTTAGACTACAAGTGACGGCGTAGTACAGAGGAGGCAAACCCTAGATTATTGATTTCATGTATGTTGCATGGAAGCGGCAGCTCAACTTATGTAGAGATATTAGGACGCTTGATCAGGGCCCCTACACGATCTCCACTCCTCGTAACATAACCGGATAATTCGCGTGTAACTTATTCGGGCTCCGTGTCGTTTCACGCATTAGATTATTCGAAGAGTTTCCAAATCCAAATCCGAATTTCCCACAGCAAAACAAACTGCAAAAGGAGTCCGCATCTGCGCAAGGGAGAGAAACCAATTTTGGCCATGCCATGCCATGCCAGGCGAGCCGAGGCGAGCGAGGGCGCGCATGTTCCCCCTATTCTCTCCACCTCACTTGCCTCAAGTGGCTCGGAGAGCATCCTCCTGTCATGGTTACAGATAAGGCTTACCTTTTATCCTAGGATTTATGGAATATACATGTATGGCATACCCTCATATGTACGATAGACTTCCGTATACGATAAAGGAAATCAATAAGAGATTATGGAAATAAACCTCACGGGCAAGTACCGTTAACAATGGAATTTTGCATCAGATTCGGAGAAGAAGGAAGTAGATCGAAGCAGATTCGGTGTGAAATCGAGTTGATCTATGAGTCGGACTACGCATCGACTGGATGTTGTATCGGCTGAAAATAGAGTATGAGTTGATCAAGGTTGATGAGGCCGATAGCCGATACATGGTAACATAGTTCTACTTGGAGACTAAGGGGATTCACGGTATAAATAGACACACCCTGAGGGGTCGAAGGCATATCGAATCATAGCACCAGCCAACCCGCCACCACTGAAGCAATCCGGAAGACTTGAAGCCTACTCGCTGGTAGATCTCATCGAGACTCTCTCGACAAGGATCTCGCCGGTAATCTCGGAATCAATTGTTCTATATTATACTATACTGTGTGGATTTCCATATCTATCACATATATACTGGATTAGGGCTATTACCTTACGAGGTAATCTCATATATACTGGATTAGGGCTATTACCTTACGAGGGGCCTGAACCAATATAATCATTGTTTCTTTGTTTCTTGATGTCGAATCGCGTAGATCCTCGTACCAACGTACCCCAATACCCAAATTATCCGGTTTCTGGGTATCCCCCGTCGGCGTCGACACCTCCCTTATAAGGAGGGGTCTCCCCTCCTAGAATATGCAAGGTGATACTAAACTCCCGATGCATGCCATCCCATGAGGTTGGCTTTTGTAATTTTCCAAATAATTAATCTTCAAATGGGCTGAGGCCCATCTATTAATTCCAACATTTTACTCGACAATGCATGGAATGGTTCATCTCGTCTTTGGAGTTCCATATTTCCTCTGATACGCACCAGTCGACCGCCCTAGTGTGCTCTATTCAATTATTCTATCTCACGGTTCGATTTATCCATACACTGGAGCTACTCTGAGTACTTCTTAACAATCTTATGGAGTCTATTTCAAATGGTTATGGTCCCACGTCAAAATTTCTTCCAAGCAACCGGGAATCTGCAAAACAAGCTACGTAGTTCATTCAGTTTGAGCCTAATTTGTGCCTTGGGCCTTGCAATTTTATCATCGGCTAAGGATAAGGGGATGACTTCCTAGGGCTAACCTAGGACGTCCCTATTATTTAGTAACTATCATATTTTAGAGTTGGGTTTTGCTTAGATTATTTATGTCATTGTCGGTTCGCCTCTAGTTTGGTTTGTGGAACCCTAACTTTGAGATCTTAACCATTCATCTGCAAAATGTTACAATCTACCTTGTTCCTGCTTGTGTTGTTCGATTGGCATGCAGGGATTAGCCTTCACGGTGAGGTCAACCAGGCAACAAATGGTTGATAACAAGAGTAGACGTGGTGCTATGATTACTGGGTTCAGATCGTATTGATCAAAAGCTAGATCGTGAGTTATCAGTACTTATCGGAAGATTGGGACCTAGTTCCAAATCAATTAGTATCAAAGCGCCAGATTGTCCGTTAGGTATATATCTTTCAGATTACTATTGGTATTTCTTACGTCCACAGATAAAATCCGCAAGCGCTCGAATTTCCACAGGGAATGTGTACGTTTAGCTCTTCTTTAGGTTCATCTAAGGACAAAAGATAAATGTAGGCCAGAGGGTAGAGATGATCTTTTAATGTGATATAGAGTTGTTTAGAAAGCTTAACTTTAATCCTATCGCTACGCTTCAGGCACTGGCTTGCTCGCTGCTACCAGAACGCGCTCTATTCCATACCCGGACAGAGAGGACTATGGTGATCCCGAGGGCTATCACCACCTCTGCACCAACCTCTAACGTATGTGGTATACACAACAAACAATGGTAATTAACTACCTAGACACTATGTCTACTCTACCGTTAGCTAAACACTAAAGTAATCACTATTTCTTAATGAACAATAGTGAACAATGATCTAGCAAACTAAATAGAAACTAACTAAGAAGTAAACTCACAAGATAAATCTCAATTACTTAATTAAAGTAAACATTCTCTAGAGCAAAGTAATTGTAAGGTACAAAAGAAATAGAGAAAGATAGCGACAACTCCGGAACTCCTCCAACTCTTTCTTCCTCACTCTCTCCCTTATTCTAAGCATACATGACGACGAGAAAACCGGGATTGTCGTAATAGTAGGTCCGTTATCCGCAAATCGTTAGAGACAATTTAATTTAAATGCAATAAATAAATAAAAATCAGAAATAGCGAGTCCATTACTTCCAAAATTCAAACATTTACATATAAATTCTGTTAATTACATCTCCGTAGAGAAAACCCCTGATTAGTAATTCCAACATGAAAGAAAATAAAATTACATGAACGCTAAAAAGCTAAAAAGGAAAATCTATCCTAAAGCTCCAGATGTCGCAGCCGTAGAATCTTCTGTAGATTTTCATTTATATGTTTATTTCATTTTGGGCATCCAAGTATTTTAGATGCCCACTAATTTGTTGGTTTTTAATATCACTGCTTGTATGGTAGCAAATTTATACATAGCTTCCTTTTTTGGCATTGTGACTTTATTTTTTCCTATATGTAGCACACATATATAAATTGATGAATTTTCCTGAGCATTCGTGGGGCGTAGCCAAACGAGTATTTATTTTAGCGCCATTATTATCAACATGGCACGGGATTTTGGTGCGGCACATTGCATTGCCTATTTTAATTTTCACCACACCTGTATTACTACTAGCATAGCCCTGTACCATGAAGCGTAACCGAAGTGGGCATTTGTTTGATTTATGGTCGACTATCACGATGTCGCCACTTGTTGTGCGTACATGGATTAATTTGCAATTGGAAGAAAAATATACGTGATAGCAAATGCACAGCCAGAGCATATGGATGAATGCATGTGCGAATATCAGATTATTTTTTATACTGCACTTTATATATGATGCAGCGAGTATACACTGTTTCAAACAAATATATGTATGCAGATGATTTTGAGATTATAATTTTCACTCCACTTGTATTACTACTAGCATGGCTCGAAGCAGTGAAGCGTAACCGAAGCGAGTGTTGTTTAATTTTATGGTCGGCCGTCATGACTCGGCGTAGTTCATGATTTATCCATCATTTTGTAGATGAACAGATGGAAGGAGAAAATATATGCATGCGTACATCTATTTCCTATCTCTGACCACGGAAAGAAAATAAACGCCATTTTATTTTAATTCCTGTTAGAGAAATATGGCTGAACATACGTCAAAACTAGCAAATGTGCGTGCTAATTAGTATGCTCAATTAATTTTGTTTAAAACTATGCCTGTATCATTACTAGCACAGCTCGAAGCCATGAAGCGTGACCGAAGCAAGTGCTTGTTTAATTTATGGTGAATTATGCAAAAATTTATGTTTGTATTTGTGATTTGTATCCGCTCGTAGAGGACCGAACCTGAGAGCGAGAATCTCGCCTAGGCTTGTATCAGGTAACGGGACCAAATCAGAGGGTATGGTAGGATGACATGAAAAGAGTATGCATGGAAGCCACTGCTAGGCCCGTACTCATCTGGCCGGACCATAGGAAAAAGTGTGAAATCATGTTAAAAGCCATCGAATAAAGCAAACTTCCTTGTCTCATATGCATTGGTTGAGACGAAGGATACAACAAAAGAGGAAAAATTCCTTTGGCTTGTACTCATGATGGCAAGCCTAGAAACATGGCAAGAACATGACTCCTTGGTTCGTACTCATTGGCCGAACCGAAGGACACAACAAAAAAAATACATTAACATGAGCAGAGGAAGGAGAATTGAGAGATTCCTCGACTCGTACACAATGGCCGAGCCTAAGAATTAGGAAGGAGCATGATTCTCACCTTGCAGCACTTGTGATCTTCTAGCGCCGCAAAGCAAATTTCCTGGTGAAGCAGAAGAACTAGTGCTGCAGCAGTATAGCAAATTTGCCGTAGCAGACTAGCAGTGCTTGAGCGTAGCGAACTAGCAATCTCACAGCCTCACCAACCTTTCTGGAACCTCTCTTAGCGAACCCTTTGCCTCTAGGCCTTAATCCTCTGTTTATGGAGGAGGATTAGAGGGGGCTAATTAACTTTATATGATTTTGAACAGGATCCCTGCGCGCAGAGATCGTGGGGTAGTTGTGGGCAATGGCTTGACTGCATGCACATTCTTTGGCTGACATGTGGGCCCGTTCAGTTTGACGGGACGAATGTGCTGGTATTTGCTGCATGCATGCATGATTAGTGGTGATCGTGCGTAGGTTATGGACTTGACCACTTATCTCTTTGCTTTCACTGACGTGTGGGCCCTTTGGACTTGACTGATTTTTTTCTTTAGGTGTCTCTTTCTTGATTTCAAATTTTATTATTTTTTTTACATGCATGACTATTCTGTATGTCCTATATTTTGACTGCATATACTCCCATTTAGATGGGCGCCTCAATTTATTTATTTACACACTTTGGATATGAGTCTTTTCTTTTTTTGAGAGGCACATGTATATATTCTAGTGCACCATTTTCTATCGAGCGGACTGTCACTGCCGTAAATTTATTTTATACAACACGCATCGTGTCCTGACGTGCATATTATCACGGTGGTTTCCTCAAGGCAACATCTAGACATGGAGATAAAAATATTGGATAATGTCAAAGGCGACCCCTTTAATTTGGCGCGCATGTAACATGCATTTTTATTTTAAGTCGCGACTATTTGGAGTATAATTTTTTCACTAGCCAGCTAAACATCTATTTTGGCTTACATTTTAATTTTTGTATGCTATTTTATATGATGGGTACGCCTTTTCTGAAAATATTCGGGGCGTGACTATTTTGGGTCAGTGAAAAAATCCCTGATTTATCCATCATTTTGTAGATGAACAGATGGAAGGAGAAAATATATGCATGCGTACATCTATTTCCTATCTCTGACCACGGAAAGAAAATAAATGCCATTTTATTTTAATTCCTGTTAGAGAAATATGGCTGAACATACGTCAAAATTAGCAAATGTGCATGCTAATTAGTATGCTCAATTAATTTTGTTTAAAACTATGCCTGTATCATTACTAGCACAGCTCGAAGCCATGAAGCGTGACCGAAGCAAGTGCTTGTTTAATTTATGGTGAATTATGCAAAAATTTATGTTTGCATCTGTGATTTGTATCCGCTCGTAGAGGACCGAACCTGAGAGCGAGAATCTCGCCTAGGCTTGTATCAGGTAACGGGACCAAATCAGAGGGTATGGTAGGATGACATGAAAAGAGTATGCATGGAAGCCACTGCTAGGCCCGTACTCATCTGGCCGGACCATAGGAAAAAGTGTGAAATCATGTTAAAAGCCATCGAATAAAGCAAACTTCCTTGTCTCATATGCATTGGTTGAGACGAAGGATACAACAAAAGAGGAAAAATTCCTTTGGCTTGTACTCATGATGGCAAGCCTAGAAACATGGCAAGAACATGACTCCTTGGTTCGTACTCATTGGCCGAACCGAAGGACACAACAAAAAAAATACATTAACATGAGCAGAGGAAGGAGAATTGAGAGATTCCTCGACTCGTACACAATGGCCGAGCCTAAGAATTAGGAAGGAGCATGATTCTCACCTTGCAGCACTTGTGATCTTCTAGCGCCGCAAAGCAAATTTCCTGGTGAAGCAGAAGAACTAGTGCTGCAGCAGTATAGCAAATTTGCCGTAGCAGACTAGCAGTGCTTGAGCGTAGCGAACTAGCAATCTCACAGCCTCACCAACCTTTCTGGAACCTCTCTTAGCGAACCCTTTGCCTCTAGGCCTTAATCCTCTGTTTATGGAGGAGGATTAGAGGGGGCTAATTAACTTTATATGATTTTGAACAGGATCCCTGCGCGCAGAGATCGTGGGGTAGTTGTGGGCAATGGCTTGACTGCATGCACATTCTTTGGCTGACATGTGGGCCCGTTCAGTTTGACGGGACGAATGTGCTGGTATTTGCTGCATGCATGCATGATTAGTGGTGATCGTGCGTAGGTTATGGACTTGACCACTTATCTCTTTGCTTTCACTGACGTGTGGGCCCTTTGGACTTGACTGATTTTTTTCTTTAGGTGTCTCTTTCTTGATTTCAAATTTTATTATTTTTTTTACATGCATGACTATTCTGTATGTCCTATATTTTGACTGCATATACTCCCATTTAGATGGGCGCCTCAATTTATTTATTTACACACTTTGGATATGAGTCTTTTCTTTTTTTGAGAGGCACATGTATATATTCTAGTGCACCATTTTCTATCGAGCGGACTGTCACTGCCGTAAATTTATTTTATACAACACGCATCGTGTCCTGACGTGCATATTATCACGGTGGTTTCCTCAAGGCAACATCTAGACATGGAGATAAAAATATTGGATAATGTCAAACGCGACCCCCTTTAATTTGGCGCGCATGTAACATGCATTTTTATTTTAAGTCGCGACTATTTGGAGTATAATTTTTTCACTAGCCAGCTAAACATCTATTTTGGCTTACATTTTAATTTTTGTATGCTATTTTATATGATGGGTACGCCTTTTCTGAAAATATTCGGGGCGTGACTATTTTGGGTCAGTGAGAAAATCCCACTTCATGGCCTTATGTTTTAGGCCAAATTTCGTATGCGGATACGACGAGAAAGTTAAGTATTAGCGTTCGTCGGTCCGACGAAAAGCGCATGAAAAATATTTGTTCACGCTACTTATATGGAACGCGCATATGCAATCCTATTTTAAGCCAAAAATTATTTTAGTGCAATGTAAGTGAATTATATTTTGTTTCATGGCCATTTATTTTATGGCCGCTATTAAATTACTTCACCATCTGTCTCCCAATAAAATTCTTATTTATTATTATATATATTTTGTATGCACTATATTTGAGATAATATATTAGTTTATAATTTAACAAATTATATTTAGGACACAAGCCAAAATCCGTGTCAACAAAGCATAAAAAATACAAAGAGCCTCTTATAATTCAGCTTACATCTTGGTGTGTGAATGAAGGAGGAGGAAGGTATTTATAGGCCAAGAGGTGCCTTGGGAGTGTGGAGATGCTCAAGGTATCCAATTAGAATATTCCCTCTTGCTTCACCTCCTTATGGCAAGTGCCCTCCTACGGTTTGTTCAGGTAGAAACGATGATAACCGCCTTGGAATGTCGGTAACTATCGACATGTAAAAATTGACGGCCAGATGGGCTATTCCTGGGTGGGCCAACCCTTGGCTGACTCTTGTGGCCCTGAGTTTTCTCCTGGGCCCTGGCAGGTGGATCCTTGGTCTAGTGGTACGGTGGTTGGTTCTATTTTCTGTTATTTCGTTGGGTTTGTGGGACCAATACTCCATCGGCTTGGATATGAATGTAATTCTTCCCCTCCTTTATATATATCATCTCAACTTTGGTAGTTTGTCACATGTATCCAAATATACACAAACACTCGTGGAATTTGTTAAAAAGAAACCCTACCACTATGTTGGATGTTTTATATTTTCAGATTTATGCAGATATTGACGACGTAAATTTGGTATTTAACAGTCGTCAACAATTATTAGTTTAATTATATATACCTATTACCAGAAAATTAGCAAACAAAAATATAGCAACCATTACCTAGCCAATTTGAGCCAATGCATTGTCCTATTAGATTTTGCTTCGTTGAATTTTAGGTTGCATTGTCGTGTCGAGTGTTGGTTTAGTTTTGGGAGTCTTGATGGAAAACTCAAAACTAAAAATTAAAAATTAAAAGTGAAGTCAAGTCACATGACTTCACTTTGGGTCTAGGGTTCATCAGTCAAGTCATGTGAGTTGTACGATAGTTTTGGGAGCAATTTTGCATCTTGTCGGTTGTTGCAAAGACCTTGAAAAATCAAATCTAACCATCATCAAGTTTCTGTTTTTGTGATTTAATGGAGAAGTTTTTATCAATCGGTTTCGGAGTTGATTAGTTGTTAGAGCATCCTAAAATTTAAGTCCTAAAGATTGGGACCATCCCAAAAGAAATTGGGTCCAAAAATCACCTCCTACTCCAAGAGTGCCCCGGAATTTGGTTTCCAATAACTTTAAAATATGCCACATCATCTTGAGCAGATGCTGCTTCAATCATTTATGTCTTTCCATTTTTCCGCTAAGAGGCAGATTCGGCACTGGGCGCTGCCAACCAATCACGCGCTATAGCAGCTCAACAATGATGTGCAGCAGGGCAATCTAGCTTGCCCGTGCCTAGTAGCTGTGGCAGTAGACGGCGAGGGTGTCGGCAAGTCTGCAAGGCACGTCGAGGGGGGCAGGTAGGGAACAGCTAGGGCTTGGCCATCACGCGGCAGGGCACGACAGGGGAAGAAAAGGCACGAGTTGCAAATACCTCTGACGTTTTTATCAATCGGGAGTGCGTGGAGGTGCCCAAAATTGGTTCAGGTTAGCTCTGGTTTTAGATGTGGTTAAATATTGGAACCATTTTTGGACATCTCTTGGAGACATGGTTTTAGACTAGATTCCTAAAATTTATGTTTTGGAGCTAGTATTAGGGAGCTCTTGGAGATGCTCTCAAGGATTCCTGTTTGTTTAGCCGTCCTTCTGTTATTGTTCTTTCCATTGGCCGCGAATAAAGCTAGGTGTATTAAGTATTAACTGGTTTGTTTTTCTTAGTGGCCGACAGATAAGGAAGTCTCCAAGCCAGTCAACCATCACGTGGGGGCAACTTCCTCTTGTGCCATGGTCGAGTCCACCACCTTGCGGAGGGATGTATTTTTAAGATCTATTTGCATCATTGTACTTTACTCAAAATTTGTGACAAAATTAGATCATGTTGAATATTTTCAAACATTTTATTGATTTAAAAGTAATTTATTTAAAATTTAAAAGTAACTTAGATATGCAATATAAGTAACTCTCTATAACATTAAAATAATTTAAAATGTTTTCCTTCGCTACTGTATATTGTACCTCCAAAGCTCCAAGGTCAGCATAGTTTCGACCCTCGCAATCTTCAGGTCATATCCTTGAAGGAATCACGAACCAACTACTGGTTGTACCATCCCTGGCTTGGTTAGTAAGAATCTTGTAAGAGCTTGGTAAGACGCTTTTATTTACAAGTCTCTACTTCCATTGCTCTTCTGAAGTTGAATAATCCTTGAGTTGTTGTGTGGACCCCTGTTTTTATAACATGAATCAATCGTGTAAACAATACCATTTCCCTGGATCAAGTAGTCTGGTACACACGAGTTCATAGCTGAAATACCAAATGCACATACACGAGAGTCTAATGCGATTTATTACATCATAAGCCCGCAGGCATAGTCTTAAATCATCGGACCGAGCGGTCCGGAATACATTCCAAAAGCAGAAATAGGTAAGGCAGCGAAATTAAGGCAGCGGCATGCCATTGCCACAGGTAACGACCGTAACTAAGACCTACTGAGCGCCATCGTCTTCATCACCCTCCTGGTAATAGGCATAGGGATCCTCCGAAGCTTCATCTCCAGCCTCTTATTAAGTTTATATTTGCAAGGGTGAGTACCAACCGTACTCAGCAAGCCACCACATCAACAATGCACTTGATAGGAGTATTTCAAAGGATGGCTATGGTTCTTCTACGCAAAGCAAGTTTTGTAATTCTTTTCGCAAGCCTAAGACCTAGCATTGACTGATCAAATTTTAGTACCAGTGTTTATATTTAAACAACGACGGTTCTGTCCACCATCCATTGTGATCCCAAGGATAGCTTCCCGCCATTGAGTCGTCATAGTTTTCTGAGGACGTCCACCTTCCCTCCACTCAGGAAGTGGCTCCCACAGCATAAAAATCATCATGCAATAACCCATTCCACACAAGTTAAGAATTTAGAGTCTAGCCAAGTGTAATACATGTCCCGGTGCTCAATAACCGTGAGCACGGCTATTCGAATAGATTTGTTTTACTCACACTGCAGTGGATGTACACTTTACCCACACTTCGCGATTGCCCAACACATGAGCCTCGTCCCAACACATGAGACGTATCACGGCAAAGCTTTTTGATAACCTCGCATTGGCAGTACCCGCTCCATGAACTTTTCATCCTCATGCACTCTAGGCGTACACAGTTTCTAGCAGTGAGAGGAGTTCTGGCGCACCCGGGAGGGGAAGGCTCACACACATGCATTATGTTTAAATTATCACATGGCAGTACTACCAATGGCGACACCACTGTAGAGCCCCTGCCTTACACTTCAAGAAGCCACTATGCATGGATACTGCCTTCGCTCAGCTATTTACTCCGCTAGGTCTATCCCCATACGAGAAGTGTGGTTGTACGGGGTCGTTTCATGCTTAACTTCATGGCTCGGTCCTTAATTGACCGGGGACGGTACTAGCCTTTCCCGGATACCACCCAAATCCACCGTCCGCCCCAGTCTAAAACATGTATTTAATTTCATTCATACTTTCTCAAATCATGTCATTATTATCATAGCAATGTGGCGCTCATGTCTACACATGCCGCATCTCAATTATCTTCCCAAAGATAATTGCCCCAAACATATAGCATTTGATAAAATATGAGTGTGCATAAATCTAGAATAGCAGTTCTAAGCAAGTGTCATAATTGACTAAGGACTAATACGTATTTATGGTTACAAAGATTTAAAGGTAAACAATAATCAAGGCATGGCATAATCACAAGTAGGATGTTTATCATTGCATGCAATCTTATTTGTAAACAAAATAATTTCGCAATTGGGATCAACATGTTCAAAGAATAGTGATAACTTGCCTTGCTCAAAGTCTTGCGGGTCTTGACCTTCGCTTGGATCCGCAACTCCCTCGGGCTCTATAATTACGTGCGAAGGAACAATTTGAATTCAATTAGAATTCAAATGAAATCCAAATAATTCACACAAACGTCGAACGCGAAACACCCTTTCTAAATTGACAACAAAGTTCGCGGAATCGCTTAATTCAAATTGTTGGGTCATTTTAACCTAAGTCATTTTGTGATTTGAAATTACGTCCTAAGAATTCATCTAATTGTTTAGTTCTTAATTACATCTAAATTACTACCGCGAATTGATTACTTATAGAGATTACCAAAAATAATCTATAATAATCTATAAGAATTCATCTAATTGTTTAGTTCTTAAATACATCTAGATTACCACCGCGAATTGATTTCTTATAGAGATTACCAAAAATAATCTATAA